>CM057009.1:145844430-147044430 GCA_029891345.1 Dryococelus australis | reverse complement strand
AGATCTGGGCGGCGGCTAACATCGAGGTCTTGAGAGCCGATGAGGGTGACGCGAGGTGAGAATGGAGCAGCGCCATAATTAATTATAGGGAGGGGGAAACGGGAGACCCCCGAGGAAACCCGCCAAACAGCGACATCGTCCGGCACGATTCCCATTTGCGAAAATCCGGAGTGAACCGGCCGGTGATTGAACCCGGATCGCCTTGGTGGGAGACTAGTAGTATAACCGCTCAGTCATAGCCCCCCCCCCCCCCCCACATGTAGGTGGACACGACCAACCAACACTATATTAACCCCACGAGGTATTGCTCTACAGATCTGCCCTATTTCACCTTATTATTTGTATATAAAGTCTATTTGTGGCATCTTCTCATTTTTAAAACCTTTGAATAATCACCCCATGTATGACTTGTCCAGTTGTTTCCGAAATATGTCATGTATTGCAAGCATTTTACACTTCCGTTAACATTAAAGTACCTAATTTTTTGTTTACTTGCACTCTTTCTTTGTTGTCTGTCAAATTTTATATTTTATTAACATATTGAGGTCTGCACAAATTAGAATCAAGTCACCTAGATCGACTACTGCATGAACGCCGAATCTATTGGTGTCTGTGTTAGAACTCACCATCGTCTTATTGGTCCATACCACACCGGCCACTACCCTGTAGTGTATAGGGTTCGTTATTGGACGGTCATCAACAAATGGAGAGCCAAGCTAATATTGACCCAATAAAAGGTCCTTTATCGTATAAAAGGTTTTACAATCAATTATATCCTTTTGAGAGGCCATATAAAAACATAAATTATATCGTTAGCAATATCATTGTTACTGCGCTGTTGTGTTGTTGTGAGGTCATGTTAAGCCCTAGCCGAACAAAGACTGCACATCCAAGCGAGTTCTGAACAAAGAAATTTTCAAATGATCTTTGCTAGAGCTACACTCAAGCATAGTCTACAAAGTATTAAAAATAATATATAAATGAAACTAGATAGAAAATATGTTTTTTGGTAATACCTAGTAAGAAAAAGTTCCTATGCAATACATAGGGACCTGTAAAATTCCCGTTATAATTTAGTACCAGGCTAAACTTCACAGTAATGCATATACTTGAGCCGGTATCGTTTCTTTATTTGCTGCTGCATACATGTGAAGTCTCTACGTTTTCGAATAACTTGCATGTGATTGGGGCGCACTATTGTGAAGTGTTCATTTATTGGTGCAGAGTTACCCAGAGCGTGTCAAATTAATTATGGTAAAATGACAGACGTATTGAAAATGTACGTGTGTTTTAAGTTTAATGTACCCCCAAATAATAACGCGAATTTTGCAGGACTTTAACAATATATTATCCAGCTGAGTGCGCAAGAAATGAGTGCATTGCCCCTTTGGTGTAATTTATAGACGTGTTTAAGCTTTGTTTGCATGAGGCGGGGGAATAACCTGAAAGTAGAACTTTACCAGGGCTTCAGAAAAGTTTCAAGCTATCATGAATGACCTATATAATATATTTTCAAACACGTGCACAGTTAAAAGACTAATTATGTGCCAACAGTATTAATATTACTACTTATTATACTTACTAATTATTGGTTATCTGTGAGCCGTCAGTAACTGATATTGCTGTCAATGTAATATACTGCCATGCTAATAATGTTAATGTTACATCATGTACTTTTGTAACAGGGGCCGCGGTGGCTTCGCGGCTAGACTGCTGGCCTCCCACCAAGAGGAACCGGGTTCAATCCGCGGCCGGGCCACTCCCGGATTTTCACATGAGGGAATCGTGCCAGGCGATGCCGCTCGTGGGCGGTTTTTTTTTCTCGGGGATCTCAAGTTTCCCCCCGCGCTTTCATTCCGGCGCAGCTCCGAATTCACCTCAATCACCTTCATCGGCTCTCAAGACCTCGCGGTTAAGACCCCTTAAATCTCTTCACTCACTCACTCCTGACTAGAGACCCGAGTTGGAATTCACACACATGTACGTTAATGTTACGTTTGTAATTGGCCGACGTGTTATTAACACCTGCAGATAAATATGCCAATAACAAACATGCGAGAAATTGTGTGCCCAACTACCGCCTTTTACTACCGCAACAATCAACCGATAAACACTTTATATCTGTATGAGAGTACATAAATAAGACTGTGAAGTCTAGCCTACAGGTCACTGAACTCACGAATTTCTCGGGTCTCTACCCATGACCGAGTTCGCTTACATTAAAGGAACTGCCATCACTTCGTTGTTATGTACTTACTTATTCTCTGCTTCGACATTAAAAGTTGAACAGCTGGGATTTTCCTCTAAACTACTTAGTAGCTCATAGAAATATGAGAAGCTCATTCACGCAAACATGAAAAACTTGTCGGGATCTTGACGACAGTCACTGTACAAAATATATAAAATAACTTTCATTGATTTCTTTTTAACATTGGTTGTATTCACAATCTACGTTTTTCTTATGGTATTTGCAGAGATAGGAAATCAGAAAAACTAGCGTGCCTACAATTTCGAACTCCATATTTAGTACCGACCCATTGTTGGTGACGTGTCCGGTGTCTGCAAAAAATTGTAACGCGCTACCGAATTTTTCTATGTTGGCACCATGGTTATCCCATGTGGAATTTCCTTATTGCGCATGTAAGAAAAGATCCTTTTTATGGACCGAACCCCTGGTAACAGGAAAATTCCCATTCAATATCAACTCACGCACTGTAAAACTTCAAGAATTTCCTTCTTTCTCTTTTTAGACAACCTAAATGTCCATTGGCTTTCAAATAATTAAAAAATTTACGAATTTCTGACTATGTTTAAGACAGCGCCTGTAATTCCTTTTACTTTAGTTAATCTAGGCACAAAGCCAGAAAATTTCATGAAGGAATCGAGTCATATATATATATATATATGTATATATATATATATATATATATATATATATATATATATATATATATATATATATATATATATACGACCAACAGACAACACAACAAAGACGTCTGTTGGTCGTATATAGTTTTTTCTCATATATATATATATACACATGTATATAATATTAATGTTTTCGCATTTAGCTTGCTGTCCTGTTTCATTTGACTCGATTCCTTCGTGAAATTTTCTGGCTTTGTGCCAATATATTCTTGACTACAGTATTCTTGGTTTGCATTCTGTCGTGTCTGGTTAAACTGCTGTGTTTTAGTGTGTTTCTATGTTGTGTTGTCCTATTTTGCTCTTACTTATTTTGTCATTGTTGTCCTAAATTTGTCAGCAGGTTTCTTGCCTGTGTTGATTTCTATGTGCTATCTGTTGGTCATGTATATATGATATATTTTTCGTAATTAGTTGCTGTTCTGTTTTTTGACTCTATTCCCTCTTGGAATTTTCCAGTGTTGTATACATATGTTTATTTTCATGTCCATAGGTTGCTTGTCTTTTTAAAGTATTTTTTCGTGCTCACTCCTGTTTTTTTTTTCCATGACAGACATCTGCATCGCAATGGCGAATGTCCAAAAATTTCCATCTTGTCATTTACCGCCGTTGCACTATTCATTCGAAGATCACTCCATTGAACGTATTTTTTAACACACTACCAAAAAAAAGTTTCCTTTCAAAGTGCAAACTCGACTGTCTGTTCTTATCCAATAGGGTAACACAAATGTAGGACTCCACTATAAAACGCGTTAAAAAAAACAATTCCACCACTTCAACCGATTCATGCAGTTTGTTGGTAAAATGGACATACTTCTTACTGGACATACTTTTTAATTATCTAAAAGAGACCACTATGAAATAATTCCAACCCAACAGTACTTACAGTTTTTCTGTGTGTTACGTCGATCTGGATCGACTCGCGGAACAATCGGTTAGTTAACTTCCACACTAGTTACAAACGCGCGCATGTCCGGTTGTTTATATTAATTGACAAATAAAACAAGTCAGTGCGGACCGAAGTTCCATAGTTTAAGACTACTAGAGCAATTTCTGCCGACGTAATTCACTTACAGTTTCATGAGAACGTCATTCCCATCCGCGGCGAGAGACTGAGTGTTATTTCCTGCAGCCATCACATCGTAAAAACCAATATTAGTTTACACACGCCTTAAGCTGGACTCACAACCATCCGTCATTCAGTCACGTGATCTTCCACCAATCACAGTGCTACTTTTTTTTTCTATCCTTCAATCCGTCAATTATTTCTCAAACTTCAACTTTCGACGGACCGACGGATGGGCTACCGCCTTCAGACGTCATTCTGTAGACGCTAATATGCACTTTGAAATAAAATGCAAGGCGGTGGATGTGTGTTTATTAATTCTTGGTGTTAAATTCAGAAATTTAAAATGTAAACAATAATTCAGTATAAATACTTATCGCGTTAAATATTTATTTCCCCACAATGTTTCTCTCTTGAAAATGTATTTATAACCAAAATATACCTCCAACTAACGAAAGAACACGATATTAAGTTGTCACACTGAAATTTTGCCGTACAGAAGGATTGACGGACGACGGATTGTTGTGAATTGCTTTCAACTAACGTATGATACAACAGACGGATGATACAACAGACGGATGACTGACTGACGGACGGGCGACTGGCAGGTGCGACGGATGGTTGTAAATTCAGCTTAAGTACCGTGCCACAGTTCCTTACGGGAAGCCAAGGAAAAATGCTTTGCACTAATAATTCGCCTAACGACCAGAAAGACTTGATTACACACATTTACCGTCATTATCGCATTTAACGACTCCCTCAACACACAACTGTTAATTTCTCGTATATTGCACACGATGACCGTTCTACGTCGGTAGGTTTGACGGAAATTTTCATCGCCCACCACGAAAAGAATCAAACTATACGGCGTCACCAGTAACTCAGAGGGAACTCCATTTTAACAATGCATGGGCCCGAGATATGCGTGTTTCTAATACATGGGGACACATTTCGGCAGTGTATTCTCATCAAGTGATTATTAAAAGAAGGTTTTTTGCCCCTGAAAAATCCTCATTTAAATTTGCATACTCTATATCGTGGCTTGCCTACCTGGTATGCAACACACGTTCTGTTTTGAACGTTCAACATGAATTATTTCACAAACTGTTCACATGAGAGTTTTCCTATATACTCTAAAATAAAATTTCTCATAAACTTCATACACTGAATTGAACGTTTTTAGCCCATATATCGTATGGAAATAATGCCATGCATCTGGCTACAAAAAATGGAACGTTTAGCATTGCTACTACACAAATTTGGGATGTTTCCTACGCATTTCACTGTCTCCTGGGCAAATGAAGGAACGCTAGCATGCATGAATGGGAAATAACTTCACGTTTCGTTTCTCATTCTATGTATACACTAGTATAGTTATGGACCTGAAAATTTCGCGACTTCAATGACCTGTAGGCTAGACTCTACAGTCGTATGTATTTGCATGTCGATATTAACTGCACATTGGTTATATGCTGTCACAGTGGAAGGCGACGATTGGGCCAGTGTTCTCCAGGAGGCGTCGAACACCTAGTGGACCAATTGCTTAAGTTATATAAACACAAGTGTTTTACATTGTAGCTGTCCCAAAATGAGTCCGCGAATTCTTCAGGTCTACACGTATAGTAAATTTCCGAATAATTTCTTAGAGTGTACGAGATGACTTTTTTGTTAATTTAGATGTGCTGATTCAGAGGCTATCTTTAGGTCCACCTGTGGGGGCAGTGATATTTAGCGTAAAGATTTCAAGGCAAGATACAGTTCACAGCACTGTAGACTCGTCCAGCTTCTAGATGAGCTTAATCAAGTTCTGGTCCGTGTTAACTATTCATGCACTAATCACGAAGACTCCGTGTCATACATACGGAGTTCTGACTGGCTCGATCAAACGAGGAAACGGCACCAGCATCCAGTGGAGTTACAACAGCTGGGATGTATACATAGTATTGAAGTCTACTGTGCGCTCCGATTTTTTCGCGAAACATTACCGGCCCTAGATATCTGTTTTTCGCGAAAATATTTACCCGGGGGCTAGACTTCGATACCCTGTGTTCACACTTGCAGCCAACCTTTGGCTACTGGCCGCTTGTATTTTTGTGACTGTTACATGAATTAACCAATCAGAATAATGTTCCTACTACATTGACCGTCCGTGATTTGCAGGCAGACCGATAAGACGCGTAACAATTCTACTGATAAAATCACGAAAGTGGTTCTGAACTACTAAAGTATTTTGGAACACAACTTCCCCTGAAATTTTTTCACGAAAAACAGGCGCGTCTAACTATGGGTAATCAGAGAACTGAGTAACGGCAGATGGAATGAACATCCAGTAACGGTAACATTCACATTACAGTATTGTTGCCATTATACGGGAAGACCAATTGTATAATTAGGTAATCATACTCGTTCCAGGTAATAAATTTAAAACATATTTAACATAACGTCAACAAATTTAGAAGTTAATACTCACAAACTAGAAGTTACTTATAACTAATAAGCCTACTTTCCTCTACATGGGTGAAAATAAATTGTAGTGAAGTTTTTGAAAGCTTATGTGGTATGTATGCGCTGAGGTCTCATTTACAGCAATATCATTAGAGATAAAACCAGGCACATGTGAAACAGTACCAAGACGATTAAAATACACGAGTGATACCCCGGTATTCGAATGCAGAAAAACTCGTAAAATTAAGTTAGCTTGCAATGAACTGCATTACGAAGGTAGGATTCGGAGCATCAACTTCGGATGTTCTCAGTATAATGTTTTGAATGATAGGGTTCACTAACCTAAAATATTTAGTCGGCCATCATTTTGAAAATAAGTGTCTCAGCTACTAAAACACATAAGTTTACATGGCCTACCATAATGCTTCTTGTGCGAATAATTTTATAGAAATTGGTTAAGTGGTCTCAAAGATAGCATAAAAACCCGTATTTTATTTAACGGGGATATATTACAAATTTGCTTAAAAGGAGGCTCTGTACACAATGTTTGTAATAGATAGTGTCAGCATAAAAAGTTTGATCGAAATTGTTAAATTTATAAATATGCAGATATGCCAAACACATGGCCACAATTTTTTAAGTCATTATCTGAGCAAAATTTTTTGGAAATTAGTCGAATTATTCCGGAAATATGACGAAATGTTCAATTTACTCACTTAACAATACTTTGCAACAAAATTCTGCAAAGGAGTATTTGGTATGCATATCGGTTGATTGGTCCTCGACATACGGCATAAAACCTCCATTGATGATGTGATGATCTTCATAAATGGAGGGCAAAATGTTTATATATTCGAACATTCGATTATTTTTATATATTAAATATACAAAGTTAAATTTAATCTCTAACATGATGTCGTACATATAGCACAGCAAGCTAAAATATTACTATATACGCCATTCAGAAAATAAAACACATACATACTTGGAACATAAAAATTAATATAGCCTACCCTAGTATAACTGCTTCGCTAAATTTGAAAGAAATCAGTTTATTGTTTCCCAAAATACAGCATAAAAGCTATATTATTTCATATAGGGCTATCATACAAAATGACGGAGAAATAAGTCTAACGAAACCAAACTGCCTTCAAGGGGCACAATGTAGTTGTGGGAATAGACTAGAAACCAAAACAGTGGACGGATGAGTACAGACCTTAAAATTTCGCGGATTCATTTTGAGACAAGCTGGAATTCAAAACATGTGTATTTATATAACTTTAGCCATTGGTCCACACGGTGTTTGACACCTCCTGGAGAACACTGGCCCAATCGTCGCCTTCCACTGTGACAGCAGACAACCAATGTGCAGTTAATATCTGCATATTTCTACATAAGGCGGTAGAGTCAAACCTGCAGGTCAATGAACTGGCGAATTTTTCAGGTCTCTGCGGAAGAGACGAGAATTTCACTGCAAGATAAGCCGAAAAGTTGGCAAATGTGTTATGTAGGTTACTCCAAATTTGTATATTTTCTATGTTCCGTGCAGACGAGATGGTAACCTTGTGGAACGAGAACCCTCAAACTATAACATACAGAAGGTACGAAAATAGTGAGTAAAAAAGAATTTACTAGGACACGCGAAGTAAGCGAAAGAAAAATAAAAAAGGCACTCGACAAATGAGGGAATAAATATATCCGATCACATGTTGAAAGCAGAAGAATTCAAAATGATGAAAATAATAAAAAAAAATTTTTTAATGCACACCACAGCACTACATATTGACTCCTACTCTACGTGAAGGTTTATGTGACTAATACATAAAGGAGATTTAGTTCCCAGTAAAGAACACCACATTCACCTCATGTTGAACAAACCCCATGCTGGCCACAAGACAAGGACAAGAGTGAGGCGAAAATGGGCTGAGAATTATGCTGTAGCAACAAAAAATGGCGCAACGAAAAGGAAAATGGCCAAACAGATAGTTCCAGAGTCGCTGGTAGAAGTCGCATACAATCCACCAGAGGCGAGCACAAAAGAATACGTTAGCAAAACTGGCAAATTTTCACATGGGCAAAAGACTTTTTTATGTGAAATCACACAGCAAGCACGTGATTACACGAGTACTTTGCCAACACAGCCACGCCAGAAATTAAGTGTGGAGGGGGCAACATCGGATGTCGAGACAAAAGAAACTGCCAACGACGCAGTGTATATCCATTGAAACAAGAAACGAAGTGGTGAAACACAGGTTTGGTAGCTTCTAACAAGGTTTAATGAGTAGCTTTGGTAATACAAGTCCTGAACTGAAATGAAACTTACAAGGAGAACATTCATATGATTATAATAATAATACCCATATATTATATAGTCGGGAATATTGGATAAAAACCTTTACACAGTCGAAAACACCAAATGCCAAAATATATATATACTATTTAACCACACGAAAACTGACAGAAATTAATGTCTGACCACTAGACATACTTTATGAATTTCATAACTAGTAAATATTTAAAAAGTTAAAATGAACGTTTTATTTACTGGACAGGTCTACTTCAAATATTAATTAAATGAACCGCAGAAAATTAATAATCGTAGCAATAATAAAAATAATAAAGGCAATGAGAGAATTAATCATAAATTACCAGCAATCGTACTGATGACTAAAACTGAAAACAGTGTCTCAAAATTGCTCAAAACAAAGTTAACTAACAGAGCAATTATAATACTAATAATTATGATATCAAAACTGTAGTGACACTTTAAAAATAGAAGTGTTGCATTAAGAGAATAGTGACGTTCTTAAAAATGGCCCATCGGCCCTGTTCCTTGTGCACGGTCTTACGCCGGCTGAGGGACGAGGTCGGCGTGTGTGTGTATATATATATGTATGTATGTGTGTGTTTTTGTATGGTAAATTAACACTGCCACAAGTGAAGGAATAACCTAACCACCATCGCGGTTTTTTCTGTAGCGAAGATTTTTACTTATCGGACAATCTACCCTTCGTATGCATAATGTTATATTATCCTGGATCCGTCTCATGAAAGTAAGGAATGCAGGATTTTTTCAGTGTCTCTAGCATTTATAAAATGGAGTAGCTAATTTAAGATTCAGGGTAAATGAGCACAAGAAGGGCCCACGACTGAGTTAGAGGCTAGTTGCAAGTGAGGTTTCAAGGTATTTTCGGTGGTGGGAAATTTCTCCACCTCAACTGAGATCTTTCGGTTTTTTTCTATTGTGGAGATCTTCATCCATCGGGCATACGACTCCCGTCGCACGTAATGGAATAGTATCTTGGACGCCTTTCTGCACGAAATGGGCAAATGGGATTTTTTCAGAACATTTCAATTTCTTGTATTTAACAAGCTGTGATTCATACCAAGCTGCCCTTCATAATGTGGAAGAGTAAAGGCCCCCAATGGCCACTAGCAGTTTCGTGCTTGTGTGTGTGTGAGTGCAAGGTCTTTGTTTATTGAGTATGGAAATCGGGTGTACCTTGACGGGAATCGAAACTGGTTCACCGAGATGGGGGCCAGCTATCTGGTCACTGTATAAAAGTAAGGCTCTAGGTTTAGAGTGAATGAGGTCGGAAACGTCGACTCTGATTTGAGTTAGGTATGGGGTTTGCCATCGCAAATTAAGGTCCTCTTAACTTAATTTTTGGGCTATATGTTTTGGCAGTGGTATGTGCTCGACAGTGAAACTCACGTAATACCATTGTGGATTGTGGGAGCGGGAAGGAGTTTGCATACAAGGGGGGAAGCCTCTATCGATTTTGAGGTTTCCTTGAAGTCCGAGTTCAAGTTCTGAAATAAGATTGCGGCCTGACCTGTCGTTGATTCGGTGTATTTCGCATTTCCCCCCTGGCTGAATGAACCGAAGCATATCTTCATGCTCATTGCCATTTGTGAGCCTGGAATATGCACCCGACGACAGTTATTCCTTCCAACATCGAAGACAAGCCGTAATTTATTTTACCAATCACATGCGCTAACATAATGGACTGCGTGTAAATGCTATCGCTCGCTTAGGTGTTTTGAGGTGACCTATTCAGAAGTGGTGGCCTTTGAAATGCCAGAGAGTAAAAGCCTGTGGTTGTGAACTGCTTCGTTTAAACTTTCTTTTCTGGTTATGGTGTGCATGAGGAGCATGACTGCTAAGTGCTAACACTGCTATTCCCACACATGCAGACTTCACGGTTACCCAACACCGAGCAGATGTGAAAACGACTTGGAAGCATGTATGCATGCAGGTGTGCAGACTCCAGTTACCTGATGTTGGTAGAAAGGCCACTTCTTTTTCCATATCGAGGGCCGCAAGCGAGCGTAGCCTCCTGTACGCGACAATTATTTTCTGTCCACTGCGACAGCACACAAACATCTTCTGAAACTCCATACGAAAAATAAACTGCATACTCTAAGGCGAGCAGATGACAACGATGGCAGCAACAGGTGGAGGACTAGGTCCCGTGGACTTTTATATGTTGGTATAAGCATACAATGGAGGCGGAAGAGTAAGATGTAGAAGGGAGTGGGGGAAGGGTCTGTGAAGTGTACGAAATGGGTGCGCTCTGGTTGTAGATAAATGGAAACATGAGTTACCAGTGCATTGCAAGGGAGGTGATGGGTGAACGATGAGGCGGATGGGGGCATATGTAGCCAGTGGAAGGTGTGGCATTGATGAGCTATGACGAGTAATTGGTGGAGTAAGGCAGCTATTCGATAAATTTACAGTGCATGAGGCAATAAAAATGGAAAAGATCTTGTCTGATGCATCACAAATGTTTGTTCATATTTGAGGAATAAAGGATCCATGATATATGAGCTGAGCTTTGTTTTTGTCAGGTATTCCGAATATCACAATGGATTCCAGCCACCATATATGCATCAGGCTGTGTATATTTTCAATATTCTGGTATGCTCTGTGAGACATTTTTCTATTGGTGCTGAACGGCAAACTTTATTTTCATTCGCGGTTTCAGGTGCTTGTTTTTTTTCGCAGTAAGCATTATACATTTTGGTGGGGTGGAGCCTCGTGACCATCACGATGTGTTTCGTAGCCCATTTTAAATATTACGGTCTCTTGCATACTTACCAGACTCTGGAGGTTCTCGTGTCATACCTCTTACTATAACTCAATCATACCTCAACATTTCAGTCCAGAAATGTACTTACTGCTCGTGTTTTCTATGTCGACAACAGCCAGATATATACTAGTCAGTCATACTAACCATCCATTATAACCGAAGTCATACTAACCATCCTATATAACCCAAGTCATACCAGATCACCGAACACCCCATCTCATATAACCAAAGAAAAATTCAATTCAACTTCACCACCCAATACACCATATCCCATATCCATCATAACTCATGTGTGGCAAGCAACTACAGAGCTGAAGCCAGCCCATAACCAAACACCCATCCTACTTATTCCACCAACCAACATCACTTGGTCTTGGTATCTGATGTGATTGTGTCTGACTTTCTATTTTGGCTATATTGGATTTTAAATGTAATTCTGCTTGATCCGACTGTTCATTTGTAAGTGTAAGGTAAATAATTCTCGAAGTGCTGATTGGCCACAGTCTGTTTAAAGTGTGTTTCTGATGTTTCAACTTGTCAAATTTTCTTGGGGGGTTGAACTAGTGCTAGAAATGTAGGATGTATGTTTGTTTAGGATAAGTATAATTTTTATCCAGACTATAATAGGTTATGTTATGTTAGGTTATTTGTGATTTTTTCTTGCTTTTGGTAGGTTAAGGTAGGTTATGTTTATTTGGGCTTTAGTAGGTTAAGTTATTTTAGTTTGACAGATGGTAAGAATGTTTGAGTTGCAAGGTTGGTCTGGACTATAAAACTTGCTTGGTACACTTGGGTTAACATGGATGGTATGTTGGGTGATATGTTTTTCCAGTATATCTGTATTGCGATTGTTGGTGTATGTCGAATGGTGTGGACAGTATGTGTGTGTCGGCGAGTCCTGTAATGCTAAATCATGCTTGAGTTATAGTAAGAGGCATGGGTGGCCAGTGTATTTTGACTGGTGTTAGTAGACATGGTGGATGGTATGAGACGAAGTTGATTGTCTCACTGGAATGGGGCTGCATGTTTGCTTTGTATGGTCTGTGTGGACGAATAGTTGAGGTATGGTAGAGTAATAGTGGGTGGTATGGTTGGTAGGTATAAATGGTGTTGGTTGGTAAAACAAGTAGAATGGGTGTTAGGTTATGTGCTAGCCTCAGCTGTATAGTTGCTTGGTACACTTGAGTTATGATGGATATTGGGCTTGGTACATTGGGTGGTGTGGTTGAATAGAATTTTTCTTTGGCAATAGGGGATGGGGTGTTGGGTGGTTTGGTATGACTTGGGTTATAATGGATGGTTGGTATGTCTGACTAGCATATATTTGGTTGGTGTTGAATAGTAGAGTAGAAAGTATGAGCAGTCTGTAAAATTTTGGTAAGGTCAGTGTGGACTGAATGGTTGAGGTATGTTTGAGTTATAGTGAGAAGTATGAACAATGAATATATTTCGCCTGGTAGTGGTTGGTAGAGCATATGTAAGAGATGTTTGTGTTTCGGCTGGTCTGGAATCTATAGTTTCTGTAAACTTGAGTTATGGTGGGTAGAACTTTGAATGTCAAGGTGCCTGCTTGCCAGTATATAAGGAGCTGAGTTCCAGTAAGGAAGCTTAGTTTGACCGTGGTAGTCGTGAAAGATACTTTGTCTCAGCTCGTGTAAGCTACTGGAATATATCATGGAGCCAAAGGTTGCTGGTTCATCAACACCTGGGGTTGACACAGTGCTATCGACTTATTTGGATGGGACACCTTCTGCAGTTTCTGCCATCGACGACTTCACCAAGGATTCGTGGCTGTTTCTGTGATAAGATATTTACCTATAGTCATGGTGCTAGGAAACACAAAAGAACTTCTTGTGTGAAGAGACCTCCCTGTGCTATGCAGCAATGCATTAAGTGGAAGCATCTGTTCAAACGAGGCAATAACCTAAAGAGACATAACAAGAACTTTAAAGGTAGAGGTTCTGCAGCTAAGAAACGATATGTACTAGCTGCTGACGAAACCACATCGAACGGATTCTACCTGAAACAATTAGTATTCAAGGGTACTTAAAAATATTGTGTGATTGAATATAACTTTGTAGGTACGATATGCATATTTACATACCTGGGCCACTTTAAGCAAAGGATAATCAATCAATTAACAGAAGAAGTTGAAGCAAGTCCCATAAAATACAATGTTTGGCTGGAGTATACCTACGAAAAGCCTCAGCCTTTGGATGAAGCCATCAGTCGCCGGGAATTCAAGACTGCGAATCAAGCACTGTGCAATGTTGATAGTATCCCGGGGTTTGTAAAGGCCTTGAAAGAAAAACCTTGTCGTGAAGAAGAATATATGGCTACGGGTCCTGGTTGGAAGCTTGCTAGTGTAGACTGCCTTAAGCTACGTATAAGCAGATTATATTAATTATGTGAAAAGTGAGCATGCTGCTGTAATGACACTATGTGAATAGTGTGGAAATTTAAGGATTCTGTTTTTATGTTTATGGTATGAAGTATATAAATATATATATATATATATGATATAAATAAAAAAGCGTTTAATTATTCGCTGGTGTTGTATCGTGCCTACTTCCCCTGATATAGAGATTATGAAGCGCTTGTTTTATTCACGTGTACATACATTAAATAAAATTCAAGTAAGATAGTTATAGCTACAAAACAGTCCAGGCAGTGAATAATTTACAGATACCGACATTGTGTAGTATTTGGTCTTGAAGAGAGGAGACCTGAAATGTAGTAATTTAGTGATAGACTTTTACATAGTTCTACAATACTAGTCAGTACAATTTAAGTTCAACTTAAATAAAATGAGATTGAAGTAATTTTAAAAATTAAATAATATATACAGAGTTTTTATTTGAATGTACCTTGCATCTCAAATGTAATATGGTTACCAGAAACACACATATTTTCCTGGAGCCAGAAATAATGCTTGCAAACTGAATTTCACGAGCCTGGCCCTAAGAAATAGCAAATTATATTCCCATATGCTTGTGCATATTCTCATGCTTACGAGCCCGACTTGTGATAATATGGTTTTACAAATAATTATTTTAAAAGAATATATTGAAATCTTTCAATGCGTGTATATGCTTATAATGCAATCTAATATTCAGACTCTGACTGAAAAAAATAACGAGATGTTATAATACAGTACATTGCTTGCCTTTATATAAATTAAACAAAAACCACTACAAAATATTAGTATTCATAAGCCATATGTACACTGATTGAAAAAGAAGTGCAACAAAATGTTTAATACATTAATGTAATTTTGCTAGAGGAAAGCATCTTTTTGATTAGGATACAACATTTTGAGCAATGATGGTCTGTGTGTAGCCGCGTCTTTAGCATATTAGAGTCATGTCCAAGAGGTTGCGGGTTCGAGTCGGCTGTCTCCATGGTAATTTATTTTTCAATGTTTGCAGTTGTCATGTTAAAGTATGATATTTACATAATTTAAATTTTTAAAACCAATTTTATATTAAAAGTGAATTTTTGATATTTTTTTTTAAGGATGCTGTATTTTTCAATTGACAAATTAAATAAATTTAATGAAAATAATTCTAATTTTTGTAAATGTGTCGATTCCTAGATGTATTATCGTTTAATGATTGTTTTGACAAGGCTGCAAAGCAGAGCGAGCGATCGCGGTCATTGGCCCCCCTTTCTTTCCCCGTGCGGTGCCTACCTACGGACATCCTCAGCACTCTTGGTCTGTCACAGCAGATGCATCTGCCTCGCCTACCTACCAGTGCATGCGTGCGTGCGTGGTTACAAGCCTAGACGACTTAATTTTCGTATAACAGTATAATAAAATTGAATAAAGTAAATATTTTAAAAATACTGATTTAAAAAATGATTTAATCGATTAAAAAATAAAGTATTGAAAGTCTAATTATTTTTACAAAGTCCTACCTGGAATGTACTTTGCAATCATTTTTTATGTATCTTCTCGTGTATGGAAAATTACATCTTTAAATGTGAATTTGTAGCCTATATATATATATATATATATATATATATATATATATATATATATATATATATATATATATATAATATATATAATCACACACACTGGTGTTCCCGCACTCTAGCAGGCGATGAAAGAACTATGTATATGGTGGTGTCGAACGCATATGAGAGACAAGAGAAAAAGAGATAGAGAGAAAGACAAAATGGAATGAAAGAGAGAATGAAAGAAAAAATGGGAGGACTCGGCGAAAACCAATTGAATGATAGAGAGACAAGAGAAAAAGGAAAGAGATGGAAAGAGATAGACAAGAGAGAAAGGAAAGAGATGGAATGAGAGAGACAAGAAAGAAAGGAAAGAGGAAACGCGAATGTGAGTAATTGAGAAACAAAAGAGAAAGAGAGAGAAAGATAAAGAACGAGAGAAAGAGAGGAATAGTAAGGAAAGAGAGAAAGTGATGGAATGAGTGCCTGAGAGGAATGAAAGAGAGAGAGATAGAGAGGAATGACCTGAGAGAAAGAAAGAAAGAGATAGAATGAGAGAGAGGCAACATGGAATGATAGAGCATGAAAAACAAGACAAATAATGAGATGACATCACGATCGTATGCGCCTTGAAAATACGAATCCAGTGATGTCTAACACTTGATACTTATGGGAGCCACCGTGGCTGAGCGATTAGCACACTCGCCTCTCACCAAGGCTTAATCCCGGGCTTAATCCCGGGCCGTGCCACCGGATTTTCGCAAGTGGGAATCGTGCCAGACGATGCCGTTGGTCGGCGGGTCTTCTCGGGGATCTACCATTTCCCCCGCCCCCTCATTCCGGCGCCACTCCATTCTCACTTCAATCACCCTCATCTGCTCTCAAGACCTCGCTGCTAAGAGTCACCCAATTCTTTTATTAATTCATTCATTCATTAATACTTATTCATTTAAATTTTTTAATTGTAAAAATATAGTTAAATTTAAAAATAAATCAAACAAAAAACAAAAAAAAACGGAAAAATTCCAATATGGCGGCCAAAATTCCGATTCCCGTCCTGAAATCGTTGTCGTGGACCTACCATGGCCTACTACTTAAGAAAGTGACGAAATAGAATTTGAAGTCTTCCCCATAACAGTATCAAATTTCTGTTTCCATTGAATGTAAGGACGATGGTATATATGTTGGATGATTTGTTTTATTAATAATGTGATTTATTTAACTTGACAAAAAGTAGGCACATAAAATGACAGAATTGACAATACAATACAACGTTTAACAAAGACACTACCCACCAACCCGCAAAGAAGGCTCTTGTGTTTTACAGGGAATCACCATTGAAGACAAAAATTAATAGCCCAAACACTGACTGTAAAAAAACAGGTAGTGATTACTTGAAGAAAGTATCAAAAATCTCGAAAAATTACAATATTTAAACAAAAACACCCTTAAATCTCATACATAAGAAAACCAATGGCAATAATGAAAATAAACCTGACTGGTAACAATAAATTGACAAGATATACAAAACTGAAAACAAGTAAGGGAACTAAATGAACGCTTGACTAATAAGGAACATTAGCAGGAATGCCTTATAAGCGCCCGCCGCTATGCATGCAGCGAAAATGAGCAAGGGAGAAAGTATATGTAGTAATAATACTGAAAGAAAAATGAAATGAAAAATTAATTAAATTAAGAAATGAAAAACAGTGGTAACAAAAGCGGAAATGCTAAGGAATTGACAAGTGTTACTAGCAAGCATGGTTATCCGGCAACATGATACCATAGATGTAAACGTGTTGTTAAAAACGTAAGGAAAAGAGAAAAATGGTGATAAACGGAAGAAATGAACACTAGGCAAAATAAGGGCGAAAAAAGTCAGTGTGTATGTGTTGTAAGGTTCTATGGCAGCTTAATACCCTACGTGTAGTATGTTGTGAATAATGCAAGAAAAGGAATCGAAAGGGAAAGGATGGTTGCAATTAATATAAAACGGAAATAATAAAAACGGAGTACTATGCTGTCACTAGGCAGGGAACCCCGGATGAAGCCATCCACTCCATGACAGTGACCAATGCATCCTTCTCCATCCACAACACTCATATCAATGTATGGGCTAATAGACACTTTAAAAATTTGCCCATATATCACCAATACGTTGGAATACTCAATTAAAGAAACCCATCCCGTAGGAACAAATGACAAGATTGCAATATCCCCAGTTGTGAGAAATGATCAATTGAAGATCTGATTGCGAGAACCAGATAATGACTACTTCTTGGGAAGATTATATTTTTAGTAATATTTTAAGACACGCCTGCCCTCTATCGGATACTATTATAACTTTTAAGATTTAGTTCTTTATTTCAGCGTCAGATGTCACTGAATGTTTAGTTGCTTCTTTCTGAGTGCAAGAAACAGGCAATAGCCGGAATTATCCAGTTCTTGCCCCCGGTTGTTAACAAGATGTCTGAGATTGAAGGAGGAATACTTGCAGCTTCAAGTTTACAGATTGATAGCGAGGTAAGTAACGTTAACGTTATGCAAACAATATATAACTGTGTAAATTGAAGTAATATTTATTATTTGTAATATATCAATGAAAAATATAATATGCAACGGATTTTGTATACATTATGTATTTTAACTTTCCTTTAGGGCACGAGTTCAGTTGCAAGCTCGCCAGTGAAACCAAAGAAAAGATTAAGAAATATAAGGAAATGGAATCTTTTATAGGTGAGGCATATGTTTCGACGACAGGAAAAAATGTTCCAGCAAGAAAAATAGCTACATATTGTCCCTGTAAGAGAAAACGCACATCTAAATTGTCCAAGTAATTGAAGGAAAACATTCTACAAGGATTTAATAGTATGAAAGACAAGGATATTCAAGACGCTTATTTGTCAGGATTAATATCGTGTCATAATATCCAAAGGTAAGGTTTAAAAAAAAATTAAAGCATGGTTTGAATTCACCATTCAGTAATATAAGTATTTTCGTTTCTTATTGCATTCAGTTCAGATGCGGTTGCCATTTAGAGATTTAATATTTTAGCAAGTTTTCGATACACACTAACAACTAAATACTCAAATACCAGACCTTTTAGTAAACTAGGAGTGCCAATTCAGACACGGCCCTAGTCATTTGTGTCATATTTATTCTATAAAAGTACATGATCCTTATAACAATGTATCTGTTGCAGGAGGAGACCTAATGGAGAAAAAAATAAACTTGATGGTATAAGACGAGAAAATAACGATATTGCAGATATTGGCGCAACTCAATAATTTAACTAAAATTAAACCAATATCAAGCTAAATTCTAACAAATTTCTAATCTTTTATTGAAATATTAATATTTTTTTACTTACATAAATGAAGATAAAAAGCTTAACTTTTGATATACCCTTTGATCAATTAAGATATTTGTGTATAGATAATTTTTTAACAAAAGAACTACTTGAGAAAAATAAACAAAATGGCAAGAGGGGAAAAATTTCAAAATAACTTTACCATTCCCAACAGTTAAAAAAATGGCCAATGAAAAAACTGGAAGTGGTTACCATCATGTAGGATTTTTTTCCAATTTTATTTACAACTTTAGGAACTCTTGGCACAATACCTGGAGGAGCTAGTGCAATTTATAATTCTGTTGAACAAACTAAAAAAAATAAAAAAATTAGAAGAACAGAGACACCATTTAGCAATGGAAAACAAGGTTGGTAGTGGTGTAGTTGCGAAAAAAAGAGGAAGGCCAAAAAAATTTTTAGCTCCATTATCCAATATCGATATTGAGAAATATATGTAAAAAAATTAAATATTAAAAATCATATATGTTTACATGACTGGTGAACTACCAAATAATATGCACAATAATTAATGTGCTGTGGTAAATTTCGATATTTCAAAAAATCCTGGCACTCATTGGGTTTGCTATTTTAAAGAAAATATTAATGCTTATTATTTTGATTCATTTGGAGGCAATATTCCTAATAATTCAATTAATTATTTAAAAAACAGTGATGTTTATTACAATGATGATATAATTCTGAATTTTAATTCTGTTGAGTGTGGACATTTATGTTTAAATGTTTTATGTCTTTTTTCGAGAGAATTTAAGTTTAGAGAAATAATTTCTATGTTATTAAATGACAGATATATTCGGGAAACCATTAATCGAATCTTTAAATAAAAAACATTGATAATATTGCTGAAGAATAAAAAAATAAGTAGATACAAAATGCAATTCGAGTGTTTCTTCATTACAAAGTGAGTTAAGCACTTGTTTTGATTTTACAAAATCGTATGTTTCATTTTTGGATGAAAAATTTTTTATGTAGGCGAACCTATAAATAATAAAACTGCGATCAATAAAAGATTTTTTGATATACATATAGCAGATTATGCATTAAAAAATATGTTGATTCAAAATATAAAACTATTGTTTCTGGTTATACATTAAAAAACGATGTTGAATCGAAATACAACGCTAGTGTTTCTGATTTAAAAATATATGTAGATTCAAAATATAATACCATTGTTCCTGCTTTACAAAAATCAAATTAGTAAAGTTTTTGTTTACACAACAGAATATGTTTCTACTCAAAATCGCAGAAATAATAATATGGCTGATCCTGTGGATGGCAAAGATACTGTCAATAAAAGATATCTCGATAAAGAACTAGCTGATAAATTACAAAATTTAAATCGATCAGTTTCGAATTACTCTAACACACTCGTTAACTTGAAAGTTGAAGAAAAATCTTATATATGTTATTTACCTGCAAAGTGATAACCTATTCTTCTTCTCTTTTTAAATGGATTGTACTGTTTATAAAATAATTTCTGATAGTTTACCTGATGATAATTTAACTGTGATTAAGGATTCCATAAAAATTGATTATAGTAAACCAGTTGATGCTAAAAAAAGGTTGTAAATTGGTTTTTAAAATTAAAAAAAATTAATCATCTGAATATGCTGATGGGTTTGTGACTATAATATAGGAATATTCGTAAAATACAAAGATTGTCTATATATATATATATATATATAATCATTAAATGGAGAATACTTGGTGTTTGAAGTGCAAGAAAGTTACTAAGAATAATAATATAAAACATGAGAATACAACAAATGTATATGCTCTTGCATTCTAAAAAATCAACATTCTTAAAAAAAAACTTGCTCAATGTGAGAGAAGGAATAATAAATGAATTATATAAACCAGCAAGGAAAATTTTTCCTAGAAGAAAAGTTATATCATATGGCATGGATGATTTATGGCAAATTGATCTTGTAGAAATGGACACTGGAAATTTAAAATGTACATCGCAAATAAATTATAATTACAAATATATCATGACAATTATCGATGTTTTTTCAAAATTTTCTTTTATCAAATATAAAACAGCAAAAAATGTAGCAAATGCTTTAGAAAATATTTTAATGAAAATAAAACCAAATAATTTACAAAGCGACAATGGCTGAGAATTTTACAATAAAATATTTAAAGAACTTATGGAAAAGAATAATATAAATCTTTTTCTTCATTTTCTGAATTAAAATCTAGTGTTGTTGAAAGATTTAACCGAACTTTAAAAAATATAATGTGGAAATAATTTGCTTTGAATGGCAATTATAAATGGACTAATATATTGGATGAATTAGTGAAAGAATACAACAACACAAAGCACAACACTATTGGCACGACATCCATTGAAATTAATTAAAGAAAAGAAAACAATTTATTGCAAACGAATTTTGTGTTTACTAAACCAAAATATAAAGTTGGAGATGTTGTTCGCGTGAAAAGACTGAAACGTTTTTTTGAAAAAGGCTATACAGCTAATTGTTCAACAAATTTATTTACTATTTGTAAAGTTTTAAATTTTGATGTGCGAAATTACAAATTAAAAAATATTAATGGAGAAGAAATTATGGGCAGATTTTATGAATATTAAATTATGAAAACAAACTATCCTGATGAATATATGGTAGAAAAAGTTTTAAAAACTTAAGGTGATCAAATTTATGTAGAGTGGTTAGGTTTTCATAATTCTAACAACTCTTGGATTAATAAAACACATATAGTAGCAATTTAATTTTTTTTACTTAAATTCACAATAACATGATTAACTACATCGGCTATATCAAAATTTATTTGATCAGGATTAAACCTTATAAATTTGCGTTTAAATTGTGTCTATAATTTACTTTTGCCTCTCTATTTCATAATTAATATTTCTATCTCTGTGGTTAAATTCGTCACACTCAATAGCTAATTTTATATCTGGAAAATATAAATCAATTCTATATTTATATATTTTATATTGTTTAAATTTAAATGTTTAAAACATTTTATAAAATGTGCAATATATTTTGTTTCTTTTTTCCTTCAAAAATATTTATGTATAAATTAAGCCGCTTAAAAATTTGTTTTACCAATATTATATTGACTATTCTAGACTAGGTCAATAGTTGTTTTAATCCATTTTTAAATATAATTTGTGTTACTAATATTGCTAACATATTTACTCAGTTATTTTTTATAAACATTTTTATGGTTTGCACAAACATGGTTGATAATGGCTTTTGTTGTGATTCTATATTGAAAATTTCAGCAACATCTTTTCCTCTAAACCATAGCTCGTTATTATTATCTAATACAACTTTTTTTTTGTCAGGAATTAAATTATTTAAATCATTATTATCTTATAGTTGTATGTTCTCTAGTTGTTTTTCTAGTGGTTCGGCCATTTGGTAATTAGGAAACATGTTGTTTATATATATATATTCTTTTTTTATAAATAAAACGAAAATTGAAGAATATAATTTTATAAAATATGACCAAACATATTAATAAATATAGTGTGTGGTTGCATATTTGAAGGTGTGAATAATTCGTTCACCCCAATATTTTCATAAAAATGTATATATTTTTCTATAATTATATAGCTCTTAAGGAGTTAAATTTTATTTTGTCTGATTCTCTTTTTTGGATAGTGCAAAAATTATATTTGTAATAGCGAGAATAATAATATAAGTCTTCATTTATAAACAAAATTTTTTTTACCAAATCTCTTTTAATATTGCCACAATTTTCAGACGGGATACTTGTCGAGCCTGCAATTCCATAATGAATAAAACACAAAATATACTTGGTTATCAACTTATCTTGATAAAAATTCAGTGCCAAATTTTTCTTCTTCTAGATAAATTTTTCTTCTTCTTAATAAATGTTTTCTTCTTCTTAATAAATGTTTTCTTCTTCTTAATAATTTTTTCTTATTGATAAAAAAAGTTTTATTCTTCTTAATAAATTGTTCTTCTAAATAAATGCTTTCTTCAAAATACATGTGTTCTACTTCTTAACAAACATTCTCTTCTTCTTAATACATTTTTATACTTCTTAATATATTTTTTCTTCTTCTCAATAAATGTTTACTTCTTCTTAATAAATTTTTTCTTCTTAATAAATTCTTTCTTCTTCTTAATAAATTTTTCATCTTCTTAATATATATTTTTCTTTTTCTTAACATATTTTTTCTTTCTAAATAACACAAAATAATGGATTCTCTGCTCAACAAGTTGAACAATTCACTTGAATTCATCAAAGTACGAAATTCAGAAAATAATAAATGGTTTAGGGCAACAGTTTTTGAAATTTACGAATCTAATTTTGGTATTAAAAAAACGAATTGAATTCTAGATGACAAATTATAAATTTCATTACCAGAGCAATATGTCAGGATACTGAATAAAAATTCTTTGAAACTAATAAATGAGAAGGAAATTTTTCTAAAGTATAAAGGTTTAAAATAAATTAAAAATGGAAAATTTGTCCATGATCTAGAATTCTCTTAAGCACATTTTTTAAAGCATTAGTTAATTTTTTTCTTTTCAACAATTTTTTTTATAAATAAACATGACTTCGCCTATTTTTCCTTGCTGTTTGTCCAATATTTTAAAGGTGGCGATGGCGCAAGTCTGCTGTCTTATAAATTAGGTAAAGCATCTGAAGAGCTCAAAAATTTGTTCACACGTTTCATTAAAATTTACAAGCTTGCAATAATCACTCTTAGATAACACTGGCGACGATTATGCACTTCGAGAAAAGAGTGAATATCTCCAGCAATAGAAGAAGTGTTTAAAAAATTAATAGATCTTCTATTATAACCTTTTTGTTTGTGTCAATTTTTTTTTCTTCAAATATTGGCATTTGAGAATATACAAAATATTTACAATGTTTATCAGTGAATATGGCTTACATAAAAGAATGTTGATTTTTTTCTTTTTCTTGATAAAATTTGTTTTTTTTATTTTAAATAAATAAAATGGAGAATAGTGGTACAAGCAAGCAATGTAATAAATGTGGTGAAGTTTTAAACATTGAATATCTTCCATCACAACCTGTAAAAGTTGTTAGTATGAGTATTCTAGATCACGGTATGAGTAAAAAAAAAGAGGTAGTACTTTGAGAATGTGGAAAACCTGTTTGCAAAGTAAATTTCGAAAAGATCAAAAATACTAAACTGCACAATACTTATGAAATTTAACAATGCGATTCTTCAAGCAGGAAATGCATAGTATGCACGGAGAATAAAAATATCAATGATTTCTCATCTCATAATAACAAAATAGATAAGCATTTTAACACTTGCAGAAAATGTTATACCGAATATGCTAAACGACATTATGAGTCTAAAAAGAAAAAGTGCAATGCGAATGCGAAAAATTTATATATAACTATTCTCTAAAAAAGCAAAAAATAGTAACACACATTTGCAAAATGGATATTCTAAGTGAAACTTGGCATTCACCGACTTCATAAATTTTTATTATAATAAAATATATTATACATAAATATGGAGATGAGCAACCTAGCAGGTGAGTTGAGAGATAAGACATTGTGTGAGTTGAGAAATATACGTAGAGAATTAAAAATAAAAAAACTATATAAATTTCATAAAGATGATTTTATTGGAAATATTATTCATATAAACGAATATAAATTTTAAAATCCTATCGAGAACCCAGATGATTTAAAAGTTGCTGAATTAGAACTAAAACTAAAAAAGTTGATTTAATTAAAGATCTTATGCCAATAATTAAAAATGAACAAAGAAAAAGAAACTTTGTAAATGGCAAAATAATATATAGAAAATCAAAAAAGGTTTTAAAATAAATTTTCCCCTTTTCCAATAGTGTATATGTGAACAAGAAAAATAGAAACACTAATAACACATAACGAAGTTGAGAGAACTTTTAAGTACAGGTTATCAACATTAACACCGAAGACAATTTTAATATAGTGTTTCCCAGAGATTTTTTAGTTTCGGTAAAGCAACGAATATTTAAAATTTTACACGATCAACTTATAAAACTTAGAGCTGTAAAGTCCAACATTAAATTTGCTACACATTTTCGAAAACGAAAAACTGGCGAGATTCGAATTTTCGACGATATTCACTCACACGCATTTACAATATTGAATGAAGGAGACATTAAAAAAATTTACAAACAAATAACAAATGAAATAGTTGCACAATTAGAAAATATTGAAGAATTTAATTCAGATTGGTCTTTACATATACCATGATTGGGTTCCAGCTAACCATAAATAAGTATAATCCATTAAATGGACAATCGTATATTTAACTACCAGAAGTGATTAAGAATTAAAATAGCATTCATTAATCTGAAGAATAATGACCAAAAATGTTTTCTATGGGCAATAAAACATTAACTGTTTCCTGCTGAAAAAAACCCACAAAGAATATCTAAATATAAAAATGTGGGTCTTAACATTGACAAAGCATCAGATATATATGAATATCCAATAAAAATGGACGATATTCCAAAAATAGAAGACCAAATTGATGTTTCTATAAATGTTTACTCTATTGATGATAAAGTGAATGTTTATCCACTAAAGCTTCTAAAAATTAAAAAGACCAACACATAAATTTACTTTGTTTCAAAAATGGTGAAAACTCACATTATTGTTGGATAAAAGACGTATCTAAGCTGCTCTCAGAACAAGAAAAAATAAATACAAAATTAAAATTTATATTTGCCATATGTGTCTTCAATTATTTTATTCTCGAGAGAAATTAAATAAACACACAGAAGACTGCTAAAAAAATGAGACTGTAAATATAATATTACCCCCAAAAGGAGAGCAAAGAAAATTTAAAAATATAAAACACACCAATTCCAAGAGAAATAAAAAATCTAACTTAATCAAAAAATATTCAGTTTTAACAGAGGATGATATTGATAATGGACTTCACAAAGAGATACTCAAAGAAAAATTTAAACTTACAAATGCACAAATAAATAACATTGAACTACAGTTGAATGATGCATTATACACAATGAAATATCAGCTACACGAAGTTTCTGGTTTTTGCTATTATATTGTATCTGCGTATGACGATTTTAAACCACCAGTTGTATATCATGGCCCTGATGCTCATAAAATATTTATATTCAATAAAAAGAGAAGTAGAAATAATGGAGGAAATGTATTCACAAATTGAACCACTAACAAAAGAAGAAAACATTTATACATGATATAAAAAAATCTACTCTATGTGAGTGTGAATATTCTAAGAACAATAAAAAAGTGCGTCACCATGATCAAATAAATGGAAAATTTAATAAGCCAACATACAACAATTGTAATTTACAATTAAAATTACCAAATTTTGTACCAATTTTTTTTTCATAACTTAGCTGGTTATGATGCTCACTTATTTATTAAAGAGTTAGGCTATGATGAAAAAAGGAATGATTTACTTGCGAATAACTAACAAAAGTTTATAACTCTTGGGAAAAAAACATAAAATTTGAAGATGAGGTTTATAGACATATTCAAATTATGGCTAGTACTTTACATAAATTATCTTCTAATTTAACTAAATAACAAATGAAATACACACAAAAACATTCTCCAGAAGATAAAATTATTTGGTTATTTAAAAAGGTGTTTTCCCTTGTGATTATATGGATAATTTAAAAAAATTTGAAGAATCTGAACTTCCACCAAAGAGTGAATTTTACAATAAATAAAACAAAAATAGTACATCTGATGATGAATTCGAAGGGTGCAAAAAATATATGGAACCAATTTAATATAAAAAATCTTGGCAAATACCATGATTTATATTTAGAAAGTGATGTACTATTGTTAGTAGAAATATTCGAAAATTTTAGAGACACATGTATAAATTCTTATGGTCTAGACAATGCATGGTATTTTACAGCACCAGATTTATCGTGGGACGCGATGTTAGAGATCACTTAACAATCACTAGAATTATTTAATGATTGAAAGAATTCGGGGTGGTATTTTACAATTTTGTAAGCGATATGTTAAATCAAATAACAAATATTTGGAAGATTTTAACGCAAATCAAGAATCAAATTATTTAGCTTATCTCGATGCGAATAATTTATATGGTAGGGCAAAGTATCAGCATTTCCCATATGGGGGTTTCCAGTGGTTGTACTTTGCATTATATGATTTAGATTACTGGAGTGAAAAAATATTAAATTTGAAAAAAGGATTCTGTGTTTGGTTATATAATAGATGTTGATTGAGAAAATCCCCAAGAACTACATAATTTACACAAGGATCTTCCATTTTGTCCATAAAATAAGTTAATTCCAGGTACCAATGAATCAAAACTATTAACAAATTTACATAAAAAATAAAATATATACTAAATTATCTTAGTTTGAAACAGTGCCTAAATAATGGACTAAAACTTACAAAAACACACATAATATTGGCATTTAATAAAAACTGATTGGTTGAAAAAGTACATGGATTTTAATACATTGATGAAGACTAATGCAAAAAATTATTTTGAAAAGGAATTTTTACGAAATGATAAATAATTCTGTGTTTGGTAAAATAATGGAAAATATAATAAACAGAATTGACATAAAATTAGTTTTAAGAGAAAAAATGTGCAAAGAATTTAGTTGCAAAACCAAATTTTAAGACAAGTACTATATTTAATGAGAATATTGCAGATATTCGCATGAATAAAACTAATGTAAAATTCAATAAACCGATATATGTGGGCATGGCCATTTAAGACATTTCGAAAGAATTAACGTATGATTTCCACTATAAAATTATGAAGACAAAATATGGTGATAAAATTGAATTGGGTTTTCAAGATACCAGCTCTTATTTTCATAAACAGAGGTTTTCTATGAAGACATGAAGTCGATGTAAGATAAATTTGACACAAGTGATTATCTCAAAGACAATATCTATAATATTCCATAAATAAATTTAAAAAAATTTAGGCAAAATTAAAGATGAGTGTAATGGCAAAATAATTAAAGAATTTTTTGATTTACGAATAAAGATGTATGCATACAGAGTTGAGGATAAACAAAAAAAAAGAAAAAGAAAAAGGTGTGAAAAAATGTGTTGTCAACAATATAATTAATTTTGATGATTATAATAAATGTGTGTTTGGCGAGAAAATTCAATATAGGAAAATGAATTTGATAAGGAGTGAGAAACACATATCTATACTGTAGAGATCAAAAAATAGCTCTGAGTCGTTGTGATAACAAGAGAATTATACTAGAAAATAAAATAGATACACTGTCATATAGGTATTAAAATTTTTAATTTTATTAAGGTGGGATAAAATTTTCATACCACCTATTTCTGAAATATATATATATATATATATATATATATATATATATATATATATATATATATATATATTTATTTATTAATGAGAGGTGCAATGAATTTTTCATCCCAATTATTTCTGAAAGAAAAATTTTTATATTTTATTAATGAAAGGTGGTATCAATTTTGGATACCTCCTATTTCTGAAAGAAAATTCTTATGTTTTATTAACGAGAGGTGGGATGAATTATTCAATCCATCTATTTCCAAAATGAAAAATTTTATGTTTTATTAATGAGTTTAAAAAAAAATTTAATCATTATGACGAATTTGTTTTAAATTTTCAGGGTAGATGCTCGGTTACCATGAAATACCATAATGAATAAAACAAAAAACATCATTTTTGGTCATACTTATTTCTGAAAGAAAAGTTGTATATTTTAATTATCTTTAATTTCCAAAACAACATCGATATCAGAACAATCAAAATCAATTAATTTACCATTTTTATCTCTAATATCAAGAACAATGTTGTTAAATTGCTCATTATTGATTTTATAAAACATTGGATATGGGGGCTCATAAATTACATAATCTCCAACACCAAACATACTTTTGGCGAAAAACTAGAAATTATATTAGTCTACAAGTAACTAGAACCGCCATAGTATTTAAAATTGCATATACCAAATTACAATGAACATTGATTGTTTTGAATGTAAAAAAATTAGGCAATTTAGTGCCTACAAAAATGTTATCTTTTTCAATTGGTAATTTTCTTTCAAAACTGAGAGTATCAGACAAGTGATCATCAAGATTAATATCAAAGTTGGTTTTAATTGTTATTCTATATTTCACATTGTCTGTTGTTATTTCAATTTTATTTGTCGAAAATGGCTCAATTAAATTTATAGCTTCTTTTAATGATTCAACATCATATTGGCCTCTGGGAATATTTATAACAGTATTTTTTATCAACAACAGCACTCATTTTTAATTATATATATATATATATATATATATATATATATATATATATATATATATATATATATATATATATAGTATTATCCTCTACATTTGGAATTAAAAATTTAACATTTCAACTATTTTGCTATCGATTTATCTTTATGAATTATATCTTGTGAAGTTTCTTCTTATGAATAGAACTATTGTTTGTTAACTTGAAATCTTTACTTGATAGTTCAAGCTGTCAAGCCTAAGTTATATTATCCATTTATTACAAAAGTTATTGTAATGAAATGAAAAAATTTTAACTGTGGTGTTGGTGTTTTAATTTCTGAACAATCTTCTAAGAATTAAAAAAATTGTGAGTTATTGCCTGATGATATTAGAGGTATTATAATGTGGCCCAGCAATGGCGGAAAGATGAATTTAATGATTAATTTTATTTATAAGACAGATTGGTTAAATTAAAATAAACTCTATGTTTGCTCTAAAAGTTTGAATCAACCAAATTATTTTCAATTCCAAGATGATTTTGAAGTGAGATCCAAGAAATTGAATGAAAAATAGCTTATTTTTAAAGTAGCAATGGTGGAATGGTTTCAATAGATTCATGTGAAAATAATTCTCTTGTAATTTTTAATGATGTAATATTGGATGAGCAAGATGTACTCCACGAATATTTAATAGAGGTCGGCATAAAAATATTGATGTTTTTTATCTTGTGCAGACACACTCCAGAGACCCCAACAAATTTGACATATATATACACACACAGTGATTTTGTTGGAGGAGACATGAGTTTTGAGAAAGTTAAAGAGAAATGTGCCAAGTGCTGGGATAAGAATTACGGTTTTTTAACTTTAGATTTGAGAAGGAAAATGGATTAGTGGTAAATATCGAAATAAAATAAAAAAAATTTAAATTTAACTCTCTCTCTTGTGAATTTAATATTTGCGTGGTTGTGCAGCTATAACTAGCAATAACTTTTACCAATCTGCTTATCTTCTTCATTTACATGCTTGACAATAACATACTCTTGATTTTTATAATCCAATATTTCAATTTTATCTTTGTGGACCACTTCAACTACTGAACTACGGCACATTCTCGTAGTGACAGAAAAAAGCCTATCTGCTCTCTCGTCCACAACTAAACTTCAGCACACTCTCGTAGTGGAAGAAAAGGGTATCTGCACTGGGAGGCCGTACTGAACTGCTGCACACACTGTTTGCGATAGGAAGAAGTAATTTTACAGTAAGTATCTGGCCTCGGCAAACTCTCGCTGCAACATGAAACATGTTATCAGGCTGTGTTGATATATGCCGTGCTGCTCTCTGCGAGTGCAACCACAAAGATACGGAAAAGTATTTCCTCACAGAGAATACGCTGCTGCAAGAATGAATAAAGTTATTTGCTCACCAAGCAATGATCACTCATTATTAATATTGTAGTTCACCACATACTTTGGATTAATGATTGGGTGCTTGGTTTGTAACTCGAGATTCAGAATTCGATCCCTGGTTGAGAGGATTATTTAATAAATGTGAAGGCACCCACATTTATTAAATTTTCAGGAAACCATTAAAAATTTTAGCCAAACTAAAACCATTTCATTGCTCTTGCCCATATACTCAGTATACGTGTATTGTTGCAAAATAATGGTACTTCTGAAGCCTCATTAAAATATGCTCTCCACACTACAACGTAGTGTATAAGATGCTGGTGTGGTCTCATATGTCGAAGGTGCCAAAAACATATGAGAAGGGAGTGCCATAAGAAATAATAAAAAAATAATAAAAACCTCCCACTTCAGTAAAGAAAAATTTTAAAAAGGCCGGCCAGTGAAGTGGGAGGTTTCTACAATTGGAGTTTTGTTGGTGCTAAATATGGCTGAAAAAAATAAAAAATGGAGTCCCTGTCAGGATAGAGATATCTGTTAACTCCAAGAACATAAGTCCCTGGCGGGGCATTTGTTTGCTCATAAACTTTTGTATTTAAAAAAAATGGGCATATCTGTTTATATGTACAAATTTTTATAAATCAGTAGAGGTCTATTACAGATATTGTTGCAACACAATAATTTAACTAAAATTCAACCAATTTCCAGTTAAATACAAACAAATGTCTAATTCCCTATCAATTTTTCAAAGCGCAACTCAAAATCAACCATATTTAAGGTCAAGATCAAAATCAATTTTCAACCTGTTTTCACTCTTTGTGTGTGGTTCTTTTAAGACTCATTTTCAAGCTAAATTATCATATTTTTTTATGAAATTCCAAGAATTTTCATACTTTTCTTGTCATATTACTTTTGACTAACTGATTTGGCTTTCAAAATAAATGAAAATATTTATCTTATTGATCATAATTTTAGCCTCATTCACCCTGCAAATGGACCACTGATCAAAGAGTGAACAAAGTATGTTTTAAAGAAAATGTGTGTAATTGAAAATTAAGATTTGGGTCAAATTATCTTGATTTTGGGGGTGAGATTGAAGAGATGAATTATTTTTTAAGAAGCGATTGAAAAATTGATGCTTGAAAGTGAGAAATTTGTGTGAATTTTAGTTAAATTATGGCACGGCACTAAGATCTGCAATAGTATTCTACTGTCTATGGTTGCCATTTAGAGATTTAGTATTTTAGCAGGTTTTCGATATATACCAACAACTAAATGATAAAATACCAGACCTTTTAGTAAACTATAAGTGCCAATTCAGACACCGTTTTAGTCATTTGTGTCATATTTCTTCTATAAAAGTACATTATCCTTATTGCAATGTATCTTTGTTGCAGGAGGAGACATGATCTTAGCCTAAAATGGAGAAAAAATAAACATGGTGCCATAAGATGAGAAAATGACGATATTGAAAGTGACGACATGGAGGAGGAAAAAGATATTGTTAAAAACAGAGATTCGTCACTTCATTATAAGGTAAATGCTGTGATATTGTAAGATGTAGTAATTCTACATGAATATAATAACACATTCACAGCATAGAGATATCGGTAGGGTATAATGGGGCGAACTCAGCAACAAAAAAATAAAATTGAAAATTATAATGCTACATATATATAATTATTAAATAGCATAGATTAAAACATGTCTGCCAAACATTAAAAACTGCAGTGTTCACTTGTACTGTGACCTGCAACACTAAATACCTGGATTTCATTATGATGAGAATTTTTCATCCTAAATGCTGTGTAAGATTAATAGCATACTGCTGTTATGTTAATTTATTATTCTTATTTGTTTCATATAAATGCTGCAGGTTCAGAGTTAATTGTTTGCAAGACAGGATTCTGTTGTCTCCATGGGATAAAAAAAAGTAGAGTCTAACATATAGCAGCATACAAGAGGGATAACATTACTCCACCTGCAGACAGGTGTGGTAATCACAGTACAAGACCGAAGAGAGTGCCATATCATACCCTACAACAGATTATTGGTAGAGACCTACAAAATCCGTGTTTTTATTTGGGGGCAAGTTAAACTCGAAACATATGTACCTATTAAATACGTTTATCATTGGACCATACTTTATGTGACACACCCTGGGTGACTCTGCACCAATAAAGGAACACTTCACAATTGTGTAACCTAATCGTGTTTAGTTCAGTTAGAGAGGGAATGTATTCACATCTATGAAGCAGCCAATGGAGAAATGATGCTGGCTCTAGTGAATACAGTACTGTAAAGTTCAGCCTGATGACAATAACACGAATTTTGCATGTCCCTAATTATTGGAGATAAAAATATTTTCCTGTGCGTACTTCTCACTATTCAAGAAATTCAACCAAGAAGAAATATCTAAACCCAGATTTGAATGTAAACAAAATGTATTATTTATATCTGGAGAAGCATGAACCAGATGCATTCCCGCCAAAGAATAATAATGGTTCCATTAAACCTTCTGTGACTAACAAGTTCTACCTTCGTGTATTTAATACCAACTTTAACTATTCTTTTGGATACCTACAGTCTGATATATGTGAAGTATGCAACATTCTGAAATTGAAATTGGAGAAAGAAAATGATAAGGTCACATAAAAAGCTCTGGAAGTTGAAAAAAAAATTACAGCTCTGTAAAGCCCAGCACTTCTATGAAAAACTTATACAAATTACCGAGTTGGCACAACATGACCCGACCACTGAAGGTGTATGTTTTCATTTTGAATAAAATATTCCAGTCCCAGAACTTACAACAGGCGAAGTCTTTTAGTTGCGCCAAGTTTGTATTTTCAACACGGGTTTCTATTCATGTAAGACTGGATGTTCTAAAATGTATATGTACGATGAACCCACTGGGAAAAAGTGTTCAAATGAAACTGTATCGCTATTAAAACATTACATTGAAAACTATATACCTGGACATGTTAAAACCTTACACTTGTTCAGCGACAATTGTGCAGGACAAAACAAGTACATTTTGATGGCACAGTTATTGAGCACACTTACTGCATCTGGAAGGTTTCTTCAAATCCATCATTACTTCCCTGAATGTGGACATTAATTTATGCCCTGCGACCGGGCATTTGCCCAGATCGAGAAGATAAAAAGGAAAAGAATATATTTTTGTGCCAGAAGAGTGGTATCAGATAGTATCTTCGGCTTCGAAAAATTTCTCAGTTGTAAAGAGCGCCAGGATATGCTACTAGATTTCAAAAATAATTTTCAACCATATATTTTTTTTAAATAATAAAGAATGTCATTGAATCATTCAGAATCAGCCTATAACGAAACCTGGTATATGATGTCTGTTTCTACTGAATACAGTCATATTATTCTTAGCAAGTTTTGTTTGTTTAAAACACATAAGAATACACCAGACTTTGAAGCACACCAAAATACCACACTGCATTGCATTTAAATGCGTAGAAATACAGTGACATAATGAAATTGGCACAAAAATATTTACCACCTGTGCACATGGAGTACTACGATAGGCACACGCATAACAGTTCAAAAGAAGGTGTAGGGTCAGACAGTGATTGAAATCGTTTTCATAAACAATGAGTGTTTTTTCAATATGACACAAAATATTTTTATACATGATATGCCATTGATATTCAACGAAAAATTACTTATATGGAAATTATTAACATTGTATATAAATATTTCATAGAATTATTCTTGGAAGTATGTGTGAAACACATAATCAGACAGTGATGTCACAGACCTAGAGTGAAACCATTTTTGGAGAGAGTTATACTGTTTCATGTTAAACAGTATATTTTTTTCTGTGTATTAAAACAATAGTCTTTAATGAAAAAATACATTTATGGTAATAATTAATGTTGTTATTTAACATTACATAATATTATTCTTGAACAGGCGTGTATGTAAATAGTTTGAGTGCCAGAAACAGACATATGAAACAGTGATGTGACACACCTAGATTGAAACCAATTTTAGAGAGAGTTAGGTTTTTTTTTTTTTAATGTTATACAGTTTTTTTCTGTATGTTAAAACAGTAGTCTTCTATAAACAAATACATTTATGGTGATAGTAAAATTATATATAACTATTTCGTATTAGAATATTCTTTAATGTACATTTTAAAATATGTTGAGTGCAAGAAAAAGGTATATTCAACACATATATTTATCTTTATTTTCTATTATTTAATAATATGATGGTTCAATAACTTGGGAAATGATACACATTGATAAATACTTTTATCTTATGAAAGATATTTCAAGAGTTTTAATTATATAGTAACGTAAAAGGTTTTTCCATTTATCTCAGAACTCTACTTTTGTTCATTATATGGTTTTTTTTCAGTCAGGTCTTCAATTGATAACAATTTCGTTTTATCCAAATAATAGCAGGCTAATATTTTTTTTCTGAAAAATGCCCCAAAAATTTTTAAGACAAAAATATAAAATATTATTTAAACTATATTTAAAACATTGAAAAGATTACGAATAAAATTTCACAATTGAAAAAATATTGGTCTTAAATAAGATTACAAAGGAAATGCTCAAATATAATAAATAACCCATTAAAATAATATTCTTTCAAAGTGTTTCCTCTATGAAGTCCACACCATGTTCTTTCTCGTGCAGTCTTCAGGTCAGGGTATATTTAGTCAAGCCAGTCCATCCAGAGTTCGTGACGTCAGGTGTTGAGGAAACTCCATAAAGGTAGCACTGATCATATTGGTGGCAAAATCACAACTCGATGACATAACAGAAGCGCCACGCCATCTCTAGGCAACACTGCCCAACTGTTGAGAAGGGGACATAGAGGAGGTGGAAGGCATATTACATTAATTACTACCACCACAATATTGGATGCAGGAAACCTCGACCTTGACCTCATAACCTTCAATGACATTGTTGAAAACATGAAACTAAAAATAAAAACCCGAGAAAATGCATAAAAGTCAGCAAGCATATTACATCGATGACTACAACCATCATATTGGATGCAGGGGTCCTCGACCTTGACCCTTTGACCTTGAGTGTCCTCAAAACGAAAATTCCCAAAAAATTTCAAAAATAAAATAGTAATAATAAATTATATTAAAATTATTGTAAAATTTATTTTAATAACTTACATTTCGGGGGGTCCCCCAAGCACGACGCCCAGCAGACGACTGACTCCATCACCCCCACTTCCCTCACCAATACTCATTCTGCCATCTTGATTTTTTGTTTGTCATTTGTTTATTTATTACCAGAGGCTGCTACTTGGTTTTTTCGTCTTTCAGACTTTGAACCAATCAAATTACACCAATAACACATTGTGCGGACACCGAACAGCCCATCAAGGATTTGTCACGTGATTGCAGCTGGCCAGTCACGTGAAGGCACTGAGACATGTGCAGGAGTCAGTCTCTGACTCATGCTAGACCAACCCCTCACAAGACTGGCCCCACACACACACCTACACACACATTCATACACATTCACCTGCACACATACAAACATACGTGCACATACACACATGCATGCACTTATACACACATATGCATGAACCTACACACATACACACAAATAAGCACCTACAAACGCATACACAGATCCCGAAATATTCCGATTTGCAGGCGAAACTTATAATGCATTAAAACACTGGTAGTGTGACCAGGAACAACATCCACATAAATGTTTGCGAAGTAAAATGCATACATATGTACAAATGACCCAGCGATGGGTGGCAGTGGCAGAGGTGTAGGCGGAGGTGGAGGCGGAGGCAGCCATTCCATCAATTAGCACTGCACACACCATGTTTCGCCATTGGTCGATGCACAACTTGAACTTTGTACTGAACAATGCAGCATCACGGCAGGCCAACACCATGATTCTTAATTGGTAATCGTGCTTGCTGACATTTATAATTTTTTCTCAAGTTTTTGTTTTCAAGGTCATTAATAGTCATGGGATCAATGTCAAGGTTACCTGCATCCGATATGGTGGGAGTAGTCAGAAACATATGCTTGTAGACTTTTATGATTTTTCTTGCGATTTTGTGGCATTGTTTTTAAGGGAAGGGGAATTTTAAGAGGGGGAAAGGAATTTTCAAAGGAAAAAAATACATTTTAAGAAATTGTTTTAAGGAAAACAGGAAAATTTTAAAGTAAAAATGGCTGCTGGGGACTGGAACTTATTTAAAAAATTTAATAACTTTTAATATATTTTTAAATAATTTTAAATAATATTTCTATAATTTTAATAATAAGTTTCATAGAAATTTTGAAAAAATATATTTTTTTTTAAATTTTTTAAATTTCGTTTGGATTTTTTTGGAAATTCAATATCAAAGGTCACCAGGGTCAATGTCAAAGGTCCTGAGTTCTGATTCCTACTCTCCTAGCTCGGAGTCACGTATCCTGGTCACCTGCTCTGTTGCTGAAAGGCAATTTTCAGGTGGTTCGTTTTTGTAGCTGGGAAAAAAAGGGAAATTTTTTGGGAAATTTTTCGGGAAACTTAGTCTATTTTGAAGGAGAAAAGGAAATGTTTAAGGAAAAAAGGGGAAAAGGGAATTTACAAAATGGTGGGCCTCTGGCGCTTGGCTCGTACTCCAGAATCCGTTGCCTCAGCTTCGGCTATTCCCTTCTACTTACATTGCACGATGTAAGGAGCTGCTTTCTTCTGAAATTGTAATTATAAAATAATATTAAATTACCATTACAAAATAAAGGTTTTATTATTATTTTTTGTGCGTCGTAACCTATTATCCCTCACAGCTTTAAAATGGTGCTATAGGCACTCGACTATTCATGGAAAGATCAGCGTATAGAATGATAATAAACACTTTACATACCAAAAATGCACTAATAGTTGACTGCATACAAAACCTTAATTCTGTCGACATGTTCTACAATTTATGAAGACAGTTGCTGAACGTTTTTTTTAAATAATATGTATGGATAGAGACAGTCGACAGACCCATGGATTGAATGGGGATTCAGGATTGATGGAAGATTGTGGAAGATTGATGCAAAGATTGTGAAATATGGTTGGAAGTATTGCGAAAGATTGATAGAAACATTGAAAGATTGATGGAAAGAATGCGAAAGATTGATGGAAAGATTGTGAAAGATTGATGAAAAGAAAGGAACATTAATGGATTGACCCAAATATCGAGGGAATGATTGGACGTTTGACGGATTGATGGTTAAGGAAAGCATGAAAATTAAGACTTTTATCACCCTCGTACATTCCAAATCTCCAGGGACTGGCAGTACTGGCATTTAAATTAACGCCAATCAGCTAAGCCTATAAAAGTGTTGGTAGATGCTGATACATACCATGATTATAACATACTCGTGCATGTGGTCGCTATTAGTATGATAGGCTTGGTTTATTCATATATAAATACATTAAAAAAATCTGAGTAGCATACTTAGGCCTATACCTACAAAATAGTCGAGGTAGTGAATAATTTGCAGATTCTGGCATCGTGTATTAATCTGTCTTCAAAAGCGGGGACTAGAAAAGTAGTCATTGAGTGAGAGACTTTTGCATGTTTCCGCAATACCTTATATATAATTTAGTCACAATATAAAAGATAAATAATTCATAATTAAAATAATTTTTTTTAAAATTATATAGTGAATACAGATTTACGATTTGACGTGCTGTATGCCTGTAAAACAAATATGCCAGCACCTCAGCCGCACAGCTCCCATTTAAAAACTTTATGCCTGCGCTCTCTATTTTATTCTACTTTCTGGCTGTGAGAATTTCTTAACGTTGAAATAAAGCAACTGTCTAACGAGCACCGCACCCAACTATACAATGTGAAGAACTAGTAAAAAAGCAGTACAGGCACCATAAAAATCGTCACAAATGTGCGATTTATACTGTATATGAAAGAATAATGTATACATTTTGCAACATTATAACATATTTTACTAAAATATAATTTAAAAAAATAATAATTATTAGAAATACGCTGTATTTTTAACAAAATTTAAGCTTCTGGATACTTCGGGAAGCAGAATTTGCAAGAAAATCTACTTCAAGAAAGATCGTCATAATATTTACTGTGTTTTTGTGTAATAAAATCACAGTAATAATGTTGCATTTCTATTTTATAATTAACTTTATTTACGTCAGTTTCAGACATAAATGATTGTGACAAATCGACGCACATATAAAGAATTATAAAAATTATTTCCTACATTATTATTACTATTTTCTTACACACAATCATAGTAAATATTTTGACGATTTTCCATGACGAAGATTTTCTTGGAAATTCATCTTTCTGATGCACCCAGAATGGAAACGCGATTAAATTGTGTTAAAAAATACAGACATTATAATCGATTTTTTTAAATATTTAAATTATTCTTTAGTAAAATATTTTACAATGTTGCAAAATGTATACATTCTTCTATCATATACAGAACAAATCGAACTTTTGTGACAATTCTTATGGTGTATGTATTGGTTTATTAGAAGTTCTTCACATTGTATAGTCGGGTGCAGTGCTCCATAGGCAGTTGCTTTACTTCAACCTTAAGGCGTTTGTGTACGTGACACCCGTTGCCTCTGAAGAGGGCCTCTTAGCGAGGCTCATGGCTGCCTCCGGTCACGTGCAAGACGCACCATGCGTTTTTCAACACGTCCGCCAGTCTCTAATACGCCGTGTAAACTACTCCATTGACATTGGAGGGACACATTTCCAACATTTGTTGTGATACGCCACCTGCATAGTCTCGAATGATTACAGTGTCTGTTCTATTGTGTTGTCAGGTAGTGTATTCAATACCGATGACGCAATTTACGTGTGTTTACACAAACTAGTACAAAATCACGTTACTGGGCCCATTAGGACATTATCACTACTCGCAACGTACCGCAACACCGACTGAATTGTACATCACACATCATCAATGGACGCATCATACGTGTGTTTAAAGGCTGTTCACGATAAAGTGAGCAGTTTTGAAATCAACCTTAGAAAAATGTCACTGCTCCTACTTGCATAAATTTTAACGGGCGTACTGAGTGACATGCGCCCAGTAAAGTAGCTAAAGATGGATGGAAAGTAGCTCTATATCTTAACGTCGAATAAAAGTGTTAGGTAACCTTTTGTGATAACCTATATTATACCCCTCACTTTCAGTTTTTTTTTTTTTTTTTGCTTATCGATCTAGGTATACGAATAAGAAGATTTGTAAACTCTTTTCTTTCCCAATAATTCCAGTTTCACATGGCCGACGCATGAATAAAATGATGAGGCCCGTTGCAACGTTAATTTTACATAAGGCGGTAAAATACAAAACGTGCATTCAAGTAGATCTTAAGCAGGGCTTTCAAAAGTGCTCATTTTACCGTGAACAGCCTATATCACGGATACGGTCACAGTTAGCCAGTGAAACCAATACACTGTTTTCTTTGCTGCACAATGTCCCACCTACCTAGCTACACTTTGGTGTAGCACATGTCCTAATGCTAATCTGTTTGCCGCGTGTTAGATCCTGGCCATACTCATTCGGCGCTGTATTCCTCCGGGTGTACGAAGGGTTGCCTACTCACCAGGCAATGGTATTGCTACCACAGAACATGTAGTTTGCAATTTAACGAGAAACAGTGGGCCCCAGAGAGTTGCAACTAGGAGGCCTTATTTTTATTTGCTAATGATGACATCCTGCTTCATCCGGTCGTATCCACAATCGATTTAACCCCACGGTGTCACTTTTGTATGCAATTAAAGAGTGCCAACCCCTATTATGTACATGATGGTGGTGTGTACGATGTACCATACCGTCTTTTTAACCAAGATCTTGGTTTATTTAATCCGTATTCCAATTTGTGTTCCTCTAAAGCATAATATCGCACTTAATATACTTGTCACCCTCCACCTTTAAGGGCTTCTACAGCACTTATTATTTGATATGGACCATGGGTGTCCTATAACATTCATCCTCTTTTTCGGTCACGAATCACGTGCCCGTGTTTGTATACGTGTTTCCTAAACACGCTGTATATATTTATATTAGACGTAAATATAAATTAAAAATAAGTGCTTTGACCAGAGAATTTTTTAACGTGATTTACGTAAGCCGACTTTAGCTAAACGTATTTAGCAGTTTTCTTTTAATAAAATCGTATTTTTAAGACGCTCTACCCAACGTCTAGCAGTGAAGTTCCCTGTGACGCCTGAACAAAAGCGAGGGGCTCCGGGTTTGAATCCTTGCTGACGTATGGTTCCGTGCGCTGTTTTCAGAACGAAGAAGGAGCGTGACTGACTCGCATTAAGCAGGTAGTTGCTTCAGGCACGGATTGCTGCAATGGGGATGGGCTTTCCCCGCAGCGGAATTCCCAACTCCATTCCAGGCGAACACTGATGTTGTTCCTCAAAATTACTCGACAAATTCATGTGGAACTTAGGGAAATATGTGTAGCACGAGCCATACCTATTATCTTCATTCTCGCCATCTTTCTGAGCGCCCTTTTACATGACCAAAGTTAACTTCAAATATTCTTCAAACTCACTTAATTCAATTCCTTGAATGGCGTCTGGCGTCACTCGGACATCATAATCGAGGCCGTTTTGTCTTTCAAGCCATTGAATCACTTAAATTCCTTTAAAGATTTTCATTTAGAACACGTTCTCTTGAATTAAGTTTTTCTACTAGAACTCCGAATTTTTAAAACGGTATAAATATGTGTAGCGTCTTAATACGGTAATTTATGCTACATAAATATTTGTACGATTTCATGCAAAGTAAATACACCTTATTAGAAAAAATAATTTATTTTAATTCCGACAAACTATTTTCGCGTGTTGTGTGGTTTATAGAAATTTTTAAAAAATTCACTGTACCTAATTGCAATTTTTTTAACTCAAATATTTGCAAAAAATTTTCAAGTTATCAGTTCATTATTTATTAAATACAGCTAAATGTGTGAAAAGTAGGAACAGGTGTTCTTCGCGAAAAGATTTCAAGGCCAGTTGTACTTCAAAACGCTTTAGTTCATATGCTCTTTCGTTGTTGGATGGTTTTAAATGTCACGTGCCTCCAGTGTCTGTCCGCGAATCATGGACGTTCAATATCGGAGTACTTTATAGCGATTGGCCCAGCCAAATAAGAACATGTCTTCTCACGTTGACATGCGGCCAATGACCAAAGTAAGATGTGGCTGTGGATGTACGACATTGAAGGATAGCATAATCATAAATATTTTCACGAAAAACACCTGTCTCTAGTGAAAATTCTTTCAAAACATTTCAATTTCTGTTGAACTTAATCCATTCAAGTTCATATGAACACTTCCTGTATTCAATAAATTGAATTCAATTGGTTGAATTCATTAAAATATTTGATATTGTGAAATGGCCTTTATCGATAGAACAACTTCAAGATCGTGCACGCAATTCGGATGAAACTTGTACAAGCGGGTCACATTGCAACTCGAGACTTTTCCAGCTACCTGCTGTCAGTAAGAATCAGGGTTGCCAGCCGTCCTGTATTGTACTGGATTTCCCGTCTCTTAGTGCTGTAAGAATTATCCCGTATGGCCATTATACGGGACGTCATTTATTCCTTACCTCAGACTTCTTTGAAAAAAAAACCTGAGTATTTAGTCTATAAAGTGTCCGTAATTAACCACTTCCGTGATTATAGGACAGGTAAATGCGTACTTTACAAACGAGAATTTTCTGATTCATACGATGGATGAAGTGACGAAAAAAAAATGGTTGCGTAACTTATTAATAAAATATAAATATTATTTATATTGAATTAATAATATATCCACGTTTTACAAGCCGATAACACACAATTTAAATTACGCACAAAAATATTAAACTCGATAGTCGTACATTGTCAGTAATTACTGTTGATCCCAAATTATGACGCGAAAACGAAGAATGTGAGCAATAGGGGCAAAGCCCAGCCTTAACAGCTAAGTCTTGAGAGCCGATGTGGGTGCTAGAGGTGAGTATGGAGCAGCGCCGAAATGAAAGGACTGGGGAAACGGGAAATCCCTGAGAAAACCCGTCAACCAACGGCATTGTCCGGCACGATTCCCACATGCAAAAATCCGGAGTGACCCGGCCGGGGATTGAACCCGGTTCGTCTTGGTGGGGGCGAGCACTCTAACCGCTCAGCCACCACGGGCCCATCTGTGCTAGACGTGGGTTGAATTGTTATACGTGTCCCTTGGCAAATTCTGAAAATGTTGACAACACTAGTAGTTAACAGAAACAGCAAAACCACAGATGGCGCGAAGAAAGAGAAAATAATTTGCACTCGTTCTTGGTTTGTTGATGGTAGGGAATTGTGCGTATTGTAAAAGGTACTACCCTGTCCAACTCCCCAACCCTCCCATCCATATGGCAGCTCAAAACGTGTCGCACAGCACTCTGTGACCGAACCAGTGATAAAGGGAAACTGAGCGCTTGAAATCCCTGCTTAAGATCTACTTGTATGAACATTGTGTATTTATCCACCATATGTACAATCAACATTGCCATTGGCCTGATCACTTTATTCGTCCGTCGAGCATGTGAAATTATTAAATTATCATTAAAGTTAATATTTTACCGATGTGCCGATTCTAACACAAGTATGCATTGAAAAAATAGAAAGTAAAATAAATAATTTCAGTATTCACAAATGTTTACCTAGTAATTTTAATTCAACGTTAATAAGTTTAACTACTGTCTCTCCGTCGTTACCAATTTGACTGGGCGCATGCCAGCCAGTCTGTTCGTTAAAATACATGCAAATATAGGCTGTTCACGTTAAAATGAGCAATTTTGAAAGCCCTGCTTGTCCACGCGTTGTGTATTCCTCCGCCTTATGTAAAATTATCATTACCATGGGCCTCATTACTTTATTCATGTGTCAGTCAAGTGAAACAGTGGAATTGTTAGAAAAGTAAACATGTTACAAATCTGTTCATTCTTATACATAGACGCATTGAAAAAACAGAGAGGTAAATAAATAATTTCAGTTTGCACAAATGGTTCCCTAACACTATTTATTTGACGTTAAGACATGGAACTATTTCCCACCCATCATTACCAACTTTACTCGGCGCATGTCACTCAGTGCTCCCGTTAAAATATATGCAGGCAGGGGAAGTTACATTTTTCCAATGTTGATGTCAAAGTGCTCACTTTATCGTGAACCGCCTATAGGAGCAGTGACATTTTTAAAGGTTGGCTTCCAAGGTGCTTAGTTAAAGGTGAATGGCCTCTACCAATCAGCAATCAGTAGAGACGTGCAAAATTCGCGTTATTATTTGGTAACATGTTAGACGTCACTACAATATATCCACTCGAGCACAATTCGTGTTTCCATGGGCCACTGGCAATTATACGTCGTCATTTAGCTGTGCGACCACTTTACTGGAGATTGGTCGATCCACCGTTGAGCTTTCACTGTTAGCTGGACTTGTTCTTCGGACGCGCATCACAAGGTGTTGGCCAATGACTAGTTAAAAGGGAGAACTCGCTAATTCGTTTCAGGACGAGATAGACGTCCAACTGGTGTACACTGAAGTCGCCTTTGCAATTGGACCACAGTTCATTAGAGAGACGCCCTGGATGATTCTGAGCCAATAGTACACGTTCAAGGTAACAAGTAGCGATCGCCATACTGCCAGGTGTGGGGTAACATTGGCTGCTCTCTGCACTGAAAGTCCGAATCAGTGATACCAATCAGTGAAATAACATTCACTGAAAGTCAGTTGATAAGCAACTACCGACCGGCGAATAAAGCAAATACACTGGAATCATGTGTCTTATGGTAGTAGAATTCTCGGCATTTAGTAGTAATCACACACAAATAAGAGTGAAATTCAGTCATCATATGAATAACTTATTTGTAGAGACCTGAAGAATTCACAATCAATTTTGGAACAAGCTAGAATTCGAAACACGTGTGCTTATAAAACTTTAGTCATTCGTCCACACGGTGTTTGGCACTTCATGGAGAACGCTGACCCAATCGTCAAATTCCACTATGACAGCAGACCACCGATGTGCACTTAATATCCGCATATTTGTACATAATAATGTAGAGTCTAGCCTGCAGGTCATTGAATTCGCGAATTTTTCAGGTGTGTAATTATTTGGCACTGATTACTCTTGGTGCCGTTTTGTCTGGTTTTCACTGATTTGGCTCCATTGTCACTAGGAGCCGCGGTGCTGTAGTGGTTTAGACTACTTACCTCCCACCAAGGCGAACTGAGTTCGATTTCCAGCGAGGTCGCCCCCGGATTTTAGCATGTGGGAATCATGAAAAACGATGCCGCTTGCCGACGGATTTTCTTGAGGATCTCCTGTATCCCTCGCCCGTTCATTCCGGCACTGCTCCATACTCGCCTCATATCACCCTCATCAGCACTCAAGTCCTCGATGTCACGAGCCGGCCAAATCTCTTCTCTCACACACTCAATCTCCAATATTTCAAGTTCAGTGTGTGGATCTGACTCTATTTCGTTCAATCTCTTAGTCTACAGATATTTTTTTTGGAGCAGTAATGATCTTCCTAGAGCCGGGGACCACCATGTCGTGACGACGTCGCCCTACAGCCATTTTGGAAGTCATTGACCTTCGAACCCTTGCCTTAAACCATTGACGTTCTCCTTACACCCCTAAAAAAAAAAAAAAACTTAAAAACCCCAAAAAATATACAAAAAATTTCAAAAAAGTTTGTTATTAAAAATTTATGAAAAGAGGACTTCAGAAAATGCAGTTTTCAGTCCGGAGCAGGTGACAGGGATCAGCGACTCCGAGCCAGGGATCAATGACTCCGAGTCAGCAGCACAGGACCTTTGACCATTGACTTTTAACCTCAACCTTTGACCTTAAAATTCCAAAAAAAAAAAAAATCAAAAAAATTCCAAAATTTTACTATTAATTATAAAAATCTATTATTAAAATTTACTAAAAAATCATTTAAAATGTATTTTAAAAACTTAACATTCCGGCGGTCACACCTCACCCATACCCAGTCCATCATATATGTAGGTGCAACCAACGACTCTCTTACAAGGCAACGACCATTTTCGTTGGCGACCGCCATCTTGGTAAGCGACCACCATCTTGTTAGGTGATCACAATCTTGGTAGGTGAAACCGACAACCATCTTGTTAGGCAACCCTCCATATTGGTAGATGTCACCCATCCGTCATATTAGATGCAGAGTACCTCAATCTTGACCCTATGACCTTGAATGAACTTAAAAACAAAACTCGAGAAAAATTCATAAAATTCAACAAACTTTTACATTGATAACTTCTATAACCACATTAAATACGACTTCTTCGACCTTGGCACCATAACCTTGAATGACCCTGAAAACAAAACCCAAGAAAAAATTCATAAAAGTCAGCAAGCATAATACATTACTAACTATTACCTCCATATTAGATGCAGGCAACCTTAACATTGACTCCTTGACCTTGAATGACCTTGAAAATAAAACCTCGAGAAAAATACATAGAAGTCAACAAGCATACAACATTACTTACAACTACCACCATAATAGATGAAGACTACCTTGATCTTGATCTCAATGACGTTTAATGGCCTTAAAAACAAAAAATAAAAATGCATAAAACTCTGCAAGCATAATATATTACTGACTACCACAGCCATATTAGATGCAGACTACTTTGAACTTAACTCCATGGCTTAAATGACCTTGAAAACAAAGATTTGAGAAAACATGTTTAAAAGTTATCAAGCATATTACATTACAGACCACCGCCACCATATTAGATGTAGGTGACCTTGACATTGCATGTTTACATGACTAAACGAGGCCCATCATATTAATAGAGTCCACATGCACGATTATGTTATAATCATGGTATGAATAAGCATTTTTATAGGCTTAATTGGTGTTAATTTAAAAGTCAATACTGCCAGGCCCTGGAGACTTAGAATGTAAGAGGGAAGCTAGGGAGATAATCATACGTGCTCTTCTCAGACACCAACCTTTCGATAAATCTCGCAATCAGCACCAATCCACATACCAATCCTCCCCAATCCTTTTCACCAATCCTCGCTAATTCTATTCAGCAATCCTCACCAATCCTCACTAATCCTCATCAATCCTCACCAATACTCCTGACCAAACCTCTCCAATCCTCCTCACCAATAACCAATCCTCCTCACCCATCCTCCTCAGCAACCCTCCTTTGAAATATTTCCATCAATCCCTTGTTCGATCCTTCAATCAATTCTTCGGTTTGACCGCACCCATATGTATAGAAATTACAGAAATTACATTCGTTCCCCAACTGTCTACAAAAAATTTGTACATTTTGACAGAATTAATGTTTGGTATGCAGGCAAATATCCATGCACTTTTATACAAACGTAATTATTATCATTCTATTTATAGATCTTTCCATTTATAAGCGAGTGCTCATAACACCACTTTAAAGATGTGACGGATAAAAGGATATGACACTAAAAAAGTAAAGAAAAAATTAGTTTAGACATAATAATAATTTATTATTATTTATTTACGATTTCAGAATAAAGGATTTCATTGCATCATCTGATATAACCCCTATCCTTAAGTTCTCTAATGATCGAAATCACCTCTTTCGTGTTCGAGTAATCCCCACGTTTTTGGTTACCGATCAAAATTTCGAGTCTGTATACTAGTTCATTCGGATCTTCAGGAAATAGGTAGTCAGTATACTCAACGTCTTCTGCCTTCTTCACATCACTTGCGGAAGGGAACTCGTTGGGGAAATGTGTGGAAACGTCGAGGGAATAATCATCGTCTTCAACACTATCACTGTCGTCATAGTCATCATCAATGCTGTCTTCACTTCCTGCTTCATCCTAAATATCAGGTTTACTTTTCTTTGTAGCAGTAGTTGTATGTTCATCAGTATTTAGAGCTAATGGTAGTTTATGTTGAAGTACGTCGACTTCACGCGAACGTCTTGCAAGTGTACATTCCGCACACACCGACTGTATTGCACTTATTCCGTCTTTATCATTAGCAGTCTCGTCATAATCGTCTGCGGAAACAGTACATCTCGATGTAGCAGGAAGTATTGATGACATCACTTGCTGTCTCCCAGTAGATGTATATAGTATATCACAGTATGGTATATATATATATATATATATATATATATATATATATATATATATATATATATATATATATATATATAAAACTGGGATCTAATTTTCACTTCCCTGTACAATTTGTTTTTAAAAACAATTCTTTCAAAATTGTCTTTGGTTAGAATACAGAATAAATTCAATTATATTTTATGTTATATTTTATATCTTTATAACACATTATCTAGAAAACACGCTATATATAATGTTTACCATTAATCTCTCAAGTTATAGAATTTGGTTACTATGCAGAATAAATTCAATTATATTTAATGTTACATTTTATATATTTATAATTCACTATCAAGAATGTTTACAATTAATATTTCAAGTTCTGGAATTATTTTAAAAATTATCTTTTACAATCTCCCCAAAATTGGGTTAAAATACAGTTACACTATAACCCTTGCCATTTTTACAATACAGTGGTCATGTTTCCTCTTTTTCGCCCTGAAAAGATATATTATAATTAACTTCCTGGCTGGGTACCCCAATCAGTGACCATAATTCCCTAATTATGATACTGAACACAAAACTATTACAAACATTTATTTTTCTCTGACCATAAGGGCCATTCTCTCCAAATGTCAATTCTAGGTGTGTTCTGTGTACTGAATCAAAACCTACAAAATTACAATTTATTTTCTGTCTATGTGAACCTTGCTCAGAGGGTCATTTCTATTTAAAATCAATAATACTTTTACCATTTAATTTCTTAATATTCAAGAGAATAAAATATTTTATTTCCCTTGGTATTCAAAAAGTATGTGGCATGATCAACATGTTGATAATGAATTTTCTGAATATTTTATAAAAAATTCTGTTTTTCCAAAATTGTCAATTACATCTGGAAAAAGTCTCAAAAACTACCTTCAACTTGTCTGTTAAGGACGTGCAAGAAACTATTCCTGCCCTGAACTTAACATCTGGTTTAAGGTATATTTACAAAAGGCGATAAAAAATTTTAACTAATTTTTGGTTTACTAAATGAGCAAAAACTTATTTGAATTTCCCCTTTGATGACCATAATTTTTAAAGTTTTTCCATTTTATTTTAAATTCGCCATATACTGAAACTTTATAAAGATTTTAAAAAAGACTTTAGTTATAATCATTTCTTTAAGTGCCGAAAATTAGAACAAAGCATTTTCAAAATGTATTACTTTTTTACTTAGGGCATTATGGCACCCTATATCTGCCTGATTTAGACATCAATTACGTCCCCTGAAATGCGCCATAAGGGCTTACTATTGCCAATTTTACTTAACTGGCATTTTGAAGCTCTCTCGAGGCTGGAGTCTGACCTCGAGTTATTTTCTGACATAGCTTATATACAGAAACTCAGCAATATCCCCGAGAGGGAGTATTAAGGATTGAGGAGCCAATAAAAATTTACATGCCCAAATTAAGAAAATCCAACTCAATTCATTTTAGATGGGTAAAAATCTTCAGCCAATGGCTGCAGTTATGTCCATATTTGGGGTGTTGCCAATTGCTGGTATAGGGGTGTGTGTATTTCTTGACCAATGGCCTTCGTAAACCACTTCCACATCGTCACACTTCCGCCACTTGTCACTGCAAACAGGATGTGACGACGTGTCGCCGCTTTCCACGTGTGCGGAAGCCGTACGTCAATTGTCACAACTGCAAGACCACGCTGATGACGTCACGAAGGTGGGAGACACCGCCGGTGACATACAGCGCTATCTACGTCGCCATGCCTCTGCGCTGTACTAGATCTGGCAGTTGAGAACGAACAAGAGCGCGTGGCGGATGCCCATGTCCGTAAGTAAAGCAAAAACACTTACATGACAGTCAACACAGATTGTCGTTGCAAACTTCAGCATAGAACTTCAAATATCACCAGAACTGGTAGGTGATAATTGTTCGTAAGGGTTGGGAAATTATTTTTGTAGCCAGGCAAAGTCATAATGACACAGGTGATTTCATGATTTTAGCAAGCAAGGGACAGTCAGCGTACACCCATGTAGCTTACTTTGTGCAGGCGTCTTCGTCGGTTAGATGGAAACAGTGTGTTGGTCGATAGTAGGGACGGCGTATATTCGTGCATACCGTCTCACATTTAATAATTTTTAAATAATTTTTAATTATATATTTTTTGGAATTGTTTGGATTTTTTGGAATTTTTAAAAGTTTTTTTTTTTTGTAATTTTTTTGGTCTTTTTTAGAATTTTTGTGATTTTTGTGATTTTTTGTGTTTTGGGAGGTCAAAGGTCGAGGTCAAAGGTCATGGGTCAGGTTTCAAAGGTCAATGACTTCCAAGATGGCGGTTGGGCATGGCGGCCTCCGGCTCCGCGGCTCCGAATCCCCAATCCCTTCTCCCAGACCCGCCATAATCATTCTACTCAGTGCTACCATAATTGTCAATAAAGTACGATTCATGTTGCGTACGAGAGAAGAATGCATTTAATTTGTAACACTTTAAAATGTTTTGCTATAGTTTGTGTATTTAAATGTTATAAAAATCAGTAATTAGAGTCTATTTTTAAACCAAATTTAAGCGAATTTCCGTTTTAGATGCTTTATAAAACACATTTTTCAATGAGACGCCCTTCTTCATGCTAGACAATCGTAATAATTACTCCGGTTGTATGTGATAAAAAATTAGTAGTAATTTTTGCAAATAATTCTAATAATTGTTTCTATGCGCAGCCATTTCAGCCACAAAAGTTATCGTTTTTGTAACAAAAATTAATGAATATGAAATCAGTTTGCTAAACATTTTTATAAGCATTATTACAATTTTATCACATATCACAATATTAATTATGATAGTCTTGCTTGATAAGGTTTTATTTTACAAAATGTTCATTCTGATGCATCTAGATTGGAAATGCCCTATGCTTGATAATAATATGGTAATGACGTTTTCAAAATCTTAAATTAAGTAGGTTCCAGGAAAATAATCTACAGTGTTACAAATATACTTTTCTGACAATTTTTAAATTGTTGACTACTTTTTATTGAGTTCCGCGTGCTTTAAGGTCGGATTCAGTGTTCCAGTGGACGCCAGTCTCATATTTCAAGTGGTGACATTTGCCCAAATAAATATGGAGAAAAATACAATTTAGACAAAGTTTAAACAATTCAAAACTGTGGACATATAGTATCTTAACACGCGTGGCAAAATGTGTGCGACACTGACTGTCGCCTGGAACACAGGTAAAGTTTCTCATTCCTAGAGATCCTAATTGAATATCATAGAGCGAAAAATTGTCCAATCAGAGAACTTTCCCACGCATGGAGCATTAATAAATGGAAAGAAACATGAGAATACTTGTATCTGCTGAACTCGGGCACTACAGTTGTATAAACATATTTGTTGTACAAATCTTTATTATCAATGAAACATGCACACATCTGAAAATGTTTAAGCAAATAAATTTTCATAGCGTCCTGCTAACTCACGACAGAGAAACATTACTGTTATGGTTGTAAATGTTCTGGCACCAATTATAAAAATTATAAGAATAAAAATATAATATTTTTTATATTTCTACTCGTGGAAATTTATATTTATATTATATCATTTTTACTTTAGCATTTATTTTAATTGAACCAATACAAAAACAGTTTTTAATAGTAGTATGTTAATTGTTTATGTACAAGATTAGAATAAGTCCTTTAAAATTTGGTTTTGAAAGCATCCAATTATGCATTTCAACATTATAGAATGCACTGTTTCAAATGTTATGAATTCCTAGATCGTTATGGCAAGTGTTTGAATTCGTGTTGTTTTTGTAATTCGACCTTCTGAGTAAAAATTTTTATTCATGCTGATTTCACAGCCCCTCTAAATGTAAAATATAAGATTAAGGAATTTATCTTAATTATTAAAATATGTAAAACCGAAGTATCGAAAAGTATTCGTAATCCTTATTCGTATAAGTCAAAGTTTGCATGTATGTATGTTTGTTCTCTATACTATACATTTCTACATCTTTTAAGGATCTGAACCAAACTTGGCAGGGCTGCCCTACAGCACCCAACTTCAAATACTTTGTAGTCCGAAATTGACCCCGGCCCCAGTAAACAAGAGCCCGACAGCATGTCGTCCCACCAATGCCCAGAACGCAGTATCCACTCGACCGACTATCCACCAGTCAAGTTCACTTCAGAGCATGGTTAAACAGGATCACTTTTCTCAGTCCGAAGTCAGTCTGCAACTCTCTACACTGTCAAAAAATAAGTGTACATTCACATATACTGATTTTTGGTAATTTTACATTTTGTATGTGTAATTTGTAAAACAACTACAATAAGTGTAAGTTTACAGAAATTTTAGTAATAAACCAGTGAGTACTGCATGTTTTTGCCCAAAATACATTAATTTAGGGCTTAATAAACACAATGTTGGTGATAATTTACACATTTTGAAGTATTTATAAAAATTAGAGACCCGGGAATTTCACGGGTTCATTTCTAGACAATTTGGAATTCACACACATGTACATTCATGTTACGTTTGTAATTGGTTCGACGCGTTTTTTGACACCCCCGGAGATAAATAAGCCAATAACAAACATGCAAGAAATTGTGCGCCCAACCGCCGCCTTTTACTACCACAACAATAAACCTATAAAAAGTTGACATCTGTATGAAAGTATATAAGACTGTGAAGTCTAGACTACAGGTCATTGAATTGGCAAATTTCTCGGGTCTCTAGTAAGAATACATCCACTCGCTGTATTAAAATCTTAAGTTGTGTTTTTTTTACTGCTACATAGTCGTTGTATGGACACCCAATATGAGCCGCTGTCAGTATAGTTGTACATCTTTCACTATATAATTTTACAATGACCGTGTGTGTGTAAACTTGCATTGCAATATAGAGTATCTGTAAGCGTATATTTACACAGACAAATTTTCAGTAATTTTCCATTTTATGTGTAATTTCCTAAAACGATGATGGTATTTGTAATTTTACACCATTGATTATGTGAATTCAAATGTAACTGCGAGTATTTGTTTAAAACAGGCGATCTAGAGGTAGGGTTTAGAACTACTTCGAACTCCTTTTGTGTGTTCAAAAGGTAACCTTAACTCTCACTGATGTAATATGCTGGCTTTTGTATATAACTACATATTCTATAGTTAATTGTTACCCACACACTCGAGATCCTGGTATCGACGAGTGAGGACGTGTCTTAAAGGAGTAAGGAGTTGGGCCTGCCACTGTAGGTTTGTATAGCTTTCGCGACTTGTGAGTGTCTGCTCGTCGGCTGTTAGGTCTAAAAACCTAACAGTCATCTCGAGCCTAGCCCCTTGGGGTTCAGCGGCGACAGACTCTCTTGCAGCGAATAGGCATACCTAATTCTATCTTCTTACCGTTGCTTTCCGAGTGCATTTCCCCCCCCCTTTTTTTTAATTCTCCGGGTCCTGGACGGGCGTAGCTCTGTGGAGGGGGTTGGGCCCCCCAATGAATCCGACTATAATCATCGTCATGTGAAAAACACAGCACCTGGTGCTGAATTATATGAACCGAACCTGAACAATAGGTCTTCTGTTTTTTCGAGCCGGGAAGTTAATTCCAGTTTTCCCCTCTCTTCCTCAGAAATGGACTTTGAATTTGAGCTTCAGGGTAGCAACCTGAAAAGGCGCAACTCTTATGAGAACTCGGAGGATGCCAGAGCCGCTCTTCGAACCCAATTGAGTAAACGTCAAGCTAAGGAAAACATTGAATACGAACAGCAAACCCTGGGTGAGTCCAGGCAACAGGCAAAATGTTCCACTGGCACGGCACTGGACGTGCAGCCTAACATTCCGGTTCGAAACCGGTACGCCATTTTGAGGGAGCAAGTGGCTTCCACCTCGACCCCCGGCTCTTCAAGCCAACCACCAAACGTTAACCTGAACCTTCGCAACAATGCGAAACCCAGAAAACCTACTTTCCGCCTCGTGGTGCGTGACACAGGCAGGTACTCTTTCCTCGTTCGACAGCTCCGAACTATCCATCCCTCAGGTTTTACCATCAGCATGGCCAGGAACGGTCTGCACATTGTTGCAACCGACCTGCAAAAATATGAGGCAGCGACAAACATGTTAAAAAACACTGGCATTCCTTATTTCACTTACAGCACAAACATCGATCCACCCCAGAAGGTCGTGTTTGATCTGCCGGCAGACACGGACCCAAATACCATCGCAGAGGAGCTCACACTGCGCGGGTACCAGGTAACTGAAGTGTACCAGTTTAAGTACAAAAAACACAACGATCTAGACCCTTCCCAATACCAGCTCGTACCACAGAACCGCTTCTGCGTCACTGCAGCTAAAAATGACTCTCTCGACCCTCTTATATCTGTAACCCGGCTTAACATGACAATTGTTCATCCCCGCCAGTACCAGAGGAAGCTCAGTGACATTGCTCAATGCAAGCTCTGCCAGGCCCTGGACCACACAAAAAATTACTGCAAACTGAAAGTAGTCTGCCCACACTGCACCGGGTCACACACTCTGGATGCCTGTCCCCAGATAGCTGCTGCACCGAAATGTGTAAACTGCAATGGCGACCACCTTGCCAACTCAAAAGACTGTCCTAAATTAATAGTAATCGTGCAGCAGCGACAGCAAACGGCCCTTAAAAAATTGCAATCAAGAATGAATCCACCAATGGCAACGACGTCTGCCCCACAAGTTCCAGCTAGGGATATCTCGCAATATCCTAAACTCCTTGACGCAAAATCTCTTCCCCCGCAAGCCTCCTACGCACAGGCAGCCAGAGGCCCCATCCGCCACCTTTCAATCCCAACACACGCCACGCAGGTGCCCCTAGACCACGAAACCTTACAGATGCCAACCGCCCCACCCAGCCGGCAAACCCCCGCACCTGTCCCCAGCTCCGCCCCATCGGCTCCTGGCGACCTGGGAAGCACCATGAAGGACCTCATGGACCTCATGAGGTTCCTAAAAGAGGCAAATTTCCGGGCCATCATGAGCCATTTCCGCTGCTACATGATAGTAGCAAACACCCACCCAGACCCACAAACCAAGTCCATGCTCCTCATGGAGGCGCTCATGACTTTTGCGGAGCAGATGCCCTAAATGGACCCACAATCCCCGCAAGCTTCCGGATCCCTATCCCTGTTGTACTGGAACAGTAACGGTATTTTCTCACAGCTTTACGAGTTGGAGCGAGTGCTGGAGACGTACGGGATAGAAATCGCGTTAATACAAGAAACCAGACTGAAACCACGTCGTCGTTTTGCCATTAAAAACTACGCTACATACCGTACGGACAGAGTACGAGCAGGCGGAGGTACCTTAATACTAGTTCATAACAAAATTCAACACCACGTAAATAAGGACCCCGACTGTGAAAACATAGAAACCACCACAATCAATATAAACACAAACTCCGGCCATATAACCGTCATCTCTGCATACCTAGCGCACCCAAGCGAAATTAATAACCACGGATCTCGATAAATTAATAAACCAGCCCTACCCCTTCATTATTGCAGGCGACTTAAACGCAAAACATACTGATGGCACAGTAGAATTAATAATACTAGTGGTAACATATTACAAAACCACGCGCAGCTCCACAGCTATATTATTCAGGCCCCCGACTCACCTACCTTCTTTCCTGCAAATCGCAGACATAATCCGGATGTGCTTGACATAGTTATTACTAACCTACCAAATTTATTTACAGAACTTACAACCCTAACCGAACTAGACTCAGATCACATGCCAGTTCTATGCAAAATCAGCACAAAATCACTTCAACACCCAGAAACCATCTTAGCAAAAATCCCGGTAACTAACTGGGAAGGTTTTAAAAGTGAACTGGCGGAAATATTTACAGAACAACACCTAACGATTCGCGACAAAATTGATATCGATCCAGCTACAGAAATCCTGGAAAATACTTTAAAAACCCAATTAGCAAAACACACACAATTTTTAAACAGGCGAGAATTTTTAAAGCAAAATTTCCCAGACATAGACATGCTACTTGGCGAAAAACGACAAGCTAGACATGTATTCCAACGCAACATGACAGAAGCAAACAAAGCTAAATACAACAAGCTGAAAAAACAATTAAAAATCAAATTAGAAACACAAAAAATAACAAAATGGGAAAATTTTGTTACCGAACTTTCAGACAACATAAACCAATTCTGGCGGATATCCAGAGTGCTCCGAGGTTCTAGCAATAAAACTCAATCTACACCTATCCTTTCTCCAACAGGACTAGCTTACGACCCCCAAACTAAAGCAGAAACTATAGCAAATTCTTTGGAAAACCAATTCACTCCGAATGAGGACCTCGGAGACATAAATTTTACCAGAGATGTAATAACAACCACACAGAAATTTCTAAATAGAAAACCAAAAAAGGAACCGGAATTAATAACCATGCCAGAATTAATAGCTACCATTAAAAACCTACACCCTAAAAAAGCGCCAGGGCCAGACAAAATAAACAACCAAACTATTAAAAACCTCCCATACGAAGCCCTCTGTCTTGTACTGGATATCCTAAACGCCATACTAAAATTCAACCACTTCCCACCTGCATGGAAATTGGCAAAAGTGATCACTATCCCTAAACCAGGCAAGGACCCACAATTACCTGCAAACCGGAGGCCCATATCGCTACTCAGCTCTCTAAGCAAAGTTTTTGAAAGAATTCTCTTAGCTAGATTAAACTCACATGCTATTAAAAAACGCATTATTCCGCAAAGGCAGTTCGGTTTTAGGGCAGGCCACTCCACAACTCACGCTCTAACCACTTTTGTTACAGAAGTAATAAAAACTTCACGCATAAATAAACAATATTCAATAGCTGTATTCCTGGATGTGGCTAAAGCTTTCGACAAGGTTTGGATACCTGGCCTCATTCAAAAACTCATAAATTTTTAATTTCCCGATTGCTACATCCACCTCATAAATAACTACTTCACCAACAGAAAATTATTCGTAAGTTTAGAAGGCGCAAACTCCTCCCACCGTCCCCTAACTGCAGGAGTACCTCAAGGCTCCGTAATATCCCCATTTTTATATAATATTTACACTGCCGATATCCCCAGCACTTACTGCACTCTACAGATGTATGCTGACGACACCCTCTTCTATTCAAAAGATAAGCATATAAAATATGCACATTTGTTTGCACAGTGTCAACTAGACGAGCTGAGTCTGTGGTATAACCGATGGAAAATTAAAATTAATGCAGAAAAAAGTCAAGCACTCATTATCACGCGCAAGAAACAGCCAGAAATAAAACCATTAAAATACAATAATGTAGACATTCCCTACTCAGACACAGCTAAATATTTAGGCTTAACAATAGATAATAAATTAAAATGGTCCACACACATAAACGAAACAAGGAAAAAAGCTCTAGGAAAAATCCCCTTAATTTACCCTCTACTAAAATCGCCTCGGCTTCCTAAACGGCTAAAACTTTTAATATATACTTCTCAAATCCGCTCAGCCATGATGTATGGAAATGAAGTATGGGGAACCGCATCTAAAACATTAATTAAATCACTTCAAGTCGTCCAGAATAAATATTTAAAAATAATAACAAATGCACCACCGCTTACACGCATTTGCGACATTCACGACGCACTTAAAGTACCTTACATAGGCAATAAATTCCATTCTCAAAACAATAAATTCTATGATAAATTATTAACACACCCAAACCCCGTACTCAAAAGGATAGGGCAGTACCAACCAGACACGCGTAACCACTTAAAAAGACCTAAAATGCCGAAATTAACACAGTAAAAGAAACTGCAAATAATACATTAAAACCTCGGCAGAGCGAGGAAATTCTCTGATCAGTCCGGGACGGAAATTCGCAAACTTTTAACAAAACTACTTCCCTGTGGCTGTTTCCAGTGCACTTCTCAATCATCATCGGAGCTGCGCACATCTCCCCACCCCACCAAAACATAACAACACGCCTCCAGCATTAGCTCCTTCTCATTCAGCTGCAATTTGAGCCTATTTCGCATCGATTATTATAATTAACTTAATAATTTTTTCTCCATAATGGAAATATATATATAAATTTAAAATCACTAATTACCATCTCACACTTCACCATACCATTTCGCAATTCATGGCAAGCAGAACTCACGAACCTTGAAATTAACTTCACGGGAATCTCGGCAAAAAAAAGGAAAAAAAAAAGAGAAAAAAAAGGGGGAAAAAAAAAAATTATAAATCTACTGCAGGCATATGGATTCTTCGAAACCATATGCCAGCTTTGTTAATATTAAATTTCACAAGACCTGTATTTTCAAAATTGATACCGTTACTGAAATACAAACTTGGGGACTCAGTTAAATGTTTGCCACCCACCAACCCCCCGCAGGCAGGGAAGGACAGGGTTAGGGAACCGCGGCTTTGCTGGTCTGACTGGTGGGCTGTCTGAGTTGCGCCGGGACGTGCAGGGCGTCCTGACCTCTGGGCTATGTGTTCTTTGCGGTCTGGTGAGGGAAACTTCCTCAGCCCGCAGAGAGATACAACTGCTGCAACCGTATGGGTGGTATAAGGGCCCTCACAAGGGCCCGAGCACACCCCCCGCTCTGAGCTTCGGCAATGATGAGAGAGAATTGTTACCCAGTTTTTGGAGATAAATTTTTAAAACTCTGTTAAACTACCGAGTTACGAAACGAAGTAAAATAAAATTAAAATAATAAATATGCACATATAACGTATGTGAATTAACGTGACGTAGTTGTAAAAGGATATGTGCTGACGGTCAAATTGCTTAGTAAAACAGTGAAAATGGTCATAAATTGTTTAATTACAATTACAGTGAATCTGTCATTTTATCTTTTTAAGGTGATAAAATACACATTTACAGCGGTGAAATTACAATTGCGATGTCTGTATAAATTTACTTGCCGTGGAGAGAATATACACGAATGTTGCAGTCTATTTTCTGCTCCATGGTAATTGTAATTATACACTGTTCTATGTAAAGTTAGTTGTACAAAGTATACGCTGTACTCATACAACACGGCACAAGGCACCGAGCGAACTTGCGATCTCAGCTTCGTCAAGCGGTCATCGAGTACAACAATAAAAAAAAAATTACATAGGGAATCAATATTTACAAATGTTACATACAATATGTAGAACAGTAAAACCAACGCATATACAAAAAATTACATAATTTAACACTTAATAAAATGTTTAACGTTAAACTCGGTAACACAATGATTTCGAAAACCTATGTCACCACCTGTATAAAAAGTAGCCAACATCACACCCTTCATTGGGCTGCAATCCCCTAAAACGTTGTCGCGTATCTTAGGACTGCCATTGAGAACGAAACCCTACAACATGGTCGTGTTTCATTCTTCGCCCTCTCATAACCGGGCAACGCCGAGTTGTTCTTCTAGTATAATATGCAGTGCACGAGCCAGCGGCTTATAATACACTGTTTTCCGAAATAATTGTGTCTGACTTCCAAGATTCCGAGTGGAAAAAGTGCTCGTCAATATAAAAAGAAATCTAATTCGAATAAATTTTCAATATTAATACAACTGTGCAGACCACAGTTTTAAAGTAGATATTAATTTACACGTTTCTCGTTATGAATTACAGATGAAAGACTGAAATACAAGTACAACATTATTTTACCCAAACGCGACAACTGACATATAATTTCTAGACAGTGGTTGACGATCATGACTTGTTTCTGGCATGCATAACCATTCACGCAATTTTGTTTTGCTATTGAAAAGGGGTAGTTGTTACAACCGACTAGTATGGCACCCGTCATAGCATTTCCCGCCTTGTGGGGCCGGATTTCATACAAGATTTGGTGATAGGACCTGTCCTATTTTCCGTTGCAGGTCCCATACCGGCTTTCGTGCCTGGCATAGTTTGAGAGCTTAGGGCGCTCCCTATGGTCACTACCGGAAACAGGTTGAAAAAATTAGAAATCACGCCTCCATCAGTACGTCAATGAGATTGAAACTCTTCCAAATGGATTTAAAATTCCACAAAGACGATTAATATTGACGACGGCAACTTTTAATAACTGCATAATAACAGTATTAAATATTTAAAACAATATTTACAAAATAAAAAAATAATACGAGCGATTTTATAGTTATGGTACTACGTATAAGTGACTTATTTAAATAACGGAAAACGACCCTGAACTGATAACGCAGAGGAAAAGAGATTGTACACACTTGATTCTCGGACGTGAGCTCGAAACTCCACAGAACGTAGTTCTTTTTATAAAATGTAGAATGCGGATAATAAATTGGTACTCTAAGAAAAAACTACATTTTGAGAAATGTTAGAAATTTCCGCTAAAATTAAAAATAATTCTCTGGTGACTTTACATTGTCATTTTCAAAAGTAATAAGTGAAACTACATCAGTAAGTACCGGACGGATACAACGGCCAACTTTAATAAAGAAAATTAATATATTCTTAGTTGTTTTTTTTTAATAGGCCTACACAAGACTAGTAGTGGGTCTACGAGTGGGGTTCATATTTACTACGAACTATGTGTATAAGCTGCGCACATACCGAGGGTGGCAAATGCCACTACGCCAACTGCTGTCGTGTAATAGGAATATTTCATGGCGGCTGGTATACTTCATTCATGGTTACCTCCGACTTTTCTGAAGTCCTGCTATAGTTATTCTTCCAGGATATTCCTCCGCCTCGTGCGAATAAAGCTTAAATAAGTATACAAAATTACACCAGAGGGACAACACACTGCTTTCGTGTGCACTGAGTGTGATAATATGTTGCATAAGAACTATTCTTACTAAAGGTTGTTGACGATAAAGTGAGGACTTTAGAAATGAACCTCAGAAAAAAAATCATTGCCCCTACATGCATATATTTTAACGGGCGCACTGAGTGACATTCGCCCAGTAAAGTTGGTAACGATGGATGGAAAATAGTACCATATATTAACGTCGAATAAATAGTGTTATCGAACCATTTGTGATACCTTAAACTATTTCTTTCGCTTTCTGTTTTTTTTAATGCATCGAAGTGTAAAAATGAGCAGAGGCCTTGCTTTTTGGGAACTGCTCGGAGGAATACACAACATGCATAGAAGTAGATCATAAGCTGGGCTTTCTAAAGTGCCCATTTTATCATGACCCAAAAACCAGGTAATTTTATGTTAACACGAGTATAAAACGTTTGTAAAATAAGACATATCTAGAAAACACCTCAGCACGTCCTACATGGAGACATTCGAATTTCGCGAAAATATTTCCGCTCCAGATAGATTTCAATAGTCTACTGACAGTGTAGCAGTGTCCCTTTGCCTATTGGTTGCACGCCTTAGAGAAAAGACGTTATCTTACTTGACTGGCCAGTGAGAATTAAGTTACTCCTTTAATAGAAGCGTGTGATTCGCGGGCAGATACCTAAGAGGAGTATTAAGTAAATAATCCAACCACGAAAGTGAATCTCTGCGAAAGTATTTTGAAATACATATACTCAAGAAATCTTTTCGCGAAATTCGGGTGTCCCTAGTCATACATGTGGTGATTTTTCAAAGGTTCGATTCAAAAAGTGTGAAGAAACCGCCAATAGACTATATACCGTGTAATATAGGCTTAATTTCTTAACTGCATGGCAAATGCCATGGAGGGTGCCCTACCAGCTGATATAACAGTTGCTATGCAGACCTCGCGCAAGCTTGTAAGGAATATGTGATCGTGTAGTAGCGTCATTATCGCTCCCGCGCTTCTATATATTCCCTCATCTGAGGCAGAGCAGTACGGGAGCGATGAGGGCAACCCTGCCACGTGGATCAAGTGGGCCATCGCCACTAAGCGTATAGTTCTGAATTGGCGTGCAGTGTTCTCGTCACGCTGCGTGAACCTATGGATAGAGACCGGAAAAATTCGCGAGTTCAATGACCTGCAAGCTAGACTCTACAGTCTTATGTACAAATATGCCGATATTTCCTGCACGCTGGTTGTCTGCTGTCACAGTGGAAGGTGACGATTGGGCCAGCGTTCTCAAGGAGGTGTCAAACACCGTGTGGACCAATATCTAATGTTATATAACACACGTGTTTAGAATTCTACACTGTAAAAAATTACTGGTAAAATTCCTAAACTGAAATTGAAGTTTTTAACCTATACGTAGGAACACCCGAATTTCGCGAAAAGATTTCTCAACATGCTAGATTTCAACGGCCTACCGACGTACTAGCAGTTTTCATTTGCTTATTGGCCACGAGTCTTTATGAGAAGACATTTTCTTTCTTGACTGACCAATCAGAATTAGGTAACTCCGATCCTGTACGTCTGTGATTAGCTAGAACACACCTTAGACACGTAACCCCTAGATCAGCCAATCAAGACAGGTGATCTGACCTGACGTGTTAACAAACACAACTGATCTTGAATTCTTGTCGCGAAATTCGGGTGTCCCTACCTATACAATGTATGGAAATAATACCACATGTGAGGCTGAAAATATGGGAAAGTTTAGCATTGCTACTACACATAGTTGGGAACATCCGTGTGCATTTGACTCTTTTCTGAGTAACTGTAGGAACGTTACAATGCATGTATTGGAAAATAATTTACCATGTGTGCTCTGTCACTGTAAATATACACTGATATGGTAAACCTACAAATAATATTCTTAGAGTGTAGCTTGTCTCAAAATGAATTCGCGAATTCTTCACTGGTGACACTATCGTTTTATTGGTGGAAGAAGGTCCAGTGCAGTACTTATTGTATGTGTCTGGGGCGTACATTTAGAGAAATCGTGCATTGAGAAAGCCGCTTTCAGCTACGTTGGACTGCTCCGAAATGATGTTTCCGAGGGTCCGTGACGTCTTGAAAACACTCTACTGTTCTCCCGGCTGAAAAGTGTGTTTTTCCCCTTCGTAAATCAGTACATTGGACGTACGTATAATAGCTTCGTGGAAGAACGTGCCTTTCAAAAACCCTTCAACGCAGGTAAGCTTCAGGTAGGCGGGAAGTTCTTTTGTCGAGAGAACCAACACTTGCCTTGACTTTGGAATAGTCGGTAGTAAATCCTGGTCGACAGCGAGAGAAATGCTGAACGAAACGGCACAAAGGCAGGACCAAGGATAGGATTCGCTATGCATACCAAACAAGCAGAATCTGCGGTGCACTAGCCCGCCACGGATTTGCCTTCCAAACACTGGGTGACGACACTGTTAAAAAATATCTCTGAATGAACTGAAGCCATTTTTCAAACTTCAGTCCAAGTTTTCCGAATGGTCGCGTGACCCGAATTTGTGTTCTTATAATGATGACGTATTTAGCAATTTAGTTTATATATCGTATATGACATAACTTAACTCGTTCGGTCACGCACAATAGTGTAATATTTTGGTGTCAACTGTACTCGTGCCTACTGTCCATTTTACATCCAGCGAACAAAGTGCTGCGGTATTATAGACGTTACCATCATCCATTCATATACGAGAGGCGTGGTAACTTTCACAACTCATGTTACTAGTTAGAAGTCTTTCAAGACATTGAATACTGATTCCTCGCTGTATACAGTACTGGACATAACACACACTTCATATGCAGCATGTCCACGATCTTGGACGCAGTGACTGAACGGGTTAACTAAACTACTAATATACCGAGGCCTGGTTTAACAATGTATGTTTAAAAGTTCTGGTTATCTAATCAATTGATTATTTTAAACATAACTATTAAGTTCTGATTAGTATTGAAGTGTTTCTCATCATGATTTGATCTGATTGTTAGGTAACCATGGGCTAAGGTAAATGTGGCAACCATGCCGTGACGTCTCGTCTCGTGATTAGCCGCAATGAGAACTTCGTTTGTTTATTTACTGGTGCTGCTGAAGTGTTTAACATGGATGAAAATAAGCGGCCGCGTGCAGAGAATTTTGTTTCCTCGGAAACTGAAGTCCTTAACTCTCTTGCAGAGAAATATTCTGTTATTATTTAATGCAAAAGAACCGATGCTGTTACCTGGGCACAGAAAGAAGAGGCATGGAGAAGAATTGAACTAGAATTCAATTCAGCTCGTGGCGTATTTCCACGAGGCTTGAAATCTCTTAAATCGAAGTATCATAATGTTAAACGTTCTGTTGTAATAATTGTGACGTGTGTACAGTCCATGGCTCCAATAACTTTCGGGAACCTTGCCACATTGTATAATTATTGATGTAGCTGTATATAGTCTTCATCATTTTCTGAGAACTTATATATTCTCTCCGAAGCATTGCAATTACACTGGTCACCTTTTTTGTTATACGGCACAGAGTGCTTTTGTCTAGGCCAAAGTAATCTCCCACAGCTATGTAATATTCATTTGATGCATAACATCTCAAGGCTACAAGCAGTTGGTCAATGGGTGGTACAGAACGACCAAACAAAAAATAATTTGAATGAATACAACAAGCGCATTGAGTTTGACATTCCTATTGGCGATGCATTTTCACATCTGAATGAAGCTTACGTATACCAACAGTATAAGCTAACTAAAAGAGATACAAATGCAGATTATGAAAAATCTCGAACAATTGATCTTTGTGAGAATTTCTTCCCATTCCAGTTCTCAAGAATAGAGATCTCTAAACATGGTTGTATAATCGAAAGTATTGACAATCCTGGCATCACTTCAACAATGATGCATACATTGCTAGGTTCGGAATCAGAATGAGCATACTTCCAAATGTCGGGGATAGAACTAGGTAAATATGTTAGGAGAGATAAGTGTAACAAAATTGCCTATCCATTAAGATATTTGTTTGGGTTTATGAGAGATTGTAATGAAATATTCTGGAAAGGTAGTTATAAAATCACATTCATTCGAAATTTAATGATGACGTTTTTCTTTACAGAAGACCCCCAAAGAAAGGAGATGGATCTGATGACGTAGATAATATACCAGATGCTGGTAAAATTGTTATTGAGAAATTGGAAATTCTGTGGCCAATTGTTGAATACAATCCTATTTATGGAGACGAAATTAAAGCAAAATTATACAAACATCCCAAAATTGAAATTGGTTTTAATTATTGGCAATATCTTGAAAAACCAGTACCTACTAATGCAAACTCATTTCAGTTTGATATAAAAGCTCAGTTCACTTCAATCCAATTTGATATGCCAGACTTTGTCATTGTTGGTTTTCAGCACAGCAGAAAAGAAGATCGTGGGCAATTCACACACGATTCAATGTTTGACTCTTGTTTTGTCAAAAATATTTCTATTAAGAATTGACAGAATGAAGTGTTTCCCAAAGAGAATTGGAATTTAAACATTGATGATAAAATACAATGATTTTAGAAATTCAAAGACTAAACTAGATGCCCCTTATCGTAATAATGAACTGTGCTTCAACTCTGCATCATTTAATGGGAGACAATTGTATGTTATTGATTGTTCTTACAGAAAAACTGCTATTGTAAAATATCTAACTAATCTTAAACATACAGTTGATTTTAATAAACCCATATCAGCTACAACTATTTGTAATGTGGTACTAGTAAGCCAAAAAAACCTAAATTATGATGTTGAAAGTGAAAGAATCACCGAAGTCCAATAGTGTGCAAACATATATGGTTATTAGTTTGTAATGGATGGTTATCCCTTACAAACATTTACTGTTATACAATAGTGCTATAAAAGTGTTTTAAGTGGGATCTGATAAAAAAACCATCTGAGGATGCGCATTAAAGGGAGTCTGTCGCACAGACTCCCTTTGTATATGCAAGTTTTTAAGGATGTCTCTATCGTCGTTGTCGACTTTTAGTATGTGTCTGCCTGTTTTGTATTCGCATACTCGAGTATTCTCGCAACGTCTTTCGCTTTGAACAACGTATTATTCTCTTAGTCTATACACCTTTTTACTACGGTAGATAAGCTTGTTGTTCACGATTGTATTTTGTTATGCGTTCCTGTAAGCTCACAAACGACTTTATGTGTATGATACTGTCGATCAAGTAATCTTGATTCATCTCTGTGATGAAGCAGTTGCCTATCGACATGATGGACAATTGCTCTTTTATAAGGTTATACAGCATTACGAGATTGACTTTATCGAGAGACAGTAGCACTTGCATATCGGGGTACTCTTGCCTAATCGCATCGAGTCATACGCTCACCAGTTGCTTTTGACATCTGATGACATAGTAACAAATACCGCCAGTGTAGATGAGAACGAACCGATGATGTATACTGATATCTTCCATTGGTGGTAGCACACATTTATCGATAATGTCATTAGCCGCTATAGGCTTCTTATTCAGATCATTCAGTAGTGGCTTGTACTTTTGCTCAATCTTGTACTCGCCATGCTTGCGAATGGACAGTATCATTTCTTTGTACACCCAGTCCTCAAATTGTTCTGCAGCTGCCATCTTTGATTTCATGATCAATGCATACAAGCCCGGTTCATTGATAAATATGGCATGTTGCTGCATATTCAAAGGGGTGAACGAATCGTTCCTCCCTATATCCGTGTATCATTGCTTATACTTTTTCTAACATGTTCTCTGATTGCTTCTCGCGGATTCGCATACTCGAGTATTCTCGCAACGTCTTTCGTCTTGAACCATGGATTGCCTCCGTCGATAATCACATACACCTTTTTACCACCATAGATAAGTTTACAATGTCGATGAGCAATTGCATTTTGTTATACATATGCTTTCCTTTAAGCTCACGCACGACTCACGAACGATATCAGCGATACGGCGATTCGCGCTGGGCAACTGCTCTTTCATGAGACCCACTGTGGACGAGAATATCAACTCGTACAACACAGGCTCTGAAATAAAAACCGTCTGAGATGCGCATTCTTAAGGTGGGTCCCTGGAGGGACCCCTTTTAATTGTGACAACAGCTTCTTATACTTTACTGTTACATTCACTCGCTATGATTTTTTCAGATTAGTATATCCGCAACATCTTTTGCTTTGAACCACGGAATGCCTTCTTAGTCGATAACATCTTTAGCCACTGTAAGCTTCTTATTCAAGTCATCCAGTAGCGGTTGGTATGTTTGCTCGATGCCGTATTTGCGTATGGACGGTAGCACTTCTTCATACACCCTATCCTGGAATTTTTCAGCCGCTGCCATCTTTGATTTCATGATCAATGCATACAAGCCTGGTTCATTGATAAATATGGCATGTGGCTGCATATTCAAAGGGAGGAGCGATCCGATTCTCCCTATATCCGCGTATGACTGCCTATACTTTTCTCTAACATGTTCTCTGATTGTTTCTCGCAGATTTGCATACTCGAGTATGTTCGCAACGTCTTTAGTCTTTTACCACGGATTGCCTTCTTCATCGATACACCTCTCTACGATCGTAGACGAGCTTGATGATCACGATGTCGATGAGCATTCATTCCCTACAGCTTGCGCCATGTGAACAATTTTGATATGTCGCGTGCATCGCTTGCGACCTTTCGAGATGAGATGTCGTCTCGCAACACTACTCCAAGTCGATCGGCCGTTGCAAACTGTCTATTGCAAACAATTTTATGTGAACGATATCAGCGATAAGGCAACTCGCACTTCGTTATGGGCAACTGCTCTTTCATGAGACCCACTGAAATCTGTAGTAATGGATAGACGAGAACATCAACTTGTACACCTCAGGCTCTGAAATAAAAACCATGTGAGGTTGCACATTCTTAAGGGGGTCCATTTTGGGGCCTACCTACATCCAACAATGGCTTCTAATACTTTCGCATTACACTCACTCGCAATGCTTTTTCAATTTTGTAGTGTCCCCATGGTAGTGTATTAATGCCGTCTTTAAGAATAAATCGTTTATCATCTTTGGGACTTACTGCTTTTTTCTCATCTCAGTCATATAGAGTTCACGTTTCTTACTTTTATTAAGATTCATACTTTTGTACAACAATTTTTTACCAAACAAACACATTTTGTAGTCACCGAAACTAATCTCATTTCTGACTACAGTTTTTTTCACACCCTTTGCTCTTTTCTTTGCACCACCTTCCACATTTATTGCATACATTTTCGATTTCAATCCAATAAATTCTTCTATTATTTTTCCATTACATTCATCTTTCATTTTGCCAATAATCTTTTTGTTAACTAACGGTATGCCATATGGATTATCATTTTACAGTCAGAAGTATCAAAATGATCGACCATTTCTTTCATGTCGTTGTAGAAGTCTGGTGTTTTTATATAATAGATGTATGAATCAGTATCTTGGTAGCACAGTTCAATATTTTCCCCATACTTTGGTTTCATTATATCATAGTGAAAATTGTACATTAAGACTTTCGATAGATCAAGTATGCTCATTACAACATAAATGGGTTTGTTAAAGCACAGTTTTGTTTTAATCATATGAACTGCAACCAAAGAGTTAGTAAATATAGTTCTATCTTTAAAGTTTGTTTTAGCCACTAGTTTATACATTTGCTTAGAACTTGTGCACAACTGTATATCTACTCTGTTTCTAATATTTGCATTGTTTTTCCAAAAATGGAATTGTTCATTAACTTGTAGAAATCTTTTTCAAAGTCATTTGTAGACTTTGTTCGCATATTTGTGTTTAGATCATTATAGGACTTGAGCCAATCTGATTGCTCATACTCCAGAACTCTATGGATCTTTTTCAACTTCATTCCAAGAGATAGATATTGCTTAAGATTTACATAGTGTAATATATATTTTTCTTTACCGCCCAGATTAGTCAAGAGTTTAGAATTTTTTGAACCTTCTGGTATTTTATTCTCTGGTGCCAATGGTAGATCTTTGTGAAGATCGTGTAGTTAATGTGCATATTCCAAATCAACTTCCAATATATAACCTTTGCTAGAATTATCTGCTATTTTTGTTACGTCTATATTTGTATTTCCCCACTTAAGCCCACCATATGGTAAATACTGGCTCATATCCCATCCAGATCAGTTATTGGCATCCAGACATGTAAGATAAAGGATTTCCTTTGTTCTATCATAAGCATTCATATATTTATTATTTGCTTTAGCATATCACTTACAACATTGTGAAATTCCACAACAAACACATTTTCCTATCATCAAAATCATGTCGTAATATGTTAATAATTCTAGTTCTATTTTAGTATGTTTGAACATAGCATCCTACGCTAACCCTGAGGCTGTGAAATACCATGCTGGATCTAGCTTATATGTTTTGAGACACACATCTCTAAAATTTCCCATTATATTGGACAATATCAATACATCAGATTTGTTATAGAGTTCTGTGTACTCTCTTAGACATTTAATGTTGAATTTTCCCACACCTTTCTCGCAAATTTGTAATCTTCATCTGTAATGCCGCATTTATTGAATTTGTTGTAAAATGCATCTTTGGATGTAAGTGATGTCTCACAAAATTTTTCCGCACTATCCATGTAGTCATATGGATAAACACCTTTTCTTGTAACAAAGTCAAGAAGTTCATTGAAAAAATGCTTATATGTTTCTCGGAATTGGCTTCTGAAAAGGTTGCTAGAGAGTTTATCGATACTACTAGCCATAAATTTAAATGAGTCATTAAATCTAAGATTTACACTTTCACATACATGTTTCGTAAAAGAAATATATTTTTCTTCGTTGTTGGGAATTAGATCAATTTTATTTTCATCGATGGCAAGATCTCTTATGAATTAATGTGTGTCATAACCAGATAGATTGTGTATAAACACTAGGACAAAACATGGATTTCTATACGATAAGTTACAATCTCTGTTTGCAGCTCCCCTAAATTTCCCCGTAAGATGATCATGATCTCTCACAGAATCACCGTTCAAAGGCTTTTCACATATATGACAATGGGTAGTTGTATCATAAACAATTTGTTCTCTCTGAGTTAGTGGAAGCATTGGTTTTTCATTTGTATATATATCACCAATAGACTTTGCTTCTTCCATTAGCATTTTAACGAATACAGTAAATGCATCAGATCCTTCATAAGTTAGTGGTGGTTTATAGTATCCATGTTCGTATTTTACATAGTAACAGAAGCTAATAGGCTCGTGTTTTTGGTATGGTTTCGGTATCATTCATTGGGGTTTGGTTGGCAAGTTTCGATTTTAGTCAACAAAGCTTCAAAATCAGCATATATCATAAACCGAACTCTCAAAGAATGATTTTGGTTTCTAAATCTTAATATGTCATTTTTTCTTTTAGATGGTAGTTCAACACCATCGTGATCTCGACAGTTCGTGATCTTTTAGCTTATTTACAGAGTAGAAATGTTGCAAACATCTATCGCATATAAAAATTTTGTAACCATTATTTGCTACTTGTGAAATGATAAGTCTCAAAAGATTTTTTATCCAGCAGTAGTGGTCGTTCTTTTCATCTTTGATATAGAGTAGGTTTATGTGTTTAGCCATCTTATTTTTTGTTGTTTTTAATAGACAGATTATATATTTATTACCACCATCTTCTTCTTTGTGTGCATATACATTAATAGAAATTCCACATTTCATTTCTCGAAGGTTGGTATGCTATCCAATTTCATTGGAAATTCCAAACCCTTAAGTGAATCATCAAACTCATGTCCGTAATCTATGTATATATTCACTCTTCAGGGGTTTCATTGTACTTGATACAATGCAAATACAACAGACTACAAAGCACATTTTTTATCATTGTTCTTAATGTTAATTACTGCCTGCTTATGTTTGATTTTTTTCTGGGAGATCGACATAAGAACTGCCCTTGAATGGTACATATTTATTTATTTGCACTTCTAGTTTCAATATTCTGCTGAGTACCCATTGAGATCCCTTTGCTTCGAAAGCCTCCATCTCAGCTATGATTTTCGATATGCTGTTGGCATAATATTCTTCCAGATTAGTCGATTTCAGTATAATTTCGTTCTTTGTTTTAAAGGAGCTTTCTACATATTCAATATTCTCACCAGTTCCCCTTTTGTACACAGTGAAGAGTTTCATGTTCACTTTGAGTGATTTTAAATGTATACTAATTTGTCCCGTGACAGTATCTTTTACATCATTTAGGAAATAATTTGGGTCTTTGTATGCAATCACATTCTTTACAGCATAAGTCTTGATCCTACTTTGAAATGCTGTTTCGATTTCTTCTACACTGTATCTGGGTGTGTACTTATGAATTTTACTTCTCAAGTGACTTTTTATGAGAGAAGGTTTGTAATAGTAACTACACGTTTCACATTTCACTTGTTTCTCTTGTGGGAACTTCTGTTTTGATATTAAATGTTGTGGTACTTAAAAAATTTGCATTTGTTGGTTCATGTGATTTATTATGTATTGGTGAAAGACCTTTGTGCAATCTACTTTTAAGATGGCTTCTCATGAGATATGGTTTGTAAAAGTATTTACAAGTTTCACACTTGACATACTTTTCTTCAGATTTCTTCTTCTTTCTTTCCGCAAAAACCTCTTTCTTAAATTTATATTCTTTCCAAACAATACCAGTTGTGTTAGCCTTTTTCATTTCCATGGTCGTCAGCATGTTAGACATCAGCTGATTTTTATTCGTGCTCATTTATTATATACAATATTTTATTTTTTATGTATTCAAAATTTTTGAGGCACTCTTTTTGTGCAACTATGTCCAAACGCAACTTTTTATAGTCACTTTTTTATGTGGTAGCTCCCAAATGCAACTTTTTGTAGTCACTTTTTTGTGGTTGCTCCCAAACACAACTTTTTTACTCATGTTTTGCGGTTGTACCCAAACGCAACTTTTTATAGTCACTTTTTTTGCGGTTGCATCCAAACGCAACTTTTTGAGCCCCTTTTTTGCAGTTGCATCCAAACATAACATTATGAGTCACTTTTTTGCGGCTGTGCTCGAATTGGCATTTGATGTTTTGGATCAGAAAAACAACTGTAATTTTTTCTGATGAATTTCTGATGGTTTGAGCATTTAATTTACTGTTGGTTTTCTGATAACTGGGGCTGTGCTCGAATCGGTATTTTTATACTACTATCAATTAAAATGATAACAAATGTGTTAGATATCAACACACTCAGTGAAGCGATATATAATTTTAAGAAAAAAGTGCTATAATACATTAAAAAAATCATCTACAGTTGGTGAAATTCCTCTTTAAGCTTCTCTAAGAATAGGTACACCTTTTAAAAGAAAATATTGATATTTTTTTTGGAAATTTTAAATGCATTTACTTCATAATACAAAGAACTATTATGTTTAGTAATATTAAGACATCACCTAATATTTATGTAACCTTAAATTAGCATAAAATATATTTACGTTCAATAAATCACATCGAAATCAAGAAATGTGTTATGTTTTATAAACTAATTTGAGTAAATATGTTCCTGTTTTATTAATGCGTATATTGATAATAATATTTATGCTAAACATGTATAGATATTTTCCATTAATGTGTACGATAATGTTTTCACTGTGGTTAGAATTATATTTATAATATATTTAAATTTTTTGTAAAGGTTGGTGTGTATGAGGAAGTAAAACTTGTTTCATAATAAAAATTTTATTTTGTGTATTTTTTTCAGTATATTTCCCTGCATAATGGAGGTTGGAAAGTGAATATTAATGCTATGAAGTTGAAAACACAATATTTCGCTCAAGAGTTTGATTCAGCTAGGAAGGCATTTTCACCTTGCCTTCCTCAAGGGTTAAAAACATTGACATGAGTTTCCCTCCCTAGCAGGATGGAGCAGGGACCTTGGAAGCTTGCATTGTGAACGAGATAGGTTCCCCAGGGTATAATAAAAGCAAAGTGCTCTCTGCGAGGTTTGTCGGACTCAGACATACACCCTCTCAGTCTTTGGTTGGTAGCATTGGAAAGACTTTGAATTTAAACTGTCATATTTTGTGACTCTGGACAAGGAGTGGTAGCACTGGCCGACCTGTATAGTTCTAAACGTAATGATTTTTACAATTCTGAAGATATTTGAAAAATGCTATAAGTCTCCCAATTCGAAGCAAGTATAAATTAGTCAGATAATAATGTTTTATCAGAAATATTTCACACTATACATTTAGGTTTAAGCAACTACAAAGTGAGCACATCTAGATTTTCCATTACAACACTCGTATGTATTAGTGCAACATAATTTAAAAACTCAAACAACTTGGAACTTTTTTAATATCTCTCCCTCTCAAGACAATTTTAACAATTTTTTTTCATTTCTTAGCAAAACAAGTTCACATTAAAAAAAGGTTAGGTTAAATAAATAGTAAAAAATTCATTTTAAGATATAGTTGTTGTTAGAAATATATACAAATACAGCTTGTTTCACAAATTTATGTACATTTTGATACTACAGGCTGTTACAAAATGGTAAAAAAAAATCCGAAATAAAGTCGAAATGGTTAACTCCAGCGTGTTAATAACTTGCTGATATTCAATTTACACTTCGAGTCTGTATGCATGAACAGTTAATTTTGTTGTCGTGTTTATCCATCTCTAAGACAATTGGATTAGATACAATCAAATACTTTTTATGATAAAATTCACTCATTAGTTAACAATGTTCTCATCCCAAATAGTGCCTTATCACTTGTATAATATTCACAGGTGATTCAGGAGGAGAATCATCATGATCTGGTTCAACCCAGTCAGACATCATTGCCCATGTTAGCATAAATTATGTGTATTCCTCTGCAGAGAATAATTTTGAATTCTATATGTGTGTTTTACACAATTGTTTGAATAATGGGCAAGTGTATTCTTTTTGAATATATGTTACTTTCACATTCCACATACTTTCTAAAATGCATATTTGCTCAAGTCCACCTATGTAAATTTCAAAATGATTTAGGTATGTTTGCAAATATCTTCAACATTCTCATACTCCATACACTCACTCTCCCATTTTAAACCATGGTGATAGTTTCCAGTCAAATGGTACTTTGAAGGTGAAACCAGTTTATGTTCTTCCATATCAGTAATAGCTAATTCTTTAATTATAAATTTATCCGGAGATCGAAAACCTTCTACATTGCAAAACATCTCGCTGTAGCTGTGGTTCATCTGCTACTGACTCATTTCATTATTTTCACTAGCTTATCTCTTACATTGTAACTCACTAATCTATAAGGAATTATGAAAGCAAACACTTCAGTATTTTCTGAAATGGATGTATTTGCAATATTTCAATTTGTGAATCAATTATGCTTTGGAAATTGTGCTGTATTTTAAAGGTTTTGGGCTCTAGTATGGGTGAACTCATTTTGTTATAATAAGATTCCTGAAACTTTGTATATGTATCATAGCAAATACAGAATTCCCCACTATCAAAATTCATATTAAAATCAACATAGGAAAATAGCTTGGCTATTTAGATGTAATTTTATATTTTTCATATAACAACTATAGAATATTGACCAATCTGCTTTTAAATTGTTTTGTCAGTTTGTTTGGAAACATATGAGAATAAATCACATTTTCTCAGAAGCAAAATTTGATTTCACATGCCATACTACTTTTTGTGTGGTTGGTAGAGTTGGAAAGTCCTCCAGAGCCCACAATCTGTATGCAATGTCTAAATTCTTACATTTTTCGATATATTTTAAAAATTTTACACCATTGTGTGTGTTAATTTCAATATGTAGCATTAGCTGTTCGAAACTGTTTAATTCAAATGCTACACCTTCCTTGTTATTAGCTGTAGCATATATGGCATTCTAATGTATGTTTTCGAGTAGAATAATAAAATCTTGGTTAGCATTTAAAATAACGTCTATGTAGTCTTCAGCAAAGCCTAAAACCATACTTAACAGTATACAACAATTTCATACTTTCTGCCTTGATTTATTTTAATGAATAAATGCTTGCATTACTCCACCCAGCCATCAGACCTGAAGAAAGATCATTTACAGTTTGCAAGAGATCATTTTTTTACCATCGAAGTAATTTCAACATCTCTTGTCTGGTCGATTTCCACTCCATAAAGCAAATATTAAATTTTATCGATTAAATGAAGTATTGTATTCTTACTATTTTTATAGTAACTGGATTGCTTGCATCGACTGTTTTTTAATTGCTCCTCTAAACCTTAAACTTGATTTCGACAGTAATGAGTAAATATCATAATTTTGTATTTAAATCCTTATTTCCGATGGTAATGTATAAGGACCAACTCGGAATGGTCAATACACGTATATTTCAGTATTGGTGATTGCATTTTTATAATTGATCAGTTCTTCAATATTAAGTAAGTCTTCCATTTCGACTAACCATATATTCCAATTCTTTTAAAAACCATTAGTTGCCTCGTGTTAACTAAATGTGTAACTTATTTGAAGTGAGCATGTTATGCTTGCGTTTACATCTTTTTATACACTTTACATTCAAAATGAGTGTTATACACAATACCCATATTTTATTATAATGTACGCAGAATGCAACTGTTTTTGTAGATTTTTTTAATGTAAATAAACCATATTTCTTTGTTCCTAAAATTAACAAGTTTACCATCGTGATCGATAATTGTAACAACTATTTCATCAACAGGATTTATTATTACTGGAAGATATAGCATTGTATTTGGTTTTTCAATTATTTTATATACTCAAGCCAATGCACATGTGAATTAATGTAGTGAATTTGTCAGTTTCCCGTTGAAATATGAACCACCTACAATATGAACATTTATATGACATACATTTACCGATAATATATTCACCTGTTCGGATGATTAGTGTAATTCATTAGTGGGATACACTCTCTATTCGTAGCATAACATGTTTGTAATTGAATTGTCTTCTGAGAAATCGATATCAAGATTACTATAAAACGCACTAGTTAACATATCGGGATTTCCACGTAATTGTAAATATGCAAAGGTAAAGCTAAATATTTCTGAGTCATCCAACTCATAAGATCCCATTGGTATCACAATCTTGTGGGTTTTTTTCACCATTGTTAACCATAAATGATTGGTTGTTGCATATCGATGTTTGGTATGCTGTTGTAAGTAGCGAATTTGATTAGACTTATTTGCCATTTTCCATTTAACTCCAATGCAGGGAAATATACCGCACGCAATAGCGACGAATTACCACTTAATATCAGCAGTATTGACATATACTAATATGTTTAATATTGCACATATTTTATCCTCTTTATAGAAAAAACATAGACACAAATGTTCACAATTAATTGTATTTGGTAATTGTTCCGTTTGGTGATTGTAACTTAACTGCAAGTTTTTAAAATAATTATGTAATTCAATTGCAAGCGGTAAATCACCAAAACTGCTGTAATACAATGATTGATTTACATTTTCAGTTAATGCTACCCAATGTGTTATTTCATTTTGTTTCGTATCTAAATTAACAATCTTACATTCATGGAGATTTGGTTTCTTTGGTAAATCGTCTCTCATATACACACCTTGGAAATAGAGAATATCCAGTTTATTTACAAATACCTGGATATCTTTGTTTGTTAATGTACATTTTGGCATACTATTTAAGACTTTCTGCCTTTTGTTTTTTTCCATGTTTCGAGATTTTTGTCCTTGTGCAACTTTATGGGGTTTCAAATACATTCCTTTACCCTTTTATTTAACTGCTCTACTGTGATAGCCGAAACTCCTCAGAGGATTGATCCAAGAGCTGTTAATGCTGGAAATAGGAATGGAATGATTCCTCCTTTCTTTGTTTTTCGTTTAGTTTTACATTTTAAACCCATTCGTTTTTTAATCTTTGTTCGCATGATTTTTCAACAACCCAGGCACCTAGCTTTTCACCAGTCTATGTAGATGGATTCTTCCTTATATTTGCTGCTTTATTGGCTAGAATTGTATCCGCTATATGTCTTTCTTTCAAATTGTTTGTCCGATCATAAACTATATTGTGTTCTTTACAAGCATTATCCGTAGAGTTTGTTCCTTGATTGTTTTGCACCAGACGTTTTGCAAGTTTAGTACCAGGCCCACAATAATTGTATTTTGATAAATGCGACTCAAATGGTAATTTATTAATCAATGTATTCAACACTCTGCATCCTTTTTTTTTATACATTTAGAACAAGGCATTATTTTCAACTGATTACAAGCCTACAAATAGACCAGTATTTATAGTTTTACATTAATACATTATATAATACTGTAAAAATGAAGGCTATAAAATAAAATGTACATCTTCCTGTAATTGTAAATACAAAAGAAAATGTAATTGAATGGAAACACGGTATTCTTTTACCATCAAATATACTTATATAATAAATTGTCCTTCTTCATGTGGAAAAAATATGTGTTATTATGTCGCTGTTGGAACATCCACATGGACGTAAATTTGAAAACGTAAATGTGTTTTCTAAAATAACACAACAAGAAATATATGAACGATTGGAGACAATTTTGTTACTAATTGAAGGAATACAATATTTCCCTTTTACAAATAAAGAAGATATTGTGTCTCCAAATGACGCATTACCCAATTCGTTATTTATTTTTGATGATGTTTGGTGCAAACTGCAGGGTAAATACACCAATATTTTAGTTTTGGTCGACATTCAACCATTGATTGTTTTTATCTATCACAAAGTTACGCACGTATTCCCAAACATAATTTACATGAAAATGCAAATATGATAATTGTGTTTAAAATGGACAATATGGATCTGCAACATATTAACAATGAGCATGTTTTAGGCATTGTAATATTTACAAAGTTTAAAGGTATGCGTTTTTATTGTTGGAAAACTAAGTATGGTTTTCTGGTGATTATACTAACACTTCCCCTATATAAAGGCAGATATAGATCTGGATTTGACAGTTTCTTACTTGCCAAGCAAAATTATGAGTATTTCAAAGTTTGGATATAGCGGTATAAAACATAATCATTACAACAGTTGTTTAACCATAAATCGCGACGAGAATTGCAATTTGAACGGACATATATTACGTAATGTGGCTATGACTTTTACAGATACTGATGAGGTAAATAAACATTACATGAAAGACTTAAACACTATAATGCTAAATGTGTTTAAATCACAATCTAGTGATATTAAAGAGAAATTATTAAAGTTAGTTGATGATAATGATAATGTTTATAATAACACAAGTGTAACTGCAAACATTTTAACCAGTATTGGTAATGATATGCCGAGTAATGAACTTATAATAGAAGAATGTTTAAATTGATTTAGTAAGGATTTTAATGATATGACAAACATAATTTTTACAACACAACTTGCAGAAATGCAAGAAAATTTAAGACTTGTAATTAATGAAGTGGTAAGCGCTAGTATTACAAAACAACTTGTCACATGAAGAGAAGAAATAACAAAATGTATAAGTGATAAATTGATTAATAACAAATATGGTTTAGTTACACGAACAGATTTTAGAAAACAAAATAATGATTTAGAACACACAATTAATTTATTTTTTTATAATTTAAGAGTGAAAACTATAGCTAAATTGGATGATGTAAGTAAAGTCGAAAAGATTGAAGAAGCGCATAATAATCTATCTAGTGCACCGGTTAGTCGACCTACTGCGACAGTTTGAAAAGCAACATCTTTATATATGTATAAATAGCTGAAATTGTATCCAATATAATCAAACATATCTGACTCTGCTTTGGAATTACATAACATTATATATGCTGTGAAGGAGACTTTAAGGAACATAAGAAAACTGACATAGAATTCCAGCAAATCATGTCAAATTTGAGAACATCAGACTATGCTATTCATAAAGTGTTTGCCGGGGAATTGACAAAGAACGGTAAATTTCGTGTTTTTGTGCCTGTAAAAGTAAGACCTATGGTTTACAGATATTAATATGACCCATTGTCCGCAGGTCATGTTGACAGATATGAAACACTTTTCTATGTAAAGGAAATTTTTACCTGGTCTGGTATAAGAAACGACATTGAAAAATGGGTAAAAGAGTGTGAGGCGTGTCAACGTGATAAACCAAAGAATCAAAAACAAAAAGGGAAATATTTTGGTACTCCTGCTAATTTTATACGGGAGACGGTATATTTAGATGTCATGGGTTCATTAACATGTAGCATGTCCCGTTACGTTTACATTTTAGAGTCTGTAGACAGTTAGAGTAAGTTCTGTTTCTTTTTCCATTACAGATTATCAAAGCAGTTTAAATTTGTAGGTAATTTTACATAGTTTATTTTGTAGTTTTGTATCACCGGTTTATGCTGTCACCGATAACACGACGTATTTTTTGTCACAGGAATCACGCTATTTAATGTTCACTTGGGGAGTAAAAATAGTAAATACTTCACCGTATTATCCGCAAGCTTACTTAGTTGAAACAATGAATCGTAATATTAAAGGGGCTTGGCGTTGTTTCCATTTGGGGACACAAAGATATTGGGATGTGGTCGTGTATAATTAGTTCCTTCGTTTTAATAATGTTATGCACAGTGCTCATAAATACATGCCAGCATAAGTTTTCTTTGGTAGAAAGTTATTATTAAATATACCACGTAATGCTTGGCCATTGCACTCCTTTTGTGTGGTAAACTTAGTTAATAAAGATTTGGCAAAGATTTAAGAAGAAGTTTCACATAACTTAATTATACACCATTAAAAATTGGAAGAGAAGGTTAATGTTCGAAGTAACCATTCCACATAACGTAGTAGTGATTTGGTTATGGTTCACTCGCACTTTTTGAATTTAAAGGTGTACTACTTTAGCTCAAAGTTAGCACCGCATTATAACGGACCATTTATGATATTGCATTGCTTACAACTTTTACACTTCTTGTTATGCAGCTGCAAATTCAATTTGAAGTACATACAAGCTATATGAAAAGGTTTTACTGTAGAACAAAGTAAGTGTGTCATGTCTCAGTTCTCTATTAATTAGATATTTGTTGTTATTACGTAATTTTATTGATTTTTAATGTATATGTGTATAAAAGAAATTAGTGTTTAAAAATTCGTTATAATTTCTTCAGGTTATTTCACGAGTTATAAAATGAGAGTACTGAGGTTATTTAAAACCATGCTGTTCTATGAATTATTTTTAATATTATTGCCATGGTGTAAAGTTTTAGTGTCCGAAGTTTTTGGATTGCCCCGTTCTTTCCTGACGGTAGTAAGATCTGGGTGTGTGTGGTCTGGGTACATCCCTAAGAGTTCTGGTCGGGTGTGTTGAGGAATTATTCGATTATGAAGAACATAATATCTACGTTTGAAGCGAGACCTAACCGCGGAGAAGATGGAGACAACGGACTGGCCATCGCAAAACGCTGTTTGCTGACTACGACTGAGGCCGCCGCGTGTGCTTTGAGGAGGGGAGAATGTGACGGTGTACCTGGAACACCGCACAATTTTTCACCTACTAAGCTGCTGTATTACGTGTACTACGAGGAATATCGGCTGGGTTACTCAACATACCTCTCTATGTCCCTGTTCGACGCCCGGCGGAGCGTCGAGGCTTGGCTTCTGTGCCGCAATCAGCTGGTCGACTGGATGATGATGAGAGCCCCCCCCCCCCCCGGCCCCACAGTTGGCCGCCGTTGCCTACAGACGGTGCGTCGCTTCTACTACGTCACCAGGTTGTGATTGCGTCGCCAAGACGATCAGTGCTACCTTTATGGAGTTTCCTCAATATCTGACATCGCGAACTCTGGAGGGGGCTGGCTAGACTACATATACTCTGGCCTGAAGACTGCACTAGATATAAAATGTGGTGGACTTCATAGAGGGAACACTTTGAAAGATTAGAATTTTGATGGGCATTTATTTTATTTGGGCATTTACTTTGTAATTTTAAGACCAATATTTTTTCAATTGTAAAATTTTCAACGTGATCTTTTCGATGTGTTTAAAATGGTTTATAATAATTTTATATATAGGGGAATTTTGCAGAGAAAAAATATATTAGACTGCAATTATATGGTTAAAATTGAAATTAGCATCTATTGTTCATTTCTCACAACTGGGGATAGATCAATCTCGTGATTTGTTCCTGTGGGATTGGTTTCCTTCATTGGAGTTTTGCAACGTATCTGTGATGTCTGCGCAAAAGTTTAAAGAGCTTATTAGTCCATACATTTATATGGCTGTTGTTGATGGTGTAGGATGCATTGGTCACTGTCATGAGGTGGTTGGGTTTTCTCAGGGTGTTCCCAACCCGTGAAAATGTAAAAAAAATTAAATTTTTAGCTTGTTTATAAAGAATTGCCTGTAAAAATAAAAAATAAAACTACACTTTACAGGACGCTTTATTTGCCATTGCAACACATTCACGAGTAATGACATTCACGTCATCTTCATATGGGGTTGTAAATGACAGCAGCGTAAATTTACAGTATTTGTTAATTTGTAAATAATATGCGTATGCAAATACCATTTGTAAAGATAAAATATTTTCGATTACTGTAATTCTGACTTGTGTTCATATTTGACTCCAGCGCCGAACAAATATGAATTAACGGGTTTGCCTAAAGTCTCGAAAATTCCAAGGAATTCCTGTAATCACACAACAAAAAGGCGTGCGAGTTCTATCCTTTAAAATCTAGTCAAGGAAATGTTTAATCTTTGATGATCAGTGCAGCCTGCACTTGTACATAATATTCAATAACGTTAAGTTATTTTTTTATAACTTACACACATTCACTATTTATAAAAAAAATAGACTGCCATATAAACAGACACACCCGATTTTCGTTAACAGAGTTCCTCTCACACTAGATTTCAATATCCTACGGCACATCAGCAGTTTCATTATGCTTATTGGTAGGGGAACTTGTTTTCCGCGAAAAGATTTCAGAACAAGTTGCGTACCAAAACGCTTTAGTTCAGAACCACTTTCGCGATTGGATAATTTGAATTGTTACAAGGCTTATCTGACTGCCGCGAATCACGGACGGTCAGTATCGGAGAAACTCAATTCTGATTGGCTCACTCATGATGCGGCCAGTAGCCAAGGGAATACTGCAAGTGTGCACATAGCATATTGAAGTCTAGCAAACGCGTAAATCTTTTCGCGAAAAACAGACTTCCCGTCTTATTGGCCAAGTATCTAAGTGAGAAGAAACAATTTTACACGACTGGCCAATGAGAATTAGGTTCCCCGGATATTGTGCGTCTGTGATTCGTGGAAAGACACCTAAAACGTGCATCACGTAAATAATCTGATCACAAAAGTGGATCTGAGCTAAACTGTTACGAAATACAACTGGTCATGGAATATTTCACGAAATTCGGGTCCCCTACATATAGAGACAGGAAAATTTCGCGAGTAAATTCTGTGCCAAGCTAGAAACCAAACACGTGTACACTAAAGTCACAGCTGGTATTGGATCACAGTACACGCTAAATCTGAAAAAGAATTTCACTGTTTCAATCAGTCAAACGTATTTAACCAATACAACAGTCACTTCAGTGAATTTAACAGATGAACTAGTGAAAAAAAAAAAAAAAACATATTTCCTTCACTGATTCACTCAGTGACATTTCCCACTGATTCGTCAGTCATTTTTTCCGCTGTTTTCTCAGTGGATTATTTTTGACTGATGGACCAGTGAGACATCTGAGCAACTTGCTCCGTCTCTAACTATTTTTGACTGATGTATCAGTGAAATAACAGTGTATCAAGTGAAATAACAACGAATAAACGAATAAAACCAGTACAAAATACTTTCTAAAATGTGTTTCGTCTTTCAAATCGCCATTTTACGAGGTAATATGAACACACAGCCTTTCATTCCATTTTTACGTATTTTATTTCTTTTCCATGTAATCGTCACAGCGCTCTGTTTGAAGGTTTAAACAGCATTTAATGTGACGAAGAGTGTACTCTCATATACTATTCATTCTAACAATCCTAACGGTACCAATTAAATAAAAAACGTAAAGTATGAGCATGCAACTTTAAACTACACGATTTCACCGCGATACTAGAACACACATATTTTCCTCTCACAATTTCAACTTGGCGTGGTTCCTCAGATGGCAAGGCAACGGCTTAGAGTTGAAGGGCGTGTTAGTTCAATTCCGGCCACCTCCGAAATTGTTTTACTTTTTAAAATTACGCTAAATTTCACAATATAAATATTAAACTATCGTAAATATGTTTATTTCATGTAGTTAAATTTCACCGCGAATCAGTGGTTTCCCACTGATTCGAATATAAATTGTATATAAACAACGCCTCAGAGTAAATAAGAATACAAAGATGTAATAGGGCCACGGAGGCTGAGTAATTAGCCTACTTGCCTCCCACCAAGGCGATCCGGGTTCAATCCCGGCCGAGTCACTCCGGATTTTCGCATGTGAGAATCATGCCGGACGATGCCGTTGGTCGGCGGGTTTTCTCGGGGATCTCCCGTTTCCCCCTCCTCTTCATTCCGTCGACCAGCGGCATCGTCCAGCACTATTGCCACATGCAAAAATCCGGGGGCGACCCAGCCGGGAAGCGAATCCAGTTCGACTTGGTGGGAGGCGAGCGGTCTAACCACTGCTCCACCGCGGCCACCTACTTCAAAGGAAATTTTATACTCTGGGACCAGACCTTCAGGGGAAGAAACACCATATGCCGTGCTAATTGCGCTGGGCTATTATTGGCCACTCGATGGGACAGCAGCCAATGATCGGCAGGTTGCTTATTGTTAGAGACCTGAAAAATTTGCGACTTCAATGACCTGCAGGCTAGACTCTACAGTCTTGTGTACAAATATGCTCATTATTAACTACACATTGGTTGTTTGCTGTCACAGCGGAAGGCGACGATTGGGCCAGTTTTTTTCCAGGAAGTGTTAAAAACTGCGTGAACCAATGGCTATTGTTACATAAACGCACGTGTTTTGAATTCTAGCTTGTCTCAAAATGAATCCGTGAATTCTTCAGGTATCTACTTATTGTGCATAACGCTGAGGAGTACAGCTAACATGTGAAATTTTCCTCTCTCTAAATATAAATATAGCAGCATGTAATATGAGGCGTGTATTTAAAGAGTAGCTCTCAAAATTATCTCGGGTAAAACATTTATAAACCGTAAATTACTTTTTATCGTTTTCAGACCCACTTTAATTTACGGTTTCAGGTGTTGGAAACAAGACATTTCATGATGCGTGCTGTACGCAATTTGACACAACACTTGTTTTGTTGTCACAGCTAATGAAATGTAGGCTATATGTTCGGTTACAGTAATATGAACCAATTATAATATAGACCAGTAAGACTGTTTCCGAATAATTTACCCATAGGCAATGTCATTTGTCATTGAGTTTCACAGTGTGCAGTACAGGCCAAAAATTACATACACTTCCGTAATGTACACAAATGTATACGCTGGGTTTGAATTGGTTAAATAGCATTGTTGCAAACAAATGTGACCCGATACTGCATGAACTAATTACAGTTTCTCTTTGATGAGTTTTTTAAACTTAATACTAAACGTTTCATATTATCTATTTTTGAGCAACACATTTAAAATAAAGATGAAGGAATCCACAAACTGGTTTCCTAAAAAAAAATCACTTGTAACATACCAGAAACTCTCATGAATTGTGTAAATATTTACTATAAATATGAAGAAAACGAGTGTTGAACTCTTTCGGATTTTCAAGTAAATATTTCTCACGTATCTGGCGGTAAAACGTCCCAAGACCCCGTTAAAGGCAGTTCTCTAAAGTGTCATATACTGTAAGTCAGGTGGTCTCGTACGATACAAAAGAAAAGGCAGAAAGAGAAAAAGCAGACGCTAACTTCACAGAAGTTACAGTCAAGATTTTATTTATGTTATCGATGCTAACAAAGAAATAATAAATGAATGTTAAAATTAATGTGTGGGTTTTCAAGAGACATATAAACGCGTTAGTTAGAGGTCCTCTCTTTTAACGGATGTTCGTGATTATCTGATCATTTTTTAAATCGACTTTTGAAAACTGTAACTGCCCTACTATGAGAACATTTTAACAGGTACAGTGCAGTTTGCGTTTTGCGTTTTGTTAGCTATGATGCTGATAAATTACCATATACAAAACATCGAATCACCGCCATATTATTTTTCCCTGTTTTGACCTTTAGATACGCATACAGGCGAGTTTACTGTTATAAACAAATGCGTATCGTACTCACAATAATTATTTCACAAATAAAGTTGCAGAAATATTTCTGAATTAACAATTTTCTCATTAGAAAATTTTTGTTTACTAAAAGTTTGACGTCATATGGCTTTTTACTTTTAAAATTTAAACTTAGAAGCCACTCTAACAACTTACGGCAATAATTAGTGTTTATTTTAGGACTTCATAAAGTTTTAATTTTTGAATCATGACGCAACAAAATAATAGTAGCATGACATGCTAGGCAGTTGAATGTCATGTTGTACAAAATACTGAACAGAAATTACAAAACCAGAAACACAAAACGAATTGGCGAACAGCCTGAGTGGATTCTGGGCCCAGTTATGTGTTGATAACTACGCTAAGAGAGTAGGTCATATCTAATAGTTAGATTAAGAGAAATAAACACTTGGGGATACTGAAATTATTTGTTTTACTTTCGATATTTTAGTGCATACAGGTGGAAGAGTTGGCAAATTTGTAAGATATTTACTTTTCTTAGAATATTACAGTTACATTTGACCAACGCATGAAAAGAAAGGTTCTCGACCCTAATGGCAAAGTTAATTTTACATGTGGTGGAAGAATGCACAATGTGCATACAAGTAGAACCTAAGCAGGGCTTTCACAAGTTATGAGTTGACTGTTATCGATTACTTGTCGATATCCCGACGGTGACGTCAGAGGTTAGGCGAAAATCTACGGAAGCAGTCGTGTGTAGTTAACACATGGTTACTTGCAACATTGCTGAAGCCCTGCTTCAGTTCTACTGTCACGCGATTCCTTCCGAATAATGCGAACAATACTTAACTAATTGTAGAAAATTGCACCAAAGAGAATTTATCTCCGCACTCTGTCTAATAACATTTTGCGAACGAACTGTTTCTTACTAGGCATTACCAATACACCTATTCCATCTCTAAATTTATTCTTATTAATTCTTAACGAAATTTTATGGTTTTATTATGAAATATTAGTAAAGGTACAATTAAACCAAAAAGAAGATAGTGTTGTATGTTAACGGAATTATAAAACGCATGTGGCACATGGCTTGTTCAGGAGTGAGTGAAGAAGTTGAGATTTGGACGGCTCTTAACAGAGAGGTTCTGAGAGCCGATGAGGGTGATTGATGTGAAAATGAAAGGGCAGGGGAAATGGGAGATCCCCGAGAAAACCCACTGACCAGAGGCATCGTCCGGCACGATTCTCACATACGAAAATCCGAGAGTGACCCGGCCGGGGATTGAAACCGGTCTCGCCTTGGTGGGATGTGAGCATGCTAACCGCCCAGCCACAGCGGCCCCCGGCGTGTTTCGGAAACAAACACGTCACGCGTGCGGTGAGTTTTCTAAGTTTCGATTCGAAAAAAAAGTGTCAAGATAGCGCGGACAGGCTATAGTCGCGGCCTACTGGCGCGCGCCTAAAGATGCGGCGAAGAGTCTGGCTCGCGGCGCGCATGGGTCAAAGGTCGGCCGTCAGACTTGTCAGGACGCAACGTCAGCAAGTCCCCCACGCCTCCTCTAAAAACCCGGACCAAACCCCTCCCCCCCCCCCTTCTCATCTAGCCCCTACGCCTTTTTGACTCACACGATTATTTTTATGGGCGCGCAACGTAAATGGTTCATTGTGAGTTCACGACGGTAAAAATAAACCTCCGGCCTTCCTATTTCTAAACTTCATTCATAACATTCTTCACCCCCTCCCGCGGCATTATTTCTGGTGCAGCTGCTGGTTGCTTGGCGACGCGAGTAGTAAACCGTGACTGACGTTGCCTCTCTCCCCCCAACCTCGAGGTCTAGTCCTGTGTATCACCATGGTGCGCCGACACCATCCCCTACGTACCCACGTCACGCCCAGACACCGTGCTACAGCTGAGAGCAGCTATGCCTTAGTGCAGGTAAGTATAGCCTGTTCACGGTAGCTTCACACTTTTCTTAAACCTTTAAAAAAGCAACCCCATGCACAACGTGTTTGGTTGATTCCTAAATACGCCCTATATCACAAGCATCTTGTACTTACGGTAACGTTAACGTATCTTATTTATGGTTAAATTAAAATTTATAATAATTCATTTATAATTAGAGACATGCAAAATTCTTATTATTATTTGGCTTCAGACTGAAATTCATAGAACTCTAAAGACTTAAGCATGCGTCGTTTCGCCTTTGGCTGCTGCATAGATGTGAAATCACGGCCTTTCTGACTGAACTGCACGTGATTGGGGCACACGATTGTGAAGTGTTCGTTTATTGGCGCCGAGTTACCCAGGGCGTGTCAAATAATGCATGGTCCAATGGCAAACGTTTTGCAAAGATACACGTGTTAGAAGTTTAACGTATCCCCAGATAATAACGCGAATTTCGCAGGACTCTATTTATAATTAACCCGTTCGTTTACCTTAGTAGATATATAACACGGATCCAAGCGCAGCGCAATAATTGGACTAAAAATCAAGTAAGTTTCTCATTTTCAAGCAACTTTTACAAATATTCTGGATACAGCATTTATCTCTTCAATTCTACTCTCAAAATCAAGCAAATTAAAAGCGAAATCAAGCTAATTTAATCCAAAATCTACTATCTAAATAAAGCTATTTTATTTTTTGTAACAGTCAATAAGATAAATTTAATGTAAAGATGCAAGCCAAATCAATTAGTCAAACACAAATATCACAAAATTTAATGAAATTCTTTAGAGAACTCTAAATCATGAATCAATTTTCCATTTTTCATTTCTTTTAAGCCTCTATATGCTGTATAAACTTCCTTCTAATTTATTAGGTTCAAAAGATTTTTATCGAACATTTTTATCAGGAATATTTTATACTTACCATCTAGAATACAATTAATAGTATTAACAAAATTAGATTCGTAAATTTGAAAATCTGTAGCAGCATAACATTTATTTTGTTAAAGATTTTGTAGTTTAGTTAATTCCAACGAATTGTTCAACTTGTTGAGAAGCGATTCCATTTTGGTTTTATAAAGAGAAAAATCTATTAAGAAGAAGAAAAAATGGTGCTGAAATTTTATCCAAATATTATTATTTAGCCTGCAGATAAGGCTTAAAAAAACTTGCTCACGGGGGCTTGAAACATGTTGAAATTTACTTGATTTTGGCCTTAGATTGTCTTGATTTCGAGCTGCAATTTGTAAGATTCTACACGAAATGAAAAATGTACTAGATTTTGGCTTTAATTTGCATGAATTTCATCTAATTTAGTGCACTACGCTTACATCCGCATTACATATCTACTCACCTTGTCGACGATCGTAGACATGTCGCACAAGAGTGACATTTATGACGGGTACTGTACACAGTAAGGCTCCGGTGACCAGTACTTTGAGAATATTCTTGTGGCTGTTATGATTTGTGGAGTTTTCTATACCTCTTTGCCACGAATGGTTAATAGCAATAACACAGTGCAAGCAACAAATTGATACTGGTTGCAAGGAAAATGCGTAACAAAAGTACAGCTCATACCAAAAAATTACGTAATTACAACTGACGTTTGTCGTTCCCCACCTTAGGCCTTTTTGTCACGCCGGCCGCTTACCCAGCGCGGCACGCACCCGCAATCGACGTCTGATCAGCGACGATTGTGTGTTTAGTGACGTGTGGTGCAGGAGCGGTGCACGCTTGTGTAGGTGGAGGAAAGATGTGAGTGGTGCAGTGCGCTTGGCAGCCCGGAGCAAGGGCGGAATGATTCTATCACATGCAATATGCATACACGGGTTTTTGTAACATTTTTAATTGTATTTCTAGACACGGAAAAAGGGCACGTGTGCAGGAATTGAGAATGGCATGCATAAAAACCCTCATACGACTAGTTGTTTTGTTTTTATAATGTTTTGGTTTCCGTAAATGTTTATTTTTACCACCACCAGTGTTTTGCCCACTTAATTTCACCTTGTCAGAGATGTAGGTCTATAATTATGTTTATTTTATATCATTCTGCAAGTTTTTAAGTATTGTTTCCTATCGTGTAACAGCAGAGTTCTTCCGCGTGTGCAAGTATATCCCTCCGCGGCACGTGGGCCCGCGCTAGCCAGCCCTCGCGCCACGGCGGGAAGTCAGTCAGCAAGCCGCACCTAGAGGAGGAGGAGGTTCATGTGAAATCGCGCTCGCGCTTTTCCCGCACGAACGGTCTCAACTTCATCATAACCGGTGACTTCTCTGCAATAGTGTAATTTTCTGGAACCTTTTCTGGTTTTCTGTCGTCCGGGACACTCCCCCTCACCCCCCAGGAATTGCATAGCCTGGAGAGTTTGTAATTTCAACAGAACACGTAATTGCCACATAGCGTAAAATCTCTTTTTCAGTGTAATCTTCGCGGCAGGACAAAAGCGAGCAACCTAGTCAGTTGTCTTCCTGGAGGGGACTGTAATGTAATCGAACAAAAAACCATGAACTGAACACTGCAGTTTATTTTGGTCGCCGAGAGGCATTTCAGGGCACGGGCCCCTCAGAACCCGCCATTTTTGATGCAATTGTTAAGTTAATTTTCAAGGGTAGTTATTTTATTTTCGTGTGTGTTGCAACATATATTAAAAGTGCCGTGTATAACATTTATGGGCGTGTGGTTTGGCCCTAACAATCCGTGCGCAGCGAGTCTGATTGAGCCGATTAAGTATTTTCAATATTATGCAATACCATGGGGTGATTGGGCCGCCTGAAGAGCCCCTCGTTTAGCAAACAACGAGGCCTCCATACCAGGTGAACAACAGCAAGATCATCACGGGAAAGTTTGGCCGGGTGACCGGTCCGCAGCACCCCGAGAGCACCAAGGAGATCTCAGTTCTACCGCATCATCATCATTGACGCCACCCCGGCAACGTGTGGCGCCTACCGGGTAATCATTTCCAAACTAATCTACTTCCAAATTGTTCACCGCCTTTATAACCCACAACCCCATGCCATCCCACGGCAGCCGTCAAATTGGTTAGTCTAATTGTGGCCAAGTCATTGCCGCTTCCTTTTTGACAATTGGCCCCTCATCCTACTCCACGGCGTCAAATTGTCGTCCTCCCGTGGTGCCAAAATTTCCCGCCAAAACTTACATCTGAATTTTTGATCAACCTCTCAAATTTTTTTCCGCATCAATCTGAATACCTACGCCATCCTAACCCTGTCTTACTGCCTCCCCGCACCGAGAAGAAGCAGAGGAGACCATCTACAGCGTTGAGACGCCTTCCGGGTGCCTGGGAGACGTCGGAAAGTAGACCACGTGCTCTGCAAGGAAAAAGGCGCGTAAAGTTGGTTCATCGCCATTGTGAGGACAGTGGAGAAGAAGGGCGAGAAGGCAACCATCTTGGTGCAGCGCGTGACATCAGGACTCACGCCACGAGGCATGACACGAGACAAAGAAGAAGGAGTGAGGGCGCGCTCGTGCCACCTTCCACTGCCACCAGCAGCAGCGCATGAAGCAGGACAGGAGGGAGGAACGAGGAGAGGAGGATTTCCCCTCCTTCCCCGCACTCACCACTCGCGCCACATGCCGGCGGTCAGGTGAGCGTTGCTGGATCATTGAACCCGCACATGTCTCTGAACTGTCATTTGCACTAGCACGTGGCTGTGTAAATAAACATGGCAAGCCACACTACATCCCCGGGAACACCTACACCACTGTGTCTACAATTTTTGAAACCACTGCCAAGGGACTTTGTGGACAAGTTCGAACGGGGCATGCAATGTTGCCGTTGCAACCGCCGTACCGACTTGCCAGCAGACAACCGCAGCAGGACCATCCGCGAGTAACCGCGCTCAACCACGACAGTGTTGTTAGGTGAGACTTTGCATTCAGAAATCACGCAAACGGGAACAGTGAAGGCAGAATCAGACACTCCCAATTACCATGCACTACATTATTGTGACAACCTCATTTGTGATGGGCAACAAGCAATTATTCTGCATTGTTGGGACTGCAAAACCAAATTTCACCAAGAATGTCTGAGTGAAAAAGAACAGACGACAGCAAGTGGGCTAATGTTTACTTGTGGTACATGTCATCACAGTGACGTACAACAACAAGTTGAGGACTTACTGTCAACATGTAATATTCAGGCAGATAACAGTGGTAGAAATTCTCAGATTATTAATTGGCAAGCAGGAAATGTAGCAAGTAACATTGAGGATAAAGCGGGAGCTACTGCACAGACAACAGGAGGGGAGGAACACCTCTCATATACAGCGGAGATGCAGGAGAGAGAGTAAAACCCTCGCGCAAACAGTGTGCACGTGGTGAGCGGAGGGATACATCAACGGCTAATGTCAGTTACGTTACCCCCCACCCATCCTAATGCAACTCCCTTATCGTACTTACCAGTCAGCACATATTTCCCACCAATGCCTATAATGTACCAGCCACCCTTGTACACATCCATACTACCACCATTGCCCACGCCATACCCGACAGTACCATCTACCATGTCCTACATGGGAATGCAGGCAGAAGGAATGAGACCAGCAGCAAGAACAACAATAGAGCCGGCAAGAGAGACGAGAACCACATAGCCTAATCACAGCATAACACTGCCAGGACAAACACATGCGAGGACGCCCAGTCGTTTTCAGATATTGCCCACATTCGCAGCAACATCGTCGGAGGACCCCACTGCCTTTCAAGAGGACTGCACCAGCAGGCTCGCTAAATACGGTGTCAGTCAGGAGGAATGGGCTAACTGTGTTGGTGTGCAGCTTCAAGTAGACATACGGTCCTGGTGGTACTCTCTCAACCACTATGGGATGCAGTGGCAGGAGTTTCGCCGCGCTTTTCAAAGTCACTTTCGAGGAGTGTTTACCTCGATACAAGCAGAGAGTCGCCTTGCCCCAGAAGAGCAACAGCCAAACAAACTCTTAACCGCGTTCATCACACGCAAGACCCACCTGATTCGCCGGATTCACCCACAGCTACCAGAGTAGGAAATCCTAGATATAATTGCAGAATCAGCAAGACCGGCATTTAGACCAGCACTAATTCCGCTACTAAACAGAACTATCGAGGACGTCATGCGCACCGCGATGCTCCTGGAACACAACCGCGTCGCGAGTCTGGAGCAGTTATATGGCACCACGAGCAAAAGGACACACGATGAGACACAACCCCACAACCAGTACAGCCAACAAGCACCAAAGCATTCGAACAACACAAACAAATTTTTTCCCGATCTCCACAATTGAACAGGCAGACGTTTCACGACAGAAGACAGGAAGTGCACAGTGCAACTAACAGTGTGAGAGTGCAGTCACCTGCATGGGATCCAAATCAACCGCCACGGCACCCAATTTGGTATTGTCCCACATCAGCATATCATTGGCATAACAAATACCCCAAAAAACTGCACTTGCAAAATATTCAGGCAGCAGCAAACAAGAAACAGGGAAGCGGGATGCAGGGGTTAAGAGTACGGAAGTCTCTCCCACCCCTGACCAGCCAAGCAGGCCACCGGAACAGACACCTCAACAGACATTATTGCAGCAGCTCAGTAATGGCGAGCAGCAGTTTATTCGGATTCTTGTGAATCGTCATAAATGTCAAGTCTTAGTCGATACCGAAGCATCACACAATTTAATAAGCCCAGAATTTGTTAAATCTCAAGAAGTACAGCCTGCAATTTTTGTTATCAGATTAGCCACTAAAAATTAAAACATTACTGCATTAGGCCAAGCTAAAATTACTGTCAGTATTACAGGTATCAGTACCATAACAACAGTCACTTTCATGCCGGAAATCAGGGAGGACGTTATTCTAGGAATCCCGTAGTTATCCAAGCAAAATAAAATTGTAGAACGGGTAGCATGCAGAATCCATTTCGGGGGAAAAATAAAGACACACTGTGTACAACTTGGATATGAAGTCAGCCGATAATTTACCGATTGTTGCGTTTGGTGACCTTGACCATGACACACTGTCCGAACATCAGGCCGCCTTCCAGTGTTTGTAGAATGAGCACAGAGATTTATTTGGTACGCAAGATGCTCTATGCCGGACTACAGTAGTGGAACATGAAATCCCGTAAGATTCAGAACCTGTTTTACACCGCCACGTAATTATTTATCCAACCAGGCAAAAATAATAAAACAACAAATCCAGGAAATGTTAAACGATGGCGTGATAGAACCAACAGACAGCACCTATAATTCCGCAATCACGTTTGTGCCTAAAAAGAATGGGATGTGACGCTTTTGCATTGATTTCAGGCTGGTCAATCTAATAACTAAAAATTCATTGCCGCCATTTATTAGTGTGAAAGACGCTCTAAGTTCTCTAGAAAGCTAAAATTATGTCATATCTTGATTTTAAAAGTGGCTACTTGCAAGTACCTGTAAAAATGGAAGATCAAAAGAAAACATATTTTACTGCACCAGACGGGCGCCGATTTCAGGTTTGCGCCATGCCCTTTGGGCTTAGGTGCCCCCCAGATACGTTCCAATCTATGATGGTGCTAGTGTTGGACGGATTAATCGGCGAGTACACCATGGTTTACCTGGACGATGTGATTGTATAGTCCAACACGTGGGAAGAACATTTGTATCACCTATAAGTTGTGTTAAAACGATTAGCGATCAATGGATCAACGCGTGCGCTAGAGAAGTGTCATATCGGGAAAATTAATATTGACTTTTTGGGACATGTAATCGACCCATAAGGTAACAAGCCAAACCCAGAACAGCTTAAATTAATTGCAGAGTATCGGAGGCCTAAAACAAGAAAATGGTTGCACAATTTTTTTGGACTTATAAACTGGTTTAGGGAACATATTCAAAATTGTTCAATAATCACAGCATCGTTAACAATTTTGTTTTCACCGCAGACCCGTTTCCAGTGGTCAGACAAGGCAGAAAATTAATTCCAAGAAATCAAAACAAAGTTCCGCACATGTCCGACACTGGCGAGATTCGACATGGGCAGACATTTGTATTTACAAACGGATGCGAGCCAGGAAGGAGTAGACACAGTGCTATTCCAACTAGCCGACAACAGGGAGAGGAATGTGTTTGACTTCGCTAGCACCAAGCTAGGCCCTACCGAACGGGGCTACGATGTTAATGAACGCGAGTGCCTCGCTGTGATATGGGCGAACAAGAAAATTCGGGCGTATTTGGAGTACCAACACTTCACCTTAAACACTGATAATAGATGTTTACTGTGGCTACATAACATGCGCGAGGCACGAAGTACATTAACTCGCTTAGCACTGCATTAGAAAGCGTTTGATTTTTGTATAGAAAATGTACGAGGCAAAAAAAAAATCAGTTGTCCGACACTTTGTCGCGCGCACCAAATGAGCAAGTTATTTTGCAAGACGAGGCTGAATGGGAATAAATCTTTCCGCCAGGGGACGACGGAACTGTTTCTGAAATTAACATACAGCAAATGAGCACAGTATAAAATGACATGCTGATATCGGAACTTTTAGATCAGGTGAAGCGAGCGCAGCAGGGTTGCCAATTCTCGCAGAATAAAATCCGGCAATGTGAACAAGGCATGGTTGAAGACTGGCGTGTTATGACGGCCGCTTAGAAACGTGCTCGCTGGGAAACACGGGTAAATGGAGGGTGTTTGTCCCTTCGTGTGCGTGAGATCAGGTATTCGCCCATGCGCACTGTGGCAACATAGCAAGAAACCCCGGTGTGGACCAGACCATACGGAATATTATAGAGCATTTCTTTTGGCCAGAGCTCACCAAGCAAACATGCAGTTTGGTGCAAAACTTCAATAAGTACAATCTGTTCAAAAGCTGCAGGACTGATGGCCGGCAACAACAACAGCCGTGCCTGCCAAGGAAGCCCTTCGAAGCTGTGTGTCTCGACTTGATGGGATCCTATCCTATATCAGCGAACGGAAAAAGATATTTAGTTGCGGTAACTGATAATTTTTCCAACTGGGTTGAGGCCTACGCCGTCAGCAGTGCACATACTAGTAACATTGCGTGAGTACTCAAAGAAGATTTTTTCCCTCGTTGGGGTTTTCCCAAGAACTTACTTAGAGACTGTGGAATGCAGTTTACCGGGAAACAGTACCGTGAGCTGTGTACGAAGTGGGGAGTGAGACACATGACCACGACGGTGTACCATCTAAGGGCCAACCCTACGGAGAGGCGAAATCAAGAATTGAAAGTTCAGCTGCGCCTCGGTGTGGACGAACACCATGCAATATGGCCGGAACATCTTGCCGCCACCCTGTATGCACTCCGCCGACGTGTCAACGCCGCCACCGGCAGAACACCCGACGAGGTTTTGATGGGCAGGAAACTGCGTCTGCCAGGATAGAGTAACTGCAGACAGCAATGACGCACCCAGCAGTATTGCCACCTGACGAGCATGCAAGGAGCGTGAACAGCAAGAACGCGAACAACATGTATGCCATGCAACGAAGCGGCTGCCTACCCCAACAAGACCGCCACCAGTGCCGCAAATCGGCCAAGAAGTATATGTCAAAACACATCCGCAGTCCGCTGCATGCAAGGATTTTTGCGTGGGATTCGCGGCTAAGTGGATCGGGCTGCACAGAGTGTTGCAGCAGTTAGGACCTAACACCTATATGGTCCGCATCTGCAGGAGAGGGGTGAGGGTGCATCGGGACGACATCCGGCTCACACCGGCTGTCGTCCACAACGAAGTTGGTCTTGGTGCCCCTCAGCCCCAGGGCGGCGACGGCGCTGCCGAACTCGCCGAAGCAATAAAAGAGGAGGGAGGTGCAACGGCACTTCATGAAGAAGTGCCGTTGCACCTCCCTCCTCTTTTATCCATCGTTCAGCTCCTCCACAAACGATGAATCTGGGGGAACCACCTGGTGAGCCCCATGATGGCCTCATGGAAGACGAGCTCCCTAATAACAAGAGAGCAGGGAAAGCACACCTTTACCTCTGGCAGGTAGTGAAGGAGAGGGGGTTGCGCTTACGTGTGCTTTTGTTAGTGATACGGCACCCTTTCCTGTAGCAGCACCTCAAGGAGGGCCTCCAGCAGCAAGCACGCCAGCAAGTGTGGCAGAAAATTCAACAGGATAAGAGAAAGGAGCGGTTGAAAACTATGCAGGAAGACAGGAGGAGGAAGATCGTTTGGGTCGCGCCTGGAGATCACAGCAGGATGCAGGAATGCAGAAGAACAGCAGGAGCAGGCGAGGAGATGAAAGTAGCAGCAGCAGTGACAACGGGAGTGAGGGGAGAGGGTCCGTTGCCTCACTTTGTCTCTGCAGGACGACACGGTGGATTAACCTGCCCCAGCAGTGCCACCAGTGTGGATGCGCCTCAGTCACCCGCAGCAAAGCTCACCACAAGAACACAGCATCGGGAAGAGGAGCGGCTCAGCAAGGAAGAGCCTACTTCTTGCGCCCTTGGAGGACCCCGAGGACACCCCAGTGTTGCAGGTAACGGCGTTGGCCAACTAACTGCCTCAGAAAAGGGGGAGCGTTTGATGTGTGTCGTTCCCCACTTTAGGAAATTTGTCACACCGGCTGCTTCCCCAGTGCAGCATGCACCCGCACTCGATGTCTGATCAGCGGCAATTGTGTGTTTAGTGATGTGTGGTGCAGGAGAGGTGCATGCTAGTGCACGTGCAGGAAAGTGTGAATGGTGCAGCGCTACGAGCGCTAGGCAGCCCGGAGCAAGGCCGAAATGATACTATCACATGCAGTATGCGTACATGGGTTTTTGTAACATTTTTAATTGTATTTCTGGACACGGGAAAAGGGCATGTGTGCAGGAATTGAGAATGACTTTCATAAAAACCCTCATACAACCAGTTGTTTTGGTTTTAAAATGTTTTGGTTTTCATAAATGTTTATTTTCACCGCCACCAGTGTTTTGTCCACTTCATTTAATCTTGTTAAAGATGTAGGTCTATAATTGTGTTTATTTCATATCATTGTGCAAGTTTTTAAGTATTGTTTTTTATCATGTAACAACAGAGTTCTTCCATGTGTGCAAGTAGATATCTCAGCGGCGCGAGGGCTGGCTAGCTGCTGGGGCGCGAGGGCTGGCTAGCATGGGCCCATAGCCCATGCTAGCCAGCCCTCGCGCCCCAGCAGGAAGTCAGTCAGCAAGCCGCACCTTGAGGGGGAGGTTCGTGTGAAATCGCGCTCGTGCTTTTCCCGCACGGACGGTCTCAACTTCATCATAACCGGTGTCTTCTCTGCAATAGTGAAATTTTCTGGAATCTTTTTTGTTTTATGCCGTCCGGGGAACTCCCCTTCGCATTCCCAGGAATTGCATCGCCTGGGGAGTTTGTAATTTCAACAGAAAAGGTATTTACCACAAGGCATAAAACCTCGTTTTCAGTGTAGCCTTCTCGGAAAGGCATAAGCGAGCAACCTTGTCAGTTGGCCTCCTGGAGGGGACTCTAACGTAATCGAATAAAACAGCATGAACTGACCAGTGCATTTAATTTCGGTCGCCGATAGGCATTTCAGGGTACGGACCCCCTAAAACCCGCCATTTTTTATGTAAGTGTTATGTTAATTTACAAGGGTAATTATTTTATTTTTATTCGGGCTGCAACGTATTATTAAAGTGTCGTGTTTAGCATTTATGGGCGTGTGGTTTGGCCCTAATAATCCATAGGGAATCTGATTGCAGCGATCAGGTATTTTCAATATTATTCAATACCAGGCGGTGATTGGGCAACGCGAAGAGCCCCTCGTTTAGCAAACAACGAGGCCTCCATACCAGGCGAACAACAGCAAGATCATCACGGGAAAGTTTGGCCGGGTGACCGACCCGCAGCACCCTGAAAGCACCAAGGAGATCTGTTCTACCGCATCATCATTGACGCCGCCCTGGCGATGTCTGGTACCTACCGGGTAATCATTTCCAAACCAATCTACTTCCAAATTGTTCACCGCCTTTATAACCCACAATTAACCCCACGACAGCCATCAAATTGGCTAGTCCAATTGTGGCCAAGTTATTACCGCTTCCTTTTTGACAATTGACCCCGTATCATCCTACTCCAGGGAGTCACAAGACATGAACTAATAAATTAATATGTGACAGGATGGGTTAATAGAGAATAGGGAATTTCGCGAATTCGTTTGAGGACAATCTGGAATTAAAACACATGTACATCTTACTTTCTTTTCAATTGTATCGCAGTTTGTTAGCCACGCATTGGATGCCTTTGAGCCAATAACAAATAAGGAAAAGAACAAGACCGAAATCCCACATATCTGCTGTAGGGTTAAACTGGAGCATTAGCCAATGCACTACTTTCTGAAGCTCAAGTACACAAGGGGCCACAGTGGCTGGGCGGTTAGTCTGCTCGCCTCCCACCAAGGTGAACAGGGTTCAATCCCAGCAGGGTCACTCCGAGATTCTCGCATGTTGGAATCGTGCCGTAGGATGCCGCTGGTCTGTGGGTTTTCTCGGTGATCTCCCATTTCTCCTGCTATTTCCTTTCGGTGCTGCTCCATTCTCACCTCAATCACCCTCATAGGCTCTCAATACCTCGCCGCAACGATGGAGAGCGATGTTTGTAATTTAATTGAAATTTCTGTTGTCAGTAGCACAGTATTCTTTTTCTACAATGCATGGCTTTCACGTCAGTTATTTCGTACCAAGTGCATTTCTACGAATATTCGAATGAAAAATTCCTGGAAAATTGTGTTTCAACTCCATGATTATGACTCTCTGGAGTGCATTTGTGGAATGAAATACCTGCAAACAAACCACGAAATCAATAATGTTGCTCAGAAAGGGCGGGATAGTCGTAAACTAAAAATAAAATACAGGCTGGCGACATCTTGCACCATAAGTGCAAATGTAACAAAGCGAATTTTTGTAGTTTGTTCTGTGTTCTAATGTTGGCATAGCCGAATTGGTATGCCCAAATCAAAGCAACCACCATGCCATTTCGTCTCTGTGTATAGTTATTTGCTCTAGGGCCAAGTAGCAGGAGTATGCGATATCCACTTTACAAAGAAGCATTCAAGAACACAGTCGCAACTTCACTGTATAACGAGAGACTCAAAAGGCATACAAGAACAGAGTCGCAACTCAGTATCACAAGACACTTAGGACGAATACAAGAAAAGAGATGCAACTGAACAGCATAACGAGAGACTCAAGAAGCACATAAGATCAGAGTCACAACTCAACACTATAATGAGAGATTTAAGAGGCATACAACAACAGAGTTGCAACTAAACTATATAACGCGAGGCTCAAGAAGCATATAAGAACAGAGTCGCAGCTCAACGGTGTTACGAGAGATTCAAGAAGCATATAAGATGAGAGTTGCAAACCAACTATATAATAAGAGTCTCAAGAAGCATACAAGATAAGATTCGGTACTCAACTGCATAACGAGAGACACAAGAAATATATAAGAACAGAGTCGCAACTCAACTTTATAACAGGGGACTAAATAAGCATTCAAGTACAGATTCGCAACTCGAATGTATTATGAGTGACTCAAAAAGCATATCAGATCAGAGTCACAACTCAATTGTATAATGAGAGGCTCAAGAAGCATACAAGAACAGAGTCGCAACTCAACTGTATAACAAGAGACTCAATACGCATACAAGAACAGAGTCGCGAATCAACTGTATAACAAAAAACTCAAGAAACATACAAGAACCGACTCACAACTAAATTGTATAATGGGAAACTTCAGAAGCATACCTGAACCGATTCGCTACTCAACTGTATAACGAGAGACCCAAGAATAATACAAGAAAGGAGTCGAAACTCGACTATTTAACAGAAGACTTAAAAAGCATATGAGAACATAGTTGTATCTGAACTGTAAACCGAGACTCAAGAAAAACCACATAGGAGAATCGCATACAACAGTATAACGAGAGACTCGAGAAGCATACATGAACAGAGCCGCATATCAACAGTATTATGAGGGACTCAAGAAGCATACAAGAAGAGCGTCACAACTCAACAGTATAGCGAGGGACTCAAGAAGCATACAAGAACAGAGTCGCGGCTCAACTGTATACCGAGAGACTCAAGAAGCATATAAGATAAGAGTCGCAACTCAACTGTATAACGAGAGATTCAAGAAGCATCCAAGAATGGAGTTTCAACTCAACTGCTTAATGAGCGACTCAAAAAACATACAATAAAAGAGTCGCAACTCAACTGTATAACAAGAGACTCAAGAAGCATACAAGGACAGAATCGCAACTCATGTGTATAACGAGAGGCTCAAGAAGCTCATAATATCACAGTGACGATTGAACTGTATAACAATTGACTCAAGAAGCATTCAAGAACAGAGTCGCAACCCAACTGTTTTATGAGAGGCTCAAAAAAGCATATAAGATCAGAGTTGCAACTCAGCTGTGTAAGAAGAGAATTTCACCAATGCAACAAACATTTTGATGTATTCACGAACATAGTATAGAAAACTCGCACGATGTCTGTGCCATTAAAAAGTATACTGCTCACAATAATTTTGTCTGGTTTATGCAACCATATTGTTATGTCTGTTATATGCAGCCATCTTGGACATCGTCTGCTGTAGGCTATCATCTATGTAGTTCCCTCATCTAAGTCGATGAACGACACACCAGGGGTGCGTGCAAGCTATTAATCGAACATCATATTGGTCTGGAGTTTAAGTTGTCGAGTGACACCCAGGAGCACTGCAATAACTTCTATTCTGGGAGCTCAAAAATGCTCTGGAGGAGTGCGGGATCGAATTACTGGACCTTGGTTATAAGGTCATCTCGGCTATCGCAGCAATCTAGAGAGTAGGGTTTTTAATATGCTATACACATTGCAACACCAACAATGCCTCTTACGTCATATTTCGGAAAAAAAAATTTATTCCTTTTTTTTATTGCAAATATTAATATTGACCATCATCTCGGCTTAAGTAGATGAATGAAATGCTAGGTGGATTGATTATGATTTATTTAATATTATTTTATTACAAGTATTTTCATTGACTACTATGTTGGCTTATGTCGATGAACGACATGCTAGGCAAATTGAGTTTGATTTATTTAAAATTCATTGTATCCAAAAGATGTGTATAATGTATATATGAAGAGGAGGGAATGTGTTTAATTTTGTATAAGATTATTATCATCTTGCGATCCAATCATTTGCTGCATGGAAATTAATATTTTGTATGTGCATACCCTCCGCCTCATAGAACATCAAAGGTATAACATTCCAAAATGAAAACCACGAAGCTTATAATGAGTATCTACGAACATTAACTAGACAACTTGCATAATGTTTTACATTATATTTGAAATATTTTTATTTTTAATGTAGAAAACACTTTATGTTTAATTCAGTATAGATTTTAAGCAACAAATAATTTATATTACCAACTAAAAGTGCAGACAAAGAAAAATTAGGAGGTAATACTTTTGTTGCACATTTAAACTATTAAATAAATTTTGCATTTGCCTACCTCCACATAGGCCATCAAAGGTATACAAGTACTAAATGAAAAAATCAACCGCAGAACGGTAGATACGAACAAGAACCAAGAAATTCAAAATCACTATATGATGGTTGAAATTTCTGCTCAAGTTTAAACGAAGAGACGGTGGCTATGAAATAGTGTCTCACAAACACAAATGTTAATTAAATTGTAATAAATACATAAATATATTTTTAATATATACAACAACAATGAAAAAACACATATAAACAAAAATAATGTGCAGAATCACTCATCAGGCAGAGGCAGGACGACGTCACACAAATGCCACGCTAAGGCATGTAGGTCCCTCACCTCCTCCAGAAGGAGAGCATAGTTTCTTCCACAGGGAAGATGAATGGTGTGTGTAGCCACTGCAGCATCCTTCCCAAAGAGGCGAACCTCGGTGTGTAGGTCCTGCAGCGTCACCTCCTCTTCCTCTTCACCCACCTCATCCAGCTCATCGAGACGTCCTACCGATGTCCAAGTCGAGCTCGGTGTTTATTCACTCCAGGGTACCGGAGTGAGTGCACGTTTATCAGGCGGTAGGAATGTCTCTGTCATCGATGGTGTGGGAGAAGAGGTGGTAAATGCTGGACGTGGTGGCATCCATGCAATATCATTCTTCAGAGATGGCCATAAGTGAGGTGTAGACATCCTTCGTCGTCGAACAGACGACCTTCTGACAGTCGATCGTCACATTTTAAGATGAGATAGTGTAAGAGAGCTTGTTTTCAGTGAGAAAATGCCTCGGTAGATCGCACTATGTTTCCTGCTGTATGAATAGGTTGGCCAGGTTGCTGCAGGCGGAGATAAGGAGCCACTGTTTGCAACTGGCCCGTGATTAGTGCCTGGGATTCGCATCAGTGCGAATAATATTCTGTAAAGGCAATGCTGGTGTTGTATGGGTAGCATGTCAATCTTATAGAAGGCGCTGGGGTGAGATCTCTTGGGCGAGGGGATGGCCGAGAGTAGGGATATCGGGGAATAGGCTATATATTCGCTTGTGCGAGGAGCCTTAGGGAGATTGTCCCCTGCCGGTTAGCTGATAATACCTCATGGGTGATGTGGTCCCGCCCTGAGAAAAACTTCGAGAAGGCAACACTGCGAGACGTTAAGTATAACTGCTAGTTGGGATTAGAAAAATATATGCTTTAATGACAATCTGTGACGAGGGACATAGAATTTGGCAGGTCAGGTAAATTCCGGATTTAGCCGATAAAAGAAAGAGTTGGGACTTTAACATTTCACAGGTGATGTGGGGACATATTTTTTGGAAGAGGAGAGAAAATACTTAGAATATTTTTTACCCAGTTGGGAGCTTTGAAGAATTTTCTACCTCCTGACCGTGTTGCACTTTGTCTCTTGATAGACGCATGTGGGGGCATAGCCCGATTAAGCATCGAGGAAAGGACTTACGAAAAATTAAAGTTATAAATGTACTTAGTCTTTTTTTTTCCTGTTGTTGATGTAATTTGGCGATAGACTGTGCGAACTTATAGTGAAAACTGAGTCTCTGCGTGTTCGATAGAGGATTTGAACATAGGCATTTTTCTAGCAGTGTAGGTTTCTGCTACGATATTTCTCTGACAGGAATGAGAGTTTTGGGTTCCGGTCATGTGCGTGGTCTGGTTTAAAATTGGGAAAAGGCGCATGAATAATTTGGAAAGTGAATTAATGAGGGAACCTGAGTACTTGTTTTTCTCTGAGTGTGAAGCAGGAAAGATTTAAATTTACTTTGTTAGGCCGAACATGAATGAACGCGACAGCATGGTTGAAGTAGTAGGAGTGACGAGATCCTGCAACTCAGTTTAGTGAAAAATAGTGTGTGTACTGTTGGAAATTTGGACACCGAATTTGGCAGTGGCGAGGAAGAAGACGATGTGGATTTGGTATTGTGCTGAGTTTTGGCCTGTAAAAAGTGGACATTTTGGGTGGAGTGTGCATGTGTGTAGTGTTGGTGTGTGGCAAATGTTATGCATGGATGGAGGAGAGGAAAAGCCTTAGTGGTTGGTAGAATAGGAGAATACCCTGTTTCCTACTCTTTCACCATTTTGAGAGTGTTTGGAGTTGAGTGGAGTCAAAAGGCAAGCCTGTACACTTTATTGGTGGGGAGGATATCCCTGGCTTCCTTGGCAAAGTTTGGAATGTGTGTGTGTGGAAGACTTAGGGCAAGCCACCACGAAGTGGAGTTTGGTTGGGAAAATATCCTCACCCCAAAATCCTTGTGTGGTATTGTGGTAGTTGTAGAAGAGTGTGTTGGGTTAGGTGAGAAAATTAAGTGTTTTTCGCCAGTTTTATCTCAGGCATATTTTAGAAGGGAAATGTTGTGAAATTTGAAGGAAAACTAAAGTTATGAGACCATCACTCCATTGGGCGTTCTCTACAATTTTATTGGAAGGAGGGTTCTTGAAATTGAGGGAAATTAGCATATATAGATGGAAACATCCTGCGAGGTGAACAAGCTTGGTTATATTTTTTAAGTGTAGGGTAAATGAAACCCTGTTTTAAGAGATGTTTTAAATTTGTGTCCTGAGAATAAATGTTTCTTTTATGGAAAGTGGATCAGGTATAATTGTAATGAATATTATAACTTCAATTTTGTTATATAGGGCATATTACTGGTATTTTAATACTATGTATTTTGTAACAGAAGTATTTCTAAAATGTATGGTTTAAACCAAAATATTTTTAATGTGGTTTTATAATAAGGTGCCCAAGAAAGGAATAAGTGATTGTGATGAAAATTCAAATTGGGCTTTGAATTGAAAACTTTTACTGGTAAAGAATATTCTGGAAATATTGGTTCACTGATTTTGAGAATCATAGTAAAAGCAAATAAAATGAAATTTTCTGCTTTCTCCTTGAGTATTGGTAGTATCATTTTCCCAATTATATTGAAAAAGGTAAAACACACACACATTAACAAATTACACCTTCTCTGCTATGAAAGTTTGATGATGATGATGATGATGATGACGATGATGACGACGATGACGACGATGATGATGATACTATGAACCCTTTCCAATCCTGAGTCCTTTTAAGAATCGTAGAAAGGTGGGTTTGGGTATGAGGTTGTGCTCCAGGAGCTGAGGAATGGTGCACAATTTTCTGCGTAACTCTGCTGATTGTTGTTAGGTCAGTGCTCCTTACCTTATTCAAATTGGAAAGTGTGAAGTATTTATTTTGTATCTGTGATTTTGGTTTTTGTTGAAAAGATATTATAATATGTGTTGTGAAATGACTTCAGGAACTCGTACAGCTAGGGTGCAGTACCTTTCCAAGGAGAGTTTGCAGGGCGTTCTTGGTGATGCTGGGACACAGTTCGAGGATAACATTGGTATTGACAAACTGAGAAAGTTAGCACAGAGTATGGTTCGTGGTTCGTGGGGAGGTGGAATCCATTGGTGAGGAATCCTCAGAGGTGATGGGTGACCCAGCGCCATTATTTAAGCTTCTGCGGTATTTTTCGAATGATTTATTAAGCAGGCTTCCAACTTTGAAGGTACCTGACTAATTAGTCTACTGTTTTAGAGTTTTTAATCAACCTGAAAATGGTTGTTCAATTGAAGATCTGCTCTAGAAGAGTAGTGTATGCTGCTAGTCTCTTTAGGATCTCCGAATGTTTGCAGGATGTAATGGGAGAAGCAATTGTTGGTGATTGGGAATTTGACAAATTGTGTGAGATGTTGTTTTCCCATCGTGCTTCTCGGGTTGCCCTTAGCAAAAGAAGGTTTCGGAATTTGAGCAGAGAACAGCATAAAGGGAAGACGATGAGGGAATACATTCAGGGGGTAATAAACATAGTTGAGATACTTGCGAGTCCCTGTGAAAAGAGTACCCTCGCAGAGATAATGTTCCATAATTTAGATTCTCAATATGATAGATACTTAATCTTTTGTAAAAAAAAAATCTTCTCCAAAGGAGCTCCTAGCATTGGACAGTCAGGTAGAGGTTAGCTTGAGAGATGTGAAAAGGATTATGACTGACTACAAACATTGTAGAAAAGAGAATCATAGGAGTGAGAACTGTTTTCAGCTCAGGAAAGGGGTTGAAATAGTTGCAGTTATATAGGGAAACTCTCAGGTGTCTGAGAGTGGTAATAAGATATTGAAGGTGGTAGAGAATACATCTCCTAATATGGGACAAGGGAAGAAGAAATATTCATATTGTGGAAGAGTGGCCATCAGAGGGAGTCATGTTATAGGCTGTAGAAGAGTCCTGTAAGTTTATTGTGTGGAGGAAAATTATATATGGTGCGTTACTGCCCAAAACGACGAATTCAGACTTGTTTTCGATGTGCTAAGGAGGGGCATTTAGTGTAGGAGTGCCCTGTGGAGAAGGAAAGTGTTTAGAGTGAAGGACTGATGGGAATTTTTCTTTGACAGAGATCCATTTTGGTGGGGGTTTGTTTGGGTGTCTGTGTGTGCTGCAGGGTTACAGGCTAGTAGTCTCGCTAGGTGAAGGTAGGTTCTACTATAGTCTGGGCAACATAGTTGTGTTTTTTGGTTTCGCTGGTCTCCTGAGTTGGGCAGGACACAGATGGTTGATGTTGTCGATGGACTAGGTTGGAACAGGGGCTAGATCCAGGAAGCCAAGGAAACATAGCACTGCAGGAAGGAGTATTGTTTGGGGGACTTTTGGTTATCTATGTAGGGAGTTTCCTATTTGGATCATTGTGTTAGTGATATTTTATGATTTTGTGGTGTCCAGTTTGGTAGTGTGAGAGGGTGTAGAAGTGTTTTAAAGAGATAAGAGATTCCAGGTTGAATACCCATTGGAGATGAAGGGAATTGATTATCTTTTAGCGAGTGGGGCTGTAAGCTAGGGGTCTCGGGGAGTGAAAGCTGTATCTATGTTAGTTTGTCGTGCCAAATTGGAAAGGGGGGGGGGGGGGGGTTAACTGCACCTCGAACAGGTATGGTGCTGGATATGAGTCCGAGGATCGGAAGCTACAGGGAATGCAAATTAGGTTGCTGATTTGGGGTTTTTAGCCCGGGATCGTGGATGGGATGAAAATGATTAAATGTGTTTGGGTATTCATAATGCTAGGTGGGGCTATTGATGAGTAAAATGTTTTTATGTGTACTAGGCTTGACCCTTTAGATTTTTCCTGGGTGAAGGTAGCTGCACCTTTTGAGAAATTTGGAGTACAGTTGGAAAGATTATAAAGTGACTTGTAAGTGCTGTGTAAGAAAACTGTGAATGGAGAGTTAGTTTAGTTTTAGTATTATAGAATTTTAAGGTGTTGTGTTTGTTTGAGGGGGGAGGATGTGACAGAGTGACCGTCACATTTTAAGATAAAATAGTGTAAGGATGCTTGTTTTCAGAGAGAAAACACCTGGGCGGACCACACTATGCTTCCTGCTGTGCAGTGAGGTTCGCTGGTTTGCTGCAGGCAACAATAAGGGGCCACTATTTGCAACTGGCCCATGATTGGTACCTGGGATTCGCACCAGTGCGAAAACTATTCTGTAAAGGCATGCACTGGTGTCGTATATGTAGCGGGACGATAGTATATATGGCGCTGGAGTGAGGTCTCTCAGGTAGGGGATGGCCAAGCGTAGGGATATCGGGGAATATATTTGCGTGTGCGAGAAGCCTCGGGCAATTCGTCCCTAGCTGGTGAGCTGATAGTACCTCATGGGTGATGTGGTTCCGCCCTGAGAATGAACTTCGAGAAGGCAACACTGCGAGGAGTTAAGTATAAAATGCTGGTTGGGACTTAGAAAAAATATGCTATAATTATACTCTATGATGAGGGACTTAGAATTTGGCAGGTTAGGGAAGTTTCGGACTTAGCTGATAAAAGGAAGAGTTGGGACTTAAAATTTTTGTTGGTGTTATGTGGACTTATTTTTTGGAAGAGGAGAGAAAAGACTTAATATATTTTGTACCCAGTTGGGAACTTTGAAGAATTTTCTACCTCCTGTCCATGTTGCACTTTGTCTTTGGAAAGATGCCTGTGGGGACTTAGCATGATTAAGTATCAAAGAAAGGACTTAAGAAAAATACAAGTTATAAATGGACTTAGTCCCTTGCACCTGTGGTTTATGTAATTTGGTGATAGACTGTGCGAACTTATAGTGAGAACTTAGTCTCTGTGTGTTCGATAGAGGTTTTAAACATAGACATTTTTCTAGCAGTGCAGGTTTCTGCTCCAATATTTCTCTGAAAGGGATGAGAGTTTTGGATTCCTGTCATGTGCGTGGTCTGATTTGAACTTAGGAAAAGGCACGTGAATTATTTCTAAAATGAAGTTAATGAGAGCACGCGATTTATGGTTTTTCCCTGAGTGTGAAGCAGGAAAGATTTAAATTTACTTTGTTGGGGCGAACGTGGATGAACGCGGCAGCATGGTTGATGTAGTAGGAGTGATGAGATCCTGCAACTCAGTTTAGTGAAAAATAGTGCGTGTACTGTTAGAAATTTGGACACCGAATTTTGCAGTGGCGAGGAAGAAGACGATGTGGATTTGGGATTGTGCTGAGTTTTGGCCTGTCAAAAGTGGACATTTTGGTTGGAGTGTGCATGTGTGTAGTGTTGGTGTGTGGAAAATGTTATACATGGCTGGAGGAGAGGAAAAGCCTTAGTGGTAGGGAGAGTATCCCTGTTTCCTACTCTCACCATTTTGAGAGTGTTTGGGGTTGAGTGGTGTCAAGAGGGCAAGCGTGCACACTCTATGGGTGGGGACAATAACCCCGAATTTCTTGGCAAAGTTTGTAATGTGTGTGTGGAAGTCTTAGGACAAATCTCCACGAAAGTGGAGATTTGTGGGAAGAATATTCTCAGTCCGAAAGACTTGTGTGGTGTTGTGGTAGTTGTTGAATATTGTGTTGGGTTGGGTGAGAAAAATAAAGTGTTTTCGCCAGTGTTATCTCAGGCGTATTTTAGAAGGGAAATATATTGAAATTGAAGGAAAGCTAGAGTTATGGAACCATCACTCCAGTAGGCATTGTCTATGAGTTTATTGAAAGGAGTTGAGTAGAAATTGAGGATATTCAGCGTATATAGATGGAAACACCCTGCGAGGTGAACATGCTTGGTTGTATTTTTTAAGTGTAGGGTAAATGAAACAATGTGTTTAAGAGAAGTTTTTAATTTGTGTTTTGAGAATATATGTGTATTATAAGAAAGTGAATGAGGTATTATTGTAATAAATATTATAGCTACCACATTGTGATATGGGGCATAATACTGGTATTTTAATTCAATGTATTTTGTAAGAGAAGAATTTTTAAAAGTATATGGTTAGAACCAAATTATTTTTGAAACTGGTTTTATAAGAATGTGCCCAAGAAAGGAATAAGTAATTGTGATGAAAATTCAACTTGGGCTTTGAATTGAAAACTGTTACTGGTAAAGCTAATTTTTTTAGAAAAGTTAGAAGTTTTTTTTTTAAATTCTTTTATTTTGGAGACTGTTCTGAAAATGTTGGTTCACTGATTTTGAGAATCATAGTAAAAGCAAATTAAAGGACATTTTCTGCTTTCTTCTTAAGTATTGGTAGTATCCTTTTCCCAATTGTACTGAAAAACATCAAATGCGCTCACAATAACAAATTACACCTTCTCTGCTATGAAAGTTTGATGATAATGATACCTTGTGCCCTTTCCAATCCTGAGTCCTTTTAAGAAAGGTGGAAAGGAGTGTTTGGGTATGAGGTTGTGCTCTAGGAGCTAAGGCAAATGGGGCACAACCTGCTGCGATCATGTCGCCTGTCTGCTTGAACGAATGGTGGTGCATGATGTATACATCTCCTCGATGTTTTTTCTTCGTCGTAGACCCTGCTAGAGACTGGCAGCTGTCTCAGGTATTCCTCGAAAACACAAGAATAATAGTTTGTCCCTTGGTTGGGTGGAGGCAGGTATGCAGGCAGGGCACAATGTGTGCATGCAGCATGTACATCATGAGCCAGGTGGTCAGGTGATGATGATGATGTGCAGGTTTCAGAATGCTGTGGGGTATGACACATTGAGGAAGAGAAGAGTCAGGCACGATGTTGCCAGTCTATTACATAAGCAGTGCTTAGGTCTCAGCAAGCTGTGGGGAGGACATATTGGTCGATAAAGGGATCAGGCACCAGGAAGTTGGGCCAGCTCCCTAGCAGGTCATGGCAGGTCTATTCAAATCGCAGGCACTCGGATTCCTTGTGGAAAATCATTTCAGCAAATACATTTCAAGTTCAAAAAATCGCATTTATTCAGTACTTTATACAGACATGCTATATATATATACACATACAGTGATATCTATCTGGTATTTCTACACAGAAATATGAGCATTCATTATTATTTATTGCTAATGGATGATTTTGAAATCCAACTGTTGTGACTATAATTGAAGCCAAGCCATCGCACCAGCAAGTTATTTCCTTTGTGCTTCAGCCCTTTCTCTACCAAATGTGTGTGTATATAATTTGTAACTTGTATTTCTTCACCATAGAAACCTCATATGATATGTCTTCCTTCCCTGTCCTCGAGGTAGTAGATCCTTGGTTCATAATGGCGAATCTTGACAACCTTGTAAATTTTCGTGCTCCATTTTGGCATGTATGATCTTGCAAATATTACCTTCACTCACGATATCCTGACTTAATCTCCAACCTTTGCCTTAGGCTTGCGAGTATCCAATTTTTTCTTGTTCTTGTATACAGTTACGGAGTTTTCCTTGATGTTCACAGATCTCATTTGTATATTTCGATGTACAATGCAGCTGTAATTCGATACCAGGTGAGGTAAGATGTCCAGCCACTTGTAACTTCCTAGCATTGAAAATTTATTCCACATTTCATTCTTCAAAATACGATTAAAGCATTCCGCCATGTTCGCCTTCATACTACTGTGTGTCGAGTATTGGTTTACATTATGTTTCACCATTAAAGCACAAACTGTCGGATTGCGTAATTATCTTCCAAGGTCCATATGTATATTCTTGGGAGGTCCTTTTCTTGCAAAACAGAGTTCATGGCATTTTACACATCTGTAGCATTTTTAGCTTTTATGGGCACTGCCCAAGTGCATATTTTGTAACTGTTAATGACTGTTAACATATATTTGAATCCTTTATTCACACTGCATAAGGTATCATTTCAACCATATCTGCTTGATACAAGTCTCGCAAACCAAACACTAACACTTTGTGGCGAGGATAAAATCGTCTTGCAGGATTTTGTAACTCACTGGCAATGTCTGTACTACTTACTCTATGTATCCATCTTCGTGAAGTTCTTCTATATTACTGGATATTTCAATAGCATGAGAATTACTTCCTTCTTGCTGAGAAGTAATTACCAGATGCAGTCTGTCGACAATTTTAGTAACATCATTTCAGTAATTATATTTTGGACATCGACCATCTTCTATTTTTTTTTTTGTTACTTGGATCGAGACCAGAACCAACTGAATTCCCAACATTGGGAAACAACTATGGAATAATGCCAAATTTCAGGTGTGTTTCATCGTTATAGTCATTGCTGACTGGATTGTTATCTTTCAAGTGTGCACTCTTAAATTTCAGCAGCCATTTATACTGCTGCAGTGCATTGTGAGAATATCCAGCAGGGCTTGGTTTAAACAGTAGTTCATAAAGTCTTGTAGCTAGGTGGATCAGTGCATTTATAACTTGTACATGATCATTTGTCAGGGCAAATATTTGTTTATTCCCCAAGGACTGCTATTTATTTTGTTTGTATACGCCATTTGTCCTGTCATTAAAGGCATATGTGTAAAATCTCAAATAGTTATGAAGGGAGGGGATTCGATCACTGATCTGTTCTTTTCTTCATTTCCAAACAGACAGTAGCAGGCCATCTTCATCTATACAATTATGTTTAAGTTCCTTCCAAGACTTGGGTTTGATGCCTGGTTCAGTCTTCACTGCTACAGCCGATGGGGTGGTGGTGCATGTTTCATGTTGTCGATTCGCTCGGTAATAGGTTTGAAGGCTTCTTCATTAGCCATGCCGTGTTCCATTCTGACACAATTGGCCAGTAAGTACGCTGAACAAATGTTCTTAATCACTTTGTGTAAGTCACTGATGACGTCATCATCATTCTGAATACAACATTGTTCTGTTCCAGGTTCACATAATCTTCTTTATAACAGATTAAAATGGAGTATAATGATATGCTTACGTCAAATCTATGGCATTGTAAATAAATACTAGTAGTATTAAAACTTAAATATAATGAGCCTGTAGTGTGCATGCATTATCGTGTGTCACCTCCCAGAATTAAAGTGTTTAAACAGTTGATCGTGGATTAAAAATAATACGGAATTGTGGAAGATTCCACTAGTACATATGCTAGCCCCTCTTTTTTATTTCGCAAGAAAACTCCAGGTCAATATCGCGTAAGCTGTGATTACCGTAAAATCAATAAAAAAAGTTGAATGTTGATTCCTATCAGGTACCCATAATGGAAATGGTTTTTCAGCATTTGCAAAAGGTAAAATACTTTACTATTTTAATTTTAAATTCGGCATTTCTTTATTGCGAGCTGCACCCAGATAGCAGAGCATCATTAGTTTTTGTACACCGTGGGGTTTATATCAGTGGACGCATTTACTTATGGGGATACATTCTGGACCCCAGTGAGTGTCACGAGTGTTAAATCACCTGTTAGGGAAGTATTTGAATGAGTTTTTGTTCACATACAAAGACGAAATGTGCGTTTACAGTAACACATTATAAGAACAACTTAAACACTTGCGATTAGTGTTCGACACATTACAGAAAGCCGGTCTGATTGTAAACCCAGAAAAGATCAGTTGCGCACAACACGTGCGATATTTAGGGTTTGTAAATTCTGAGGTTAGTTTGCGCACTGATTCAGAAAAAGTAAAATCTGTTGTAAATATCCCACAAGCGAAAAATTGAAAAGGAGTAAAATGATATTTAGGAATGGTAGCATTTTATAGCAAATTGATTCCAAATTTTTCCAATCTCACAGAACCGTTAAACAAGCTGTAAATAAAAAATGTACCATTTGAGTGGAACATTGAGCAAAATAATGCTTTCCAAAAATTGAAAGAAAAATTAGTAAATCCTCCTGTATTGCATTTGCCAAATTTTTCTGAGGTTTTTTTGCAGTGCAATGCTAGTTCTATAGCTATAGGAGTGTGCCAAAATCAAAAGAAAGATGGTCATTTTGTACCGATAGCATACGCTAGTAAATTATGGACTCATGCAGAACGGAAATATACAATTTATAAAAAGGAACGTTTAAGTTTTAAATGGGCAATGGAAAAGTTGCAGATTACTTAGATCGCGTCCCGTTCACTTTGTATACTGAAAATCAAGCGCTCAGCTGGTTATCAAAATCTCAAAAACCAGCAGGTAGATTTGTGCGTTGGTTGGTAAGGCTAGCCTGCTTTAAGTTTAATCTACAGCATATTCGCGGGATCGATAATTCTGTCACCAATGCATTGTCATGCATGTACTGCGCAGAAGAATTCGAACTGGTAGAGCCAGTGCAGAATGGGGCGCCTGTAGAGAGTGTAACTATTGTATAAAGTAAGCTGTTAAAGTTAGAGCAAGAGCACAGGCGTTTCAAAGTTGAATACGTTGCAAAAGTTTCCCAGTGTATTTACTGGCATTAAAAACCACCATATTCTGATACCAAATGTAAGCAGATTTTGTATGTAATTAAAAATGGAAATTCCAATTAGTTAACCACAAAGGCTTTTTATAAGAATGGACAAGAAGAGGAAAATCCAGAGTTTTTGTTCCTGAAAATTTGAGAGCAATGGTATTTAAATATTACCATGGATTTTATTACGGAGGACATGTAGGACGGGATAAGACCATTACTCATGTATTAGAAATTGTTACGTGGCCAAGAGCTCTGCCGCCTCAATGCGTCACCGCCCAGTTTGTTTGCACCTCCGAGCATTTAAATTTCTGTTCCAAAAAATTTTGTATTTTCCGAAGAGTAATTTTCTTGTATCGCTGCAAATTTGAGCGATTTAGGCATTTTTCGTTTAAATGCGTTTTTTTTTTTTGCCCTTGTTTTTCCAAAACTATTCTGACTACGATATTTTATAATCTATTTGCATTTAGTCTTTTGGTAACCTTATTCTGTGTTGCAAGTATGTTTAAGCCTTTTAAGTTCATTTTTGTCCCCTTTTGAAAAGTATGTATCCCTGTTTGTTTAGTGTGTGTGCATTGGTGTTCTGTGGCGGCGTCTGGATCCCAATACCTTTTGGTTTTACGGTTTTTCATTTGTATTCCCCTTTCCTGGGAATATAGTTTGTAATTTCGTGGCAAACTTTGTGGATTTCCTGCTCATAACTGTGTTTAGATTTGTGAAATGCTAAATGTAGCAGTAAAGTGAATTTACTGTAGTCATTGTGTGTGTGACTAAAGCCTCGTGCATATGCTTGTTGATGTAATTTAGTATGAATTAATTTTTTTTGCATATGTGGTATAATTTGTATGAAGTAGTTTACTTCTGCCTTTAATTAAAGCTTGGTTTTCATGGAATGAATTTCTGAATTCTTTTTAACAGTTACAAGCAGTTCTTGCTACGAGTTAATATTATTTTGTCAGTTTATTATTGTCTAATATTTTTAGTTAGTTTATGAACCATTTTCACTATAGAGTTCTCCCTAACAGTTAGACCATTTATCGTCTTTGAATATCATTAAGTAATAAAAAGAAAAATGTGTTATATTTATCGGTAAACTACTATTAAAATCTTGTCAATTAATTCCATAGTTTGTATAATTTTGGCTTGAGCAAAATCTACGTAGATATATAGTGGGGATCTTGGCTCACCCCTTATTTTCATTGAAATATCGACTTTTTGCTCCAAAATCAAGGTTTTGAGGCTAAATTTAGGCTCTAATTTTTTTTTTTAAGGAGCTCTCAAAAACAAGCAAATTTAAGCCAAAATCAATTCATTTTAAGCAAAAAAACACGCAAACTTTTCAAGTTCGCAAAATGAGCGTGTGGATTTAGCACAAGGTAAAACAAAGTAAAATTACGCAAAAATGAAGTAAATTTCTCATTTTCCAAGCAATTTTCACGTTTTCTAGAAACGCAAAAAAAAAAATTCTCGTTATAAAATAATTTTCTTAATAAAATGGAAAATATGCTGGAAAAGGAAAATAATAACACATGCAAACAATGTGAAAAGTGTGGCAAAGCATTAAACATAGAAAGTTTTGCACCACATAAACACACAAAAGATAAACATTTTAACTTCTGTATAAAATGTTATAGTGAATATGCTAGTAGTCGTTATGAATAATAATAAAAAATAGTAACGTGTGAATATGGAAAATATGTTTCTAATGCATCTCTCAAAAAGCATAAAAATAGTAAATCAACATGATAACAATCTGACAAAAAACATGTGTGTAATGAGAATAAATCTATGAAATTATTTTCTCCTAATAAAACTACTAAAGGCAAACACGCAAATATATGTAAAAATGTTTTAGCGAATATCATAAAAATTGTCGTCTTAACCAGAAGTTAAATACAGTTTCCCAATAATTTAAGCACATTTAGAGCTTTCCAATCGTCTTTATTTTATAATTTATTTTAAAAATTTTATTTCTTATATATAGAGAATTATGGCGACAAACGATCTAGTAGTTGAGCTGGGCGAGAATACAGTGAGGGAGTTGAGAATTATAGGTAGAAGACTTGTGATTAGATATTTACATAATCTAAGGAAACAAGATTTAATGACAGCTTTTATAAATGGAGAAAGAAAAAGAAACTTTTTAAATTTACCTTTAGCTGATGCCAATATCAAGTAATTATATCCCTAAGATCGAAAGAAATTGAAAAAGAAATTTCCTTTCTCTAATAATCTATTTGTACAACCCAGAAATAAAAGTAAAAGGATATCTGAATGGATAACAAAGAACAATTTTACAAATTTGCCTTTAACTGACGCCGATATCAACGAATTATATACCAAAGATAGAAAAGAATTAAAAGAAATATTTCCATTCTTTAATAATTTATTTGTTAACAGAAGAAATAGAAGAAACTACACAAAATTTCTTAGTTAATAAAGCTTTTAAAAGTAGGATATCAACATATAACAATGAAAATACCTTTAATTTAGTACAGCATATTTATTTTTTGACTTCAGTAAAAAATATGGTTTTTGATATATTACGAAATAATCTTAGAACACTTAGAGGGCTGAAAACCAATATTAAGATATAAACCAATTGCTGTAAGTAAGATAATAATCAAGTAGAATTATTTACATTTCAGTCACCCAACTATAGAGTATTGAATGAAGGCGACATTAAAAGTATTTTCTAATTCATAATACAAGAAATAACTACACAGTTATCTTAATTTCAAAGAAGAGACTCAGGCTGGACATTAGATAGAATAATTGGAATACAATTAGCTATAAATAACTATAATCCGTCAAATGGCTCATATATAGAATTACCAGACGTTATTAAGAATAAGAAAGCATGCATAAATGTTAAAAATGATGATCAAAAATGCTTTCTTTGGACAATAAAATCTACACTGTTTCCAGCAGACAAAAATTCAGACAGAGTAACTAAATATAAATATGTAGGCCTTAATACTGACAAAATAATGTATAAATATGAATATCCTATTAAAATTGACGATATGCCAAAAATCGAATAGCAAAAGAACATAAATTTACTTTATTTTAAAGACGATAAGCAGATGCAGCTGCGCAAAATTCGCATTATTGTTGGATAAAATATTTATCGAAACTGCTTTCAATGCAAAAAGATCATCATAAATGTAAAGCTTATATATGCGATATGTGTATTCGATTATTTTATTCTAAAGAGAAATTAAGTAAACATACAGAAGACTGCTATAAAAATGAATCAGTAAGAGTCAATATACCTTCGAAAGGAGCGAAAATATTATTAAAATATTACAAACATACAATGAAGGTTCCTTTTGCAATATATGCAGATTCTGAGTCAATATTGAAAATAACAACCACTAAGACAAATCTTAGGGATTTATATAAATTAAAATTAATCAAAAAAATCCCGTTTCAAATGAAGGTGATATTGATAATGGCCTTTATAAGAGGATTATTAAAGAAACATATAATGGTACTAATGAACAAATAAATAACATTGATTTAAAGATAAACGATGATTAATATACTACAAAATATCAATTATACGAAGCATCTGGTTTTTGCTATTATATTGTATCTAATTATGGTGATTATAAGCCACCAGTCGTCTATCGAGGTCCAAATGCACAAAGTTTTTATACGAGCAATAAAAAGGGAAGTAGAAGAAAGTGGGGAAATATATTCACAAATTGAACCAATGCAATTGCTTACAAAAGAAGAAAACGAGTTATATAATAGAGCTAAAATATGCACTGTATGCTAATGTGAATATTCGAAGGATAATAAACAAGTGCAACATAATGATCATTTAACTGGGAAATTCATTAACCCAGAATGTAACAATTGTAATCTACAATTAAAATTGCCCAACTTTGTACCAATTTATTTTCATAATTTAGCTGTCTATGATGCTCATTTATTTATTAAAGAGCTAGGCCATTATGAAACGGATATAGATTAAATTGCAAATAATGAAGAAAAGTTTATCAGTTTTGCAAAAGCAACAGAAATTTTTAAGATGCATTTATAGACACACTTAAATATATGGCAAGTAGTTTGGACAAATTATCGTCTAATTTAACTAAAGCTCAACTGAAAAATACACAAAAGAATTTTCCAAAATATCAAGTAAATTTAGTTATCAAAAAGGGTGTCTATCAGTACGATTATATGGACAGCTGGAAGAAATTTGAAGAAACAGAGCTTCCATCAAAGAGTGAATGTTACAACAAATTAAGTAAATCTGATGTAACTTACAGCGATTAGGAGCATGCAAAGCATGTATGGAATATTTTATATGAAAAATCTCGGTCAATATCACGATTTATACTTAAAAAGCGATGTATTATTGTTATCAGATTTATTCGAAAATTTTAGGACAACCTGTATAAATACATATGATTAAAACCCTGTCTGGTATTTTACTGCCCCAGGATTATCGTGGGAAGCAATGCTTAAAAAAAACCCCATCAATCACTAGATTTATTACATGATTAAGACATGATTCTAATGACAGGGAAAGGAATAAGAGGCGGAATATTGCAATGTTGTAAGCGATATTATAAACCCAACAATAAATATTTAGATGATTTTAACTGTAATCAAGAATCAAATTATTTAGCATATCTCTATGCTAATAATTTATATGGATGGGTAATGTCTCAATATTTACCATGTGGTGGTTTCGAATAGGAGAATTACACAGCACTTCATTTTTACAATGAAAATATATTTAGTAGTTTATTTGTATTATCCTAAGAAACTACTTAAATTATATAAAGATCTACCATTTTGTCCTGAAAATAAAGTAGCTCCGGAAACAAATTAGTCTAAATTATTGATAACATTATATATAAAAGAAATGTATGTAATACACTATCGTAATTTAAAACAGTGTCTAAATAATGGGCTAAAGCTTACAAAAGTGCATAGGATATTAAAGTTTAATCAGTCTGATTGGCTGAAAAAGTATATAGATTTGAATACATCAATGAGAATTAATGCTAAAAATTACTTTGAAAAATACTTATGTAAGCTTATGAATAATTCAGTGTTTGGTAAAACCATGAAAAATATAATAAACAGAGCAGGTATCAGATTAACATCAGATGCAAAAAAAATGCGAAAAATTAATAGCTAAAGTAAATTTTAAGAAAAGTACTATATTTAACGAGAATCTCGCAGCCATGCACATGAATAAAATAACTGTAAAATTTAATAAGCCTATTCATGTGAGCATGTCAATTCTGAACATATCGAAAGAGCTAATGTCCGACTTACATTATAACGTAATGAAACCGAAATATGGAGATAATATTTAACTATGCTATCAGGATACCAATAGCTATATTCTAAACATAAAAACCAAAGATTTTTACGAAATTATGAAGACAATGTTAGATAAATTTTATACAAGTGATTATCTAAATGACAACATCTATAACATGCCGCAAATAAATAAGAAAGTTTTAGACAAAATGAAAGACGAATGTAATGGCAAAATAATGAAGGAATATGTTGGTTTAAGAGCTAAAATGTTTGCATATAAAGTTGGCAAAAATGAAAACAAAAAATCGAAAGGTGTGAAGAAATGTGTTTTTAACAAAAGAATAACATCTGACGACTGTAAGAATTGCTTGTTTAATGAAAAAATACAATATAGAATAATGAATTTAATAAGAAGCAAAAAGAATGACATTTATATGGTAAAAATTAATAAAATAGCTTCGAGTCCTAATGATGACAAGAAAATTATTCCAGATAGTAAAATAGATAGAATTCCCTATGGATATCAAAGTGTATAATTTTTCTGTTTTAAACATCTTTATTTTCTAAGACAATGTCGATATCAGCACCATCAAAATCAATTAGTTTGCCATTTTCGTCTCTAATTTCTAAAATAATGTGATTAAATCGCTCATTGTTGATTTGATAGAAAATTGGATATACAGGCTTGTAAATTATATAATCTCCAAAACCGAACATGGTTTTTGGTGGAAAACCAGCAATTATATCGGTTTCTAAGTGGTTAGGTTTGTCATATTTTATGAACATTCCATAGGCCAAATTACAGTGGACATTAATTGTCTTAAATGAATTAAAATTAGGCAATTTAGTGCCTACAGCAATTTTATCCTTTTCAATAGTTTAATTTCTTTCAAAACCAAGGATATCAGATAATCAGTCATCAAGTTTAATATCAAACTAAGATTTCATAGCTATTCTATTTTTTGTTATCTGCAGTTAGTTCAATGTTATTTTTTGAAAATGTATCAATCGAATTTATAGTTTCTTTTAATGATTCAAGGTGGTAATGACCTTTGTGAATAGTTATGACATCATTGTATCAACAGCAGGACTCAATTTTTCAATTGCTGTTATTGTGTTATTGATTGTATTAAGTGCTAAAAATTTCGTATGAAAACTGATTAATACAATCGATTCTTCACTATGGACGATATCATAATGAAGCTTCTGCTTTAGAACAGAGCTGTTATTAGTTAACTTGAATACTTATCCATTTATATAAAAATTATCTTATTTAAATGGCAAAGCGACAGCTAAACAGTGCAAGGTCGATTGGAGTGTTGGAGTCTTAATTTCTGAAGAAATATTTGAAATTAAAAAGACTGGAGAACTATTTTCCGATAATATAAGAAGAATGATAGTGGGGCCGAGTAACTGTGGCAAGACGAATTTGATGTTTAATTTCATTCTTAAGCTAGGATGGATAAATTTGAGTAAACTGTATGTTTGTTCAAAAAGTTTAAACCAGCCCAAATAAATTCAGTTACAAAGTGATCTCGATGAGGCGTCCAAAATACTAAAAAATTAAAGAAAAATGGCATACCATTTATTAATACTATGGAAATGTCCCCTTTATACTAATTTTTGAAGCTGGTTCTCTAGTTATATTTGATGATATCATTTTAGAAAATCAAGTGATTCTCAGAGATGATTTTACTAGGAGGAGACAAAAATATCGATGTGTTCTATTCAGGTCAAACTTATTCGAAAATACCTACGCAGCTGATAAGAGATAATACTATTTTTTAATGTATATTTAGACAAGATGATTCTAATTTAAAACAAATTTATAACAGTTTTGTTTGTGGAGACATTTGTTATGACAAATTTAAACAGATTTGTACAAAATGTTGGCAAGAAGATTATGACTTCATAACATTATATATGAGTAGAAAAATTGAATTATGGAAAAGCCAGGTATAAAATTAAAAACTTTAATAAATTTTAAAAAATTTGGAATCATGTATGCATTAAAACTAATGCATAACATATGTTATGAATGTTAAAACGACAGTTAAAATTTATGTTAAAATGACCGTTAAAACAATGTGCATTATTTTTTTTGCATTTGAAGTAGATAATTTTATAAATATTTAAAATTTACAAAACATATGTTTTATTAATCCAAGAGTTGTGAGAATTATCAAAACCCAACCATTTAACATAAACTTTATCACCTTTCATTTTTAAGAGTTTTTTTGGCCAAATATTCATTGTGATAATCTGTTTTAATGATTTAGAATTCATAAAAACTGCCTCATATTTCTTCGCCTTTAGTATTTTTTAATTTGTAAGTAAGCGCATCATAATTTAAAACTTTACAAATAGTACACAACTATCTTGGCCAATTATCAGTATAGCCCTTCTCAAAAAAAAATTAAGTTTTCTCATGTGGATGACATCTCCAACTTTGTATTTCGGTTTAGTAAGCATGTCTTCAAAATTTGTTTGCATAAAATTTCATTGGCCTTATTAACATCAATGGGGTTCATGCAGATAGTTCTGTGTTTTGTGTTGTTGTATTCTTTTACTAAATCATCTAGTATATTTGTCCATTTATAGTTTCCATTCAAGGTTAATTTCTTCAACATTATATTTTTCAAAGTTAGATTAAATATTTCTACAACACTTGCTTTCAATTCACTAAAAGAAGAATAATGATTGATATTATATTTTGCATAAGTTCTTTTAAATGTTTTATTATAAAATTCGGACCCATTGTCACTTTGTAAATTACGTAGTTTTCTTTTAATCAGTATACATTCTAAAGCATTTGCTAAATTTTTAGCAGTTTTGTCATTAATTGGTATAGCAAATGCAAATTTAAAAAAACATCGATAATTGTCATAATATACTTGTAACCATTATTTATATGCGATATGCCTTTCAAATTACCAGTATCCATTTCAACAAGATCGATTTGCCTCAAATCGTGGATTCCATATCATATTACTTTCCTTCTGGGGAAATTTCTTCTTGCTGGTTTATACAATTAATTGATTATGCCTTCTCTTACATTGGACAATTTTTTTTAATGTTGATTTATTAGACTTATATATCGAACATATAATTTTCTTAACTAATCGTCCATTTTTAGTATTTTCCTTTGTTATATTATTATTTTTAGTGGCTTTCTTGCACTTCAAACACCAAGTATTCTCCATTTAATAGTAAATATATATATATAATATTTATATTTCACGAACACTTCTATTGTAGTCATCAAACCATCATCATATTCAGATATTTTGTGTTTTTTTATTTTAAAAGTTAAAATATCACCTATGTTAACATCAAAAGGCTTACTGTAATCTATTTTTTGTGATCCCTTGATAACAGTCACAGTATCGTAAGGTAAATTGGAATTAACAGTAATTATTAAATAAACATTACAATCCATCAAAAAGTAAAGATAATTTTATTACTAGCTAAGTGAAAATTATTATTACTTTTATTCCACTTTGCAGGTGAATAAAATATATGTGATTTTTCTTCCTTGCATTTTTCAGTTTTCAAGTAAACAATTCTATCACAATAATTCAAAACTTATTTGTTTAAATTTTGCAATTTATCAGCTATTTCTTTATCGAAATATCTTTTATTGACAGCATCTTTACCACCTACAGGATCATATATATTAACAATTCTATGCCCTAAAAAAGATACATAAGATTTTGTATAATCAAAACAAGTGCTAACTTTACTTTGTAAAGCAGAAACACCCGAATTGCATTGTGAATCTACATATGTTTTTAAATCGGAAACAATGGAATTGTTTATTAAATCTACATCTTTTTTTTAAAAGCGTAAGCAGAAACAATATTATTGTATTTCGAATATACCCCTTTTTTAAGGCATAATCAGAAACAATAATATGGTATTTTGAATCTACTTCCTTTTTTAGTGCCTGCTTTGCAATAGTTAGTCGTTTTATATAATCAGCAATAGTGTTACTGAATTGTAAATTTATATCTTCTTTTAAAGCATAATCAGATAATTGTTTATTAAAAAATATTTTATCTACTGCATCTTTATCGTGTCTGAGATCATCCATATTGACAATTCTATGATCAAAAAAAGAAACATTAAGATTTTGTATAATCAAAACAAGTGCTTAGTTAACATATGTTTTTTAAAGAGTAAGCATTAGTGTCAAAAATTTTATTTAAAGATTTGATTAATGGTTTCCCAAATATATCCGTCATTTAATAGCATATAAATGATTTAATTATACTTAAATCCTCTCGAAAAAATGTGTAAAACAATTAAACATAGATGTCCACATATAACTGAATTAAAATTCTGAATTCGATCATCATTATAATAAACATTTCTGTTTTAAACGTAATTGATTAAATTAGTAGGTACGTTGCCTCCAAATTAATCAAAATAGTAAACATCATTATTTTATTTAAAGTAACAAACCCAGTGAGTGCCTGGATTTTTTTAAATGTCAAAATTAACCACGGCACGTTCATTTTTGTGCATACTTTTCGGTAATTCGTCAATCATAGAAACACTTCTGAAATGCTTAATATTTAATGGTTTTACGTATTTTTCGATATCAATATTAGATAGTGGTAATATATTCGAATTGTTTTCGTCTCCCCCTCTTTTTTGCAACTAAACCACTTCCTGCTTTATTTTCCATTCCCAAATTGTGTCTATGTTGTTCTTCTAATTTTTTATATTTTTTTACAGCTTTATCAACAGTACCGACAATTGCACTACCTGCTCCTATTAAACAACTGAGTGGCTCTAAATCAGCAAGTACGGTGGGAATAATTCCTCCACGATGTAAACCACTTCCAGATTTTTCTTTGGTCATCTTTTTGACTGTCGGCAATGATAAAGTTAATTTGAAATTTTTGCCGTCTTTCAATTTTTAATTTTTTCTGGCAATTTAATCATCTGTTAAAAATTTATCTAACCCAAATCTTATAACTCCTCAAAGGGAATATAGAAAGTTATATTTGTTATCTTCATTTATAAGTTAAGATATATATATATAGATATATATATATATATATATATATATATATATATATATATATATATATATATATATATATATATATATATATGTAATATATATATATATGAATGTGTGTGAGTGTGTGTGTGTGCTGGAAATAACAATTATTACAATGAAAAAGTAAGCGTAACAAATATGCAAAACAAAAGATTTTCTGATTTTGTTGTTAATAATCCAGAAGGAATTCCATATCTAATACGAGTTTTAAATGTAATTCCACCCACATTTTGGAATTCTGAACATCACGGCAAAGGTATTATAAATTGGAAATTGAACAATTAAAATTTACCTGAAAGGCATTTGCCGGGTTATAATTATTGTGGCCCATTTACAAAATTAGTTGAAAGACTGGAAAGAGGCGATACAGGAATAAATAAATTAGATGAAGCAAGCAAATATCACGATATTGCCTACAGAGATCATAAAGATTTAGAATCTAAATATGGAGCCGATAAAATTTTACAAAAAGAAGCAAAAGAAATCATGTTAGATGAAAATAATCGAATTGGGGAAAAAATTACTTCTGCTGCTGTTGCCTCAACAATGTTTACAAAAAGAAAATTAAGTTGGGGAATTAAAATGTTTTATTGAGTATATACATACAAAATATAAAAATATAAAATATTTTATTTAGTGTAATGCTTCTGACGAACTCAGAGAATTAGTTTACAAATTTCATCGAAATCTACGAAGTTTACAATTATCACTTTTAGAAAACATTAACGATAAATATGTACTTCATGAAATAAGGGGGCGACTTTGAGAAGATAGAAGTTTTTAAAAGGTTAGTAGAGCGAATTTAAACTATCAATTGCCGTTTCAACATTTTTAGTTGATTTTATATTATTTGCTTGATTTTATTTTAAATTCACTTGATTTAGATTGCTCGCTTGTAAAATTGACGTTTCTAGAAAACGTGAAAATTTTCTCGAAAAGCGATAAATTTGCACGTTTTTTGCTTAAATTTTGCTGTTTTTTAATTGACACAAATCCTGCACGACGATTTTGAAAAAATTGTAAATTTTGCTTGTTTTTGGCTTAAATTTGCTAGTTTTTGAGTGCTCCTTTTTTAAAAAAAATTTAGAGCCTAAATTTAGCCTCAAAAACCTTGATTTTGGAGGAAAAATCTCGATATTTCGATGAAAATAAGAGTTGAGCCAGGAGCCCCATTATACATCTAATAATCTAATTTTAGTCAGTATTAATTTTGTATAATCGAATTACTTTATTTTGTTTCGATTGGCGTCTCTCCGAAGATTATCGCGAAACCTCACCCTCGTCAATGTCACATTCATTTCTTCTACAAGAACTGAATAGCGTGACAATCTTATTTTAATTGTAGCTTCTGCTATTCAACTACTAACTATGTGAAACGACTGTCTTGGCCGCTGCGGGTGAGATATTTCAGAAGTTTATTTTTACCGTCATGTTTTCCTGTAATATTTACTTTAAGATTATTTTATTAGATGTTGTTTTGTACTTCTTCAGCGGTCCCCGCTCGGCGCCTCATGGCAAGACCATTATGAGAGCGTGATATGTTCATCCGATGGCCCTGGCGTGGCTTTGAAAATGCCTTGCAGCATCACTTCATGATGTCCTACTTGTTTCAACTGCTGTCAGCGCTGGATCGTCCCGTCATGGGCTACCTCCCGACATTTCAGGCCAAATAAATTTTGTTTACTTCGTAGTTAGAAACGTCTGCATTTAACTCGTCACCAAGCCTGCGCGAACTTGTGAAATATGAACACTTAACAATTTACCGTTGATTTTTCCAGTTTCTAATTTCGGACCTTCGCCAATCAACCTTCAAAAATATGTGATAAAAAGGTGTATCTTTACACTGACCTTGTAGGCAAGATCAGCTCTCCATCTTGTTCTTATCCAGTCGTAATTAACCTTATAACCATATGTTGAGTAATATTGAAACTATCAATAGAAGGGATCCCCGAGTTATAATTACTCAGAAAAAAAAAGGTTAATATTTTTGAAAACTATTCTGTTTAACCTATTTACAGTAAAAGTCTTGTGAAATGATTTGAGTACTGTAAAACTAAATGAAATTATTTATTATGAAAAGATTATTTACCTGTTGAGTTTCGTAATATTTTATTTGTTTGTTATTCATTTTGAGACGCAATTAAATATAATATGCTACATTGTCACAAACAACATACACCATAATCCCTTCCTCACACCTGAGACCATTCCCGAGCGTTCCTGTAAAAAGAATGGGAAAAAATAACACAAATTTCGTAAAGCTAGCCAACCCAAGAAACACACACACACACACTCCTTTGTGGAGGCTCAACTACATCAATGTACAGTACAACCTTTCCCACAGAAACATTGCAACCATTGCTGCATATTTACCTACTGCCTTCGAATTTCCAGCTTTGCCAATTGACATTCTGGTGTATTGGTGTATTGTGAAGTTTTGCCAAGTTGGGCATAGATAAAGTTTAAATACTGATTGTGGTTTTTGTGAGGAAATTGTACCAGTATTATATTGGAAATCATTTGAATAAACTTTTGTAATTTTACCATGCATATTTTAAGTAAGCCTTAGGAAAGAGTATTTGATGTATTTTGTGGGAACTGTATAATTATGTTAATGTGCTTAAGTAAAAAGGAATTCAAACTGATGATATGTGTTATGAATTTAGAGTTTGTGACACTTTCTCAATATTGGACGAAGATAGATGCATAGCTGCTGCTTTGAAGTGTTTGATGTGTTTTGAGGTTGTTTTCCCAATCCTTTCGTGATCGTTAGTGAGATAGGCATAGAAAGAGGGTTTGGAGAAGTTGTGTTCCGTGTGAAGGCACCAGCCACAGGTTTTTGAGTTACAATATAAAATTGTAAAACGAAAGTGTTGTAAAGTCATTTGTACCTGGCTATACAGCAGCGATGCAATGATGTAATCGATCAGAGGTGACGTATAGTGTCCTGAGACACATACCACCATGCTTCCTGCATTTGTACACGTAGTTAAGCCAGTCTTTGAGCAGAAGATTAACGGTGGTGTAAACATAATGCCATAATATCCCATATGTGTTCAAAAGGGGACAGATCGGGAGAGATGGCAGGCCAAATAATGGGGTCCACACCTTGTAGAGTCTGGTTGGGTGATGCAAGCTGTATGGGAACGAGCATTATCTTGTTGAATATTAGCATTAGGTATACTGTGCAAAAATTACAGAAAATAGGGTCGCAGTATAAGGTTGTAGAATTTTGGGAAATTCCAAGGGCACATTGTTTTTTTCATTTCACCGAAGTCAGTATATTTGCTTAATTGTACATTTATTAGTGTCGGTATATTAGTAGAATTTAGAGCTAAACATCTCTATTTTAATTGTGAGCCTGTTCTGGTGTTTCCGAAAGTCCTTTATTTCAGGGTTTTTATGAACATGTAGGAAGGTGAGTTCATTTTAGTTCATGGATAAATACGACTTTATATTAAGTAACTGATTTTGAAGGGCACATAATAAAAGATTTCGTTATTGCGGTGATTTCGATTTTGTCAGGTTGATTTTATTTTTTGAAAGTGAAGTAAGTTATTCAATATCATTTTTATGTTTTGATATGTTGAATAATTTATATGCTCAGTATTTCACATAGGGTCGATGCTAATATTTATTTATCTCTATAGATTCCTTTTAGATCAGTAATGGATATCTTAAAGTTACTATATTTAGATCTTATATGCACGCATGGGAAATCAAATCAGTTTGGTGTGGATGTAATTTTAATTTTATAGCTAGACTGTAAATAGTGAAGAGGACCCTGTAAAACTGTTGTGGCAGATTTAAATTGTTTGCCCTTTTTTCACTTTTGAGGTGAAATTCAGTTTTTTGCAATACTTATTGGTGATCAGCTGAATTTTGTCCTTGTTCGGGTAACTGGAATTTTTGTGCAGTTGGTATTTATTTGGAACCTAACTTTGTTAATAGAAATCAGTTTTGATTACTCGCTTTTATTAATTATACTTATTTGAGCGTCCCAAGTTAGTTTTGTTTCGGGCCACAACAAGCCAGGACGGCTATCCGGCCGAGCGCATGGTCTCTTTCGCAGAGTTCTCCGTCTCTGTCGTCCGCTAAATGATGCTCACTGCGCTGCCGCTGTAGTTTCTGTCACGTTTCAGTGTTATATTACATCCGCCGCACACCTCGGCAAGAGCTGTTGCAGGCTCCAGTAAATTTCGAGCTGCGTACGCTGTTTTGCTATTTAAAAAACCGGCCCTTTGCACCCACTGAAGCCCTACTTCAAGCTCACGGAGAGGCTTTAGTTCATCGCAGCGCCATCTGTCTAGTATGGCGATACTAAGTTTTTTCTTAGGGTTGCCGCCTGGTGCTAGTGGACAAGCTCACAGCCACGCACTACGCGACGAGCCTTCGGGATTCTTTGCACGAGCTCGAATACACGATGACGTGTTCGTGCACTCCCCGGCTGAGGGGTATTTGCGGAAATATAAAGGCTATTCACGATCAAGTGAGCACTTTCGAAATCAACCTTAGAAAAAAGTCACTGCTCCTACCTGCATAATATTTTAACAGGTGCAGCGAGTGACATGCCCCCAGTTAAGTTGGTAACGACGGAGGGAAAGTAACTCCATATCTTAATGTCGAATAAAAAGCGTTAGATAACCATTTGTGACTACTTAAATGATTTCTTTCGCTTTCTATTTTTTATGCATAGGCGTGTAAAAATGAGCCGGTTAGTAAAATGATTACTTTTCTAGTAATTTCACAATTTCACTTGACCGACACATGAATAAAGCGATGAGGCCCATGACAATGTTATTTTTGCATTAAGGCGGAAGACTACACTACGTGCATATAATTAGGTCTTAAGCAGGGCTTTCAAAAGTGCTCATGTTACCGTGAACAGCCTACAGGATCCTAGTGTTAAATATAGCACGTCATGTAGTATGGTAGCGTGCAAAGGTAGTTCCTAGTTTACAAAACAGATTTTTTTTTTTTTTTTTTTTTTTTCAAAAACTTGTGAGCAGTTTCTTCTCTTCCCTCATAGATGGGTGAGTACAGCATCAGTCCTATCTCCGCTAGTGTGTTCTGTGCCCTTGTCAGACTCTGCAACAAGTAATTAAATTCCGTGATTTTTTATTTAATCTATTCCAGAGGCAAGATGTTTTGCTTTCAGATTTAGAGTACAAGAAGGTTTACTTTACAAGAGGTTTTACTTCCATGTTTTAGAAGAATTTTCGGTTGCAAAATTTTGGAGACGTTCTAGTCCAATACAAATAGCCTACGGAGTTGTTTCTGCTCGGAGACAATTTTTCCGGATTTTCTGAGGGAATATTTTCGTCCCTAGTTGACTTCGTACTGAATGAGTGACAGCTAAGTGCAGGATTAAGCGAACTTTGTATTACACTTGAGTATCTTCAGGTCCACTAATATTACGTTGATGGTCGATAAACATTGAAATTTTTAATGTTTATAACATAAAATATTATGTTTGATTTTATGAATTTTTTGAATGAGAGTCATGTAGCTACCAAAATAAAATATTCATTAGGTATGGCAAATTAAGCTCGTATAGCTTGGAAAGAGTGTACTTCAGGGCTTCAGGATTTCAGGTTTTTAATTTTTTTTGTTGAAGTCATACGCGCAGTTTTAGTAAAATATTCGTTAAATGAAAGCATATTTTAATTGTGAGTTTACTCTTGACTTACTCTTTGTTTGGTTGATAAATAAACAAAAGAAAAATTTAAAGATTATTTTTGTGAAAACTGCAATATGTATTATTTACTGTAACCTCTGGATGGTTACTAATTAATTACAAAATAGATTCGATAAAGTTACTAGGATTGATTTCCTAAATAAAATGTACGTGGTGTCAACTTCGCCTAACACAAGCACCTTCCATATTATTTAAATAATGATAGTAGCCTAGTAGTGACTGGTGTTAAGCAGAAGTATATTATATTTCTACGAAGTGTCCGGAGTATACTGTGTTGTCGTTTTGGTAATCATTGATTTTATAATATTATTTAAGGGACACTGCATTTGTTGGTTGATGTACCAGACACTGAAGTTATTTCTGCCACTTGGAGCATGGTGTTGCGTGCGCCTAGTCAGCCCTAACACTTATTACTGCTTTTGAAGTATAGCTGGGTAAACTGAACTATAAAGCTGACGACTACACCAAGCCTGGCTGACATAAGGCCACCAACTAGTCCGAGCTCAAACTCTAGATATCAACACTTAATAACACTCACTTCTCCTTAACTCCAATTATCACAGGGTTTAAGTACGGGCGACCTAATAGTACTATAATTATGAACACAACGAATCTTAAAGAACTTTTTATTAATTACTATCGTTTTTCACAATACATTGAATATACAAACAATAATTTAACAGTGGTATTTCGTTGTCCTGCAATAATTAAATTGACCTTTAATTATATTATTTCTCCAATCGCGTAGCTCCCTATCGACTCAACCTTGCACCCTACCTGATATACACCTATCTGCCACCGACTCAGATCGGAATCGACCGAAGCTCCTCCGTGTCCTGCTGATATCGAGCAGTGGAGAAGTGGTGCAAGTTCGTCTCCTGGCGTGGGAAGACTGGGGCCTGGACCAGCGACTTGTGGACCAGCGACCTGTGGCCCAGCGACCTGTGTACCAGCGACCTGTGTACCAGGGACCTGTCTACCAGCGACCTGTGGACCAGCGACCTGTGGACCAGCGACCTGTGGACCAGCGACCTGTGTACCAGCGACCTGTGTACCAGCGACCTGTAGACCAGTGACCTGTGGACCAGCGACCGGTGGACCAGCGACCTGTGGACCAGCGACCTGTGGACCAGCGACCTGTAGACCAGTGACCTGTGGACCAGCGACCTGTGTACCAGCGACCTGTGTACCAGCGACCTGTAGACCAGTGACCTGTGGACCAGCGACCGGTGGACCAGCGACCTGTGTACCAGCGACCGGTGGACCAGCGACCGGTGGACCAGCGACCTGTGGACCAGTGACCAGTGGACCAGCGACCTGTGGACCAGCGACCTGTGGACCAGCGACCTGTGTACCAGCGACCTGGGGACCAGCGACCGGTGGACCAGCGACCGGTGGACCAGCGACGCCTCGCGTCAGTGGCATCTCTGCATGCGTCTCCGTGATCGGCTTCAAAAATGCCGACAACTACCCGAAGCGTCTGAGATTGGGCCGTAGAGAGAGAGAGAGTGGGAGGTGAGCGCGCGTCCAGGGGATGTATTTATGCATCGTCCTCTCTCTGACGTAGGTCGGACTGTTGCTATGCCGATACTCCACAACTCCCCTCTCCTGGAGTGTGGCTCGCACACGGCCGATATGGCGAGTGTGCACAATGAATTACTTGTTCTTTCTGCATACGACATGTGGTCCCAACAATGGTTAATAATTATCGACAATGATATGCTGCATTGTTCCTAAGCTCCAATTAAGTATATAAACAATCACTATGTGACACGCCACGGTAAAGCAGAACCTCGCTGACATATCACAGTGCTGTATTCATGCCTTCAACGTAACTGATGGCATCCTTTACCATACCTAGAGACCCGAGAGTTTCGCGGGTTCATTTCTACACAAGTTGGAATTCACACACATGTGCGTTCATATTACGTTTGTAATTGGTCGACGTGTTTTTCGACACCTCCTGGAAATAAATAAGTCATTAATAAACATACCAGAAATTGTGCGCCATCCACCGTCTTTCACTACCAAAACAATCAACCAATAAACACCTGATATCTGTATGAGAGTATATAAGACTGTGACGTCTAGCCAAGAGGTTATTGAACTCGCGAATTTCTCGGGTCTCTAACCATAACACATGGTGCCCGGGATGCACAGCGTTCACAAATCAGTGCAGGTCTGTTGCGTTGCACACTGCGGTGCGAAAACCTGACGTGGCAATCAACTGCGTTATGATTGAAGCAAAACTCACCTAAGAACACAATCTGTCACCATTTTGTTGACGTCCCTGGCACCATTGACGTTGTGCCGCACGAACTCCTAGACCTGTGGTATGCGTCTGGCAGGACCAGCACCTAGTCTACATAACGTACATAACCTCTACGTTTCCACGTCTGCACACATTGTGTCAGTGGTGTATGAGCGGTCAAGAAGAGTGGCTATACGATGGGCCGACCAGCCGGCTTTGTTCAACCCAACCATGCGACTCCGTTCAAATGAGACTGGATAGTGATAGTTAAGAGACCCGAGAAATTCGCGAGTTCAATGTCATGTAGGCTAGGCTTCACAGTCTTGTAAACTCTCATACAGATATCAACTGTTTATTGGTTGATTGTTGTGGTAGTAAAAGGCGGTGGTTGGGCGCATAATTTCTCGCATGTTTATTATTGGCTTATTTGTCTCCAGGAGGTGTCAAAAACACGTCGACCAATCACAAACGTAACATGAACGTACATGTGTGTGAATTCCAACTTGTCTAGAAATGAACCCACGAAATTCTCGGATCTCTAATCATTACTAGAGACCCGGAAATTTCGCGATTTCATTTGCCAGTAACTGACATGCAAGAAAGCTAAGCTCTAATACCGTTCTACCTGATCTGCGGTGAAACCGGCGCATTAGCCAATGTACAACTAAGGCTCGAGTACACAAAGGATTGTGGAGTCTAGCTTGTTTACCAATGAATCCGCGAAAATTTTGGGTCTCTAATAATAAGGGACATCTGATTTTCTCGAAAATATTTCAAGACTAGGTGTATTTCATAACATTTATCTCGGATCTACATTCGTGATTGCACGATTTCCGTGTTACGTGTCTTGGTGTCTGCGCGCGAATAACAGACATACAGTATTGAAGTTATATAATCTTGATTGGCAAATCATATAATAAAATATCTTCTTACAAAAACTCGCCACCAAAAAGCAAAAGAAAACTGCTTGAACGTCCGCATAGTATTGAAATCTATCATGTGCGGAAATGTTTTCGCGAAATTCGGGTGTCCCGAGCGATAATTCTTCGCGAGCACGACGATGTGGCATACTTCAACCATTTACACTGCGCAGCTGATCTGTATGTGGTCTTGATTTTATTGAAAATGGGTGACACCTTAATGGGTGTAGCTATTTCCATCACTGTAAAAATTTTTTTTCGTAAACTTCCTAATCTGTAATGGAAATTTTGACCTATACATAGGGACCTTCAAAATTCGCGTTGTAATTTGGGTTCAAGCTAAACTTAATAGTACTGTATACACTATAGCTGGTGTCGTTTTTCCATTGGTTGCTGCATAGATGTGAAGTCAATGCCGTTCTGACTGAACTGCGCGTTACTGGGGCACCCAGTTGGTAGTGTTCATTTATTGGCGCAGTCACCCAGGGCGTGTCAAATTAAGTATGGTCCAATGACAAACGTATTGCAAAAGTACACGTGTTTGAATTTTAACGCGTTCGCAAATAATAACGCGAATTTTGCATGTCGTTTCGTACCTGCGTTGACGTAAAAGTTCCTTATTTTTGGTCAAGTTAGACTTTTACCTATATTTTATTTAGAAGTTGTATTATTTCGTTAATAATTAATACGAATAAAACAGAGAGAAAATAGGCCCTAGGTGTGTTGGCAATGCCTAGTAAGAAATTATTCTTATGCAAAATGTTGATACACTGAGTGCGCACGAATTTGGTGTATATAATCCCTTCGGTGTAATTTTTAGACTTTGTTAAGCTTTGTTTGCATGATTCGGAGGAATATTCTGGAATAATAACTTTAGCAGGGCTTCAAAAGTATTGGAAATAACCGTGAATTGACTATAATCACTAGTGTGGCTTACTTCAGAGCCACGTTCAATCTATTGTGTAATATTTTGCGGATTGTATGGGCTATTCGCGGTAGAAGAGAGCACTTATTAAAACACTCTCATTTGGAATAATAGTCAATAAAAATATTTTATTGTAGTCTTAGACGTTAACTTCCGTCTGCGGTGGAATATGCACAACGTGTTTATTACTTACATGGCAATATAAATTTAAAAAGAAGGTTAAACAAAAAAAAAATGGCTTAAGGCACCCGTCTACCTGGCGCTTGAAGTGCGTTACAGAGTGTTCGAAATACACGTTTTTCTACGAAGCTATTAAACGTGCGCCAAAATGGCTAAAAACGGCTTTTCCAAAGCGCTGTATCTCAAAATGTACGTGTCGGATACATACAAAACTAGTCAAGGGGGATGCATTGAACCTTCCTACACACTTTTCACCAATAAAATAACAGGGTCGCCGCTGAAAGTCCCATAGGTACACGCAGCACGACGAGAACACTGCACGCCAGTTCAGAGCCTTGCGCTTAGAGGCGATGGGGGACATGATGCACGTGGCAGTGTCGCCTTTAAGAGGGCACGGGACCTAAATTAATGCCATTGAGGTTTATCGTATTTCGCAAATTTCATGGAAGCCAATAGAGAAAACAACGAAAGGTCAACCATACACAATAGTTTTTACCAACTACGAGAGCAAATATTATACCTGAGTGACGTTATTCTGCCGAGATATTTCTTACGCCGTAAATTTTTGTGTGTTTTCGTGGCGCGAGACACTATCCTAAATTGATACAGTAATACTGCAAAATACTTGGTCGTTAAGTTGGCAAAACCTATAATCTAGGATTACCATGTTTACTTTTTTCCATGCTGGCTTTCAAAAACCAGTAAACATCAATTTACGTACTTGGTGTTAATATCCTTCCCACGCCACCTTAACGCTCCTTCGCAAGGCGGAAAAAATCTCTAGGAAGACGGGGGTCTTAACAGAAAAAGTAACTAGGGCCCAAAAGTGCTTCATTTGTCGTGAACAGCCTATAAACTACAATGCTAACAACAGCGGCTTGATATTCTTCCTGTGTGGTATCTTTTTGCGGTGATTTTTTTCATGCAGCTTCCTTATCAATCAGGGTAGCAATCAGCTCTTGTTTCAATTATGTGGCATTCGCCGATATAAACATAGTATGTTTTTACTTCACTACCTGACTCCGGCATTCAGGAACGTCAAATTCGTGGCCCTTGGTTTCATGCCTTTGCTGCCCCAGCTTTTATAAAGAAACCAGAGCAATGCGTTCAGAATGCTCGCAAATTGACACGTTCAGATCCGGTGTACACAATTGTGTACATTACGCTTATTTAGGTAATTTTTGGTCTGTACTGCACACAGCGAAGCTCGATGACCAACAATCTTACGTAACGTTAAATAATTCATAAACCTTCTTACGAGTTTATTTTACGATTGGTTCATATTATTGCAGTCGAAAACAAAACCTATAGCTAGAGACGTGAAAACTTGGCGTATTCATTTGGAGACAAGCTGGAATTCAAAACACGTGTGTTTATATAACTTTGCCCTCTGATACACACTGCGTTTCACACTTCCTGGAGAACGCTGGCCCATTCGTTGCCTTCCACTGAGACAGCAGACAACCAATGTGCAGTTCATATCGGCATATTTGTACAATACGACTGTAGAGTCTAGCCTGCGGGTCAATAAATTCGCGAATTGTTCAGGCCACTACCTATAGCTTATTTCCCGTAGTAACGAAACAAGTACTGTTATCGATGTAAGTACAGTATAAATCATAAAACTTCTGGTTTGCAACAGATGAAACCGTAACTTATAGTGAGTCTAAAAGGGCAAAATGTGAAAATTACGGGTGACGTAGCAGTTTTGAGTTTAAACGTGGTCAACAGATAATGGAACATTCAGTCAATCCGACGAATTAAAAAAATTATATTTGAGAAATGTTTACGTTCGTCTTACAGTGGAACGAATCGAAACCAAATAAGTCAGCTCACGTGCGATCATTTAAAAAGTATAGTGGGAGTTGTTACAAGCTAAGATGTTTCAACAGATTTTAAACATTTGGTAGCCAAGAAGGGATGGCCAAATTCTAGTAGTATTTCATGCTTTCCTAATTTTATGACTGTATAGTTCCTGTTTTGCAATTATTTCCATTGTATGTATTATCTTTGTACCGGACTCGTTTGTACAAGTTTAAAATATAATTATATTTTAACGATATAAATCCTTATATGCCCCTGTTAGGTGCCCTGTTATGCTATCTTTATTACATTTTATGGCCCACACAACAGTTTGGGTTTGATACACCTGCACTACACGAAATTAGAGGGAAAGTGGCAAAAAGAAAATATAATTCAAAATATTAATATGGAAAGTTATCTACGAAATTAAATTCAGATATTTACCGGTCTGCTGACAGAAGTATACAACAGATCAATTAAGAGACGGTAATTCATTCAGAAGTGGCATGTGATGTATTATTTCCATTTAAATTTTATTTTTAGTTTATTAACTGTTTTAAGTACAAAAGAATCACCAGTGACCCGTGCCAAGTGTAGAGTACTGAACTGGGGATGCGGTGGGTGAGTGGTTAGCCCGCTCGCCTCCCACCACGGCGAACAGGTTTCAATCCCCGGCCGGGTCACGCTGGATTTTCGCGTGTGGTAATCGTGCCGGGCGATGCCGCTGGTCAGTGGGTTTTCTCGGGGATCTTTAGTTTTCCCCGCCCTTGCTCCATACTCACCTCGCTTCACCCTCATCGGCTCTCAAGACCTCGTTGTTATGAGCCGTTGTTATGAGTTTATAACTAAACTGTTTACACACACATTACTAACTGAGTTTCCACTGCCAACCTTCAAAGATAGGGATAGGAAAATTTCGCGAGTTCAGTTAGGTTCGACTATACAAAAGATTGTTTGTTTATTGGCTGTTGCCCCAGTGTTACCTCACATTTGACAAAACGGGATTCACTTCTTGTTCCCTTGCAAGTCGGCTATTGACGCGGAGTCGTCCAGGGAGTGTTTAATAAATTCTGATCCAACTGCAAAGGTAACTTTAGTGTACACACGTTTGAAATCTATCTTGTCCTGAAATGAAGTCGCGAATTTTTCCTATCCCTAGTCATAGGTTAAACATCTCTGTACGTACATGGTTTTAGAAAGTGAGTGAGTGAAGAGATTTGGGCGGCTCTTAACAGCGAGGTCTTGAGAGCTTATGAGGGTGATTGAAGTGAGTATGGAGCAGCGCCGAAATGCAAGGGCGGAGGAAACGGGAGATCCCCGAGAAAACCCGCCGACCAGCAGCATCGTCCGGCACGATTCCCAGATGCTAAAATTCGGGAGTAACCCGGGTTTTGGTAAGTGAAAAGAATTATGTCATCAATCATTTTTTAACCACTATTAATTTAGATAAAAACCATCTTCGTGTTACATTAAAAAATAAAACTTGGTTTTGAAAGTATTATTTACTTGTGTTGAATTCTATATGCATATCCTCTTACTTGGGGAACCTTTGAATTGAGCACATTTCTGTACTAGCAAGTTTTCCATGTTTTGTGTCGTTTCGATCATACTTGAGGTCACAACGTTAAATGAAACATTCTTTATATTGTTTGTTTCACTGTTCATTAAACAATTGATATTAATTGAAAATGTATTACTTGCTATATTAAATCGCTATATTGGGATACATAGTTTCTTTTCTTTAAAATTATTCTTAAAATGATATGTTTTTGAAATTAATCCAATGAATTCTCTTATTGGTATACTTAATGTTTCATCTTTAACGTATCCTAGTACTTTCTCATTAACGTGAGGCTTACCATAATTTTATATTCTGATGTATTGAAGAACGTGGTTTGACTGATCACCTCCCACCTAGGAGAACCAGATTCGATTCCCGGTTTTCTTCCGGGTTTTTGCATGTGGAAATCGTGACGGACGATGAGGCTGGTTGGAGTGTTTTCTCGGAGATCTCACGTTTCCTCCGCTCCTGCATTCCGGCGCTGCTCCATGCTCATTTCACTTCACCCTCATCGGCTCTCAAGACCTCGATGTTAAGAGCCGCCAAAATCTCTCCAATCCATTATATCTCTTTCCTACAATTTCCTTTCTTTTTTCATAAAAAACATTATCCATTCATTTGTAAAGGCCTTCTAGAACTCGTTCATAACTACTGCACGCTATTTTGTATTTTTAACTTTACAGATGGCTTCAGCCTTACTTTTATTAAAAAATAATATATATTTTAATTATTCCTTTTTTACATTTGTAATCAATAACGTAATCAGTTTTGATTATGATGAATTAAATAATCTAATATATGTTAGCATGTTTTTAATTTACTTAGAGTACGCTAATTCTTTTTTATAGTTTGTCATGTAGGTATGGGTATATAAGTAATATTCTGGTTTAGGCCGTTCACGGTAAAGTGAGCACTTTTTAATGCCCTTTCAAAATGGATTAACCCTTAATAAATATATTTTATTGCGGCCTCAGACGTTAACTTTTTAAAGTGGTGAAATATGTACACTATGTTTATTAGTCATATTGCAATGTTTATATTAAAAAGTGGCGGAAAGTTAGGAATTTGTTGAAAGGAAAATTTTAGCAGGGCCTTAAAAAGTGCTCACTTTACCGTGAACAGCCTATAGTGTTGAATAATAGTTAAATGCATGATGTTATCCTTGAGAAATATTCAAATCAAAATTAAATTTTTAGCCATATTTATTTTGATCAGATAGTTTAAAAATACTTTCCGTAGTAAATTCTGATTCTTTTTATAAATTCAATTTTTTTGTGATATGGCTATTCACATACCGCTATGGGTGTTTTTGCTTCTGTATTGATATAGCCTACATATTTTAATCATAAAGTATCAAAATTAAAATATTAATATTAATAGTTTCAGAAATTCCACAGTTAAAATTTCTTATATCTATTTATTTTTCTGCAAATTTTTATCTGAATCCTTTACATATTTGTCATTTTCTTTCGATTACCAATCTTTTTTTATTTATTGCATGATGGTCTTTGACTTTTAAATAATCATCAACCCATTCATATGGATAAAATAATTTTTCATAAACGTTTTTAAAATATCATATTCCCAATTATTTAATATGTTACTGAAACTTTTACAGTCGATTAGCAGGCTCACTGTATTGTTACAATTTCCGTAGCTTTCAATTAATTTTATAATTCCATTGACGTCAATTGGTAAAATTATTTTATAAATGATTTATTTTTTATCTACTCTTAAAGCAGTAGTTTAACTCCTGATAGATTTTTTCTTGCTTTTGCCAAACTTGTTATAAATATAAATGTTTTCATAAAGTTAAATTCTGTTACCATATCTTGTAAAACTCCTTATTTTTTTTGCAATTTTAAATAAAATAACGGACTTTTTAGTTGCTTTGTCATATTGTTTTGTTTTGCATTTTCTACATTTTGACAACCACATGATCGGTTTATAGCGTTTAAGAATATTTTTTTTTGAAATTATATTATATTCATCTTTTGTGTTCGGTATTATAGTTATGTCGAAATAGTTTTTATTTAATAAAAAATTCCACTTCAATTTTACTTATAAACATAATTTAATGGTGAGATAAAAGACATATAAATTTACTTAATTGTGTGTTAGAATAAGTTGAATGATAGTTGCCCGTTATTTTATTCCCTTTATCACAAAATTGTTACCACTAAAATGACCGTTTTTGCTTTTGTATGATTTTTTATTAACTCGTCTCATCATTACATATTATTGTAATATTTCTTTTCGTTTAATCTTTTCTCATTTTCAGTTAACTTCTTGCTAAACGGTTTCATTAATATATCTATATAGGTCCATATTATTATTTTATTTTCCGGAATGGAATTTTGGTTTTATGTTCATGTATGTATTTTGTGGTTTCTGTTAGTATTTTCATTGAGTTTTGGTAACGTACATTCGAAATTTTATTAATATGAAAATAACTGAACCTTTCAGCACCAAATTATGTGTACAGTCTTTTTGTAACAAAATGCGTCTCTATCATGGTTTGTTCACAAACACAATATTCAGCATGTACCTACAGTTTATCTTCTGTATTAAGTTTTGAATGGTATTTTATGCAAATATGATATTCGTTAGTTCTTTTACGAATTTAATAGTTTAATCATGTCCTTACAGTTTTTATTCCTAAAATTTGACAACATGCAATAAGTTTTCATTATTTTGTACATGTATATATCTATTACTTTTATGAAGTAGTTAAAATGTCTCGTTTCCAATGTGTGTATGTGTGTGTGTATATATATATATATATTTAATACTACACATGAGAGAGATTTTTTAAATACTACACATGAATTTATATTTTCAGGAATTATTCAACAGTATTTAACACTCTTTATAAAGTTTATTCATATCATTTTAAAAAATTTTTACCTTAAAATGTATTAATATTTTACTTTTGTAATATGGATGCAAATTGTTAAATAATAAAACACTAGTAACTCTATTTAAGTTCCACATATAAGTGTATTTTTGGTCTAACTTTATGTCGATACAAATTATGTTATAATATGTAAACTTAACACTTTCGGCACTAAACTACTATCGTTTAAAATTATATTATTTTTTTATTTCAGTTAAAGTAGCACTGGATTAGTTGATATTCTAGTTTTGCTGGAATGAAATAGTGTATGTTTTTTATATATTCCTCTACACAGTAAAACTGACTAATATTATGGTTGTAGAATTATTTCTCTCGACCACTGTTTTGATTAAATCAACTACTTTATCTGACATTTAAAGTGAGTAATTTTATAAATAATTATCTGCTGGATTGCATCACACAGAACGAAGAACAACTGTATTATCCCAAAAAAACTTTCAATCTTAAAACACTAACATTTTATTTATTAATTCTAACTTTTAGTACATAATTTAAGTCAATTATTTAATTATATATCGAGCCTCTCTTACTCTTATGTTAGTGAATATATGTTCATTATTATTATAATAATTTTGCAATAAACTTTTAGAATAATTGCCTTGTAAGCCTACTCTCCGAAGGAAAAAGAAGATTATGAAATCACTGTCCTGCCTGAGTGACAGTGTGTATGTGCCTGTGCATGTATTTGTCCCTCCACTAACCCATTTCAATTTTTGAACGCGTCAAGCGAATTTCACCAAACTAGGTACATATATAGTACTTAATAATGACGCCTAAATTATATATTTTTATAGGCCTTACTTTCTAAATAGCGGCAATTTTAATATTTCGACCGATTTAAACCAAATTTTGTATTCTGGCAGAGCATCGTGTGGGCGTAACATTTTTCAATGAATACTTTAGTTAATCCAACATTTTAGAATATAGTAGGTACCACATGAAAAATTAAGATTTTACATTATATCTCGAAAACTATTAAAGTAATTCTCGCCCGATTTTGCCTCTAAGTAATACTGTGACAGACCAGGTAAATGTAAATGTTTAAACTTTATTAGGAACTTAATTTCAAAATGGCGATCATACAAATATTTTAGGTTTATTTTATATATCTACTATACCATTTAACCCAATTTCAACCAAATTTCGTATGCTGAAAGTATATATTACAAGAGTCATATACGCCAACATATAATCATTTTGTCAGCCATTGTGTAAGGTAGCGCAATATGAATAAATAAAGTTTTTGTCATATCTCGGTAAACAATAAACTGATTTCTACCAAATTTGGTAAACTTGTAGTTTTGCGAAAATATTATGTTAAATGATATGTTTTAGGTATGTCAGACACTTATTTTCATAATGGCGACCACATAGTCATCTTAGCTTAGAATGCTATATCTTCGTAACCATGTAATCAATTTGAACGTAACTTTGTATGCTGGCTATATCAATTAAAAATATCACATTTTTCTATACAGACCATCATTTATCTGGCAATTTGTAAGTTAGTCCCACAATAAAAATTTACTTTTAATTTATCTCGGGAAACATTCAACCCTTTCTTACCAAATTTGGCGAGTAAGTTGTACTGTGGTAGGCCATATAACTAAATGTCTTTTTTAGGTGTGGCAGGCACTCATTTTCAGAATGGCGGCTATAATAACACTTCAACTTTATATTCTGGCAGTATGCAATCATCAAATGTGCTAATACATCATGTTTTTGCCCTCCATTTATGAAGATCGTCACATGAAAAATATGGACGTTTTATGCCATATCTCAAGGACCAATAAACCGATTTTCTCCTAGTTCTTCACACAAGTTGCGGTTTGGTAAACCATGTAAACTAATATGTTTTAAGTGGTTCAGTAACTTTTTCCAAATGACGGCCAAGTAAATATTTTCGTTTAGTAAACACTATCATTCTAAACATAAGACTGATTAAATTCGAAGTTGATGCTGGAATCCGACCTCCGTAATGCAGTTAATTACGCGCTAGCTTATGGCAAGGGGTTTTCTGGCTTCGAGTCCCGGGCAAGGCACGTGTGTATTTGTAACTGTTGCATATGTTCCTTGTTTCATCTCTTATGGTATTGCTTTAAACGAGACAAGTCCTACCTACAAACTCAGCTTTTACTAATTATTTGAAAATGAATTGCATGTTGCGGAAATTAGGCTCATTAGTTATATCAGTAACCTCATGTTTTTGTTTTAATGAAATTGTACATACATGTAGTATAAATGTACATATGTTTGTTATTCATTAGACTGTGTTAGTAATAATCAGATATAAGTCTCTTTAAGTCACCTTCTCTTAAGTATGAATAAATTTAAAACCTTACAATTTTGCTAAATTTGGTAACTAATTAACTTTCTTATTTTTCAAGTTTGTTGTTAATATTTTCATCGCTATTTATATAGAAAAAAAATATTATTTTTAGAAAAACATTACTGGGATACGTGCTTTGTAGTGTATTTTGCATGTAACTGCATTTTGTTATAGTTTTACCTCATTATTTTATACAATTTGAAGCAAGCGTATATTATAGTATATTATACATTATTTTCTTTTTAAAATCTTAATTTCTGCTTTTTTATACCATAGCTTACAAAAATTCTGCTATGTACTACTTTTATAAGATGTTTTGAAAAATAAAATTAAGCATAAATAATGTCAAAGACAAAAAATAAGTATCATCATATTATTAATCACTAAATAATCAAGCTTTGGCATTTTTAAGTACTGTGTTGAGTAATATTTATGGATAAATTTACCACACTAGTATAAAACTTTAATTACATAGTTTATAATTTTTACTACACCTATATGTAAAAGACATGCTACAGAAATAGCTGGAGCAAAGATCCATAGCCTGCATACTTCTTTTTTCCTCTGCATTATATGTTATTTTCTATGTTATCATCTGAAATTGTTTATATTTTCTTGTCTGTACTGTATTTATTAATAAGATTTTAAAATACATAATAATACATTTATATGTTTACTATAATTTATTTTTAATATATTTGCCATGTTTACAGAGTATTTTTTCAAATAAATTATTTTTATTATCCTCCTACTTTTCTTTGTCTGCTTTCGCGTAACATTCTTTACTTATGCCTATATGATAATGCCTATTTCTTGTATATTTATCATCCATAAAAAACTTTAATAGTTAAATGTGTCAAAATCTACATATTTCAGTTTTTTTCTTTGTTATTTACTACCTTATCATAACTAAGTAACTTTAATCATCTTGGAATAATAAAAATATTAATATGTATACTAAAATCATATAATTCATTATTTGCAACGATATGTAAGCTTTTATTTGCATATTAATTTTATTTTTGTTAGTTCGTGTACGGTTATTCACTTTTATTTTTATTAAATGTCATACCAAAATACTTAACATTCTTATTTCCAAAATTTTGATATTGGAAATTTTATCAATATATTTGAATCTTTTATTTTAAATTTTACATATATACTTATAATAATTTTAGTTAATTTTTCATGTATAAAAATAAAATTAATCCAATGCACACGTGAAAAATTTTTAAACAGTTATAAGCTAGAAAATATACAAAATCTTCAAATGTTCAAATTGTTGTTTGTAATTAGGTTAAAATTGTCCTACGCTTTGGGTGATATATTTTTATTTTATTTTATCCACATATATATAGACATATATATAAGAAAATTTAAGTCAATATGTTTATAATATATTATTCTCTTGAATATTTATAACACTGTCATAATATTAACATATTTGTATAATAATTTTATTTTTATGATGCACGAGGAAGGTATGTGTGTAAACTGTGGATTGGTGTTTGTTTATAAGCTGTTATTTTTAGTAGGATTTTATACAACGATGACAATAATACAAAATCTTTGATTTGAAAGAATTTCTATCTAGGAAAAAAGATTGGCTATCAAATTTCAACAATTGTCATGGAGGAGAAAATTAAAATTTTAACTCCATTTTTTATTTTAATTTCTTGACATTTTACCTGGAAATAATTCTAAGTTTAAATTATCGATGTTAGACCATACTTCGCTTTTTAATGCGTAGAAATGTATTTTAAAATAAATAAAATCCGGCAAAAAATTGTTAGCGGAGTATAAGATAAATGCATTTAACAACATTGTTTTGTATGCAATGTGGAACTTATGTTTACATTTTAAATATATGGGTTAACGAGATCTGCAAAAACCAGCATTTTATTATGTTTATAATTTTAAATTATGTATTCTGCAGTAACTCTGAAGTTAGACATCCTATTAATTACTTATATTGCTTTGAAACTTCTTGTGTTCCTGCTAGAACAGTCGATTGAATTTTCACAATTTATCAAACATTTACTCGATTTTTACTATATTTCCCCATATTAATTATTATGGGTGCAATTTGGTGTTCGTTTTAGAATATTTGTAAATAAAACATATGATGTTTAAATTTGATTGGCAAGTCGCTGGCATTTTCGTTTACCCGCAGTAGTACGTACATAAATACTCGTTCATAATTACAGCAACAGTCAAAAACTTACAATTTTTTGTGAGTTTACTAAGATACGGTGTAATATATTTTGCAAATATGTGAACCGGTGTAATGAGTTTGGCGGACTTGATTATATGGTTACTTCAATTTCACACGTTGTTTAGAAATGATAAATATCAGCATTTTACAATATATTTACGACGAATGTGGATTTCAGTCGATTTGGGTATCACATACTAGCGTTTTTTATTCGTTGTACGTCTGAAATTTTGAGTAACACTTCGTACTGCATATGTAGTGTTTGAGTTAATGGAAACTGCGTTTCAAGTACACCGTCTTACACTCAGTACTGTTACTTGACAATACACACAGAATGTGTAGCCAGTTATTTGGATAAATTCTTGTTTCTTAAATTTTTATTACTCAATACTCTAATGAAACATGGTGAACTCGGGGAAGGAACCACACATTACGTAAATTTCTTGATATAATAATTTATTTCAATAAATTAAACAACATGTTCGAAAATTATTTACAATCTAATACACAACATTGAAAATATATAAAATAATATTCACTGTAATATACAATACATAGTTAATATCAAAAGCCAATACTTCAGTTCTGGCTTTTTATACTTAACGAACTATACTTAAATACGAAAATTCACTCCTAACTTCTTACGGAATAGCTGCATTTCAGTCAAAACAAAACATTTCACTCGTTTCATTAACAATTTAAAACATGTTTCGTTTAAAACTACGTATGGCGTGGTAAAAACGCATAAAAATTTGGAAATGACACTAAATAATTTTCTTAACAAGTCGACATTTATCATGAGGTGCAGTAATAAAGATGCGCATAATTACTTGGGCGGTAAAGTTGCATTTTCAGGATAACATTATTTCCTATAAGAAAGACCTTGTATTTGTAAATAATTTAGTTTTTTATGAATTCTACAAGTGCACGGATTATCACTTTTTACTTGAAGGAAACAGAAAGTCGATGGTTATCATCCTGGCCTTGCGACTAGGCAATCGGGGGATGCGGTTTTTTATGTCAGTTACAAGTGGGCTACATTACAAACACAAATAAAACCACACTCTTTACACATGGTTCTAAACAGTCTCGAAACATGTGTAAAAATTCCACTTACACGCTAAATAGGATCAAGGAAAATATTCCCTAAATTTAACCTTATTTAAGTTATAAAAAATTCGAAAAGTTCTACAATCTGTTCATTTACGGCGAAAAATCTCAACCTCCTTTAGTAAAATATTTCAGGACGGCGTTTGAGAGAAAACTGGTTTTAACATTGGGTAAAGTTAGATCGCAAAAATTTTAATCCAAACCTAAAATATTATCGACAAGCCATATTTGTTTTCTAATTCAATATTAAATAATGGACAGTTGTGATATTTCCAGCTTATTTACAACGATGCGAGAAAGGTAGATATATTTTAAAATCTGAGAAATTATACGCATGTCTTACATTAAATGTAATAAGCGCACGTGTGAGGAAATATATTACAGAAAACGGTTTTGTAACTGCAGAGGACCAGTATATTTTGTGATGGCCATATGTTTGCATATACATACCTATGTGAGTAACACTTTAGCAGTTAATATAATTAAATTTCACATTCATATTTCCAAATAATACTTTATACTAGTTTTCTAACTTAAGCAGTCAGTAACATTGTCTTATGTAACAATACAAACGACTCGTCTTCGCAACTATCTGTTGATACATATTTTTCAGCCATAGCTTATTTAAATACAACTCTTTTGTTTTTCAAATAATTTTTACTACTTTCTTTAACCTTAGAACAATTACTTTATTTAAGTGTAACAAAACATTCTTAAACTTCAGAATCTACAAGTTTAATTACTGATTTAGATATACGGCTGAGGAACGTTACACGATCCAAATAAGCTGACAAATAATTTTTATTCCTTATATTCATGTCTAGCAGTAAGTACATTCCATAAGTTCACAAAATTTGTAATTTCTGAAACCGCAGAATAGATTGCCATTCTCAAAAATCCTGCTAAATCCGTACGTTCAATTACACTTTACAATCCAGAAAACCAATTGAAGGACGTGAAAATTTCCCAGAAATCATTTTTACCATACACAAAATTATTATAAATAACATCAAAGCGAATGTGATGACATAAATAGCTACACGTCTAAAATTCAACTACAATAGACTTTTAGACAAACAGTAATATCACAGTCAGGTTATTGCTAGAACACGTAGTGTTGCTTAGTAAGGTCGAGATCTCTGGCAAGTCTCTATTAGGACGCAAAAGTACGTGCCCAGAGAGCTATCTCGTAGTAAGCATTGTTCCTAACGTCTAAAGTTCCATTGAATAGTTTTCACTGAAACCCGTAATTTTAATCGACAATTCTTCATCGTCGGTTTTTCAAAGTTCGTTGATCCGACACGCTCACTCAAGTTAACTTTGGATTAAATACTGTACATTATTCACGTAAATCTTTGGAGGAGTCGACGAAATAGCTAACCCTTTAAGTCACAGTGACCTATATCTGAGACGTTGCATAGGAAGTGGCATTAATGGTCGGAACTGTACATAGCAGAATACTGGGCCCAATGAGAGAAGATCTTCACGCGTGGGAGGCATATTTCTTTGTTGAGGCTGCAACCCGTAATCTCTCATTAGTAGCTGTTGTCAATAACGTAAAGCACAAACACGCCTTTATTGGTTATATTTAGAGACTGGGAAATTTTGCGGATTCATTCGTCACACGCTAGATTCGACAGCCCTTTGTGCATTAGGGCGTAATCTATTATATTATTGGCTGCTGCTACAGTTCGTGGCACCGGATTCGATAGTGGGTTTCTTTTATAGGTTTGTTATTGGTGGAAAGTCGTCCGGTCTAACAAACGGTGGTCCAACGGAAGAAGAAAAAAAATGTGCATGCGATTGAAGATTACCACACTCGACTGCTCGGGGCACTCGATATTCTCGAAAATATTTCACGAACAGTTGTGTTTCATAACACTTTAGCTCAGATGCACTTTCGTGATTGGATGGTTTCAATGCTACGCCACTTAAGTGTATGCGCGCACAGTATTGAAGTAACCTAAATCAGGTTGATGAGTCAAGTAGGAGAAAATGTCTTCTCACAAAGACACACCGTCAATAAGCATAAGAAAACTGCTGGTAGCCCGTATAGTGTTGCATTATATAACGCATCGACTGCTTATCGACGCCATATGACGTTTGCTTTCAACAGAAATTTAAGGAGTTTGCTGTAACTTTATGTACCGCATTAATTAAACACACTGGCGACGTAATATATTATTTCTCTCGACGTGTAAAACTACTCATAGGAACAGAAAGGATTGAATGTTATGTTAACTAGGAAGGAACATTTCAGTCAGCTATACTGTCAACTGGGCTGTCTATTGACTGGCCAGTAATGAACGTTGAACAGTAAGCATGGACCAATAAGATAGTGCTACATTGCAATACAAAGACGAACAGAAGTTGTATTCTCTGAAATTGTGGTTACTTGTGCCTCAATTCTAACTTGTCTTGAATGTCTGTAAATACGGGCCGCAGTCGAAGTGTTAACTTGTGCTCAAATCAATCCGAGAAATTTCCAGCTTCTAATGTAATACCGATACTAGTGCAGTTCCAAACAAAAAGAATTTCTTTCGTCGCAACGCCTTGAAGGATGTAGATATAGGTGTCGTGAAGGGTTAAGATTCGTAGGGGAGGGGGAGGGGCTGGTCGCACGCCACAGTGTTCATTTGGCAAGGAAGAGTCAGTCGGAGCAGGACTAGTCTTTGTAGGAGGAGGGTGGGATGGGGGAGACCTTAAGAGCACTTGCAGTCGATGACGCTCATGCTTTCCCACTTGGTGACCTTGAGCTTGGAGCCGTCGTTCTCGTCGCGGTGCAGGATCTCGAGGTCGGAGAGCTTGTAGGGCGCGCAACATAGCTTGGGTGCGCTCTGTCGGTTCTTCTTCCAGACGAGGCTCTGTATGAGGGCGTGGTGATGCGCCGGATTGAAGCTGGGTGGGCACTTCCCCTTGCAGAAGCCGGCGTCGAACTTCTTGGGCTGCACGATGAAGTCGAAACCCTTGATCTCCTTAAAAACGACCTCCATGGAGTGTCGGCAGCAGCGGTGGTCGTTGCGGCAGGCGGCGCGATGGACGGACCGCCTCGCGCGGGACCTCCCCGGCTCCGCCAGCACGTTGAGCACGGGCGGGGATAGGGAGATGACGGCGACCCCACAGCGATCGCACACCAACTGTACGCCGAGGTTGGAGGCGTTGAAGCGCTGCCACCCCCGCGCCGCCTCCGTCACGTCGAGCTCGACCCAAGCGGGCCCCGCCCCCAGCGGCCTGCGGTCGAGCAGCCGCCGTCTGCCGCCCCCGCCGAGCAGCTGGTAGGCAGCGAGGCGGGCGCCTGGCGACGTCGTTGTCACGAGTGTTCGCAGCACCGCCTGGTCGACGTCGACGTCTGGCGGCAGTACGTCCGCCACGGGCAGGTACAGCCAGGCTGGGGCGTCCCCTCCTCTCAGTGGCGACAGCTCGCCTGCAACAACACACCGCCTCGCTCTTACTCGCTGCTCCACTTATACTCACGACTAAACATTAGTCTTTGAAATTAACACTTCAAGTTTAAAGCCTGTTCATTACAAAGTGACCTCTTTAGAATTAAACCTTAGAAAATGTAACTGCCCCTGCAGACATATGTTGTAATGGGCGCACTGAGTGACATTCGCCCAGTAAAATTGGTAACGATGGATGGAAAATGGTTCCATATATTAACGTCGAATTAAAAGTTTTAAGTAACTATTTGTGATAACTAAGAAATATTTTTTTCTCTTCCTGTTTTTTTTAATGCATCTAAGTTTTAAAACGTGTATATTTGTAAACTATTAACGTTCTTAATAATTTCTCAATTTTAATTTGACCGGCGGATGAATGAAGTGATGAGGCCCATGGCAAAGTTAATTTTACGTAAGACGGAGGAATATGCAACGTATTTAAAAGTAGATCTTTAACAGGGCTTTCAAAAGTGGTAATTTTACCGTGAACAGCCTATACTGGCAATTAAGACACGCGGGAAGTAGGGCACCTAAATTCTCGACTGCATGGCCATCAGTTGTGTTCGTGTCTATATTCTCATTTACAACCGTGCTATTGGTTCACACTACACTGGGCTGCACACTTACTATACTTTAAAACGTACATTCCTGGCCGGATATATACTAATATAATGCCGAGTTGAAAGTGTCCCAATCAACTGTTCTTTCCTACGTAGAATAATATACAATCCACCCTGTTCATTTAAGTAATATACACTTTGAGTGTTGCTAACCTAATATCACTTTGCAGAGAACACTATGAACACTGCTGACACAGTAATACTACTACCCTGACTTCAAATAATGCGGACGTCGTATTGTCACGGCAAACTCCATACAATTCAGTTGAATTCAGCCGACGTAATATTACGGCAGCACTCAAAGTGTTAATGAAACATTGTTAAGATACCTACAAAATTCGCGTTATTATCTTAAGACATGCTATAATTAGACTCACCCGATTTTCGCGAAAAGAATTCTACAGAAGCTATACTTTGAGATATGCAAAACTCGCGTTGTTATTTGGCACCAGGCTATGTTTCACAGTACAGTATATATATCAGAACCACCGTCGTTTTTCCATTGGCTGCCGTATAGATGTGAAGCCACTCAGTCTCTGATTGAACCGTAAGTGATTGGCGCACACAGTTGTCGAGTGTTAATTTATTGGTGCAGTGTTACCCAGGGCGTGGCAGATAAAGTATAGTTCAATGCCAAAAGTACTTCAAACGTACACGTGTTTCAAGTTTAACATGTCCCCAAATAATTAAGCGAATTTTGCAGATATCTAGCTATACTTAGGGATAGGAAGAATTCGCGAATTCATTTCAAGACAAGACAGATTTCCAACGCGTGTACACTGAAATCATCTTTGCAATTGGATCAGAGTTTATTAGACACGCCCTGAACGACTCCGCGCCAATAGGCGACTTGTAAGGGAACAAGAAGCGAATCCCGTATTGTCAAATGTGGGGTAACACTGGAACAATAGCCAATGAACAAACATCTGAGGTTCGACTATACAAAGGATTGTGGAGTCTAGCATACAAGTCATTGAACTCGCGAAATTGTTCTGTCCCCAGCTATACTCCATTTACGGTTACTTGAGAGTTTTCTGAAGCCCTGCTATAGTTCTAATTCCATGATATTCTTGCGCCTCGTGCAAACAAAGCTTAATTTAGTATAAAAAATACACCAAAGGACAACACACCTCATTTATGCGCGCCCAGTGTAGTAATACTTTCCATAAGAACTACTTCTTAAGAGGCATTACCAGTGCACCTATTTTCTCACTGGTTTTTCATATTAATTACATATTAAATGTTATAATGTAATATTATTGATAAAATACAAATATATTTTCAATTTGATTAATAAATAAGGTACATACATTTATGAACAACACGAGTATAAAACGCTTATGATACGTGGAATATTTGGGAAACAACCAAACACGTCATACATGGGGTGGTTTTTCAAAGGTTTAATTCAAGTGTGAAGAAACAACGAATAGACTATAGATTTCAACATCCTACTTGCGCTTCTGCAGTTTTTCTTCCTTTATTGGCCACGTGCCTTCGTCGAAAACAATGTGGTATTTGACTGGGTCAATGAGAATTAGGTTACCCCGGTATTGAATGTCTGTGATTCGCGGGCAGGCACCTAAGATACGCGGCACTTGAAACCATCCCATCGCGAAATTGGCTCTGAGTATAAGTGTATTGAACTACAACTTGGCAGGAATTATTTAGGCGAAAATCGGGATGCTTTAGCTATACTTATAGGTAGAGACACGAGAATTTTGTGGGGTTCATTTCTAGAGAAGTTGGACTTCACACACATGTACGTTCATGTTAGGTTTGTAATTGGTCGATGTGTTTTTTGACGCCTCCTGGAGATAAATAAGCCATTAACAAACATGCAAGAAATTGTGCACCCAACCACCGCCTTTTACTACCACACAATCAACCAATAAACAGTTGATATGTGTATGAGAGGGTATAAGAGTGTAAAGTCTAGCCTACAGGTCATTGAACTCACGAATTTCTCGGGTCTCTACTTATAGGGACACGTAGATCCGCCCTACTACTGTCATTTGCACATTCTTTTTTTGGCATGTCCAGGGTGACTATACCAGTAAATAAAAACTTAATATTTTTAATGCCTAGATACACTTTTTTTTTTTTTTTGAGAAAAAGTTTTCAGGGCAGTTTTTTTCCCAACGCACTAAAGTTCAAAGCGATTTTTGTGATAGGAGCATTTGAATTGTTACACGTCTTATCTGTCTGCCTGTGAATCACGGACGGTCAGTATCGGAGAAACTTAATTCTGATTGGCTCACTCATGTAACAGATTCTCTTCGCACAAAGGCAAGCGGCCAGTAGCCAAAAGAAAGGCTGCATGTGTGTACATAGGATATTGAAGTCTAGCCTCCACTCATATTATTTCGTGAAAAACAGGCGACCCTACAAGTAATACTATGTAAAAATTATGGCAATGAAAGAAAATTATTTTTCAAAAAAGATTAAAACAAATTACAGAGATAAAAAAATTTGTCCGTACAAATCTCCCATCGGTACATACCTATAAGTAATAAATTAGGCCACAGCTCAAAATAATTGTTAAAGGTTATTAGAATGTCAAGAATATTTTTGAAAATTAGTTTCGAAGTTCGCCCGTACTTCAGTTTAAACTATTGAGAGAAAAAATTAGCAGGTGAACCAAGTAGACAAATTACCACACGCCACTCCCCTGACTTCAATAAACACTTGAGCTACATCTTACATGTGTGTAAAAAAAAAAACCTTTTAGATTTTTTATATACAAGATTTTAAGTTAAAATTCTCATATATATGCAAAAAAAGATGTTGAATGTTATTATTCAATTTATTTAGTATTTGTCAAGTTATCATCGATATCATGTCACTAAACTATATAATATCGTCAAAACTAGAATAAAAATGTGTCTTGAACAGCGTTGACAGGCACTGCTGTAGCCTACACAAAAATGATACGCAAAATCAGTGCTTTCATTTTCCATCTCAACATGACAATTGGTCGCTGGAAGTATAAATAAAACGAACATTTTCAAGTTCAGTAAATTAAATATTTTAGTACTTCTATATGAATATTAATGGGAATTATTCCTGTGTATCCCCTTGTTTCTGTCCGTTATAATATTAATAAAAGGCTAAATTAACCTAGTAAACTTAAAATGTCGATATAGCCTGAACAATGTATTAATTTATTTACGAAATTTACGACAGAACTTTTTCTTCCTTACGCATTAAACTCATGTCACATATTTCTTATTTGTGCTTGAAGGAAATACACTAAAACAAACTGTTCACAATTTTAACATAATTGCATATGCATGTGAAAAAGCATGAATTATAACGCCTCTTTTTTCGTACTTGCATTTCTTAATTTTTTTAAGGAAAGAATAAAATAGGCCTACGTGTGTGAAGATCCTACCTCTATTCTGTAGTATTCTTATATTTACAGCTTTATGTGTGGTTTTGAAATCCCTTTAGACTTTATGAAGATTACAAAATATTTTATATTATAATCTGAAGTATTGTTATACTGTACAACCTCCCATGTTAGGTAACATGCAACTATATTTTCATATTTAAAATTAAATTTAGCTGACTATGTGACAGCATTTTTTTGACTAGACGTAACGAAAAACTTGATACAATTTTAAGATATTCTTTCAAATCTTATTGATACTGAGGTCTTAGCAAATTATTTTTCAGTTTCGTTTCAGTTACAATAAATTAAATAACACATTTTCAATCTCCATTTCGTGAAACAGACGTTACCTTTGCACAGTTCTATTAATCAATGTGGTGTTGGTTGTGCACCTGTAGTGCAAATGCATTTTGCTGTCCCTTTTGTATGTCCATGTTAAATGAATAGAGACACCCAATTTTCAGGGAAAATAATTCCACGCTCGCTACATTTCAATACCTTACGGGTATATCATCAATTTTCTTTGCTCACTGGCAAAATTCGCGTAATTATTTAAGGACAGACTGCACTCCAAGTTACTGTACGTTTTACCAACTTCGGCCATTGGGCAAAAATATGTTTGGCACGCCTCAACGAATTCTTGAGCCAATAATTTAAGTTAAGCGGTGAAGCGGCCAATCTCTTTTGAGACAAACAGATACGCGATGTTGATTACAGTGCAGTTTGGCAGTGAAACCATGAACTGTACTCACTTGTATATATGACAGTGGAGACTATCATGTCGCCGACAGGTAACACGATACTGTGTGTCTGTCATTCGCGGGTAAACACCTATTACATATAACCCAAAAATTATCCATTTATAAAAGTGGATATCAGCTGAACTGGTATGAAATAATGAAATACAACATAGTCGCGAAAATATGTTATAACCATTTGTATTTCATAACAGTTTAGCTCATATACACGCTCGTGGTTGGATGATTTACGTGCTATGCGTCCTAGCTGTCTGCCCGCGAATCACAGACGTAACATTCTCAGAGTAACTTTATTTTGATTGACCACTCGCGTTAGGTGTATTTTCACAAAGACACGTCGCCAAAAAGCAAATGAAAATTGCGGACGTGCCAGTAGGGTATTGAAATCTAGCGTGCGTGGAAATATTTTCGCGGAAACCGGTTGCCATTATCTATAAATGTACCACAAACAGGGACACCCTATTTTCGCGAAGAATTCTTATTCTAAGTGCCCTTCAAAACACTTCACTCCAAGTCCAATCATGCACTTACCACATACGGCAGACGGATTACAGCAATACATTATCGAGTATCAACACATGGGAATCGTGCCGGACGATGCCACTGGTCAGCGGGTTTTCTCAGGGACCTCCCGTTCCCCCCGCCCTTGCATTCCGGCGCTGCTCCATACTCAACAGCTTCTCGTGTGACACACTGACTGGTTTCGGAGAACAAATCTTGTCGAAATAAAACGAAAGAACTGAAGAGGCAAAATACTGTCTAACCCAGCAAATAATTCCGTATGAACACATGTAGTTTTATTTTCCGAAGTCCCGAGTCTATGCCCGTATTACTGCTTCACATGTTCTGGAACACCGTGTAAGCCTGTGTCGTCAGTTAAAAATAGCTTTTGGGGGAGGTAGCAACAAGCGTGTGTAAGGGCACGAACGCCTTTCGTCTCTCCTCATGAGATCACCAAACAAAATTATGTATTTTATTCGTCACAGTTATATATTTAAGCTCGTGAAAATTTCGTTTCTTTGCGCAGGAACATTTCCAATGTTAAAACTAAATATTACTGACCTTTTGAAGTTCTTTACACAGTAAATGTGCATGATAATGGCGAAAGGGGTTTGTACTAAATCTAGAGACCTGCAAAGTTTGCGTTATTATTTGGGGACATGTTAAACTTACAACACTTATATTTTTGCAATACGTTTGTCATTGGACCATACTTTATCTGACCTGCCCTGTGCAACTCTGTGCCAATAAATGAACACTTCACAATTGGGTGCCCCAATCACGTGCGGTTCAGTCAGAAAGGGCAGCAAATGGAGAAACGACGCAGGGTCCAGTACAGACAGTATTGTGAAGTTTAGCCTGATGCCGAATAAAAACGCGAAATTTGAATTTCTCTGATAAAAACACTCTATAGATTATTAAAAGTTTAAGCCTTTCTCTGTAGCATCGCCTTATGCTTGAGGGCTGATCTAGAAAAAAGGAGGTGAGGACCGAAATTCAGAGTCCCCGAACTACCAACGTCACACCGCCGTATGTTCTTAATACTAAGTCTGGTGTCGGCAGCCACGCTTACTGTCATCTTTCTACTGCATGAATTGTTTTTAAATTCCTTCCATTAGTGAAACACGGTGGCTGAGCGATTATCCTGCTCACCAAATTTTTGCAAGTGGGAATCGTGCCGGACGATGTCGCTGGTCGGCGGGTTTTCTCGGGTATCTCCCGTTTCCCCCGTCCTTTCATTCTGGCGCCGCTTCGTACTCACCTCAATCACCCTCATCGGCTCTCGAGACCTCGCGGTTAAGAGCCACCCAAATTTCTTAACTAACTCGAACACAGCCAAAAAAATAATCGCTCTTGGATATCCAGCTAATTCAGTTTATTGATACGGCAGTATGCAAAGAAATGTTTCCATTTTATGGTTCAATGTGTTTTCAAGCTCATCTTCATTAATAAAATTACAGTTTTGTTTGACTTTCTCCATTGACAAAACTTATAGCTGGAAATAGAAATGAAGTGAAGATATTTGGGCGGCTCTTAACAACGAGGTCTTGAGAGCCGATGAGGGTGATTGAAGTGAATATGAAGCGGCACCGGAAAGCGGTGGGGAAAACGGGAGATCCCCGAGAAAACCCGCCGACCAACGGCATCGTCCGGCACGATTCCCACTTGCAGTGACCCGGCTGGGAATTGAACCCGAGTCGCCTTGGTGGGAGGCGAGCAATATAACCGCTTGTCCACCGTGGCCGCTGGAAAAAGAAACAATCGTATAATGGTTTGCTCAGTTAATTATTTCAACTATAAAAAAAATAATGCAATAACGAAATAGCGATCATTTTAAAAACATTACGAAAATGATAACTTAAATAGAACTATGCAAAATAAATATTAGAAATTACAGTATTAACGCAAACGGCACATCAGGTAGACAGTAGGCATGACGTCAGCTTAGTATTTTTATAGGAAGATAAGTTGTTGTTCGTTTTCCGATGACCAGCTGACAACTATTCATTTTCGGCAGGACGTTTTTGACGCTCCCTATTACACCCAGTTAACCTCGATGGATTCGTGTCAGAAACGGTTTAAATTCAAAGTTAACGTTGCTATAAGCTATTCTTAATGCACCCTGCTGAATTTTTTAGCCCCACGCAAATCGCTTTAGCCATAACATTTTACTTATATTTAGGGAGACCTGATTTTCGCGAAAACAGTTCCACGCAGGCCACATTTTAATATCCTATTTGCACGCCTGCAGTACAGAGTCGATAACAACACAGGAGCAAAATGGGGTGGCGGTTCCTTAGATTTGCGCATACCTCTTCTCTGATTGGCTGCGCTAGCCTCAGAGAACGGTCCGTGTGTTTTATTGGCTATTGGGTGTTGCGAGTCAGTTCCACGTTCTGACTGGCGAATGGCGTCCCAACATGTTGCAGGCCAGCGATGCCATTGTGCTGGAGTGTGCAGCTCGAGTTCGCGTAATAAGAGGCTGTTTCACCTCTGTAATCTTAAGTACTCTGTGGCCACGCGTAGGCGACTTTGGTCAAGATCGCAAACTTGCCTTGGTTACACATAGAGACATGCAAAGTTCGCGTTATTATTTGACATCAGGTAGAACTTCACAGTATTGTACATGTTGAAGCCGGCGTCGTTTTCCCATTGGCTGCTGCTGCCTAGGTATGAAGTAACACTGACTACTCTCTGGAGCAGCAGCCAACGGACGAACTTCTGTGCCTCGAGTATACACATGACTGTGGAATTTAGCCTACACGTCATTGAACTCGCGAAATTTTGCCAACCCTAGTTATAGGAATGTAAATTTCTCTAATTAATTTTGGGACAACTTGGATTTCTCAGTGAGTTATACGCTCGGGCCAAAATTGTTTATTCGTGGACTGCTGGTATGTTGCAAAACATTTTTTTTTCATTCAACTTGTTTGCATTTGATACGGTTACATCATATATTCCTGTCTATTAGTGGCTGAACAATTGAAAATGACGTGTCAAAAACCTACGCGGTACAACCATTAAAGGAACAACGGAGTATACGTATTTAGAGTTCTAATCAACCACCGAAATGATTTGCGAAGTTTAAGTACGTTTAGTCCCTACTCAGAGGCAGAGGCGGGGAAATTTCGCGTTTTAAACGAGTTATAGGCTAGGCTCCACTGTCCTGTGTTTTTGATCTTCGACTTTCTGTTCAATGACTGCTACCCCAGTGCGTGGCCAGTCTCATACCAGGTGGCACGGGATTGGGTGCTTGTTTCCTTGCGGGTATGTTATTGGTAGGGACACCCGAATTTCGATAAAATATTTCCGCATTTGCTAGATTTCAATATCTTATGGGCAAACCAGAAGAATTATTTTGCTTATTGGCGGCGTGTGTATGTGAGGAGACATTGTCTTACTTGACTAGCCAATGAGAATAAGGTTACTCCGCTACTGTACAGCTGTGATTCGCGGGCAGACACACCTAAGAAGCGGAACATCTAAATCATCCAATCGCTGAAGTGTATTTGAGCTAAAGTGTTATGGAATACAACTGGACGTGAAATCTTTTCGTGATATTCGGATCTCTCTAGTTATTGGTAGAGACACGAGAAATTCGCGCGTTCAATGACCTGTAGGCTAGACTTCACAGTCTTATATACTCTCATACAGATATCAACTGTTTATTGGTTGATTGTTGTGATAGTAAAAGGCGGTGGTTTGGCGCACAATTTCTTGCATGTTTGTTATTGGCTTATTTACCTCCAGGGGGTGTGAAAAAACACATCGACCAATTACAAACGTAACATGAACGTACACGTGTGTGAATTCCAACTTACCTAGAAATCAACCCGCGAAATTATCGGGTCTCTAGTTATTGGATTAGAGTTCACCTGGGTGAGTCTAATAAACTGTTTTCCAGTTGTAAACATGACAGAAGTGTACACGTGTTTGAATTCTATCTTGTCCTGAAATGAATTCGCAAAATTTTCCTGTCCGTTATCATGGATACTTATTATAAGCCTACAGTTAGAGACCTGAAGAATTCGCGGATTCATTTTGAGACAAGCTAAAATTCAAAACATGTGAGTTTGTATAACTTCAGCCATTGGTCCTCAGGGTGTCTGACACCTCCTGGAGAACGCTGGCCCAATCGCTGGCTTCCACAGTGACGGTAGGCAACCAATGTACAGCTAATATCGACATATTTGTACATAAGACTGTAGAGCCTAACTGGAAGGTCATTGAACTCGCGAATTTTTCAGGTCTCTATCTATAGTATGTGTTGCACCACCACCGTCCAGTAATAATGAAAAGACCAAATGTTTTGATAATTTAAGTCCCCGCTTCGCTGGCGTGTTTGCTTTGGTTTCAAAGAAGAGGACGCCCCATTAGGACGAGTGTAAGCCACGCGACGGGACACACTTCCGGTGAAGAAGGTGAAAGCAGGCCTCTCCACAGAACACTCTGTGAACTGGGATGTGGTCGTGTGGTTGGCCTTCATGAACTCAAGAAGTGGTAGAAACGTCCCACCAGCTGCTGCTACCACAGAATAGTTAATAATATAGAGACAAAGTAGACGCTTGTATAGTGGAATCCAAATGAGACGATAGTTCGCGGACGCCCAAAACGCGTCGGGCGAGACGGGACAGTCCATTGCCGCTGCACGAAGGGGAGGGGTTGTTAAGTTCAGTAGTGACCAAAGAGTATGGAAGGGAAAAAGATATTTCATTGCCAGGCTGAACCTCTTTGCTTATTTCCTCTCTACGATCGGACCACTAAGGCTTCGCTTGTGACCAACATAAAAAACAAATAATTATTTTTTCGTGGCTATTTTGTATCATTAAAGATTGATAAAAATATAATTAAATTGGTTTGTAAATGTTTTTTTCTCTGCAGGGCGGTATCTTTATCCGAGATTCCCAGCAATCCAAATGTTAAGTTTCAAAAACAATTGTGTTTGTTTTGACAGTTAACTATAGTATTTGAATAAAAAGACAAATATTTAGGCAAAGTATGGATTATTATAGGAAATAATTAACAGTTCGTAACCATAAACCGCCCAAACCGAGATACCAGTCAAAACAAACAAAATTGGTTTAGAAACTTACCTTTCGGGATTGCTGGGAAAGGTGAAGTATTTCACAAGTATTTTTGGCTTCGAATTTTCACAGTGAGGAACCCAACATCTTGTTACACGTTTCTTTTTAAATTTCCTCATTTCAAAATTATTCAATAATTCACTTACAAAGCTTGTAAACAACTTGGCCAAGAACGCCAACTTTATGGAATAATCACAACATAGACAATTGAAAACATTTATTAAATAGTTTGCGTCATGCCTAACGTGTGTCAATTAAAGTTGATTTGATTTTAAACGTAAAAACGGATAATTCTGCTTGAGCGCCAATCTGACGAATACATTATTTTACACTTGAATGACTCTTCGATGTTGGTACAAACGGAATTGTTAGTGCTCGATAAAAAGAGCGAAAGACATATGTATTGACTGGCCCCTGGTAGTGACAGCGGCCGAGTGCGGATGGGCAAGAGCTGCTCCGCATGTGGATATTACCTGTCCGTGATTCGCGGGCAGACAGATAAGACCCGTAACCATTCAAATAATTCAATCACGAAAGTGGATCTGACCTAAAGCGTTTTGGAATACAACACAGGTACCCTTACAGATTCTCCCAAACACAACGCCTTGCCCCTTTTAAAATTGAGTGATACATTTTAGGCACAGCCACAGCATAGATAAGTATACAGAATTGAACTGGCATCGCGGTTACTTTGACGTGGGCGTCACCATTCGCTGATAGGCTGCGCGAGGCTTTGAAAATGGCCTTGTGCCTGATTGGCTACTGTGTGTTGCGAAAGAGTCGCTATTGGCTCGGCTGCCGCCTGGGGAGTAGGTTGCCACGCGCTGATTGGCGAGCGGCGTCTGGCATGTTTCTGGCTAGTTGGCTCGTATTGAGACCATGTCAATAAAGACCTGCAAAATTTCTCGTTATTGCTCAGCACCGCGATAGACTTCACAGTGCTATGTATACCCCAGACGTCGGTAATTGTTAATTGGCCAGCGCCTTGGTAAGAAGTCATCTTGCTGTGACTGGAGTGCACATGATTCGCTCACACCAACATGAAGTATTTAATCATTGCCGCAGAACTATCTAGGGCGTACCAAGTATAATGTGAACAAATGACATACTTACGAAATATACAGAGGTTTAAAGCCTAACTTGTTCCCAACTGATGGTGTGAATTTTGCAGGTCTTCCGTTTGACCTACCCCATACGCGGGACAGTAAGAATTCTGAAGCACTTTTAAAATTTGAATTTTTGCATTTCTTCTGCAAACACCTAAGACGTGTCACAGAACACATACGAATATCTATCATAAGTGAAATAGCCCCTTATAGCGGTTATGCTCTGAGACAATATCATTAGAGACATGCAAAATTCGCTTTCGGCATCAGCCTAAACTTCACAATACTATATGTACTGGACCCAGTGTCGTTTATCCATGGGCTGCTGCAAGGCGAACCGGGTTCAATCCCCAGACGGGTCACCGGAAATTCTCAAGGGGGAATCGTGCCGGACGCCGCTCCATACTCACCACGCTTTACCCTCATCGGCTTTCAAGACCTCGCTGTTAAGAGCCGCCCAAATCTCTTCACTCATCCATAGGCTGCTGCATAAATGTGAAGTCACGCCCTTTCTGGCTGAGCCGCACGTGATTTGGGCACGCAATTGTGAAGTGTTCATTTATTGGCGCAGAGTTACCCAGGACGTGTCAGATAAAGTACGGTCCAAGGACAAACGTATTGTAAAGGTACGCGTGATGTTAGTTTAACGCGTCCCCGAACAATAACGCGAATTTTTCAGTTCTTTGCCTATCATTTAGTTTTATAAAACGGCGCATGCTAGATTCTACAGTAATTTACATACATTAACAAATCAATTATGGGTGTGGCCTCCTGTTTTTCGCGAAAACATTCCACGACTAGTTGTAACTGAAACACGTTAGTTCAGAACCAATATCGCGGTTGGATGATTTTTAACTCGCATACGTCTTAAGTGTCTGCCTCATCTGTAGTCTGTGTTCAATAGGGGCTCAATTAACTCTTTCAGACCCACTTTAATTTACTGTTTCAGGTCTTGTAAACATATAAATTTTATTATGTGTGCTGTACTTAACTCGGCACAACCCTTGTTTCGTTGTCACAGCCAATGAGCTGTAGTCTATATGTTTGGTTACAGTTATATGAACAAATTATGAATGTTTCTGAATCATTTTTACCCACCGGTAGAATCATTGTTCATTGAGCTTCGCAGTGTGCAGTACAGGCCAAAAATTAGCTCCATGTGCGTAATGCACACAATTGTGCACTCTAAGAAATTATTTGTAAATTTAACATATCAGTAGAGGCCTGCAAAATTCGCGTTATCATTTGAATATAGCATAGACTTAAAACACATACGCGTTTTTATTGCTCTAGTCATTGGACTACAGATGGTTTGACACGCCCTGGGCTGCCTTGAATCAATCGGAAGCAAGCAACGATAAGATAGCCCAATCACCTCCTGCCTAGTCAAAACGAATTGTGGCTCCTCGCTTTTTCACTAGCCAATAAACAAATGACACATACACTATTGTATATAGGGCGTTGAAATCTAGCGTGGTGCCAAATAATAACGTGAATTTGCATGCCTCTACATACCAGTGTATACGTACAGTGCCAAACCGCGAATGGTTGCTAAACTCATTTTGGGACAAGATAGAATTCAAAAGACGTGTGTTTTCATAACTTTAGCCATTGGTCCACACGGTGTTTGACACCTCCTGGAGAACGCTGGTCCAATCGTCGCCTTCCACTGTGACAGCAGACAACCAATGTGCAGTTAATATTGGCATATATGTACATAAGACTGTAGAGTCTAGCCTGCAGGTCACTGAACTCGCGAATTCTTCAGGTGTCTAGTAAAAGTTTGAAAACTTCCAATTCAAGTTAGGAAGTCACCCAGAACTTTTTTAAAATGTAGTCTATGTTCAAAGGGGGCCTCAATGAACCGTAAACGAGTTACGTGTAGCGAAGTTCGATCTCGAAAGTGCTGCCGTTGTACCGCGAGCGGGTTTCGTCTCAGGCGGGCGTCGAACCAGCGACAGCATCGTGGGGAGGCGAGGCTCGCGTCACGGAAAGATCGGTTCATCGAAGGAAATAGCCTGCGGTAACAGCCGAGAAAGGCAAGGCTCGCGAGGCGGGAATGCGGCTGTGTGAAGATGTGGGGGAGAGCCGACACGAAGAAGGGAGGGGGGGGGAGCCAAATCTGATTCATACCCCCGGACTAATAAACAGAGCGGCCAGGCTTCTGGAACTCCCAAAACATTTGCAGAAGCAGGCCGCCTCGTGACGCTACGGCCCACATAAATAACTACCCCCCCCCCCCCTTTTACGGCATACACACCCCTATCCTGCCACACCCACCCCCTCGCGACCGACACATCCATATTCCTTTAATTAAACAGTCTCGCGGGGAATGGACCTCGGGTTCGCGCCCAGTCAAGGCCTACCAAGGTCATGCCTAGAGACCCGGAAAATTTGGCGGATTCATTTGAGGACGAGCTGGCCTCCAAACACATGTACGCTTGGCTATCTTTTACAATTGGATTGTCGGTTGCAAGAAACGCTCTGGACGAATCAAAGACAATAACTAACCTGCAAGAAAGTAAGTACCGAATCCCGTACTACCTGGCCTGAGGTGAAACCGGTACATCAAACAATGAACAACTAGCTGTGGCTCGAGTGCACAAAGGACTGTGCAGTCTATCTTGATGCCAGATGAAAACGCGGAATTCCCGTGTCTCTAGAGGCCTCTGCCAGACTGCTGCCCAGTCCAAGCTCGCGTCATCCACATTATTAAAAATTTTATTTATTTCTTCCTGTTTCAAATTTAGGAGGATTTATCGAAAAATGCGGCAATATAAGCTTAGCTAATTACTTTACCCATCATTACAGAAATAACATGCGACGCGTTCTCAGGAAAGGTACCATAGAGTAAAAAAAAAAAACAATTTTCGGGTTTATGCTGTTTTGTAGACAATTCTACGAGGAATTCAATGAAACACGTCGCTCCCTTGTAGAGTTTGTACTCTCATCATGCTCCGTTCATATCTCGTAAGTGATAATTTTTTAAGTTTCAACCTATTATTTTGGGCGTCCTGGAATACTTACGTTTTCAGCCTAGATACATTTTCTGAGAACACGTCACATATATGAACTACTGACACATATTAATGCAACAATTAACTTAATACAAAATGTTATATAATATATATATACACACACACGTTCATATATTCTCGCCTTTTAATGACAACCAGGGAACCAGGGGACACCTGTTAACAATCAGTAATGACAGATATTTTTTGCGAAAATTTTTCACGACCAGTTGTACTCCAAAACACTTTTGTTCATATGCACTTTCGTGGTTGGATGATTTTAAATATCCCATGCCTCAAGTGTCTCCGCGAATCATGCATTGTGAGTATCGGAGTACTTTATTACGATTGGCCCAGTCAAATAGAAACATGTCTTCTCACATAGACACGCGGCCAATAACCAAAAGAAGTTGTGGTTGTGGACGTAGGATATTGAAGTCTAACATGACCATAAATATTTTTTGCAAAATACATCTATCTCTTACGATCAGGTACAAAAATTTGCAGAGGAACGTGGAATGTAATGCTTCTGTAATGAAACATTTTCAGTAATGACCCTGACACTTCTGTTATGCCAATAAAACGAATAATATCTGAACAAGTATGATGCAGCCTCTTAAAGCCACTTGCCCGAACCTGCAGACACGGAAGTTCAATCAGCCTTAACGTCCTCGCCTACCTGCAGCTTTTTCTCGTGTTTGAAGCCGAGAAGCGGGAGAGCGATAAGGTCGACACTGGCGCGCACATCGAGTGTGGCATCGCCGCTAAGAGCGAGGCCCTCAACTGGCGCACAATGTTCTCGTCGCACTGCGTGTACCTGAGGGTAGGGACTGGAAGATTTCGCGACTTCCCTTTAGGACAAGCTAGTCTTTAAACACATGTATCTGACTGCTGTGTTTACAATTGGCCCAAAGTTTATCAGCCAAAACCAGGCTGAATATTGGGCCAGTAACAGACAAGCAAGAAAACTAGGCCCGAATCCCGAGCCACCTTGCCTGAGGTGCAATGACTACCCACTGGTACAGCAACCGATGAACAAATAGCAAATAGCCGAGGCGCGAAAAAACATCGGACAGCTGAGTCTAACCTACAAGTCGTCGAAATCGCAAAAAATTCCTGTTCTTACCCACGGATACTTTCAGTGGTGATCCTATTATTTTATTGTTGTAAAGTATGCAGGAACGTTCAATGCAGGGCCCTTGAATAGTTTTTTAAGTATCTGAAGAGCATTTTTTAAGATACAAAGCTCTGAAAAAGCTGTTTTTAGCTATATGGGGGTACTCCGAAATGGGTTTTCAAATGTGCGTCACGTCTTGAAAGCACCGAACATCCCTCGTATGTTGTGAGCGTTCTTTTCGTACATCAGTACGATAGACGCACATTTAATATTTTTGCAGAAAAACGTAAATTACTAACACACTGCACCGCAATTCAAGGGCCAGCAAAGCGGCAGCCTTAGGACCAAATTTCACAATAATTTTTCATTTCATTATCTGAAAGAGATATACTTAAGAACCACATGAATGTAAATATTTGTAGTCAAATGATTATAGATTTCAAAATATAGCAGCGAAAAGTGGAAAATTTTGGAATAAGGGAGCCCAAGTTTCTATGCTCGTAATTAACATTGCCAACTATATCACATGTCATGTTATCTATATCATATAGGACTACACAACTTGTTAATTAACTATCCAAGATATTTAACAATTGTTACTCGGTTACTGGTATCCAGAATCTGTTTTAATATAGGTAGTGCGATGTTTTTGCAAACACATTTTTATTCGTCCAGGGGAAACTAATAAATATTAATCACAAAATTTATAAAAGGATAAACAAAAATGTAATGATCCAGTCTGACAACCAGCAGGACAAAACACCACGGACAGCACGCGCTTAAAAAACGCACACAGCCAAATATACGGTAACAAGAATAAAACAGTTCGATCGTGGTTTCTTTGTTTTCGTATTGACATAGTTGTGATGTCCTCGTGTTGATTCTGTGTCGCTCGTTGTCTAACTGGATAGGTGTCTAGTTGTCTCTTGTTATATGTGTGTGTGTGTGTGCGCGCGCGCGCGCGTGTGTGTGTGTGTGTATGTATATATATATATATATATATATATATATATATATATATATATATATATATATATATATATATATATATATATATATATATATACACACACACACACACACATACACGTGTGTGTGTGTTTGTTTATTTACACTATCACATTTTTATCGCATTTTTGTTTCTCATATAGTGTGTTCGTTTTTTTGTAACTTTTCTCGTAGTCATTGTATGCAATGGAGATCCTATAAATATACAAATTCAATTCCACCGCACCATTGCCAATAGCCAGCTTGTCCCTAAACGAATTAGTGAAAGTGTTTTTTTTCTTCAAGTGTATAGAGATGCATAAACAGAGACGTGCAAAATTCACGTTATTAATTGGGTCAGAATAGATTTCAAACAAGTGTCCATTTGTATTGCTGTTGTCACTGGACTACAGTTGGATTTTTAACGCTCTGGAAAACCTTGAACCAATGGGAAAGAAGTAACGACAAGACAGCCTAATCACTTCCCACCAAGTATAAAATGAATAGGGCATATGGGTCCTCAAATTTGTATAAGAGTATAAGCCAATAAACGCATGACATCTACTTGAATTCGGCTCTCAAGACCTCGATGTTAAGAGCCACCCAAATCTCTTCACTCACTCGCTGGACTTGAATGTATACAGGAGGGTGAAGTCAAATAGAGTGAAGAGATTTAGGCGGCACGTAACATCGAGGTCTTGAGAGCCAATGTTGGTGAAGCCAATTGAGTATGGAGGGTAGCCAGAATGAAAGGGCGGGGGGAACGGGAGATGCCCGAGAAAACCCGGCGACCAGTAGCATCGTCCGGCACGATTCCCACATGCGAAAATCCAGAAGCCACCCCGCCGGGAATCGAAGCCGGTTCGCCTTGGTGGGAGGCGAGCAGTCGAACCACTACACCACCGCGGCCCCACAAGGTTTTCGAGAACTCGGGAATGGCGAGGGGGGAGAACGGGGGGACCGAACCAAATTTAGCTCGATCTCATGTGAAACGAAGCACATCCCGGTATTTTTTATTTTACACATTGTGCACGTGTTTCCTGCCGTCGGATCATAAATCGTTGCCGGTGCCGCAAAATTGTGACGGAGTGCGTTCCAACAGTGGTATTTATAGCGTCTCAGGAATTTCCACCAATATTTTTCCCCGCCGTACGGGCCACCCGCGCAGGGAGTACACGGTTGAGTGAGCATGCGAGCTGCGTTGTAAATAGGGAAACCCAAGCTTCTTGAAACGTTTACTGTCTAGTTTAATTTCAAAACACATTACATCAGCTCAATTTTCCGCTTACTTTCTGAAGGGAGTATAGGCTTGCGAAAATACTAACACGTTGTAGTGGGCACCCGATTTTCGCGAAAAGATTTCAGAATCAGTCGTGTTTCATAACCGTTTAGCTCATAACCATTATCGTGATTGGAAGATTTAAGTGTCATGCGTAGAGACCTGAAGAATTCACGGATTCATTTTGGGACAAGCTATAATTCAAACCACGCGTGTTTACATGACTTTAGTCATTGGTCCATACGGTGTTTGACAGCTCCGGGAGAACGCTGGCCCAATCGTTGCCTTCCCCTGTGACAGCAGACAGCCAATGAGCAGTTAATATCGGCATATTTGTACATAAGACTGTAGAGTCTAGCTTGCAAATAATTTAATTCGCGAATTTTTCAGATCTCTAGTCATGCGTCTAATGCCCGGTTACACCATCGTGGTTCGAAACTCGATTCAAGATCGGATCTAAGATCGACACAGAAAAATTGTTGCACCATTCAAGTTCAGAGCTGGACTGGAGATCGAGATGAAGTTCATTTTGAACCGTCGAAATTTGCTGTTCGAAATCTCGATCCGAGATCAACAGCCACCGTCGACAAATGTAGTTTGAAAATACGTCAACAGATAGAACTACATTCGATTGTTTTCCTGGGAAATTAAAAATTATACACTCTTGAATATTATTCAATAAAATTCGTAAAACAATAATTCTCTTAAAACAGATCAAACATCGCAAATTTATTTTTACCTATAGTGAAAAATACGCCTACTTCCATGACGTCATAAATTACGAACCAACAGCAAATTTTGTCTCATACTTAATCTCGATCTCTCACTTTGGAACCAAGATCGTCGAATCGGAAGTCCAAAATCATGAACTTTCGTTAGTGCAACACTTTTACATTGGAACCAAAATAAAACTGGATACTGGTTCTGAACTAGGATCATTCGATCTCGGATCGAGAAAGATGATGGTGCAACCGGGCATTAGTTGTCTACCCACGAATCGCAGATTTAACAGTATCAAAGTAACTTAATTCTGATTAGCCACACGAGTTAGAAAATGTCTCCTGACAAAGACAAGTGGCCAATTAGCAACTGCCTATGCCCGTACGGTATATAAATCTAGCATGCGTGGAAATATTTTCGCGAAATTCGGGTGTCTCTAGTCCCTACACATTTAGGTCTGCACATATATTCTGGTAGCCACGAAATGAATTTCTATACGCTCCACTACGGCAGCACCTGTCCTATTTGCATGTGAATTTCCACTTACCAGTGTCCTACTGGTCCAAATTAGACAGGGCACGCAACCCTGACATTCAAGTCCCATTATTGGCTAGCCATCAGCCAACGAGAATGCGAGCAGATTGTGCCTCAATTAGGGCATTGTAATGTATCACACAGTGTACAGTACAACCTTATCATTTTGATAAACAAAGAATAATTAATTGTTTTTTGTTTGCGAAAATTGCAATTGAAGCACTCTAAATTTGAGCAGTGAGAATTTCGCTGTCTCAATTAGACAAACGTATCTGACTGATTCAACAGTCACTTCAGTGAATTTAACTGATGAATCAGTGAAAAAATGATCGATTTCCTTCACTTATTGATTCAGTGAGGTTTTCCATTGATTCGTCAGTCTTTTTTTTTTCTCACTCTTTTTCAGTGATATGTTTATTGATCAGTTAAACAGCGTGTAACAATGTATCAAGTTACATAACAACGTATAAACTAAGAAAAACAACACAAAATACTTTCTAAAATGTGTTTCGTCTTTCAAAACACCATTCTATGAGACAACATGAACATTCAGTCTTTCATTCCGTTTTTTATTTTGGGGATACGCTAAACTTGAAATAAATGTACCTTCTCTATACGTTTGTCATTGGTCTATACTTTATGTGACATGCCACGGGTAACTCTGCACCAATGAATGAAACTTCCCAATTGTGTGCCCCAATCACGTGTTGTTCAGTCATATAGGGAGTAAATTGGAATTTGTGCAGAAACCAATGGAGAAGATATGTCGGTTCTAGTGCATACATTATTCTGAAGTTCAGCCTGATGCCAAATTATAACGCGAATTTTGCATGTCCCTAACTATTCGTTTTAACAATCCTAATGATACCTGTTACACCGAAAACGAAAAGTAAGGGCACACAATATAAAACTACATGCTTTCGATGTGAAAGTATAAGTCATTTATTTTCTTCTTTCTAGTAAGTTGGCTTTGTAGCTAAGGTAGTGATCCCATAGTGAATTAGGGAGGGGGTGTGTGTTCAATCCCAACCATCCGTGTAGATATTTCGCTTTTTTAAATTGCGGTAAATTGCCCAATTTAATAGCTAACTATCGTAAGCATGTTTATCTCTCGTGATTATGTGGCTAAATTCAATATAAACTATATTTAATTCGCCGATGCCGTTGGCCGTCACTTATTCGATCAGCGAAATTATTTCACGTCACTAATTTAATCAGCAAAATTTTTTCACTGAAACGATCAGTGATTTCACCCTGATTCTAAGTGAAGCAATTTTCACTAATTGGAGTAGTTGAATTTCACTGTGAATCAGTGGTTTTCCAGTGATTCGAATTTAAGAGTGTAGTGAGCGAGTGAAGATAATTGGGTGACTCTTACCAAAGAGGTCTTGAGAGTCGATGAGGGTGATTGAGGTGAGTATAGAGCAGCACCGGAATAAAAGGGTGGAGGGAAACGGGAAATCCCTGAGAAAACCCGCCGATCAGTGGCATCTTCCACGATTCCCAAGTGCGAAAATCCGGGAGTGACCCGGCCGGGGATAGAACCCGGTTCGCCATGGTGGGAGGCGAGCAGGCTTACAGCTCAACCACCACGGCCCCGGGTGCCCAATGTTTTTTTATAGTGAACGGAACCTAAACCTCACCAACAGTGAGTCACATTATCCGTATCATCCTACGTAAGTAGGCTAATATACGTGGGGGTTGGAGGAGTGCGATTACGTTGGATATACCTGGTGCGTCGAGCTGTGAGGCACCCGTCGGACTTCACGGCCCATCGGACCACACTGGAAGCTCGTTGACTAGCATTTCCCCTCCACTCGCCCTTCGTAGAAGCCACCAACGAGGATGCACGCTGCCTGTGACGTCACGGAGAAACGCAAGAAACGTCCGAGATTGTTTGAAAACGTTCTGGACCTTTACCACGTGAGCGACGTGCGGAATGTAAGGATGTGGCCTCCTGCTTTCCGGCAGAGAAGGACTCGGTCAGAATGCTCGAAACACTTTGTTCCGAGTTTTTCGCAAAAAGATTTACGCGGAGGCTAGACTTCAATATCCTTGCAGCGTTCCTTCGGCTATTGGCAGCTAGTCTATGTGAAGAGAGTCTGTTACATGAGTGAGCCAATCAGAATTAAGTTACTCCGATACTGACCGTCCGTGATTCGCGGGCAGACAGATAAGACGCGTAACGATTCTAATGATCCAATCACGAACGTGCTTCTGAACTAAAGTTTTTTGGAGTACAGCTTTTCCTGAAATCTTTTCCCGAAGAACAGGTGCCCCTAGTAATTTTGTAATGTATTTTGAAAGCTGGTCAATGCTCAGGGGTTTTGGAATTTTTAATATTCAGGACTCTAAATTCTTTTGTAATAATATTGTTAAATGGGACGCCTGAGGGTCGTACCTGAGTTCGTGAGCGATGGAGGTCTTATTAAAAATAAAAGTACTAAATTTGATTTCTAATTTATTCACACAGCTGTTATTTGAGCAATAAATTATTTGTCTCCACTATTACTCTTTTTATTTAACAGTGAGGGCAATATTTAATTTATATTTCAACTCCAATTAACGTCCTTAATTATATATGTTTGGTTACAGACAATTAACTCATACTAATCGTTAAAATGTATATCTGTTGCCACCATTTGTAACATCTTTCACTCACTCATCTAGCCCCCAATAGTCCAGCCTGCCAGCCACACACTTCACTGCTTGATACTCGCAGTCGCAGATTTCCCTACCACTAGTCATTTCTCTCGCTGCTCGTCTTCTATCGCTTGGAACTCAAGCCACTCATTCAATCATCAACTACAACTCAACTCGTAGCCCGGAGGCCTGTCGCAATATTTATACCGTTTGCCCTGACCATCTGGAAGGTTGAACGAACCCCGAGTCACGCTGAGAGAACGAGGTCAGTAATCCAGAGCATTCTTCAGATAAACGCAGAAATCAATACAATCAGGGTCAACAGCGGGCGCCACGAAAGAGATTATCGTGTTGGCTCGTTTTTTGTAATTGATACGTGGTCCCCGGCCTATCGCTCGTCTGTTCATTCTAAACAATCCTTTGCCTCGCTGCAGCCGCTATCATATAACGACTCCCTTCCCCTCCTCTTCGCTTACTCAAGCTGGGCGGGCCAACTTCAGCGGCGCGAACCAGCGACACATAAAAATATTCGTTTTATGTAAACTACCGTTGTAGTTCGCATCTTTTCATCACTGTAAATCAGTTTCGCTTTGCATATTATTTTATAGGGAATTTCCATAAAAAATATTTGAACCCCCAAATATATATGTCTATAGACGAAAATACTGTCCTAAACTTTCACAGACCCTACAAACTATTACCTCAGTTGCCACCTGACAGGGGAATTTGTTTCTGGTTAGTGCGACTATTATTACACTGAAGGAATGAGAAACGAGGCAACTGTCCCATTTGTCTTGAAGCTTTCCCCAACACATTTTCCGGAAGTAAACAGAAAACCTGTTTAGGGTGTTTCTTGGCCGGGAATGTAGGGGAGATAGGAATATTGGAAAAAGACAGATATTTCGAAATGACGATATTATATCAACGATATATCGATTTAAATCGTCGATATATTTCAACTGCTTTTTACCTAAATTAATATCTTTTAACACATATCGGAAATAAATTATTTTTAAACGCTATTTTAATAAGCTCTGTTTTGAACGGGAAAATTAAATTGAAAAATTATTATGTTTTCTATGGCAACAGGCACTAAAATCAGGTGCCTCATCTTTCTGCAATGCTTGACGTCCTCAATATGTAATATCCCAGGCAATTGTACATTGTCCTTCAACACACAAATTATAGGATCCCGGAGGGGCCGCGGTGGTGCAGTGGTTAGACTACTCGCCTCCCACCTAGGCGAACCGGGATCGATTCCCGGCGAGGCAATTCCCAGATGTTCGCATGTGGGAATCGTACAGGACGATGCCGCTGGTCGGAGGGTTTTCTCGGGGATCTCCCTTTTTCCCCGCCCCTTCGCTTCTGCGCCGTTCCATACTCACCTCGCTTCACCCACATCGGCTCGCTAATCATCGACGCTAAGAGCGGCACAAATCTCTTCACTCACTCGGATTCTGATGTACCCTAAATCGATATTTTTTTGTTTCGATTAATCGTTTCGTAATATGTATAATATCGATATATTTTTCCCGATATCAACATACGCAAGGGAAGCGACTTGGCCACACCTGCGTCTCACGGGCACGTAACGCCAAACAAACTCCCACGCCCGCTCGTGATTTGAAACACGCCGCAATTTTTTTTTCCACGCCGGCAATGCGCGAGCGGTGCCAAAATTAGCGTCAGCGCCAACAAACGGCGCACGGAAATAGGACGCGGCAGTAGGTAAAGAACCTTTTCATCGACGGCGAGCAAACAAAGCGGTCTTATTAATAAATGGCGGGCTCGCAGGAATAAGTTAGTTCCTGAAATAAAACGGGATGCCGGGCGGGTGGAATGTGATGCGATGGCGGGGCGCCGCGCTACGCCGCGCCGGGCCGCAGGTTGTCCGCGGGGCTCAGCGCAACACGATTTGGGGGGGGGGGGGGCCGAGGTGATGTCACGACGTACGTTACCCCGCCTAGCGAGCAACTGGGTCGCCAGCCGCCCGTTTCGTCAGAGACCCCACCCACCACCCCCCCTCCACAAACCCACACACACACACACACCTTTACCCCTTCAGGTGACGTGAGATCACTCTTGCCATATTCAACTTCCCCTACTCACCAACCCCGTCCATCCCGAAACTGGTAGCGTTATAGTGATTGAAAAGGCTTTAGACGACCCTCGAGGGTACTATGTACTGAAACGTTTACTGTGAAGTCGTTGTTTGCGCGTAAACGCGTATCTCGGTAAATAAATGTTCCGGAAATTCGACCTTTTTCTAGAAAGGATTAAAAAACTATTATCTATGTTGTCATTTTTTTTTAATTTTACCATATTAATTGAATTAATGGAGAGAGAAAAAATCGTGAAAGTGGTCAAATATCGCATTTTTTAAAGCTCGCCTATGAAATTTCTTTAAGCGGTAAGAAAAAAGTACCATTATACGCAGGTAGTTTGATCTGTGTACTTCCATCGCGCGTAAAAAATTACATTGTTACAGATCTAGTTTACACATGAGGCACTAGGCGTATGTGTTAGTGTCGCCCGTATCGCTCTCGACGCTTCTTGACCTTGGACGCGATGCTACATAGTCCTCTTAGTAGAGAGGTCTTGAGAGCCGATGAGTGTGAAACGAGGTGAGTAGGGAGCAGCGCCGGAATGAAAGAGCGAGGCGAGTCGTCTAAGCTCTGAACCACCTAGGCCACTCAGTTCGTTAGCGTTGGCGCATTCTTTTACACGACACTCCGGGGACCAGTTCCCCGTGTTGAGCTATTCGTCGGATCCTGAAAAATTCGACCTGCAGTCTAGACTCCACAGTCTTATGTACAAATATGCCGATATTAACTGCACATGGGTTGTATGCTGTCACAGCGGAAGGCAACGATTGGGCCAGCGTTCGCCAGGAGGTGCCAAACACCGTATGGACCAATGACTAAAGTCATATAAACACACGTGGTTTGAATTCTACCTTGTTCCAAAGTGAATCCGCGAATTGTTCAGATCTCTACATATTTATATTTTATTAATAAGGTCTACACTTTTTACAACGAGCAAATAACACAAATAAAATCAAGCACAAAATTCTTAAACAACTAGTTACATGTAAACTTTCTATAGGCAGTTCATGGTAAAATGAGCACTTTTGAAAACCCTGCTTAAGATCTTCTTGATGTATACACGTTGTGTGTTCTTCCACCTCATGTAAAATTATCATTGTCATGGACCTCATTGCTTTATTCATGCGTCGGTCAAGTGAAACTGTGAAATTATTAGAAAAGTAAATATCGTATTACAAATCTACTCGTTTTTACACTTCGATGCATAAAAAAACGGAAAGCGAGAGAAATAATTTAAGTTATGACAAGTGGTTAACCAGCACTTTTTATTCGACGTTAATATATGGAACTACTTTCCCCTCCATCGTTACCAACTTTACTGGACACAAATCACTCACAGTGCCCGTTAAAATATATACATGTAGGGGCATTAACTTTTTTCTAAGGTTTATTTCAAAAGTGCTCACTTTATCGTGAACAGCTTTTATAATCGTATATTGTTAGTAATTATAATTACTATAAATCCAAAAGTATGACGCGAAAAGAAGAAGTATTTATGCAAAAGAGATGAAGCCAAGTGTTAAGAGCCTCCCAAATCTATTCACTCGCTCACTACATTGTTCATTTGAGTAGCCATAAAAGTATTATATTTTTCATTCACGATAACTTAATGTTGAAGTGCTCTAAAGGTATTTTAAGATCCTGACAAGCATTAACGAAAACATGAAGCTACACCCACGCGAATTTTACTCTCAGTGCAACAGAAAATTTCCTTTTCAGTATAGGCCGAGCTACACTCGGGCACAGAGAAAACAAGAAAGCAAATTTGAAATAGCCGTTTACTCCGCAAAACTCCAGCCGCACACGTTACAAAAATTGGGTCCATAGACAGCAACTTGTCTGAGTGCCTGTTCGCCAATCAGCGCCATGGCAACTTACTTGCCAGCCGACAGTAAATAGGTAAGGACCTGCAAAATTCGCGTTATTATTTGGGGGAACGTTAAACTTTACACAACACGTTTGTCATTGGCCCATACTTTTAATATCACTCCCCGGGTAACTCTGCGCCAATAAATGACCACTTCGCAATATTCTGTGCCCCAATCACGTGCAGTTCAGTCAGGAAGGGCGTGGCTTCACATTTACGCAGCGGCCAATGGAGAAATGACGCCGTCTCCAGTTTGAATTTTAGCCGGATGCCGAATAATAGCGGGAATTCTGCAAATCTCTGGTAATTACTAGGGACACCAGAATTTTGCGAAAAGATTTCCGCTCATGCTATATTTCAATACCCTACGGGCATACAAGCAGTTTTCTTCTGCTTATTGGCGGCGTGTCATGGTGAGAAGAATTTTATTACTTGAGTAGCCAATCAGAATTTGGAAACTCTGATACTACACGTCTGTGATTCACGGCCAGACACCTAAGATGCGTATCACCTAGATCATCCGATCAAGAAAGGAGATCTGAGCTTAAGTGTTAAGAAATACAAATGGTCGTGAAATCTTTTGGCAAAATTCGGGTGTCCCTAGTAATTACGTGATAACGCATCGCCTGCTCTCTGCGAGTGAGAAAAGCATTGTAGGGTTTGATGGGGGGGGGGGGGTTAGTGTCTGGGAGTGTTTTGGAATGGGCGATCGAAGAGAAGATATGTGAGATGGTGGTGGGGGGAGGAATTGCGAGGCTGCGATGTGTCCCCCGCCCCCGCCCGCATGTTAAGTTTAACCCTGGCAGTCAACAGACACCATACCACGTGCTTGACGTTCCAGCGGCGCCGGGTTTGAACCACTCAGCTACAACTCCGGCACTCGCCACTCGCTAAGCACGGCGCCTCATCGTTAGATAACTTGCGAGGTTAGCTTTGTTATTTTGTTGCGTTAGTTTGCGTTTTGTTGTATTGTTGAGTGAAGAGTGAAGAGATCTGGACGGCTATTGACACCGAGGTCTTGAGAGCCGATGAGGGTGATTGAGGTGAGTGTGGGGCAATGACGGAATGAAAGTGTGGGGGAAACGGGAGATCCCCGTGAAAACCAGCTGACCTCTGGCATGGATTCCTACATGCAAAAATTCGGGAGCGACCCCGCCTGGAATCGAACCCGTTTTGCCTGTTGGAGGCGAATTGTCTAACCACTATACCACTGCGGACTCGTTGCAAACTAAACTCCAATATGTTTAATACTCAATGAACATATGATATTGGCCAACAACATGTGAGGCATGTCCCAAGGACATTTTAAGACATTAGTAGACGCTCGACGACAGAACCACCAATCTCAACTAACATACTCACATAATTAAATTACGTCGTATAGTGTCCAGTACGTAGGGACACCCAAATTTGGCGCAAAAAATTTCAACGCATGCTATAGATTGCAATACCCTATAACGAGCACGTAAACATTATTCTTTTGCTCATTGGCCACTTCTCGTCCTCACGAGAGACCTTTTATAACTCGAGTGGCCAATCAGACTAAGTTAGTCTGATAGTGTTACATCTGTGATTCGTGGGCAATATACGTAACACGTAGACCATTCAACCACGAGACTGCATACGTAATAAACGGTTTTAAAATACAACTGCCCCTGAAATATTTTCGCGAAATTCGTGTGCCACTACCAGTAGGCAAATAAAAGCACGAAATCTGCTCCGGTTGGTAGAGGAAAGTGAATCTTAACCTATTGCCAAATAATAACGTGAATTCTGCAGGTCACTAGTATTTGTCGACTCTGTGGTTATATTCTGTCTCACGAAAAGAGATCGCCGATAAATCACAGTCTGCTACTTTCTCACAGATATTTCGTTTCCACAGATATTTCGTTGCCACAACTATATCTATGACAACGTCATTAAAATATATGTGACTGAGATATCGCATAATCATAGACTAAAGATGGGGTAGACAGCTTATTCGTCTTCTGCGCATGTACCCAACATTGAACTACACCAATCATACACAGCTGTCAAAGTCACAAGGTCAACAGTGATGAACATGTTTGTTTATTTCTTAATTTTTAAATGACAAGCACTATTATTATTAATGAAATACTTTTACCAATTTGAATTTTAGTCAAACTGAATTACAGATTGGTTAGAGGAAGAATAACAATATATCAAATTACTTGTTTATAAATCCGTTTTCTAACCTAAGTTTCAAACCATGCCGTTTTCGCTAGACGTGTTGGCAGGAAAGCAGTTCAATGTTGGGACACGGAGATTGGTTGTTCGCAGACAGCGAAATCGGTGTACCTCGACGTTAGTCTATGATTGCATAATGCTTCACAGTTTTTCAAATTAACTGCGACAAGCGAAGCAGCTTATTTTGTCACAGTTTATTTCAACTACATGTGACATACCACAGCGTCACAGCTAGCTTTGCATGTTAACCAAGAAATGGCGGCTGAGTGATTTTAAACAAAATATTCGGTGATTAACCATAGCTTCTGATTATAACAGTAGTAAATATCTTCACATGAATTCCTCTAGTTTTACTTTTATTATGTTTGCTCCGACTCACTGTATTTTTATAGTTAGTCTTCAAAACATTAGATGCTATTAAATACAACACAATATATATATTTATTTTTGTCACTGTGACAAAATCGCAAATATAAGTCACAGATATTCATGTGTCACAGATACTTAAAATTATCGGTTAAGCTCATCCCTACTCACGAACAAGTGCTGGGGCCGCGGTGGTGTAGTGGTTAGACTACGACCCCTACCTAGGCGACCCGGGTTCGAATACCGGTGACGCTGCTCCCGGATTTTCGCATGTAAGTATCTTGCCGGATGATGCCGCTGGTCGGCGAGTTTTCTCGGGGATCTCCCGCTTTCCACGCCCTTTCATTCCGGCACTGCTCCATTCTCGCCTCACTTCACCCTCATCTCCCCAGTTTTATTTTAATAAGCCACAAGGGTGATTCTGTTAAAATTCTCTTTTTTTTTCACTGTTGTCTTGTACACGATGTTTGAATATTATAACATTTGTTTCAAATATTATAAACTTTATTTACTGCTATCCATATTACCCCACCATCTTATCCAAATAGCCCCTCGAACTTCCTTCGCTTTCAATCTAGCGGGTTATTCTGATAAAGGCTGTTCACGATCAAGTGAGAACTTTTGAAATCATCCTTAGAAAAAAGTCACTGCCCCTACCTGCATATATTTTAACGGGCGCACTGCGTGACATGTGTCCAGTAAAGTTGGCAACGATAGAGGGGAAAGTAGTTGCATATACTAACGTCAAATAAAAAGTGTTAGGTAACCATTTGCGATAACTTAAATTATTTCTCTAGCTTTCTGTATTTTTTATTGCCTTGAAGTGTAAAATAGAGCACGTTTCTACAATATTTACTTTTCTAATAATTTCACTATTTCCTTTGACCGACGCGCGAATAAAGTGACGAGGCCCATGGCAATTTTAATTTTACAAAAGGCTGAGGAACATACAACGTGTATAGAAGTCGATCTCAAGCAGGGTTTTAAAAAGTGTCCATTTTACTGTGAACAATATATAGCTCGATTTCAGCACTAGAATGTCAGTGAATTTTAATTATAGGCTGTTCACGGTAAAATGAGCTCTTTTGGAAGCCCTGCTTAAGATCTACTTTTATTACCGTTGTGTATTCTTCCGCCTTATATAAGATTAACATTACCATGGACCTCATCACTTTGTTCATGCGTCGCTCAAATGAAACTGTGAAATTATTAAGAAACTAAATACTTTAAAATTTTGCTCATTTTTACACTTCGGTGGATTAAAAAAATAGAAAGCGAAAGAAATATATTTAAGTTATCACAGATGTTGTTAACCTAATACTTTTTATTCGACGTTAATATAGGGAACTACTTTTGATCCATCGTTACCAAGTTTACTGGGCAAATGTAACTCAGTGCGCCCATTAAAATATATGCATGCAGGGGCAGTGACTTTTTTAAGGTTCATTTCTAAAGTGATCACATTATCTTGAACGGCCTTTAATTATTTTACTACAGAAAGGCAAAACAATATTTGTGTATCTACTTGCTTGAACCCTCTGTGCTACATTAACTTTGTTTTAATTTTGCATTTTGTTATTGTTCTGTAGAGCCAAGTGTTCTGTGTTAGTGTCGCCAGCCTGCTAGATCGATTAGGGGTGACGGAGGGGTCTAGCAACAAGGGTACACGGCAGCTAAGGGCAAGGGAAGGGGAGTGGGAAGGAACATCCAATCAGTGGTGCCCGATAACTTTGACCGTCGCGGCAACAGATAAGACGAGTGGGTCAAGAGGGCGAAAATTGACCCGCCGTTGATACGGAGCTCTGTCCCTCCCATCACTATCAACGAGTGTGTGCTCATTCCGGAGGATGTCTGGCGCTGAAGAGAGCGTACACACACAAACGTACACACACAAACGCACACCAACACACACACCAGGGTAGCCAGATCAGGCGATGAATTGGCTTTACCTTGTGACTTCATAGTTGAATTAATCGCCGAATTGTCTTCTTTTTTCCGCCGACTGTGCTAGTTGCCTGCAAAATGCGTGCTATTATTAGAGACTTGCAAAATTCGCGTAATTATTTGAGGACACGTTAAACTTACAACGCGTGTACATTTGCAACATGTTTGTCATCGGGCCATACTTTATCTGACATGCCCTGAGTAACTCTGCGCCAATAAATGAACGCTTCGCAATTGTGCGCCCCAATCACGTGAAGTCCCGTCAGAAAGGGCCTAGTTTCACATCTATGCAGCAGCCAATGGAGAAACGACGCCGGCACGAATGTATACAGCACTGTGCAGTTCGGCCTGATACCAAATAATAACGCTAATTCTACAGGTCCCTAACAATGAGGAAACTTATGATTTGAAGATTTATAATTAATGAGTGCTGTTTTATACTTTTTTTTCGCGTAGGTTCATTGGGAACTGTTGTCGATAGGGCCACCAGATTTTCTCGAAAAGATTTTTCTGCCAAGTTGTATTTCAATGCAATTAAACTCAGATCCACTTTCGCGATTGGTTGGTTTCAACTGCTACGCCCCTTGGTTGCCTGCTCGCGGATCACACACATTCAGTACCAGAGTAACTTAATTCTCATTGGCGCAGCTGAATACTCCTCTGTCTTGGGTGAAGAAATGCGGCCAATAACGTGCGGAAAACTGCTGGTGTGCAAGTAAGATATTGAAATTTAGCATCCGTGGGATTCTTTTCGCGAAATTTTCGTGGCTCTAGTTATCGGCGAGTTATTTCAGGCGAGTAAATGACTTTTCATTCGAACTTGCACGAACGAACGAAATTAGAAAACTTCAGCTTCCTTTGCGATCGTGTGCCATTGATAGACACCCGAGAATTTCGCGGGTTCATTTCTAGACAAGTTCGAATTCACACACATGTACGTTCATGTTACGTTTGTAATTGGTCGACGTGTTTTGGAAACCTCCTGGAGATAAATAAGCCAATAACAAACATGCAATAAATTGTGGGCCCAACCACCACCTTTTACTACCAAAAAAATCAACCAATAAACAGTTGGTATTTATATGAGAGTATATAAGACTGTGACGTCTAGCTTACAGGTTATTGAACTCGCGAATTTCTGGAGTCTCTAGGCCGGAAATTCCGTGGATTCGTTCGGCAATAAGCTTGACTCGGCAGTCCTTTATGCATTCGAGTCTCAGTTAATTGTTGATTGACTTAAGCTCTAGTTTAAGCCAAGGCCAGGTAGTACGGGATTATTTCCTTGTACTTATGCAGGTCAGTAACTTGATGTGTTCCAATTCAGCTGGCTCAAACAAAATTATTTTGTTGTTATTATTTATTTGCCCCAAACTGTAAAGATTTTGTTGGTGAAAATATTTTTTAGACTCTAGGTACACTGGGGCCACGGTGGTTTTCTAGAATCCCTGCGTGGTCTGTCCAGCGTTGTGAATCTGGATTCATTCAGATTAGGGAGAATGGGCGACTCTACAGCCGGGGCAGATAAGTTCTCGCCCGAACAGACCGACGCCAGTTAGCTACAACTTATCCGCTACAAAGTTTTTTGTGTTGTTTTTGCCGGTCAGATGTGTTTTTTCTTTTGTTTTAATCTTGCTTTTAAGGTCTTTCTAACTATATCTATGTGTCTCGAGGTTCTATTTCTGTCGCTCGCGTGTTTGTCATTTTTTTCTCGTCGCTCATTGTGCGTACAATGTCTCCGCTCTTATCTCTCCCGTCCCCTCATTTTCTCTTCTTCGAGAGCATGTCGAATGTAGCCGACGCCTAATTTCAACCAAACTCTGTTGATAAACCCCTGGTATGTGTCCCGGACAAGACGTGCATTTTATGAACATGGTTCTGCCCACTCCACAAGTCCGCTTTACTGCATGAGATGCTCTGGTTCTGAAAATGTCACAATTATGATTTTACCACGTTCGGAAAGCGTGTTATATTGATACCGGCACGGTTCCAATCAAAAAATGTGTTCGCTGCAATGTACAAAACAATATTTTTACATATCCCTAAAATAGTTAACATGATACTCGAAGCAAAGATATTACAGTCAACGGGTTGGAACAATTACACAACCACAGTGAACACGCAGAGAGCATTTCACTTCTGCAAAATAATTAATGATGTTGCATAAATGTATTTATTTCAAAATACTTGAGCTGAGATTCACTTTAGTGACAGGATGATTTTAAATTATTACTATCATGCGTATTAAGCTATCTTGTCGGCGAAACACGTACAATCAGTATCGGAGTAACCTAACCCTGGTTGGTCCAGCGAAGTTTTCGAATGTCTTCCACTAACACGTTCTATAGATGAACAGGTGCGACACTGAAATATAGTCGGATTTTCCCGGATGTCAGTTGTCCCTATGTAGTCTATCAATAGGGATAGGAAAATTTCGTGAGTTCAATGACCTTTATGCTAGACTCCACAATCCTTTGTATAGCCGGACATTAGATGTTTGTCCATTGGTTGTTATTCAGTGTTACCTCACATTTGACAAAACGGGATTCGCTTCTTGTTCCCTTGCAATTCGGCTATTGGCGCGGAGTCTAATAAATTCTGATCCAATTGCAAATGTGACTTTAGTGTACACGAGTTTTAAATCTATCTTGTCCTGAAATGAAGTTTCGCGAATTTTTCCTATCCCTATCTATCAATTAACTGGAGTGAGTATAGGGACTGGAATATTTCACGAATTCATTAAGGGACAAGCTGGATTTCAAACACATGTACGATTCTGTTACGTTTGTATTTTGGTCACGGTTTATTAGACACACCCAGGTTAATTCTAAACCAATAACAGACCTGCAATAACACAAGTGTCGTATCCTGTGCCACCTGGCCTGAGGAGCAAACTTGCTACACATCGGGGCGGGAGCCAATGAACAGAAATATGAAGCTTGAAAATGCATAGGACCGCGGATTCTTGCTTGCAGATGGTGTAAAATGCCAAATTTTTCTGTCCCTAGGCATAAATAAAGCAGTTTTAATTCAGTATTTTCTTCATTGACCTGGATTATAGTTGCAATTCGATTAAATTTCTCAACTGGGCTTAGCGGGGACACAATTCTCAGAACAGGTAATTACTATATCAATCTGTTTTCCGCGATAATAAAGTTGTGTTCCAAAACATTTAGTCCATTACCACATTCTTGATTGGATCATTTGAATTGTTACGCTTCTTATATATATGCCCTCCGGTTACGAACGGTCAGTATCAGATAAACTTAATTCTTATTGGCTCATTCGTGTAGCAGACAGTATTCACAAGACAGGTGGCCAGTAGCTAAAGGAAGGTTTCAAGTGTGAACATAGGATATTGAAGTCTAGCCTGCACGAAAATATTTTTGCTAAACAAAAAAAAGGGGGCCGTAGTAATCCTACTAGGGACGTGCCAATTACGAGTTATTATTTGTAATCAGGCTAAACTTCACTACCAGGCGACGTTTCTTCATTGGCTAATGCGGAGATGTGTAGTCTCTCTCTCTTTCTGACTGATGGCTCGTGACTGGAACATACAATTGAGAAGTATTAATTTATTGGAGCAGAGTTCCCAAGGACGTGTAAAATAACGTAGGTCTATGGTGCAATACCATACGTACTGCACAGGAAGAGTGTTTTAAGTTTAACGTGTCCTCAAAACATAACGCGAATTTTGCAGGTATCTGCTTATTGATAGAGACCTGCAAATTGCGCTTTATTATTTGGGGACACGTTAAACTGTAGACACGTGCACCATTGCAATAAATTTGTCATTGGGCCATACGTAGTCTGACATGCCCTGGGTACCTCTGCGCCAATAAATGAACACTTGAGAATTGTATGCCCCAATCACGAGCAGTTCAGTCAGAAAGGACTTGGCTTCACATCTATGCAGCAACCAATGGACAAACGACGCCGTGTCCGGTAAATACAGTACTGTGGAGTTCAGCCTGATGTCAAATAATAACGCGAATTTTGCATGTATCTAATTATTGGTCGATGGAACCTCTGGCTGAGGACCTTCTGTCTGAATGGCTGCATGTGTAGGTGTAGTGGGCGATATTTCCTATGCGCTGGTTTATCGGCTGAGAAATAAATTACCAGGCGCTAATCGGCGAAAGACATTCGTTCATGTAGCTAACCAGTGACGTCATTTTGCTGGCGTGTGTGGCTAGGGTTCGCGGCACCAGCGGCGGTTTAATTTCTGTATACTTAGCTATTCTGTGCACAAACGCTTTTCCACGCTTAAGGTTGAGGGACGATAGATATATGACATTTAGGGTTTATACATTTTTCCTCCAAAAAATTTTTTTCTTGTTTTATTCCCAGAGCTTAGAGATGTCAAAGAATTGCACATAGTTCAGTGGGTATCCTGAAGTTGAAAGTCATGTCTTGTGTAGACATCCAAGTGAACATAAACTTTCTTATCCTTTCTCCTGATAATTAAATTGCATCTACAGAAGAAAGTTACAGTATGGCAGCAACAGCCTCGGAATACTAATTAAAGGCAGTTCACTATAAAGTGAGCACTTTAGAAATGAACCTCATAAAAATGTCACTGACTCTGCATCCATGTATTATAAACCTTTCAGACCCACTTTAATTGAGTGTTTCGGGTGTTGCAAACAATAAAAATTTATGATTCGTTCTGTACTGAAGTCGACACTAGACTTGTTTCGTTGTCACAGCCAATGAGCTGTAGTCTTTAAGTTCGGCATTAGTTATATGAACCAATTATGACTTAGACCAGTAAGACGATTTGCAAACCATTTACCCACGTGCAAGATCATTGGTAATTGAGCTTCGAGTGTGCAGTAGACCCCATAAAAATCTACTCGATCGTAAAGTTCACAACTGTGTACACTAGGTCTGAATGTGTTAATGGGCGTACTGAGTAACATTGGAGATCGCCGAGAAATTCCACTGGCCAATGGCATCGTCCGGTACGATACCAACTTGCGAAAATCCGGGAGTGACCCGGCCGGGTATTCAACCCGGTTCGCTTAGGTGGGAGGCGAGCAGGCTAACCGCTCAGCCACCGTGGCACCCAACTTTCGCCGAAGTCTTTCCACTTATGAAACGGTAGGGTTTCCGCTTAAAATCCGGTAGTTGCAGCGACACAACGGGATCACTGCACGCCATTTCAGAAGCTTGCCTGTAGGTGGGAGGGGCGATGTTTTCGCTGGTCGTTTCGCCCTTATCACTCGGTGCCTCGAGTGGCCACAACAGCAATTCTTTCTACTCTGCCTTAATCTAAGTGTTATGTGAACTGAATGCCCGAAGATAGGGTGGGATTTATTTGCGTCTCAGGGCTAACCCCTAGCGCCTACAAGGAAGGAAATTATGCAAGGAGACGTGCTTCGCGGCAAAGAGGGTCGCTGAAACGGGCCTGCTAAAATATTCCCTATAGGTAGAGACCTGAAGAATTCGCGAATTCATTTTGAGACAAGCTAGGATTCTAAACACGTGTATTTATGTATCTTTAGCTATTGGTCCACGCGGTGTTTGACACCTTCTGGAGAACTCTCGCCCAATCGTCCTCTTTCACTGTGACAGCAGACAACCAATGCTAATTTAATATTGGCTAATTTGTACATAAGACTGTTGGATCTAGCCTACAGCTCAATGAACTCGCGAATTCTTCTGGTCTCTATGCATTAGTCAAGTGTATCATGAATGTAAAAAAAAAGTATGCTAGTTCTTACACTAACGCGCACAATACAAACAGAAACTAAATAGATTCAAAATGCACAAATTTAAATGTTGCACTTATGTGACGCTATCACATGGAACTATTTCTCATGCCTCGTTGTCAACTTAACAGACAACTTGCTATAATCGATTCGCGGTTTCTTCACACTTTTTTTTAAATCAAACATTTGAAAATCTCTCCATGCATGGCGTTAGTTGTTTCCTAAATATTCCATGTGTCACAAGCGTCTTGTAACTCCGTTAACCAGAAAGTATCTTATTTTTAGTTGAATTGAAGTTGTACCTGTATTTTATTTAAAAATTATAATATTTAATTTATAATTAGTAGAGACCTGCAAAATTCGCGTTATTGTTAGAGGATATATTAAACTTGAAACACGTGTACCTTTGCAACACGTTTGTCATTGGACCATAGTTTGTGTGACACACCCTGGGTGACTCTGCACCAATAAAGGAGCACTTTACAATTGAGTTCACCAATCACGTGTAGTTCAATTAGAGAGGGCCTGATGTCACATCTATGCAGCAGCCAATGGAGAAACGACGCCGACTCTAATGCATAGAGTACTGTGAAAGTCGGCCTGATAACAAAAATAGCGCGAATTTTGCATGTCCCTAATAATTAGGAATAGGAAAAATTCGCGAATTCATTTCAGGACAAGGTACTTTTCAAACGCGTGTACACTGAAGTTACATTTGTAGGTGGATCAGAGTTTATTAGACACGTCCTGGACGACTCCGCGCCAATAGCCGACTTGCAAAGAAACAAGAAGCGAATCCGGTACTTTCAAATGTGGGATAACACTGGGGCAACAGCTAATGAACAAACATCAGAGGTTCGACTATACAAAGTATTGCGGAGTCTAGCATACAGGTCATTGAACTCGCGAGATTTTCCCATCCCTATTTATAATGAAATAAATAAAAAAAAAGAAAACATGTGTGTAGGTAGCGCCTAGCAAGAAATAGTTCTTATGCAAAATATTATTACAACTGAGTGCGCACGAATTCGGTGCGTTGTCTTTTGGTGTAATTTTCTTGACTTAGTTAAGCTTAGCTTACACGCGGCGGAGGAATATCCTGGAAGTAGAGCATAAGCAGGCCTTTAGAAAATTGTGAAGTAACCGGAGTCAGTGTTTCCGTTAGTATACTCGCAGTAGGGACTGTGACTTACTTTTCATAGGTGGATTTAAAACGTGTTTTCTTGATCGCGGGCAATATTCGGCCATCCGGATCGCTAACGTGCCGAGTTCACAGTTATCTCGTCGCATCTCGAAAACAAGTCGGCCGTGGCAGAGGAGATAATGACATCATCGCTAGGTCGTCAACCAAACGAGCGAAACAAAAACATGAACTGCTGATAACGAGTCGAAGAATTTGGCTATTGACTCTTAAACGATATAATCTTGTTTAATTGACCGTTCAGAATTGCCCTGGCGAAAAAGAGGCTGTGATTTTTTCCCCTTCCCTTTTGCGGCATCTTTGTAGATTTTGTCGGTCGTGGTAGAAGGTTACGGAGATCGAAAAAGACAGTGCAGATAATTGAAAAATAAGTGTTAGGAACAAATACTGATGGTGGTGTTACGGTGAAAATTGCAGGCAATAACGGTCCAAGTAACTTTTTTTGTGTGCGAGAATGGTTTTTTTTTTTTTGGGGGGTGGGGGGGGTGAAGTACATAGAGAGGGACAAACAAGCACGTTGCAGAATTCGTTGTAGGTTTATATGGACCCTATAATTCAGTACCAAAGTAGACTGCATAGCAGTATACGTTAGTCTTACGTGTCTAATAATTGATAGAAAAACATAATTCATGACCAGTTGTATTTCATAACAGATTACCTCATATCCACGTTCGTGATTGGATGATTTGGGTTTTATGCATTTAGGTGTCTGCCCGCGAAAGACAGACATACAGTATCGGAGTAACTTAATTCTCATTGGTCTTTCAAGTAAGAAAAATATCTTCTTACAAAGACACGTTGCCAATAAGCAGAGCAAATCTGGCTAAAGTCTGTTCACAATAAAGTGAGCACTTTTGAAATCAATCTTAGAAAAAAGTCACTGCCCCTGCCTGGACATATTATAGCGGGCGCACTTGGTGACATACGCCCAATAAAGATGGTAACGATGGTTGGAAAATAGTTCCATATCTTAACGTCAAATTAAAAGTATTAGGTAACAATTTGTAACCACTTAAATTATTTCTTTCGATTTGTACTTTTTTCAAAGATATAGAAGTGAAAAAAAAGCAGATTTGTGAAGTATTTTACTTTTTTAATAAATTCAAAGTTCCACTTGATGGAATCATGGATAAAGTGATGAGGCCTATGGCAGTGTTAATTTTACATAAGCCGGAAGATTACACAACGTGCATACAAGTAGATCTTAAGCAGGGCTTTCAAAAGTGCTCATTTTACCGTGAACAGCCTTTATAAAGTGATGTCTGGCAAGAGTCCTACTAGGTCGTAGTTCTTGCAGTTGCCGTTAGATAGCATCAACGTTCATATAGGAAATTTACGAAATGCTTTCCACGCACTGGACAAGGCTGGTTGCCCGTTGCCGCCATTAATGAGAGCGCGGTCTCAACTATCTGTTTGGAGTGACGTTTGATTTGAGTCGTTCGTGTTAAAGAAGTGCCTGCAGAACTGCAACGAATTAATGTTGTCGAAGGATTTGTACATTTATGTAACAGGCGTATTTTTTGTTTGTATTCATATGATTGTGTAACTTGAATCATGTAACTGTGAAATGCAGTTGGCGAAAATAATTTTTCCCGTTTGTTGGGGCAAGTTTCCTGGGGCAAGATTATGCGGACTCTCACCCCACAATACCAAACATTATTAAAACATTTTAAATATTTTTTAATACGCGCACAACTTATACAGTTTGATTGTTTGGCAGAAATTAAAGTTAGGTACATGTCATATTATACGTAAAATCAAATACCGTAGTTTACAGAAGGAAACAAAGATGTTGGTAAAATACAAATTATCATCTTAGAAGTAGTCTGTTGCCAACGATTTCTACGACAAAAGAAATAAAACAGTAATATAATACGAACAGATATTAATGAAATAGTACACCAAACTGAAAGTGTATTATGCAAATGAATGTAGTAAATCTACGTCAACACATCCTGGTAGATGAAAAACGCAATTGCAGATTGCTAATTTGTTTCGACTGACTTATGAAAAGGCAACAACTATAACCATTCGCTAAAATGCTGTCATTATAAAGTGAAATAAAAGTAGGCATATCCCAAAGAAAACGACTGTAACATCAAAATCAGAAATCTTGAAGACCAAAGGCGTTGGAGGAAAACGCAAATTGACTTAAGATGGCAAGAAGGTGAACTATGTCTGTAGTGGACGTGGTGCAATGTACGAAGAGCCTCCGTCCGTGGACTGGATTATGTGGAGTGAATGTAGATCATGGCGGGATTAACCCTATATACTGAATAAATGGGAAACGGTGAGTCAAGAGATGTGGGCGGCTATGAACATCGAAGTCTTGAGGAGACGATGAGGGTGATTGAGGTGAGTGTGGAGCAGCGCCGGAATGAGTGGGCGGGGTTGGGAGGGAGCGGGAGATCCCCGAAAAAACCCGCCAACCAGCGGCGTCGTTCGGCACGATTCCCACATGCAAAAATCCGGTGACCGGGCCGGGGATTGAACCCGGTCCGCGTTGGAAGGAGGTGAGCAGGCTAACCACTCAGCCACCGCGGTCCCCAACAATACAAGACCACAATTGTAACAAGAAAATACAAAATTGAATATTACGTAATACCCTTCAAATTTGGCATGTCTTTACATTTCACACAATTTAATATTTAAATTTTACTTTACAATATTAATCCTTTCCCTTAAAAGAATAGCACATATTTTTTTTATGAATAATGATTTTTATGGCCTCCCCCCTTTCATTAGCGTCATGATCGAGTGCCTCTCTGCTTCTCTCCCCCAAGGCAGGAAGACACTCCCTATATTGGCTCCATCTTTCTCTTCTAAAAAGTCCAGAACATTTGCAAACAGCCAGCAATGTAGATGACACTTCTCCGTGACGTCATATGGTAGGTATGTCATTAAAGACGGTGCAAGTTGCACACGAAAGAGGGATTGGGGGAAGGATTGGGAAGGAATCGGCCATGGCCATTGTTTCGGGAAATAATGTAAGACCAGTGTGTTACCACTGCGCCACCTCACTCGGTGTGACGTAATTTGCAGCACGCACGCTCCTTGAAGGTATGGTTGGCGGGGAGGGGTGGAGGGGAAATGCAACCCGACGACCAGCTTTGCGCCAATAGACGCACGCACTCCGTTAGCGACGTTTGCACAGGTATATATAGGCTGTTCACGGTAAAGTGAGCACTTTTCAAGCCCTAGTTACTTTTCCTTTCAGCCATTTGGTATTCTTCAACCACCTTTTAAAATAAACATTGCTATGTAAGTTATAAGCATAGTGTGTATATTCCACCGCACTCTAAAGTTAACGTCTAAGGCTAGAATTAAATATATTTATTGACTATTATTCCAAATGAGACGGCTTTCAAAAGTGCTCACTTTACCGTGAACAGCATATAGAAGCAGTCCAACGGGGCGCCACGTACCAAGGTAAGATCAACGTCAACGACCACCTCCAGCTCCCACGTAGTTCATGTAGGACAACATACGCAGGACGTTATAGTTGAAACCCGGTAAAATCGCGAGTTCAATGACATGTAACGCTAGACTTCACAGTCTTATATACTGCCATACAGATATCAACTGTTTATTGGTTGATTGTTTGGTAGTAAAAGACGGTGGTTGGGCACACAATGTCTTGCATCTTTGTTATTGGTTTATTTATCTCCAGGAGGTGTCAAAAAACCACGTCGACCAATTACAAACGTAACATGAACGTACATGTGTGTGAATTCCAACTTGTCTACAAATGAACTTGGGAAATTCTCGGGTGACTAGTTATAGTGTATTCGCAGTTTATTCACACTTTTTGAATCAAAACTTTGAAAAATCACCCCATATATGTCGTGTTTTGTTATTTCGTAAATATTCCATGTATCATAAGCGTTTTATTCTTCTGCTAAACGTGAAAGTGCCTTATTTTTCGTTGCATTGAAGTTTTACAAGTATTTTATTTATATATTATAATATTTCATTTATAATAAATATGAATACAAACAGTGAGAAAACATGTGTGTTGGTAGCGGCTAGTAAGAAGGAGTTCTCAATGGAAAATATCATTACAACTGAGTGCGCATGAATCCTGTGCGTTAACCTTTGGTGTAATTTTCTAGACTTAGTTAATCTTAGTTTGCACGAAGCGGAGGAATATCTTGGAAGTATAACTTTAACATGGCTTCTGAAAAGTGTGAAGTAACAATGAATGGATAATACTTCTTGTTGCACGTGACCGTCGCTAGATGGAAACATGATTTTCGCTCGATTTCAATACCTTACGGGTATATCAACACTTTTCCTTTGCTTACTGGCCACGTCGCTTTGCGAAAAGACATCTTATTTCTTGACTCGTCAATGAGAATTGTGGAATTTCGTTACCGTACGTCTGTCATTCGCGGGCAGACACCTGAGGCTTATAACTGGGGATAGGAAAATTTCGCGAGTTCATTTCAGGACAAGATAGACGTCAAAAACGTGTACAATGAAGTTGACTTTGCAATTGGTTCACCGTTTATTAGACACGCCCTGGACAGCTCTGAGCCAATAGCAGACTTGCAAAGAAACAAATAGCGAGTGCCATACTGCCATGTGTGAAGTAACACTGGCTACCCTATGAGACAGCAGCCAATGAACAAACATATAGGGCTCTAGTATACACACGACTGTGGAGTCTAGCCTACAGGTCATTGAACTCGCGAATTTTTCCTATCCCTACGTATAACACATTAAGAGTGGGATGGATCCTAGCATTTTTGTGAAATTTTTTTTGCGTAAATACGCGTATCTCGGTAAATAACTATTCTGCAAATACGATTTTTGTCAGGAAATATAAAAAGCAAATATCTACCACCCTATTTTTTTTTACTTTTGTCATATTACATGAATCCTTGGAGAAAAAAATTCGTGAAAATTGTCAAATATTGCATTTTTAAAGCTGGCCTATGCAATTTCTTTAAGCGGCAAGAGAAAAGTACAAAGATACGGACGTAGTTTAATCTGTGGCCTTTCATCGCGTGTAATAAAACCCCTATGTTACAGATATTATTTGCACAGTACAGCGATACGACGGAAACTCTGCACGCCTTGCCCGTAGGAGCGATGAGGCACTAGGCGTGCGTGTTAGTGTCACCCGTATCGCTCCCTCGTTTCCCACGGGGGTCCATCCCACTCTTAAAAGAGACCTGAAGAATTCGCGGAATCATTTTGAGTCACGCTAGAATTCAAAACACGTGTGTTTGTAAAACTTCAGTCATTGGTCCACACGGTGTTTGACACCTCCTGGTGAACGCTGGTCCAATCGTCGCCTTACACTGTGACAGCGGACACCAATGTGCAGTTAATATCGGCATATTTGTATAGTAGAGTCTAGCCTGCAAGTCATGCGAATTTTTCAGGTCTCTATGCATTAATTATCCAATTATAAAAGTGGGTATGGACTAAAATGTTATAAAATACAGCTGTTCGTGGAATATTTTCGCGAAAATCGGGTGTCGCTAGTGATACCGTCAGAAAAGTTATTTTTCAGATGATCTGGTATTTTTTTAATCAAGTTATTATTGATATTTCACGAAGCTGTAAAATATCTTCAAATCCTATAGTTAAACAAATCTGGCACTCGGTACAGTTTAAGTGGAGTAGTTGTGAGGGTCGGACGCCAGAAACTGAAATGCTGCCAAGTCTTGAGACTCACGCGCGTCCCGCTTGACTTTAGCGCGGATCGTAAAGCGAGCTCAGAGACGCCGCTGCTAGCACAGACACGGTCAACGCAAAAACAAGCCATTGCGTACGTCAGCGAGCACCGACTGCTGCTCAAAAACCAGCACCAACGCTCATTTAGGGAAAAAGTGAAGTGAAGTTAAGAGATTTGGGCGGCTCTTAACAGCGAGGTCATGACAGCCGATGAGGGTGATTGAAGTGAATGTGGAGCGGCATCGAAGTGAAGGGATGGGGAAACGGGAGATCCCCGAGAAGGCCCGCCGACCAACGGCATCGTCCGGTACGATTCCCACTTGCGATAATCCGGTGTCCCGGACGGGGATTGAACCCGGTTCGCCTTGGTGGAAGGCGAGAGTGTTAATCACTCAGCCACCGTGGACCCTTAGCGAAAATAATTGGAGCTGAAGAAAATGTTTTCGTATCAGTGCAAATACGAAATCACTAGGGGTAGTGAATTTTCGTGAAAAGCTTTCCAGACAAGTATAATTTCAAAACAATACATAGGGTTGTTTATCTATCTTTAAAAACCTGAAAAATTCGCTAGTTAAATGACCTGCAAGCTAGACTGTACAGTCTTATGTGCATATATGCAGATATTAACTGTACATTTGTTGTCTGCTGTCACAGTGGAAGGCGACGATTGGGCCAGCGTTCTCCAGGAATTGTTAAACACCGTGTGCACCAATGGCTAAAGTTATATAAACACACATATTTGAATTCTAGCTTGTCCCAAAATAAATCCTAGCATTACAGAAAATGATGTGGTCTGAAGCTAAACGCATGCATGCCACTTCAATACCGTCAGGCAAAGGAAGCACTCGTAACTCTAGTAGAACACTTACCGGAAGGGATAGTCGCATCAGCGAGATATTTGTACATTCGGGCTTCCAAAATGTCGGCAGTCGTACCATCTGTTGTGACTCGCTCCCCAACCATCCACTGGAGGCGCCCATGGAAAATACTTGCCGATCCTAACCTTTTCCTCGGATCTTTGAGCTGCAGCATTCGGCTTCTACAATAATATCGTGGCAACTCAGCAGCGTAAATACAGCATTCACCTGACAGCTGATCCTGCATGTCCTCTGTGTGGCAACACCGACACGGCCCTACATAGGGTAATTTCCTGTGTTTATGCAGCTCCCATCTGGCTGTGGTGTCTCGTACGAGTACGAAAATAATTCGCGATGAGCATGGATATGTCAGCAATTCGCACATGCTTCATTGCGATTTCTTCACCTTCCCCTTAGTTCGACGAAGAACAGCGGCCTGGTTCGTACTTCATGCGATCGATTTTTTGGTGGACCGTTCTACACCGGTGACAGTTCAAGACTTTGTCCAGCTTCTTTGTCAAGCTAGGTGGAACATGGCGCGGCGTGGCACATTGCGTCAGTGGTACGGCAATTTTTTATTTTCATTCTGACGTTTACGCCTACAGTAAGTGCGTGTATATTACCGAGGTTGGGTGTACGCCGTGCGCTGCCCACCCCTCGGTCGTTACAAGTGTACACCTTAATGTTCCAGTAGTAATCGTTGATAGGTGGTAGTGTTATAGGTCAGTGTCCCGTGTCGGGGTGTACGCTGTGCGCTGCACCTCAAATTAAATAATTTTGTGTGTACATATCTATATTTGGGTATGCTATGTGTGTATTTATATACCTGTATATATGCATATATATAAGGGTTAGCATAGAATAAATAAATTTAACACAAAAAAAGTGGTTAACTTGTGCGCCTCACATGCTCAAGGTCATTCAATTATTGTCAGAAAACACTGAAGTTTGGTTCTTCAACTTTGTAAGTAAAACCAGACCACCAAATGTTCTTATCGTTTTGTGCCCCCATGTAAGAATTGTATAGATATTTTATTGAGTATTTTGTTATGGTTTCTATTGTGTGTTTGAATGTGTACTGTACAATAGGTTAGTAATAAATACCTCTATATATTGTCTGTGACAGTAAATTTATTTATATATATTTAAAAAAAAAAGCTAGTTGGAGCGTGGGTTAGCGCCGTGTAATTTTAGGTTTTAGAGTTCAAATCTCCGCGCGCCAAAATTTTTTTTAGTAATTTTATGTGATACATTATTGCTGTTTATAATTGAAGCTATTGACAGAAAACGCTTATTTCTAGAATAACTTTGTCTAAAAGCAATAATACAAACCAAAGCTTATTTTAAAAAAAAAACCACAGGCAGCTGATTGCACTCTGCAGTTACTTGCGTACTATTGCTTTTTAAACAAAGAAATTCTAGAAACAAACCTTGCTAAACGCACAGACTAAAGTGACTGTTTTATCAGTCAGATACTTTTGACCGATTGAAACAGTGAAACTCTCACTGATTCAGATTAAGAGTGTAAATACAATAAATACTTGCACTGTGGACATTGCTGTTGCGGTGGAGGAAAAAACCTTAACTACAACACATAACAACGTTATTGTTTTTGTTTGCTTTCAAAAAACAACACCCCTCTTGTGCAGTTTCAATACCAACATCTGTATATTCACACTTCCGAGCCGTCATAGTCACGACGTCTTAGGTATCTACTGGAGAGTTATGACAGCACGATTCATGCTCGCATTTTCGTGCGGCCGGCACACTTATTGCCGTCGTTCCTATGCCACGTCAGAACTGTGACAGTGTCTTGTAAAAGCACCACGCTTGCGCTGCTGGGCGTCTGCCTTAAGAACCTTACGAGCCACGATCGAGCAATTTGCGCATCCCCGTGGAAATAATTACGTGCAGCCTTAAAAGGGGACACTATGGTGTTCCTTTAACTTAAGGCCAGTCTTCGCCATGTATGGGCGTATAGAGAATCAAAGGTTAAATTCAGACAAAGATTTCTCAGTCTTTTTTGTGGTAGTATTTTCAACTAAAGATTTTTTGTTAGAGATTGAATTCATCTAGATTTGCTAACCATCAAAATTTTAATTTTAAATTTCAGATGTACGTTTTCATTATTTATAAAATTGTGACATTTTATAAATAATTAAAAAGTGCATTCAAAATATAAAAATTAAAATTAGAATTGTTTACAAATGTAGATACGTTCAGTCTTAAACAAAAAAAAAACTTGGTTGAAAATATTATCACAAAATTGACTGAGAGAACTTTGTCGGAATTTAGCCTTTGATTCCCTATACGCCCATGCATGGCCTTAAACTGAAGTTGGATATTTCGTCTGCTGGCTTGTGAAACTCGCCATCCTTGCCGAAAAGCCGACCACCAAACGCCGCCGAATAGGCCTGCCATCCAGCAGTGACCGCAGCCCGGCACACGGCTCCCTTCGTTCACGCCGAAATTCATACTGCCAGTGTAACCGGCGAATTTTACCCCCAGGTATGAAAGGACGGACACCCTCGCGATCGAGACAGGAAAAGATCGTGCTAAGTAAATCATTATATCATTGGTGAGGTGTCGGCACAGTGGGTTGCCGTACGGAAAGTAAACGGGTGATCAAAATAGGAGCTTTTCGGAAAAATTATTTTTTTTTCTCGGAAAGTGGTACAATTCCGCTCTATTAATTACAAAGTACACGAGATTATTACGCTTAAAAATCATTTCTGGGGAAACTCCAAACTTCACTCATGCGTGACCGATTCGCGGTCACCACCAACAAAAAACCACCAGCGTTCCTTGAATCACTGTTTTGGGGATTAACTCCCCTGCTGGCACTGAGGACTCTGGCTAGGTGCGTAATTTTTGGCTACGTTTAAACAGTAATTTTATACACTTGTTCCTTAAATTGTTATTCTACCCCAAGGGACACTGGCGAGAAAGTGACGAGGTTAATGCTCTCGGGGATTAGTGTCAACCTGATGTATTGTGGTCAGCCGATGGTTGTAAACAGTGTTATATTGTTGTCGCCGCTGTCAGCGGACCACCAAGCAGCTTTGACAGGTGCCGCCCCTCAGGCATTCAGGGGGTAATAATAGCCTGGGTAAAATTCGCCTGCTACACTGGGCACCACGAGTGTCGGCCCTAGCGCTGCCCAATGACCTGTAGGCTAGACTTCACAGTCTTATATACTCTCATATAGGTATAAATAGAGGCCTGGAAAAATCCGTGAGTTCAATCACCTGCAGCCTAGACTCTACAGTTTTATGTACAAATATGCCGATATCAACTGCACGTTGGTTGTCTGCTGTCACAGCGGAAGGCGACAATTAGACACCGTTCTCCAGGAGGTGTCAAACACCGTGTGAGCCAATGGCTAAATTTATATAAACTTGCGTGGTTTGAATCCTAGCTTGTCCTAAATGGAATCCGCGAGTTCTTCATGTTTCTAGATATAAACTGTTTATTGGTTGATTGTTGGGGTAGTAAAAGGCGGTGCTTGGGCGCACAATTTCTTGAATATTTGTTATTGGCTTATTTATCTCCAGGAGGTGTCAAAAAACACGTCTACCAATTACAAACGTAACATGAACGTACATGTGCGTGAATTACAACTAGTCTAGAAATGAACCCACGAAATTCTCGGGTCTCTATTCATGACGTAGCTGCTCCTTGATTTGTCCTCTTCCCCAATCATGGGCGGAGTTGCAAGACGTACAATAGCGAAGCCAATACAGAAATAAAAAACTGTTTTTGGTTCCTGCGCATTCATAAATTTAAATAAAAAGTTTCGATAGGGTGTTATGCCATTAGCAAACTGATAATGAAAATAGCAATGATGCTATATTTCTTCCCCGCTAGAGAGGAGGTGTTAAATTCTGATGTATAAAATGGCGAGTCTGGGGCCATCTCAAGGTATTCGGCTCCCGTCTGCATAATCATGTATTGTATTAAAACTAGTTTTGTATTAAGGGACCCGTCTGATCAATGCTAATATGGACATTTTGTGCTCCATATTTTATGTCAGGGTTTCATTATGAAAAATTTCATAGGCATGGTTGCCTGTTTTATAGCATTTTATTGTATAGTGTATCTTGTATAAAGTATTTAATGTACCTCAAATATATTTGGGAGAAGCCATGTGGCTCGTATATTATGCAATTGATGTAAGGTTTGATTATGCTCGTGTGAGCTACTTTATATCACGTTGAGGCACAAATTTTACGTAACTGTTATACCGCTATTTAATGTGTATAATTTTAGGCCCAGATTGTACACTATCTACCAAAAAGTAATTGGGCACCCGTGAAGATAGGTAATTCAGTACGTCAGGCGTAGGACCGCTGGTGTTTGTCCGTGGTAGCATGAACACGGAGACCTATTGTAACATTCTGGATTTTGAAATGCTCCCAACATTGTGGCGTTTTTACGGAATGGACCCGTGTTACTTCCAGGATGACAATACCAGGTGCCATGTTTCAAGGGCTACTATGCAGTGGTACGCCGAAAACACTGTTCGCCGATTGCACTGGCCCGCCCAGAGCCCCGAACTCAACCCTAAAGAACATATTTGGGACGAATTGGATCGCCGGGTGAGCGCTTGTCAGGCGCGGCCAAAATCCATTGCTCAACTCATGGAATGGTTGCAAAAGGAATGGCGACGAATCCCCTTGGATGTCCTGCAAACACCCGTAGAGAGCATGCCAGACAGGGTGGCTGCTGTTATAGCAGCAAGAGGTGGCCCTACGAGATTCTCACGGGGTGGCAACCACCGAGAAAACATTGTGGACAGGTGGCCAATTACTTTTTGGTAGATAGTATATTAAGAAAAAAACGGATTTAAAAAATGAAATGGTGCTTGTAATATATCTGGAAGTTGTATATCAGTAATTTTCTACTAAGAAACTTTTCTTGTTTCACTGTGTGTGAAAGGATTCCTATGGCAAAGTAACCCATATTTTCCCCTACACCTTTAACTTCTTCTGGTATTGGTTGGATGAAGAGTTGTGAGCTGTTTAAGAGAGAGAATTTGAATCGTTATTTCCTTATCAGTATGCCAACTACTGGGTTGTTGGTGGTAAATAGACTCGAGATGGTCGGGGTGTTGGCACTCCTGCACATGAGGTGCTCTGGTGGCGATACCCTGAGGTCTCAGGGTTAACACGTCCACTGCCCTTTGCAGAAATTCCTTCGCCTCTCCGCCTACAGTTTAGAGAGCGGCATTACTTCAGGGTGGGCATAACAACCGCGCAGTCGGAAACCCGCCCCTTTGAGAAAAGATTTTTTTTTCCTTCGGCGTAAATTTAGATTCGAGCTGAAAGAGAGCGCGAGAGGAAGGGATGACTGACTGTTGAGCATGAAGAAAGTAACCGGGGGGGGGGGGGGGAGCGGGTCGCGCATGCGCCCGAGCTCCTTGCTTCGTTCACGCGCCACCGAAATAAAACCCAGTCAGCTGCTCGTTGGAACAGGAAGCTAGGCATTCCAGCACCTGTGTACCTCTCCCCTTTCCCCTGCTCCATAGCCATTGCAAAGTAGTTTTTGAGGTTGGCAGTAGAGAGCAAGTTAAGCTTCTAACACAATAGAAAACTTTAGCATTTGACTTTACGTTTCCTTGCCTCTGAAGAAATCACCAATCCATAGAGACCTGATAAATTCGCGAGTTCAATGACCTGCAGGTTAGACTCTACAGTCTTATGTACAAATGTGCCGATATTAAGTGCAAATTGGTTGTCTGCTGTCCCAGTGGAAGACAATTATTGGACCAGCGTTTTTCATGTGTCAAACACCGCGTGGACCAATGGCTAAAGTCATATAAACACACGTGTTTTGAATTCTAGCTTGTCTCAAAATGAATCCGCGAATTCTTCAGGTCCTAACCAATGGACAACCGAGTTAATTTTCTCCCAAATAAGTATCCTTTTATTTAAAACAGGAAACATCCTAGAGTGTTCACTTTAGCTGTTATATAAAGGCCATTATATTATTCACGATAATGAGTGTTAATGTGCTGTGAAGTTCTTTCAAGACCCTGAGAAGCGTTAACTAAGAAAATGAAACTACGTACACGCAAATTTTTTTTTTGTAGTAGACAAACTTCGTTTCATGTGTAATCCGTGTTACGCCTGGGCATTGGGTTCTAAATGTTAAAAATTACTTAAAAGTAACTCTTTTCCAAGTAACTAATTGTTTTAGTTCAATTACTGCTACGCAAAACTGACTTCAGGTCATTCATCTCACGAAATTTCTCAGCTCCTGGCGAAATGCGTTCCACCATGCGTCATATTTGAGAATTCTCTACGTCTCGTTTCGCTTCTGTAAAAGCCATTTCTCACCATCAAATATTAATAAGTTAAATTTATTTAACTTTATTTATTTAACTAAAAAAAACTTAATTTGCTGTTCAATGAATTGCATCCAATAAGCTTTTCAAGCCTCTGCATGAAAATGTATCATTAACTATTTAATTGAACAAGTTTAAAAAATACCTGAAAATTCGCGGCTTCATTTCAGGAAAAGATAGATTTCAAACGCGTGTACACTGAAGTCCCCTTTGCAATTGGATCAGAATTTATTAGACACGCCTTGGACGACTCCGCGCCAATAGCCGACTTGCAAGGGAACAAGAAGTGAATCCCGTACTGTCAAAAGTGCAGTAACACTGGGGCAACAGCCAATGAGCAAATATCTGAGGTTCGACTATACAAATGTTTGTGGAGTATAGCATACAGGTCTTTGAACTTCCGAAATTTTCCTATCCCTACTTATGACTCATGCACGACACGAAAATAATTGGTCAAACACCAACAAATTTTCTTAATTTTATTGTACATATTGGTTTTAAAAAATATGCGTCATTATTTTGTAAAAACTTTAAATGTGTACACGCAACTCTATTATTGTGAGATTACTTCCATTAATACCGTCAGAAAAGCTTGACATTTTGGATTCAAGAAACTATAGAACATGTTCTAAACGGAAATCTTGTAATAAACCAAGAGGTTCACGCAACTGAAAGAGAAAATGGCCGCAATGATGACGTTCCTATGACTTCCTAATAGCAGTCAACGAATTGAATTCAATAAAAAGTGAAGGTAATTTGCAGAAAAATTTATCATGTGAAAGGGCCTTAACGCCTTGGCTGCTACCGACGTAATGTGTATTTAACCGAGTTGTAAGGCTTTGGCGTATTATTATTACTTCCGTACTGTTTGAAGATGTGGGCGAAGAAATATTTCTTCACCAGCAGTTCTCATAAGGTTCTCTGCGACATAATATTACGTCGGCAATACTCAGCAGTGTAAATGTCTCATACGAACCGGATGGGCCATACATTATTCTAGGTGGGAAAGAACATTTTATTTGGCCAATTCCAAGTCGGTATTATATTGTTAGAGAGCCGAGCAGTAATAAAATTTGTACGTACAGTGTAGTAAGTGTGTCTGATGTGTGAACCAATAGCACGATTGTAAATAGGAGTACAGGGACCAACAGAAGTGATGGTCATACAACCGTGAACATACGTAACTGTAACTCACTTCTACCTTCTCTTGACTATCAGTAAACGTGTACCGCACATAAAGTGTTAATTAAGCTCTGTTATTCTGCTGGACAACTGAGGTTGAGTAGCCTTGAAGTCTGTTACACGCAACGCCGTCATCAGCGACCTAATCCGTCAGGTGCCACTTTAGATACCGACACCGCTTCTCCAAGGAGCCTGTGTCCAGACCACATTCTTCGATACTGCGATTTACCTTAGACTTTGTCACTCGTCGCTGCCACATGGCTGTGTTTAGCAAGAGTACCTTATTTCTGGTCCATTTTTGTACGCGTGGTTTCCTATTAATTATTCAGTCTGAAAATTATATTGCCACCTGTTGACTGCTTTTCTATCAGTGTGGTTTTCCCTTAGTTTAAAAGTGCATTTTGTTACTTTTTTCACCACTTTTGAGGTTATTTAATTTCGCCATTTTTTCACTATTCCTACCATGTTTATTTACTGTTGCAGTCATTACTCCATTGTTTTGCTGTCATTGGTTTATTCACTCAATGTACAAAGAACAGAAAAGTTTATAAATTAAACGGTGTGTTATGTCATTGTAACTTTTGAATTCTGCTATTTTGCTGTCATTGTCTTTACTTTTCATGTAAATAAAACACGTTATCAATCAAACCATTAAATCAACCAATCTATAGAACAGTTAATTCGTTCAGACCAACTGTACACAATTGTGCACATTGCGCACATGTAGATAATTACTGGTCTACTGCACACTGCGAAGCTAGATGACCAATGATCTTCCCTGTGGTTAAATGATTCGGAAACCGTCTTACTGGTCTAAGTCGTAATTGGTTCATATGATTGTAGTCGGACATTATAGTTTATAGCTCATTATTTGTGACAACGAAACAAGTGCTGTGTCGACTAAGTACAGCACGCATCATAAACGTTTTTGTTTGCAACACCTGAAACTGTCATTAAAGTGAGTCAGAAATGTTTAAGGCGGCGTTCTGGCGAAACTATTACATATTTATCTATGAAAAGAAAGCACGCTCCAGAATATGACAGAATGTTACTTTCAAGACATACGCACATTGAAGTTCAGAGGAGTGGAGAGATTTGGGCGGCTCGTAACATCGAAAGCCGATGAGGGTGCAGCGAGGGGAGAATGGAGAAGCGCCGGAATGTAAGGGCGCGAAAACCTGGGATCGACCCCGCCGGGAATCGAACCCGGCTCGCCTTGGTGGAATACGAGTTGTCTAATCACTGCAGCGACACGGTCTCATCACGCTCATCGAAAATATCATAGTTGTGCCCTCCAATGTAGCTGAAAACGACTTTTCCAGACGGCTGTATCACAAAATGTACGAACCTGATACGTGCGAAACTGCGATAAAGGTATGCATTGGACTCTGCTACAGAGTCGCATCCAATCAAATTACAGGGTCAGTGCTTAAGATCCCAAAGTTCTGCGATTACGGCGAAACCACTGCACGCTAGATCGTTGGCTTGCGTGTAGAGGCGATACCGCGTTACATACGCCGATCTGCGTTGCCCGTTAGAGCCCGTGCCATCTGATCTGAGTTAAAATAGGTTGCACACTGGGACAACAGCCAATGGAAGAAAAATTTTAGTTTTGAAAATACGCGTGTCAATGGATTCTAACGTACAGGTCGTTTTCAACGCGAAGATTTCTCCCACTATACATGTATATCTTAGTAGATGGGAACATACTTTACTCGGTCTTTATTGACGAATACTGAGCGGGGCTGGTACAATCGTAACTCGCCTGGGTTCGTTTCCCGGTCTGGCCATCCTAATTTCGGCTTTTCATGGTTTATCGAAATCATTCCAGGCGAATGCTGGGATGGGTCCTTAACCTGTTCAGTCACATATTGTGTACGAAGTAGAGACCTGAAAAATTTGCGAGTTCAATGACCTGAAGGCTAGACTCTACGAATATGCTATGTTAACTGCACATTGGTTGTCTGCTGTCACAGTGGAAGGCGACGATTGGGCCCGCGTTCTCCGGGAGCTGTCAAACACCGTGTGTACCAACGGCTGTAGTTATATGAACACACGTGTTTTGAATTCTAGCTTGTCTCAAAATGATTCCGCAGATTTTTTAGGTCTCTAATACGAAAATATTGCATACTCTGTAATCAGACGTAAGACATGATTTCATAAAAATCTTTATGAATACTAGAGTACTTAAAGTCAATACTTAACCCATTTATATTCCTAAGAACGTACAAAATTAGGTTTATTTTTTCACATCAAGCTGGACTCTTGCAGTTTTTATAAACGTGAACTGGTGTACTATACTAATTGGTTCCTACCTTGAAAAGAAGTAATTTGCTTTCTGAGTTATAAACATGCGATTTGCTCACACCGTTATCAAGTGCGCATTCATTGGCCCAGAATTAACCTGGGTGTTTGACAATGTTCCAATGACAGAAGCAGGACTAATGTAAACGTTCAATAATACCCCAGAATTTGCAGATTTCTACGTCTCATTTCGCAGAAGGAATTTCAAAAGAGGACGGCTTTACTCAACAAAAATATATCATCTAGCCTTGGTATCATTCGAGCCGTACATAAATTTGTTTTGAAGTAGGGCTAAATTGACTATTTTGGCCCAGTCCCTCCGAAAATTAAATAATGGGTCAAAAAGAAATATTAATATTTGATGTTCGAACAAATAATGTTTACCATATATGCATAACAAATAAAAATATGTCCTTCAGATTTATTTTTAACTTCCATAATTTTCGCATATCCCACTTTAAAACCACAATCTTATCGCGTTCGCGATACAAACATTTGCAGAGACGATACGATTACATGGAAAAAAAATTGTGCAATGCGATTTACAGAAATTTGCTGTCAACTTACAGAGAAATATTTTTCTCATCTTTTAAAATTTTCAGATGTGTTTTATTTGTAGTGACCCGCGAACTTTTCAACTACACATTTAGCGAAGTATATCTCAAAGACACCTGATTTGCGCTGAGAGAGTTCCATTCAATATTATTCTTTCACATTTGTAGTTTTCCTTTCGTGTCTGGCAGCCTGTCTCCGCCAGCAGAACACGGGAAAATGTCCATGTATCTAAGAACATTTTTACGCCTATGTGCATCAAATAAAAGGAAACGGAATCTGTAATGACGAAAAATCGAAGCCAAAATCCCAAAACCCAAAATACAGATAGTCTCTGTATTTCTTATAGCTTCGGGTTTCGGGAACGAACAATGCCGAGTCTGATCGATGTTTTCTTCTCCACTGTAACCAGAAAACTATCGTCTCTGCGGCGGTTGGGTAATCCACGCCACTAAGACATTCTTTCAATTATCAAAAAGCAGTATCAGGCGCCTATAACCGACAACAGAAACTAAAAAAAAAAGTTTCTTGTTTGAATGTAGCAGAAATACCAATAATATACTATAGACTACTTTAACATAACGGGTGAAACTGTAGGTAATTGGTCAGAGTCATGAGCTGCTAACATTTTTACCCACGTTGGAATCTCGTTCAGGTATAACATATAGAAACTGTTTAAACTATCTTTATTTATTCACAGTAGAACACCCACATCATGAAAATTAAAGATTTTTCTAATATCAATTTTTTTTTACTGGAAGTACAAAAAACTACCTAGGAAATTAACGGAGAAGTTCTGTGAAATTTACGGAAAATCCATTTTTGAAAATTATTGTGTCCGTAATTTTACGGAGATTTTACGGACACTTCTATATAAATTTATAACAGCAATTTCTCGCAAAATGAAGGGAAGTTGTTTTTACCAGTGTACATAGTTGTGTACATTACACACATGTCTATATTTTTTGTCTATACTGTACTCTGCGAAGCTCATCAATATTACCTGTGAGTAAATGATTCTCGAACATTCTTACTGTTCCAAGTCATAATTGGTTCATATTGTTGTAGCCTAACATATAGCCTGCAGCACATTGGCTGTGATGAAGAGTGAGTGAAGTGAAGAGATTTGGGCCGCTCTTAACATCGAGGTCTTGAGAGCCGATGAGGGTGATTGAGGTGAGCTTTGAGCAGCGCCGGAATGAAGGGGCGGGGGAAACGGGAGATCCCCAAGAAAACCCGCAGACCAGCGGCATCGCCCGGCACGATTCCCACATACGAAAATCCAGTGACCCGGCCGGGGATAGGGCCCGGTTCGCCTTGGTGGGAGACGAGCGGGCTAGCCGCTCGACCACCGCGGCCCCCTGTGACAAAGAAACAAGTGTTGTGACGACTTACGAACAGCACACATCATAAACGGTTTTGTTTGCGACACCTGTAACCGCACACTAAAGTAGGCCTGACAGTGAACTCTATATCTAATATCAGGGCAGGCAAAGTACGTGAAGTAGTTTCATCCTACCTTTGTGCGCGATGGTGTAGAATTGTTGTACTTCTTCGCTCCGCGGTCCCCTGTTCTCGGCCACTCGTTGCAGATACACCCTGTGCATTCGCTCGTACTCTTCTTGGCTGACGTTCATCTGAAAGTATTCCGAGAGCCCACTGAAGACACTTGTGCACCTCAGCGTACACACGAGCATGCACGCGCAAACACACACAGGGTGAGGGGGAGGGGCATTAGTGGTGAGATTTGGGCGCCTCTCAAAGGTTGAAGTAAAGCAACTGCCTATGGAGCGCAGTACCAGACTATACAATCTGAAAAACTCATAAAAAATTAGCACTGGTACCATAAAAATTGTCAGAAAAATGCGATTTATGTTGTATAAGAAAGAAACATGTATATATTTTGCAACATTGTAAACTATTTTACTAAAATATACGGTTTAAATGTAAAAAAAAAAATCGATTAAAATAGTCTGTATTTTAGCCAAATTTAAATACATTTCCTTTCTGGATGCTTTAGAAAGCAGAATTTGCAAGATAATCTTCCTCATAGAATATCGTCATGATGTTTGCTATTATTGTGTGTAAGAAAATTGTAATAATAAAGTAGGATATCATTTTTATAATTATTTTTATGAGAGTCCATTTATCACAAACATGTATGGGTGAAACTGACGTAAATAAAGTTAATTATAAAATTGATATGACATATTATTAGTATGATTTTATTGAATATGATCACAATAAATATTTAGACGATCTTTCTTGAAGAAGATTTTTTTGTAAAATCTGCTTTCCGGAGCATCCAGACTACAAATACGCCTAAATTTTGTTAAAAATGCAGACTATTTTATTGGATTAATTTTTTACATTTAAAAAGTAAATTTTAGTAGAATATTTTATAATTTTGCAAAATATACACATTCTCCTTTCATATACAGCATAGATCTAACTTTCTGACAATTTTTTGAGTTATTCACATTGTATAATTGGGTGCAGTGCCCCATTGGCAGTTGCTTTACTTCCACCTTAACATAAAGGTCATGAGAGCCGATGAGGGCGAAGTGACGTGAGAATGGAGAAGAGCCGGAATGAAAGGGCGGGGGAAACGGGACATTCCCCAGAAAACCCGCCTATCTAGAGCCATCGTCCAGCACTATCCCCACTTGCGAAAATCCGGAAGTGACCCGGCTGGGGATTGAACCAGGTTCGCCTTGATGGTAGCCGAACTGGCTAATCGCTTAGCCACCGCGTCCACAAACCATTTTAGTGCCATGCTCTTTAGTGCCTTAATAACATGTGTAAACCACAACACTCCTAATTTCAGCAGAATTCCACGACCAGCTGCAGTTGAAAATTATTTTACTTTTTTTGTTGATAATGTTCCCTCGGACCTTTTAGGGCAGAGATAATTTACGAGCTCAGGTGCTGCGATTGGAAAATTATTTGATGAGCGCTGTACTTCTCGCAAACAGTGAACCAGGTACTGCGTGTTCGCTGACGTCAGCATTAACCATTCACAATTGCGAGGTGCAGAAATATATAAACCAATCGGATTACTCGGAAGGAATAATCTCGTTCACAGGCCACTAATTTTTTGTTATGTACAGTGCCAACCATAAAATAATATCCTTCATGTGCAACATGATCTTGATCGTGGACAATGGGACTCGATGGATCCAAACAAGAAAAAAAAACTAGGTAAAGGATGTTCACGATAAAGTGAGTACTTTTGAAATAAACCTTAGAAAAATGTCGCTGCCTCTGCATTCATATATTTTAATGGGCGCACTAAGTGACATCCGCCCAGTAAAGTTGGTAACGATGGACGGAAGGTAGATCCATATCTTGACGTTGAATAAAAAGTGTTAGGTTAGCATTTCTGATAACTTAAATTATTTCTTTCGCTTTTTGTTTATTTTTGAATGCATCGAATTTTAAAAATGAGTAGATTTGTTAGTTGTTTAATTTGCAAATTATTTCACAGGTTTACTTGACCGAGGCATGAATAATGTGATGAGGCCCACGGCATGGTTAAACTTACATAAGGCGGAAGAATACACAACGTGCATAAAAGTAGATTTTAAGCAGGGCTTTCAAAAGTGCTCATTTTACAGTGAATAGCGTATAGCTCGGATGGAAGTCATTCCTTTAGTAAATGGATCCTAAATCAATTTTGCTGTTAACCTGAAAATTATTGAAAAAATGATTCAGTAAATCACTTGAACGAAACGCACAGGGGAAAATTAATATTTTCTAGGTAATTTCAAGATAGTTAGAAATGTATATATCTCTTCATTCCGACAAACGAGGTACTTAAAAAGTAAATTATTAACCCTTTGATGAGTATGCACGTATATACTCGGGCAACGTTTATTTGAAAATGTATTTTCTTTTGAAGACAAATCCCACACTTCTATAGTTTTGCTGTTTCGCTGTACTCTATGGGAAACTAAGCAAAAAATTACAACCAGTCAACATTTAAATTCATAAGAATAAGATTATTAATTTTAATAATTTCTCAAATGAACATGAATACGATAGATTGTGAATCATGTCACATCTGTCACGACACATTGGTTGGCACATAGTCAACAAGCGACTCCATTGACCGATGGACAGACAATAATAAACGTTGCGGAATACTGTAAGCGTGTCGGTGTGGCCAGGACCAATAGGAAGAGGGTAAATAGAAATACAGAGACCAACACAACTCGAATTGGCGTAGTGAAGAATTTAGGCGCATCTCTTAATCTTGTCTTCAGTGACAGTCAATCTGTGCCTTCCTAAATGGTTAATAAAAGAGATCATGGGACAACAGCTATGAAGTGTGGCGAAAATACGATTGTGTAAAATATTTACGCTCACTTTAAGTGGTCCTTATACCTGGGTGTTTTCCACGTTTGAGGTTAAGAAGCGCGGGAACGATAAGGGCGACACTGCCACGTGCATTGAGTGCCCCAACGCCGCTAAGAACACGGCTCTGAACTGGCGTGTAGTGCTCTAGTCATCTACTGCGCGTAGCTATGACAGTTAATGCGGCGATCCTATAAATTTATTTGTGGAAAGCCTGTAGCAAACTTCAGGGCAGGAAAAGTTCGCGACTTCATTTCAGAACAAGATAAATTTTAAACGCATATACACTGAAGTCACTTTTGCAAATTGGATCAGACACGCCCTGGACGACTCCGCACCAATAGTCGACTTGCAAGAAAACAAGAAGCGAATCCCGTACTGTCAAATGTGAGGTAACACTGGGGCAACAGCCAATGAACAAATAGCTGAGATTCGACTATACAACGGACTGTGGAGTCTATCATACCTTCTAAAATGTGTTTCGTCTTCGAAAACACCATTTTACGAGGTAATATGAACATTCAGCCTTCATTCCGTTTTTACGTCTTTCATTTCGTTTTCATGTCATCATCTCAACGCTCTGATTCAAGGTTAAAACTGCATATAATGTGGTAAAGATTTCGATAGTAAAAATATATTTGGTTCATATCTTGCAATTTGGCTTCGCAGTGCAGATGTCAAGCTAACTGCCTAAGAGGCGAAGTGAGAAGGGTGTGTGAGTTCAATCCCGACCACCTGCAATTTTTTTTTACTTTTTTAAATTACTGTAAATTGCACAATTTAAGAAGTAAGCTATAGTAAATATGTTTATTTCACGTAATGTTTGTACTACAATATTTAATTAGCCACTGCTGTTGGCCGTCAAATATTAAATCAGTGAAATTGTTTCACGTCACTAATTCTTTCAGTGAAATTTTTCACTCAAACATTCAGTGGTTCCACTGTTTCTAAATGGAGCCATTTTCACTGATTATAGAAGTTAAATTTCACTGCGAATCAGTGGTTTCCCACTGATTCGAATTTATAGTTTGCGTGTGCCTGTTATTCACGAAAAGATTTTAGGAAATGTTGTTTTCCAAAAAACTTTAGTTCTGAACCACTTTCCTGATTCTACAATTTAAATTGTTACGCGTTTTATATTTCTGCCCGCGAATCACGGACCATCAATAATTGAAGAATCTTAATTACGATTGGCTCTCTCATGTAACATACTCTCTTCACACAAAGACAAGCGGCCAAAGGAAGACTGTAAGATGTGCACAAAGGATATTGAAGTCTAGCCAGACGTAAATATTTTCGCGAAAAACAAGGGGCCTTACTTTTCACGAAATTCGGGTGTCCCCAGTAATTGACCCTTGCATCGTTGCTGGCGTAATATAATGAGAACGTTATTAAAATTGCTGGCGAAGTGATATTTCGTCGCAAGTGCCTTCGAGGTGTTATGGGAAAATGCATACAAGTTAAATAAAGAAGTCAGGAGACGTAATTTTAGGTCGACAGCTCTAAAAGTGCTAGATATTGTGCTGTGTAGTTTGGTTGACTTGGGTCTTAATCTATACCCCCTCTCCTACACCACAATTTGGAACTGTTCTGGAGCCATGCAAAGTACACAAGGAGTGAGTTGCGAAGAGAACGTAGCTCTGCGAGGTTTCTCATCTCGGCTCGTTTACAGTTGGCGCCCCATCGTTTTCGTCACCACGTCGTTGCCACCTGAGGTAAGTGGGGGAGGGTTTGGGGGGGGGAGGGTAAAGAGAAGCGATGCCAGGAGTAGACAGCTGTTAGGGACTGATCTGTGCTTCCCAGCCCAGTCAGTCAGGAGGTTGTGGGAGGTGACACACATAAGAAGACTTACGTTTATCCCCTCTGTCTTGCAACACTCTACACTGTAAGAAAAATTTGAGGTAAAATTCCGTTACATGTAAGGGAAGCTAATTACCTCTACATGTAAGGTAAAATTACCTCTTAAATGCAGAGTAAATTTACATAAGTAAAGTACTATTCTCTAATCGTACGGGAAAAGTACCTTACGAAAGTGGGGGATAAATCCCATACAAGTAAGGGAAACTAAACTATATTATATAATAAAAAATATCCCGGTGTATTAGTACTGTTAATTTTTACTACCTATCCCGTCTGACGAATAGTAACAGAAACATCGACACTAAAATCCTCGACACTTGGTGGAGGGTGGGCGCAAAACGTGGTCCTCTTTCGCAATAGGCCGATGCGCTAACCATTATAACACGACAACAGAGTGATGTCATAGTGAATATTAGCGTCTTACATGATTGTTTCTTCCGCCCGTCCACCCACTTGGTTGTTGAGACAACGCTGAAGAGATGCACGAGTCGTAATGTAATTTTCCCATCCATTTATGGTATTTCCACCTATATGTACGTGAATTTTACTCCAGAATGCGATAATTATACCTTACATATAAACAGCCATGTTAGACAGCTTGTATAAAATATATATAAAATGCAATTATCAAATAGTTATAAATAGACGAAGAGAACCACACGTCGTAAGGTAACTTTCCTATCCAGGAATTTTCCACTACCATGTAAGTTAATTTTACTCCAGAGTGCGATAATTTTACTTTACCCGTAAGGAAAACTATGTTTTCCTTACAAGTTTGCAAATATTACCTTACACTTGTCAGGTAATTTTCCCATTATTTCTTACAGTTTACACATTTGATGGAGTGGAGTCGAGATATTTTGGTGGCTCTTAAAATCAAAATCTTGATAGCCGATGAGGGTGATGAGATGTGAGTATGGAGCAGCGCCTGGATGCAAGAGCGGGAGAAACGGAGGAGCTCCGAGAAAACCCACCGACCAGCGGCATCGTCCGACACAATTCCCACATGCGAAGATCCCGGAGTGATACGGGAAGGTATTGAACCCGGTTCTACTTGGTGGGAAACTCACAGGTAAGATCCTTGACCATTGAACTTGGCAGTGTGCAGTAAAGATAAAACATTACCTACACGTGCGTATTGTACACAATTGTGCACGCTAGGTCTGAATGTGTTAACCAGGGACGTCCGATTTTCGAGAAAAGATTTCATATTTTGTTGTATTTCATAATGGCATAGTTTTTGCCCATCTTTAAAATTGGATGAATGAGGTGTTATGCGTCTGGGGTGTCTGCCTACGATTGTGAGATATGCGAAAACAGGGAAACTTAATTCTGGTTGATTACAGGAATAATAAAATGCCTTCCTACAAAGACACTTGGCCAATAAACAAGAGAAAACTGTTGATGTTTACGTAGGGAATTGAAATCTAGAGTGTCGCAAATCTTTTCGTGAAAATCGGGTGTCATTACTGATGATTAGAGGCCCGAGAATTCGCGACTTTGGTGACCTATAGGCTAGACTTCACAATCTTATATACTCTCATAAAGATATTAACTGTTTATTGGTTGATTGTTGTGGTAGTACAAGGCGGTGGTTGGGCGCACAATTGTTTGCATGTTTGTTAATGGATTATTTATCTACAGGAGGTGTCAAAAAACACGTCGACCAATTACAAACGTGACAGGAACGTACACGTGTGTGAATTCCAACTTGTCTAGAAATGAACCCGCGAAAGGTTCGGGGTCTCTACTGATGGCTAGAGACCTGCAAATTTCGCGTCATTAATTGGGAACGCGTTGAATTCAAAACACGCGTTCCTTTTGAATACGTTTGTCATTGGATCGCGTTTTATTCGACATACCCTAGGTTACTCTTGCGCCAATAAAGGAACACTTCACAAATGTGTGCCCCAATCACGCGCAGTTCACTCAGAAAGGGAGTGACTTCACATCTATGCAGGAGCCAATTGATAAATGACGCAGGCTCAAGTATATAGAGTACTGCGAAGTTTAGCCTGATGCCAAAAATAACGGCATTTATGCATGTGTGTACATATGACACTCATACACGTCTGACGTGTTACAGAACAGTCAGCGATTTCCAAGTCAAGAACCAATACGGACATAGCCTTTCCTAGCGTAATGCAATTTTTGCTGCACACGCACTTACTATTGAATAATTTTTTGCTTCTTGTGCCATGGAGCTAATGAAAATTACTTCTTTCGCAACACCTTAAACTTAAAGATTAATGAGTAGTCTACTTCAAGAAGGCAGGAATAATGTGCAGATATTCCGATCTGCTACCCTATGTTGTCTACATCAGAAAAGTAACTGGGACACATGCTTAAATACAGCTAGTCGGACTGGTAATTAATTAAATAAATTAGGAAGCATAAAATTTATCTTAAGTATTCCTCCATTCTCCCTTTCCTTCTTTATATACGACAATTTCTCGGAAATTAAAACGAAGCTGTGCAAAGCGGAGGATGTTAATATAGCCCAAGATTTTGTCTGAGATAAGAACATTATATCTTTGAGAAGATGTTAGTGGTTTTTAAGTACCCGAAGTATATATTAACCATTTTTTTCAACTAACTTTTATGTATCTTTTGATACGAAACTGTACTTACGTTTACAAAAAAAAATCCTCTCTATTGCTATCGTTAACATATTTTAGTCCGAACTATTCGTAAAACATAGGGACCTGCATAATTCGCGTTATTTTTTTTGCCATCAAGATAGAATTCCCTGTCGTGTCTGCACTCTAGACGGTGACGTATGCTAATTGGTTGTTGCCTAGGTGACAAACAATTTCCCTTCTGATTGTACGGCACGTGATTCGGCATTTCCAGTATGAAGTGCTTATTCATTGTTGTAGAGTCACTCTGAGCGTGTCAAATAAAAAATGGACCAATGACAATAATAGGACGGGTGTGCATGTAATTTAAGTATAACATATCTTAAAACAATTACGCGAAATTTGCACGTATCTAGTAATAACGGGCCGGAATTTTACGTATCCAACAGTACCGTGCCTCGGACATCGTTTCGAATAACTGGCATTCCGTTAATTAAATTTAATATACGACCACACTTGTTTGTTCCATAATAAATGTAAATTAAAATTTCGACATGCTATAAAACGTTCTAAGGGAAACTAAAAAGTATAAACTTACTTATTTCTTCTCTTTTTTTACCTTCCTTTATAATGAACGTAAGGGATAGTGTTGTTGTCTTTTAAAAAAATTGTTAAATATCAGCTTGTTATAGAAGCAAAAAAAAAAAAAAAAGTAGTGTGTAGATATTTACAGCAGTCTGTAAGCCATCAGCGTAATTTCCGCGCTGTGAGATTTGACAATGGAGCAAAATTGTCTGCTGAACCAAGGCCTAATGCTATTATAGTTATTAAGGAAAACATAATTATTAATACATGAAAGCCTTTACTTCCACGTAGGCTAGAATTCCACACCTTCGAGAGAAGACGTGTCTTTCCTTTGTAGATTGGCCGCGTACACCTTAAAAATAGGCGTTATTAAATAAACAAATAGAGCTCAGACACTTAAATGGATAATAATGGGATAAATTAGTGTTAGCAAAATACAGAAGGTAACAAGACAGATAATATTATTCGCAATCAATATTTACTGAATCAAAATGTTGAGAATTAGGTTTTTAAATTGTTTTAAAGTAGTAGAGTAGCAGTGAAGCGACAGTAAAGAAAAGTCGTGACGTATTTTAAAACGGTACAGCTCTGCCAATCCGAGAATGGTTACACCCAGATCAAAGTTACCGCCACGTTATCTTGTAGCTGTGTACTGATCTACTCTGTTGCAGTAGTGAACTATATGTAAATATTTTTAGTACACTTTAAAGCATGTGTGTAGTGCAAATAATGTTAAAACTGTTACAAGTATAAGTAAACCACTTCTGCTGTTTACTGTGAATGCCTTTTTATTTGTTAGGCCGTGCGGCCTTGCAATATGTCTCGCTGGACCTGGTCTCCCATTCTGACAAAAAGTGACCAATAAGCACGTGATGCCTCCGCAGGACCACCTATAGCAGACTCTGGGATGCCTGGAGCAAATGTATTTCAGTAGCCCTCTAGTAAATGTGACATTACGTACTTGGAATATTACTTACTTTTTTATTTTATTTGTTGTTACCGTTAGAAAACATGTTGCTTGGAAACAGATTTACAGTCACATGTCAAGCAAGCTAATGCATATTGATGTGTAATGAGAAAACTGGTATCACGTTGACATTAAACTATCTCGTAGAGCTATATAAATTATTACTGCTCATAAATCGTCAATAAAAGTATGATTAAATTTCAGATTTTTACGATGTGCGTTATTATTGAAGCTGGTAACTGATTGGAATTTCCTTAATAGGCCAGCCTAACGGCAGATGTTTTCCGCTTGTGAGGCACAGTAGTGCTTGAGCAATAAGATCTACACTGTTGTGCACATCATATACGCCATCACCCCTAAGTGCAAGGCTCTGCATTGCTGTATAGTGCTCTTGTAGTGCAGGGACTTTAAGCGGTAACCCGATCAATTGAGTGGTTGGAAGTGTGTAACAAGTCTTGTTGAAGGACGCTCGAGTAATTTGTATGCATTTGGTGGGTATATTTTGAGATAGAGCGGGTCAAAAGAGGCGCTTCTGGCTATGTCGGAGTGCTGTGAAATGGTGTACCGAGCTGGTGTAGTGGCTAGACTATTCGCGTCCCACCTAGGCGAACCAGGTTCAATTCCATGCTGTGTCGCTTCCAGATTATCGCATGTGGGAATCATGCCGGACGATACCACTGGTCTGAGTGTTTTCTCAGGGATCTCCCATGCCTTCTACCCTTGCGTTCCGGCGCTACTCCATACTCACCTCGCTTCACCCACATCGGCTCTCAAGACCTCGATATTAAAAGCCGCCCAAGTCTCTACACTCATTCAGTAAAAATTTAAACTTGGAACACATGTAAATTTGTGTTTCTGCTTCTGTTGGACAATACAGAATTAGACACACCCCGAGCGACTCTTGTCCAACAGAGAACTTGAAAGAAAATAGGTGAGACATAAAAAACTAATCTAGTTAAGTTAAACACTGGTGGCCCCTTCCACACTTCAAGCTGCAACCTGACGAATAGTAATGCTTTGCAAGCAGACTGCATACCAGTTCAGCGCATAGAGGTTGGACAGACACCGAACATACAAACAATGCAATAAATAAAAACTTTTAAAAAGAAAGGTCAAGTCTCGTGTTGCCTGGTCTTGGTTTAAACCGAAGCAACAGCCAATGGGAAAGTTAGTCTCGAATGCACAAAGGGTTGTGGAATCTAGTTTGTTGCCGAATGAATCCGTGAAATTTCTGGGTCTCTACAAATTATGTCGCCTGAATTCAACAGAGTTTGATCACAGAAAAGGCAAGGACACAGTGGCGGTTTCTTTTATGTGAGTGTACCTCTTCTCTGATTGGCCGCGCGAGCCGCAGGAAGCAGGCAATGTGTCTGATTGGCTATTGCGTATTGCGAACGGTTCACTATTGGTTGTGCTCCCGTCTGGCAAGTAGGTTACCAGATTCTGACTGGCGAATTGCGTCCCAACATCTTGCTAGCCAGTGATGCCATTTTTCTGGCCTGTGTGTGCGACTCGAGTACACGTATTAAGCGGCTGTTTCACCTCTGTAATCTCAAGTACTCTGTTGTCAGTTGGAGTGTGCCGGGATGTTACAATTCTGTAAACTTTGAAGACACTGACGACGTAATACAGTACACATCAAAAGTTTAGGACCTCGCAAAAAGTAAATGAAAACTTCACCTTTACATTATGTAGACATAAATCAATAACAAAAATAAGGAAACTCTTTGGATGCATTTCATACTTCTTTAAAAAAACTTTCTTGAAAATTAGATAGCATACGAACTTTAATTGGTGTTTTTAATTTGTTTTCACGTGTGCATTATGTGTTTGACTTCAAAGAATATTTTATTGTGTTTGATACACATGTCTCAGACCAAGAAATGCCCAAATGGGCTACAGTTTCTCGTTGTGTTTTTTTTGCACTTACTCATTCCACCAATTCGCCTCTTTTATGTTCGGTAATACACCTTTTATTCCTCTTTTACACAAAACAACACCACGAAACTTCAGCTTCAACTGTATGCTTCAACATGGATAGAAATAATCGGTAAATTTATAATTTCCGGTAACAAACCTGTAATGTTATTTTGTGATTGAAAAGAGAACTAACAAACGCCGGAAACCCCATCTCGCTAGCTCAAGTGGCCAGAAATATATTTCTTTTTCAGTTTTGTCAAATCTGTAGCTAATTTTTCTTATAGTATGAATTCAATCAACCAAAAAAAATGGTTTATTTGTTTTGACAGTGGCAATATAAGAAAATTTTATAGGTCTATAACACATTGCACCAAAAATTGTAAGCCAGGAAAGTATTATAACTAAGGACCTAAAAAATTCGCTGGTTCAATGACCTGTATGCTAGACTCTCACAGTCCTATGAACAAATATGCAGATATTAACTGCGCATTGTTTGTTTGCTGTCACAGTGAAATGCGATGATTGGGCCAGAGTTCTCCAGGAGGTGTCAAACACCGTGTGGACCAATGGCTTAAATTATATATACACGCGTGTTTTGAATTCTAGCTTGTCTCAATATGAATCCGTTAATTCTTCAGGTGTCTAATTATAACCATTCAGACCTAGTGTACACAGTTGTGTATATTACGCATATGTAGGCAATTTTTGGTCTGTACTGCACGCTGAGAAAATCAATAACTAGACAAACTGTATTTCGCGAATAGATTTCAGGACAAGTTGTGTTACGAAACACTTTAGTTCAGAACCACTTTCGTGATTAAATTATTTGAATTGTTACGAGTTGTAACTGCCTGCTCGCGAATCACGAACGGTCAGTATCGGAGAAACTTAATTCTGATTGTCTCAATCAATGTAACAGATGCTCTTCACACAAAGAGAAGTGGCCAATAGCTAGGTACACCCGAATTTCCCGAAAATATTTCCGCATATTCTATATTTCAATAATATACGGGCGTACCAGCAGTTATATTTTGATTATTGGCTGTATGACTTTGTATGAAGACTTTTTCTTCTTGACTGACCAATCAGAGTTGAGTAATTGAATACTGCACGTTTGTGATTGGCACGCAGACACCTAAGACGCGTAACACGTAAACCATCCAATCACAAAAGTGCATCTGAGCTAAAGTGTTATGAAATACAACTAATCGTGAAATATTTTCGCGATAACCGGATGTCCCTCCCTATTGCTAGGTATAGGAAGAATTCGCAGATTCATTTCAGGACAAGCTAGATTCTAAACGCATGTGCACTGAAGAGACCTTCGCAGTTGAATCAGAGTTTATTAAACTCGCCCTGAACGACTCCGTGCCAATAGCTAACTTGCAAGGGAACAAGAAGCGAATCCCGTACTGTCAAATGTGCTGTAACACTGGGGCAACAGCCAATGAACAAACATCTGAGGTTCGACTATACAAAGGATCGTGGATTATATCATACAGGTCATTGAACTCGCGAAATTTTCCTATCCCTACCAATAGCTAAAGACCTGGGAAATAAGAAAGTTCAGTGACCTTTTGGCTAGACTTCACAGTCTTATATACTCTCATACAGATATCAACTGTTTATTGGTTGATTGTTGTGGTAATAAAAGGCAGTGGTGGGGCGCACAATTTATTGCATGTTTGTTATTGGCTTATTTTTCTCCAGGAGGTGTCAAAAAACACGTCGGCCAATTACAAATGTAACATGAACGTACATGTGTGTGACTTCCAACTTGTCTAGAAATGACCCCGCGAAATTCTCGAGTCTATCAATAGCATAAGGAAGGCTCTTAGTGTGCATGCAGGATATTGAAGTCTAGAATCCGCGTAAATCTTTTCGCGTAAAACAGTTGTCCCTGCCCATACGTTCAAGGAACCGCGACGCCAGGTTCGCATCTGTAGGCGTGATTATTCCGTGGCGGGATCGGCCCGCCGGGTGATGCAGCACCGCCTAGTCTTCGAGTTAATTGCCGGCAGCTGTCATGGCGGCGGGGAACAGGTTCTACTCCACTCGCCCCTCTGCTGTTCGTGTTGCTGTTCACTCGGCGTACGTCGGACTTTCCTCGCGCAACGCCAAGCCCCACGTCATCTCTTCCATATACACCTTCAGGTGTCAGGAACAAGACATCAACTGACATGCCAGATGTCATTGGTAGGGACACCTGAATTTCGTGACATTTCAGGACCAGTTGTGAGTGAGTGAGTAATGATGAGATTTGGGCGGCTCTTGACATTGAGGTCTTGAGAGCTGATGAGAGTTATGCAAGGGCGAGTGGGAGCGGGATATCCCCGAGAAATCCCGCCGACCAGCGGCATCGTCCGGCACGATTCCCACATGCGAAAATCCGGGAGTGACACAACCGGGGATTGAACCCGGTTTCATTTGGGGGAGGCGAGCAAGCTAACCGCTCAGCAACACCGAGGCCGCCTTAAATTAACACTTTCAGTACCTAATTCATTTAAGAGCGTAAGTGTTGTATCGAGCGTGCGTCTCACAACCAATGAACAACCTATACTGCGTGTTCGTTGACGTCATCATTAACCATTCACAAATGAGCGGTGCAGAAACTTCAACGACAAAGATTTCTCACAAGAACAATGCTCAGAAGACCGTCCACTGATTCCTCGTCGTGTACAGTATTGACCATATGTATCCTTCATTTGCAACATGTCTTCGATCATGGATATGATTACAGAACGGTTTCAGCAGCAGAGACATGTTTCAAAGTTTGGTCGTAAAAGTGCTTGATTTACCATGAGTAGCCTATAAATAGGGATAGAAAAATTTCGCGAGTTCAGTGACCTGTATGCTAGAGTCCACAATCCTTTGCATAGTCGAACCTCAGATGTTTATACATTGGCTGTTGTCCCAGTGTTACCACACATTTGACAGTACGGGATTAGCTTCTTTTTCTCTTGCAAGTCGGCTATTGGCGCGGAGTCGTCCAGGGCGTATCTAATAAACTCTGATCCAATTGCAAAGGTAACTCCAGTGTACACGCGTTTAAAATATATCTTTTCCTGAAATGAATTCGCGAATTTTTCATATCCCTACCTATAACCATGTTTTTTTTATGGGCTGCAATGAAGAATACTGATACCAGGTTTTCCCAGAGGACTGTATTTCCCGGACGGTTTTACAAACGTTTCGCAGATTTCAGTAACCGTGCGTGACGTACGTTTTTACGTCACGAGTCGTGTCCCCGACGTTAAGTACCCGCTCGCAGTTCGTTGCGAAACAAGCCGTCCGGTCGGTAATTGAATATGAATATTTTTAATGTCGAGTCGAGGTGGCTGGGAGAGAGAGAGAGAGAGAGAGATAGAGAGAGAGAGAGAGAGAGAGAGAGAGAGAGAGAGAGATAAGGTGGATTATGCAGGAGCGGATTCGCGGAATCCGGCTCGAGGTATCCACCTGCAGGCGACCGTAATGCTCCCATTTACCACTCGGGGCTGTTCCTCTTCTCCTCTCGGGGACGACCGTTTTCCCGGAATCACAAGCACCAGCCGCGCTAATTGCCATCCCTCGTGCTTACTTACTACCGCCATAAAGCCACATTAACTAAGAGTTGGCGCGGAAGGGGGGTGGGCGCGAGGTAAGAAAATCTCACCCCCTCCTACATCGCCTGATTTCCGAACCGGCTTCCAGGAATCCGGCCGGCAACTTCGCGCGGGGCTGGGAAACGCAGCGACGCGATTAGGGGCGAGTTTGGGGAACGGACCTCGTCGGCTGGCCACGGATAAATAACGACGGCGTTGGAGGTTTGTAGCTGAGTACCGCGGAACTCGCCAGTGGCCCTATCCTCTAAGCCATTTACCGCTTAACTATCTGTACGAAGCGTAACGGTATTCCGTAACTCAATATGTCTGCACGATGGTCTTTCGACTGCCATGTGACTGTCTTTATATAAAGACCGGTCAACAAGGTGTCTTTATGAACGAAAGTGGAAAGAAAATGGCCGACGTATTGAAATTTATTCTACATATAGCCTATGTCTTACAGAAGTTAAAACGTTAACATGCTCTAAACATAAAAAATATTTTATTACGTTATATTGCCGCGCAAATAAGCGGTGTCTGGAATATATTTAAGGAGTATATTTCATACTTCGCTAGTAACACACTCGCTTTAACGTAACTACGAAATGACGGATTCAGCCACGGGTAAGTGTTGCCATCTCTGAGGCTCATGATGAACTAGTACCACCTGAAATCTTGTTTCCATAGAAAGAAGTAAGTCTATTTTAGAAGTATGATTCAAAAATGCACTAAGAAATAAAATTCACTTATAGTTAAAAATTCACTATAATAACAAAATTTATGATTCGGCAATAACGGAAAAAAATATAATTCAACAAGCAGATCGTTGATTTTAGAACACAGCCCGCTGCATTACCAAACGTACATCTTCGCACAAAGATATCAATGATATGGCTTACAGAGTACCTCATAAAGACGCCTACGAGTAACTATCGTTATGGCCCTCTTTGTGATGAAGGCGATCACGTTGATTGTCTGTAAGCAAGCTCAAGTTAGAGAACAGGGCTCCGTATCACCCTGCAAACGCAAATTTACGCCGTACCTCCCTTCCAAGACATCGCCGGAACCATGCACAATCACTAGGGACAGGTGTTTTTCGCGAAAATATTTATGATCATGCTACACTTCAGTATCCTACGGCCACAACTACAACTTCCCTTGGCTATTGGCCGCGTGTCTAGCTGAGAATACATGTTCTCATTTGACTGGACCGATTGTAATAAAGTATCCCGATAGTGAACGTCCATGATTCTCGGACACTTTAGGCACGTGACATTTAAAATCGCCTTACTACGAAAGTGCATATGAAGAAAAGTGTTTTGGAGTACAACTGGTCTTGAAACCTTTTCGCTAAAAACTCCTGTCCCTAACAATCACGCGTTCACTCGTTAACCACGTTCGGGCACGCATTGATTTCAGGGGTCTGCGGGGGTGTGGTGGTTAGACTACTCGCCTCCCACCTGGGCGAACCGGGCTCGATTCCCGGCGGGGTCGCTCCCGTAATTTTTTCATGTGGGCATCGTGCCCGACGTTGCCGCTGGTCAGCGGGTTTTCTCAGGGCTCTCCCGTTTCACCCGCCCTTTGATTCAGGCGCTGCTCCATTCTCACCTCGCTTCACACCCATCGGTAGAGACCTAAAAAATTCGCGAGTTCAATGACCTGCAGGCTAGACCCTACAGTCTTATGTACAAACATGCCGATATTAACTACACATTGGTTGTCTGCTGTCACAGTGGAAGGCGACGACTGGACCAGCGTTCTCCAGGAGGTGTCAAACGCCGTCTGGACCAATGGCTATAGTTATATAGGCCTAAATACACGTGTTACGAATTCTAGCATGTCTCAAAATGAATCCGCGAATTCTTTAGCTCTCAAAACCTTGATGTTAAGAGCCACCCCAAATATCGTCACTCCACTCTCGAAGCATTAGTTTTGACAGACGAAGTGCTGCAATCACGTAATATTTTGATGTGCGCTGTAATAAGAGTACTTTTTGGAACCAGTGATCAACGTGTTACTTGCTCAAATTTGTTTTCATGAGGCAATTGTAAACGAGAACGTAAATGTTTACTAGTCACACCATAGACCGTTCATGTTTAAGTGTGAACTTTTAGCATCTACATTTGAAAAGTGCCACTGCACCTACCTGCACGTATTTTAACAGGTTCACTAACTGGCGCGCGCCCGGTCAAGTTGGTAACGACGACAGGAAGACAGTCCCGTTTCTTAGCGTTGGATTAAAATTGTTTTGTAAACATATGTGAATATAATCTATTCGCGGATTCTTCACGTTGATGAATCAAATCTTTGCCAAATCACGTTATGTATGACCTGTTTGGTTGTTTTCTAAATGTGCCACGCATGACAACCGCTTTATACTCGTGTGTACATAAAAATACCTTACTTTTGGTTAAACTGAACTTTAACAAGTATTTTACCTACGTATTGTAATATTTCATTAAATATTAATGTGAATAAAACAGTTGGTATAATGTGAATAAAACAGTATGAAATAGTTCTCAAAAAAAGTAATATTGCACTGTGTGCGCAGGAATGGTTAGTGCGTGGCACCTTTGGCAAAATTATCTGGACCTGGTTATGCTTTGTTCGCAAGGAGCGGAGGAATATCCTGGAAGTAGGACTTCAGCAAGGCTTCAGAAAAGTTGGAAGTAACCGTGAATATACTACAGTTAAATAATGTATTTTGCTTTATGTAATCCGCAGGGACACCCGAATTTCGCGAAAAGTAAAATTACTTTTTAAAAGAGAATTTTTATTTAATTTCCTTTCGTTTCGCACAACTCTCAAAATAGGATGAAATTAACACGTAAAACTACAGCTCGAAATAATTGCCGACATCATAGAGATGTCGTGAAAGAATAATTTCTTGGGAAGTTACAATGCGTTCCACTAGTATTTCAATATAAACTTGCAAGATGAAATGTTAAAGTCAAAATAATCAGGAGTTAAAGTGTAACCGCAGGTGAACCAAATGTCGGATGTCTTGTGTGACATTGCAAAATGCCAATCTTGTGATTTTAATGATCACTTCAACTGTAGCTAAACATTGTACTATAATAACTGTTTTTAAATTGTAAGAATCAATATTTTAAGTTAAAATGCTTGTATTTACACAAATTACATCACGGATGTTGTATTTCAAATGATTCACAATTCTGTATATTTATCATTTAGTGAAACCATAATATACTGTCGAATTATCGAACTATAGAACAAAAATTGGTTTTTCAACAGGTGTAAAACTTTGGTGACTTTTTTTGCATTCACTACCAAGTGAAAAGTGGAGATATTAAGGTGGCTCATAAGATCGAACATCGAGGTATGAGAGCCGCAGAGGGTGAAGCAAGGCGAGTTGGAGCAGCGCCGGAATGCAAGGGCGGGGTATACGGTAGATCCCCCAGAAAAGCCGCCGACCAGCTTCACCGTCCGGCATGATTCCTTCGTGCGATACTCCGGGAAAGATCCCGCCGGTAATAGAGCCTGGTTCGCCTGGGTCGAAGCGGAGCAGTCTGACCAATACATCACCGCGGCCCCCTTGCACCACCGAATGTCTTGTACTTGCACTGTCCCATTAGTAGAGACCCGACAATTTTGCGGGAGTCATTTATAGACAAGTAGGAATTCACACGAATGTACGTTCATGTTACGCTTGTAATTGGCTGACGTGTTTTTTTACACCTCCTGGAGATAAATACGCCAATAACAAAAATGCAAAAAATTGTGCGCCCAACCACCGCCTTTTACTACCACAACAATCAACCAATAAACAGTTGATATCTGTATGAGAGTATATGACTTTGAAGTCTAGCTTACAGGTCACTGAACTCGCGAATTTCTCGGGTCTCTACCCATTATGCTGCTACAACTGCCAAGGTTTCCGTGTGTGAGAGATATGTGCGAGCTTGTATAAAGTAAGAATCACCTACTCGTATTTATTCCCCTAGTACGTTACTCACATATTACAACTTGACTTATAAACATATGACTTTGCTACTTGGCCCACAGAATTTTGAGTAGGGTTTAGGGGGCAGAACTGTGTCGAAACGCATATAATTTTAGTAACGTTCCACTCAAGCGCCTAGAAAATAAGACTGAGTATTTAGTTTTGGCGCGGCGTGGTTATTAGGCCTAATAACACTTGTAAATATAGGTCTATACCAACATACACTGTCCATGCATATATATATACAAAATACAAATATGTACATTCATGTCCTTTATATAAACATACAAAAATGAATGCATTATACACATTATATATAAACCTCACTTCTCTTACATATGTAATGTACTCCTAGAGACCTGCAAAATTCGCGTTATTATTTGGGGACACGTTAAAATTTAAAAAAGTGTATCTTTGCAAAACTTTTGCCATTGGACCATACATTTTTTTAAACGCCCTGGGTAACTCTGCGCCAATAAACGAACACTTCAAAACTGTGTGCCCCAAAAACGTGCAGTTCAGTCAGAAAGGGCGTAACTTCACATCTTCATATCAAAGAATGCTTTTGCCGTCTCGTTCCCCCGACACGAGCCACCCCGAGCATTTATGGGACCTGATGAGGAAGTCCATTCGCATCCAAGATCCTGCACCTACAAATATCAGGTATAGGCTGTTCACGATAAAATAAGCACTTTTGAAAGCCCTGCTTGGGATCTAATTGTATGCACGTTGTGTGTTCTTCCGCTTTACATAAAACCATTAAATTGCCATGGGCGTCATCACTTTATTCATGCGTCGGTCAAGTGAAACTGTGAAATCATTAGGAAAGTAAACATTTTTAAAAATCTGCTCATTTTTAAATTTCTGTGATTTAAAAAGCAGAAAGGGAAATAAATAATTTAAGTTATCACATAGGTTACCTAAAACTTTTTATTCGACATTGAGATATGGAACTACTTTCCATCCTTCGTTGCCAGCTTTGCTGGGCGCATGTCACTCAGACTGTTTAAATATATGCAGGCAGGGTCAGTGACTTTTTTTTCAAAGTTTGATTTCAAAAGTGCTCACTTTAACGTGAACAGGCTTTAGCTGTGGGTAGCTATCCAGGTGGCATGGACCAACATCTCTCCACAGGTGTTTCGTCCACTAGTGGGATCGCTGCCACGAAATGTTGCTGCACTTGGACATGCTAGAGGAGGGCCTGCGCGATACTAGACCCGTAACCTTGACTTTGTTTTCAATTGGATTGCAGTTTGTTAGCCACGCCCTGGACGCATTTGGGGTCAAACTGGAGCAACAGCTAATGAACAACTTACTGAGGCTCGAGTACACAAAGGACTGTGGAGTGAAGCTTGTTGCCAATTGAACCGGCGAAATTTTCGGGTCTTCATCGTAATGATGAACAGACATTATTTAAAAACTCGTATAAAATGCCAAAGTGAATTTAGACAAAATTTAACAATCGAAATGAGGCAAAAGAACCCATGAATATTAACCAAACTAACCAAGAGGGAATACAGACCAAACCACGTTAACACCAAAAAACTCAAGATTGCACAATGATGACAGCACAGAAGTACACGATTGAACTTCTAGCGACATTTCAGGTACTAAGCTGGAAGTGATAATTGGAAAAAAAAGTTAGTTTCAATCGAAGAAAATCTTTTAGACGCTATTGCCCAATTATTTTATAGCCATACAGTTAAAATCGGAGTGGGTGAAGAGATTTGGTCGGCTGTTAACATCGAGATCTTTGAGAGCCGATGTGGTTTAAGTGAGGTGTGTATGGAGCAGCGCCGGAAGACAAGAGCGGGGGAAAGGCAGAACTTTGAGAAAACCCGCCAACCAGCGGCTTCGTCCGGAGCGATTCCCACATGTGATAATCCAGGGTTCGCCTTGGTGGGAGGCGAGCAGCCTAACCACTAAACCACCGTGGCCCCTTTTTAATCGGAGATCAATGTTAAAGGAATTTCTTCTCAGTGTATCAGTTTTAAGGATAACAGTTAAATACAAAAAGTAGTCTTTAGTCTATTCGTGGTTTATTCCCACTTTTTTAATCATACCTTTGAAAAATCACCAATGTATGACGTGTTTAGTTATTTAATAAATATTCATTGCATCGCAATCGTTTTATATCTCTGTTAACATGAAAGTATCTAATTTTTTTTATAAATTGCGATATTTAAATTTATAATAAACATGAATAAAAACAGTGAGAAAACATATGTGTTGGTAGCGCCTAGTAAGAGATAGTTCTCATGCAAAATATTATTACAACTTAATTCGCAAGATTTCGGTGCGTTTTCCTTTGGTGTAATTATCAAGACGTAGTTAAGCTTAGTTTGAACGAAGCAGAGGAATATCCTGGAAGTAGAACTTTAACAGTGCTTCAGAAAAATGAGAAGTAACATTGAATGGCTTATAGGAGATATTTCTTAAGAAAAACGGGTACGTTAAGACGTTTTGGCCAATTTTTATGTCAAATATAGTTTTTCTGAAATTTGAATTTATAATGTACCAACAAAATAATGAATGAATATATAAAAAAATTAAATGGCAGTATTCTCCGAGAAAGTTGTGTTGGTTATTTCTTTGTTTGACAGTAATTTTTAGAACAGGCTCATTAAGAAAGAATTTCTTTAACATTGATTCGCCATTTAAACTCGATGAAAGCAGGCTTAGTAGGCAGTCCTCTCATGAGTAATGCCATGCCACATCATCCACAATCTCTTAGTTACTGACTTCGCATGTGGGAATCGTGCCGGAAAATGCTGCTTGTCGGCGGGTTTTCTCGGGATCTTCTGTTTCCCCCGCTCTTTCATTCCAACGCTGCTCCATATTCACCTCAATCATCCACATCGGCGCTGAAGACCTCGCTGTTAAGAGTCGCCCAAATCTCTTCACTCACTCACTCACTGAGATGACAGTCAACAGGTCCTGGCTTGCAGTCTGTGGGCGTTGGTCGTTGGAAAATTCCACGGCGGAGAGGAAAGCGATGGGTGAAAGCGCTCGCAGCGAGCCGGGAGTAAAGCTCGAAATGAAGAACTTTCTACGGAAGTTGTGCGGCACTGGACACTAGACTGGCTCCAAGGTCAACTCGACACATTTGGAAACATCGCCTTATTACTACTTCCAGACCACTGCCACGAAACAGATGCGAGTTGTTCACGATTAATTGAGCAATTTCGAAATCAACCATTGAAAAATGTCACTGCCTCTATAGGTCATCCGTTGTTACTTCACACTTGTATGAAGCCTTGCAATAGCTCTACTTCCAGGATATTCCTCCGCCTCATGCAAACAAAACTTAACGCAGTCTAGAAAATTGCACCAAAGGGACACCGCACATTCGTGTGCATTCTGTGTAGTAAAATTTTGCTTACGAACTATTGCTTACTAGACATTACAGATACAACTATATGCTCCCTATTCTTATCTATGTTAATTATAACTGACATATCACAATTATAGAGAAATTATAAATACAAGTTCAATTTAACAAAAAACGAGGTACTTTTATGTGAACAACAGTACAAAACGCTTGTGATATTCAACCTATTTGGGAAACAACAAAATAAACCTCGTACATGGGGAGATATTTGAAAAGTTTGATTTGAAAAGTGTGACGACGCCGCGAAAGAACTATAACTGCATATATTTGAACGGGCAAAATAGCTGGTGTTGCTTGCGACCGGTGAGTTTGGTAGCGACGGAACTCAAGTAAATCCGTGTCTTAACGTTCCATTTAAAGTAGAGAGTAAATATTTGCAAATAACGAAGTTATTATTGTTTGATTTCCATATTTTGTAAATACACATTGATCCAAGTATAGGAAATATAAAACTGGTAAAAATACATTATTTTCTTATATTTCCACATTTTAACTTTGCCGCTGCACCAAAAGAGTTACCAGGCCCATGGCACTATTAATTTTACATATGGCTGGTGACCTAAAAAGTTCGCGAATTCAATGACCTGCAGGCTAGACTCTACAGACACATGTACAAATTTGCCGATATTAACTGTACATTGACTGCCTGCTGTCACAATGGAGGGCGACGATTGGGCCAGCGTTCTCCAGGAGGTGTCAAATGCCGTGTGGACCAATGGCTAGAGTTAAATAAACACACATGTTTTGAATTCTAGCTTGTCCCAAAAATTAAAGACATTTTCATGAGCTCTTTTTATTTTAAACGGAAAGTACAGAAAACTAACTTGGAAATTAACGGAGAGGTTCCGTGAAATTTGCGGAAAGTCCCTTTTTGAAAATCAATGTGTCAGTAATTTTATGAAGAGTTTACGGACACCTCTGGATAAGTTTTTACCAGCACTTTTCCGTAAAATGAAGGAAATTTTTTTTACAGTGTTCGAGTAGTCGAATTTCACTGCGAATCGGTGGTTTTAACTGATTCGAATTTAGAGTGCAAACTATTACCACTCTACAGCGTTGATTAAGTTTTGACTAGAGACTGCCGGCAAGATATGAGTAACTGGACTGTTACAGAGATGATCCCGGCAACGATAGTATAGCAATGCATGTTTTAGAACATGTGCAAAACAATGCCCTATGCCTAGAGCCCCGAGAAACTGGCGAGTTCAATGACCTGTAGGCTAGACTTCACAGCCTTATATACAGATATCAAGTGTTTATGGGTTGATTGTTGTGATATTAAAAGACGGTGGTAGGGCGCACAATTTCTTGCATGTTTGTTATTGGCTTATTTATCTCCAGGAGGTGTCAAAAAACATGTCGACCAATTACCTAGGTATAGGGGTACTTTCGTATTTATGTTTTTTAATATAAAAAATTAAAAAAATTATTCAAGATTCCAGAATGAGGGGGGGGGGGGGGGGGGGTAGATTCCCCTTAAGTGCGATGGACACTTAAATCATGTAATTTTATATTCGTACCATGCACTGTTTAGCTTCGAAACATTACATATTGTATATATATATATAAAATATATTGGCCCCTATTATAAATGTTATATATAATATAAATGGCATATATGATATATTATATATTTTAAATATAATATATATGGTATACATTATATATAATATATTTTAATTATAATGTATGATATATATAATATATAAAATATAATTTTTAAATAATATACTATAGCTAAAGACATGCAATATTCGCGTTATTATTTGGCATCAAGCAGGACTTCAAAGAGCTCTATATACCGGAGCCTACGTCATTTCTCCATTGGCTGCTGCAGAGATGTGACGCCATACTGAACTGCACGTGATTCGGGCACACAATTGTGAAGTGTTAATTTATTGGCGCAGAGTTACCCAGGTTGTGTCTGACAAAGTATTATTCAATGACAAACGTATTTCAAAGATACAAATGCTTAAAGTATAACGTGTCCTGAAATAATAACGCGAATTTTGTAGGTTTGTAATTACAACTTTTTCCTTCAAAAAATTTTTTGGGAGAAGATAGTATTAGTGTAAATACGTGTAGACATAATATTATAATTTGATTGTTTTAGAAATATACAAATAATGAAATCTAACTTACGTATATAAATGAGATACTTCGAACTGAAATAAAGTGTCAAGAGCTATATCAAGACGCATATAAAATCGTTTAAAAAAATGTTTTTGCAATTTAAAAAAAATTGCTTTCTTGAAGAAAATAATTTCCAGTCTTTCCTTTGTGTCTGCCCTTGAATTTTTTGTTAAAAAAACGAAAACTTTTTTCAAGCAAATTAAAAATTAATATTTAAGACAAGACCTTTCAGTTGTTCATGTTAATTTTCCTGAAAATATTTTATCTATTTTATTTGTACATTATAGAAACCATAAAATTTTGACTTCGTAGCCGACCTCCCGTTGTGCAGTCGGTTGGTGTGACACCTGTCTAGGGTGCGGGAAGTTCTGGGTTCAAATCCTACGTAAGCCATGGGTGTTAGTTTAAGATAGGTCATAAGTTAATTTACAAGATGTCCCCTGTTTAGCTTTCAGACGTAACAACGGATGACGTTAATGAGAACTATCCAATCAAATTTGATATGTCAATGAGTAAAAAAAAAATTGCCTGAGAAATAAGTAGTCTCAGATAGTGAGTTGGGTTGAGAGATTTGGGCGACACGTAACAACGAGGCCTTCGATCCGATGAGGGTGATATGATGTGAGAATGTAGCAGCTTCCGAATGCAAGGGCGGTAGAAACGGGAGATCGCCGAGAAAACCCTCTGGCCAGCGGCGGTGTCCGGCAAGATTGCCGCAGGCGAACATCCGAGAGTGACCCGGCCAGGGAGGTGAACAGTCTAACCGCTCAGCTACCGCGGCCTCGTATCAGATAATGTCTAGTTGGACTGTGTGTGGTACAATATACACTTACAAATTTTTTTCGTTGCCAAAGTTTTAAACATTTTGGCTGCTACCGACGTAATATGACGTCGCCTGTATTTAACCGAGTTGTAAGGCTTTGGCGTAATATTATTACTTCCGTACTGTTTGAAGATGTGGGCGAAGAAATATTTCTTCACGAGTAATTCTCATAGGGTTCTCTGCGACATAATATTACGTCGGCAATACTCAGCAGTGTAAATGTCTCAAACGAACCGGATGGGCCATACATTATTCTAGGTGGGAAAGAACATTTTATTTGGCCAATTCCAAGTCGGTATTATATTGTTAGAGAGCCGGGCAGTAATAAAATTTGTACATACAGTGTAGTAAGTGTGTCTGATGTGTGAACCAATAGCACGATTGTAAATAGGAGTACAGCTACCAACAGAAGTGATGGTCATACAACCGTGAACATACGTAACTGTAACTCACTTCTACCTTCTCTTGACTCTCAGTAAACGTGTGCCGCACTTAAAGTGTTAATCTCCCCGCTGGAACGACATCCCATTTGCGAAACTTGTTTGATGTTAGATGGTTGGGAGGGGGGATGATCCACGTTCTGCGAACAATGCGGCCCCCTCGTTGCTCTCCGACCAGAGCGTTTACAATTAAATGCTTTTCCCGTGACGTGTATCCAAACTGGCCGTGAATCACGAGCCGGTATTTTCTCTGAACGTCCTACTGGCCAGCCAGGAGCAGCTACCCGCATACCGATCTGCTGATTGTGGAGTTCCTTTTTGTGTTTTGAGTGGGACCGCGGTGTTGTAGTGGTCAGACTTTTTTTTTATATTTATTTCATTAACCCTACTTAGCAGTACAGCCATCCAGGGAGTTCAATTCTATCATGACTAATACAATTTAACAAACAGTATAATAGTTATATAGATTCACAATATTTCGTCTGGGCGCCCGTAATTTAAGCTACAAATGATATTTCTATTCAAAAGCATCATTCACACTTCCTAAGAAGGTGGTGAGCTAGTCTAACCCGACCGAGACAGCTCCCCGACGGGTATCCTTTCTGCCCGCCCCCCGTTTCGCCGCCCCCGCCGGAACAGACCAGGGACCGGGATTCCCACGAATCCGCCCGCGCGACCAGACGCCGTCGGGCCCGCACACAGCTAACTAGCCTTTCGGCCGGTCTGCCATGGCACTCAACGGTCGAATGGCCCCGCCCACGAACCCGAAGGACCCCCCCCCCCCAAGTCACCTCCATATCTGTACTATTCTATTTTGTTATATATATTTTTCTCCTCGCTCACCGTTCTGCTGCAACCTAAGCATCGTCCACGTCATCGAAGTACCCCTTCTCCACACCCAGGCCTTCGTTTCCCGGCGGACGAGGGAATGGAGTTCCGCTCTTATGGAACCCCCCCCTCCTTCTTTTTTTGCAGAGGTCAGATGGCTCGCTTCCCACCTAGGCGAACCGGGTTCGATTCCCAGCGGGATCGCTCCCGGATTTTTGCATGTGAGAACCGTGCCGAACGATGCCGCTCGTCGGCGGGTTTTCTCGGGGATCTCCCGTTTTCCCCCGCCACTGAGTTCCGGCGCTGCTCCATCCTCGCCTCACTCCACGCTCTTATGTTTCGTGAATTCGTTCGGTAGTTCGGTAGCAAGATATACTTAAACAAATTAATATTTTACAATGATGACTGGACCGCAGTTCTTTAGACAATCCCAGTGTTTGTATGAACGAACTGACAATCATTGGTATAGGCTGTTCACGGTAAAGTGAGCACTTTCGAAAGCACTGCTTGAGATCTACTTGTATACACGTTGTGTGTTCTTCCGCCTTATCTAATATTAACATTGTCATGGGCCTCGTCACTTTATTCATGCGTCGGCCAAATGATACTGTGAAATTGTTATAAAAGTAAATAATTTACAAATCAGTTAATTTTTAAAATTCTGTGCATTAAAAAAATAACAGAATGCGAAAGAAATAATTTTAAGTTATCACAAATGGTTGCGTGTCACTTTTTATTGAACGTTAAGATAAATAACTACTTTCCATCCATCGTTACCAACTTTACTGGGCGAGTGTCACTCAGTGCACCCATTAAAATATATTCATGCAGGGGCAGTGGCATTTTTCTAAGGTTCATTTCTAAAGTGCTCACTTTATCGTGAACAACCTTCAGAGACATTTGCGAACATTTCTGAATGAACTCAGCATATTTTCGGTGACACTCTTAACTATTTAATGACTAGAACCACCTGTTTTTCACGAAAATATTTTCGCGTAGGCTAGACTCCAATGTCCTATGGTATATGTGCAGTTTTCCTTTGGCTATTGGCCACGTGTCTTTGTCAGGAGACAGTTCCTCACCAGACTGGGCCAATCAGAATAAGGTAATTTCGACCTTGAGCGTCCGTGATTCGTGGGCAGACACTTCTAGTGTGTGACAGTAAAAAACACCAATCAGGAAAGTGGATCTGAGCTCCATTGTTTTGGAGTACCTATAAGTAGCCCTGAAATATTTTCGCGAAAAACAAGTGGCCCTATTTATGACTTTAATCACAAGTTTTTGACTCGGCTAATTTATTTTCGGACCAATCACAAACGTTCCGCTTCACGGTAACATAAACCTCATTGACCAAGGGAAATGACTTCATATATATGCATGACGGCCAATAATGTTAAAAACTTCCGGACGTTTGCACATTTCGCTGAGAAATAATATTTCGCGGACGCCACAAAAAGTTTCGTTGCTAATCACGCTGTCAAATTTTTTGTAGTCGACACAAATTTCTTTGTTGCGACTAAAAATACATTTTTGAGCTCACCAAATTTTCAGTGTACGTTGAATGCTAGGAAATGGCCAACTTTTGCCGCTTTAAACTGTCGCCTCTAGTCACGCCTTACTCCCCTTATAAAAAAAAGTCATATTTAACGAAGCAAAAAAGAAACACAACTTGCGATCTCTAATTATCGGAAAACATAACGCACGGCAATATGTAGCGGACGTAACGAGGACGAAATAATTGTATTGTTTGCCATAAATAAAGATTTGACGCGTTCGGAAGTGCGCAGTTGTTATACGAACTACCTAGAACTAAAAAAAATTTTCAACCGTAACACCGCCAAGCGTGTTTTTATGGCAAGTAGGTGTACATAAAACTTGCTTTAGTGTCCTATTGTTTGACGTTAAGAAATGTTCACTCGCGACAGTTGGTAGTACAAAGGCACCGGCGATTACTGTTACAACGATGTCTCTTTCTTCGAAACATGTTGTGTGCCTTACTATGATATGTATCAATCATAACAACGGCAATAATTATTTTTTACTTTCCTGTAAGGAAACGCAATTTTATGACCACAGAAATGTGATCTTGCAGTCGACCGGACGTTGATTGAAGCCAAGCCTTCATTGCATCATTTAACGATTTTCTTGAAATAAACTAGAAAACCGGCTTTATTTTATCGTTATAATATCGCTATAAAAAGGGCCAACATTGCGAAAGTCATATAGGCTACCATATTTAAAAAAACTGTAATGTCTTGATCAATTTTATAATAGATAGTGCGTTTTTAGAGCGGATTTATTTCTTTGCCACTCACTAAGTTTCAGTGTTATGGTACCAGACTTCTCAATAAGGCAGCAAATAAAATATCCCTCTTCACTAGAGACCTGAAAAATTCGCGCATTTAATGATCTGCAGGCTAGACTCTACATTATTATGTACAAATATTGCGATGTTTACTGCACATCTGTTGTCTGCTGTTACAGCCGAAGGTGACGATTGGGCCAGCGTTCTCCAGGAGGTGTTAAACACCGTGTGGACCAATGGCTGAAGTTTCATAAACACACGTGTTTTTAATTCTAGCTTGTCTAAAAGTGAATCCGCGAATACTTCAGGTCTCTGCTCATCACACAGAGGAAAACAAATAACTACGGACTTATGTGAAAATAGTTGGTATTTTTTAATAAGATTCTGTGAATTACTTTAGAATATATTTTTCAAGCGCAGTTATAAAAATTGCAACAGCTTTCGACATGACTGTGGCAGGAATACTTAGTTAACATCAATATACCTAGAGGCACCCGATTTTTGTGGAAAGAATTAATGTCAGAAACGTGTGGCTTCAACCACAATCACTCGATTCAAAAAAGAATCTCTGTTCGTTTGTAGGTCATTGGCAGACACCTGAAGAAATTGCGAATTCATTTTGAGACAACCTAGAATTCAAAACACCTGCGTTTATATAACTTCAGCCGTTAGTCCACACGGTGTTTGGCGCCTCCTGGAGAACGCTGGCCCAATCGTCGCCTTCCACTGTAACAGTAGACAACCAACGTGCAGTTAATATCGGCATATTTGTACACAAAACTTGGAACGATTTATTTTTGCGAAAATCGAGTGTCCCTTTAGAAGACGCGGCGACCGAATACAATAACTGGGTCAAAGAGAATCCCCTAGAAAAAATACCATCTGAAAGCAACGTCCGCCACGTTTCGTACAGTCGAGAATACATGGGATCCCTCCGTCGGGCATCGAACCCATCGCCGTGGTGGGAGTTGGTGCAGCCACAGAATACTTGAGGCTGTTGAAAGGTTGACAAATTGATATGGGGAAATACATGATAATAATCTTTTTGGCATTCCTGTTAAAGATAGATATACAAAAATACGTGCTTCTTTGCTATCTAAGTCGCCTTTTGTAACATTTTTGTATACCCTGTTTCCTCGAAAGATCAGGAAATTTCATAATTGAATGAAAAGTTACTGAAAAAAAAACAAACAAATTGTTATAGTTTCCTCTCTACAGAGCTTGTGAGTATCATTTCTAACAATTAAGTTTTTGTTTGGAGTTTATATCTTCAAAATTGTTTTAAAAACCGAATTTCATTATAATCCATTCACGGATACTTCACACTTTTCTGGAGCCCTGCTAGAGTTCTACTTCCAGGATATTCCTCTATGTCGTGCAAACTAAGCTGCCCCAAGTCTAGAAAATTACACCAAAGGACACGCACCGAATTCGTGCACACTCAGTTGTAACAATATTTTGCCAGGTGCTACAAACACCAATGTTTTCTCACTGCTTTTATTGGCATTTATTATGAGTAGAGACCCAAGAAATTCACGAGTTCAATGACCTGTAGGCTAGACTTTACAGTCTTATATACTATCATACAGATATCTACTGTTTATTGGTTGATTGTTGTTGTAGCAAAAGGAGGTGGTTGGGCGCACAATTTCTTGCATATTTGTTATTGTCTTATTTATCTCCAGGTGGTGTCAAAATACGCGTCGACCAATAACAAACGTAACACGAATTTCAACTTGTCTAAAAATGAACCCGCGAAATTCTCGGGTCTCTATAAATGAGATATTATAATTTATAAATAAAATACATCTAAATCTTTAATTTTACATAAAATAAGATAATTTAATGTAACCAGAGGTATAAAACTCTTGAGATACATAGCATGTAAGGAAATAACTATACACGTAATACATGGGAATTTCTCAAAGGTTTGATACAAAAAGTGTGAAGAAACCGCTAATAGACTATAATTAGGGACCAGCACAAATCGATTTATTTTTTGACTTCAAGCTAAAATTCACAGTACTGTATATACTCGAGCCGGCGTCGTTTCTCCATTGGCTGCTGCTTAGGTGTTAAGTCACTCCCATGCTGAGTTAATTGTATGTGATTGGGGCACAGGATATAAAGTGTACATTTATTGGCGCAGTTATCCGAAGCGTGCCAAATAAATAATGGACCAATGACAGACGTATTCCAAAGAAAACGTGTTTAGTGTTTAAAATGTCCTCAAATAATAACGCGAATTTTGCAGGTCTCTAAATATGACACGTATTTCCCTATACCAAATTCTCAACCTGGCAACGGCCTTAAGAATGTACAACTGAAACGGTAAGCGCCGTAAATCCTAGCAGCACGTGCCAGCAAAATGGCGCCACCAGCCAGCAACTTATCAAACGCCATTCGCTAATATGAGCCTGGCGACCAACTTTCCAGGCTGTGGCCCAACCAATAGGGAAATGTTCGCAGCACGCAATACCCAGTCAAACAGAAGGCCCACTTATGCACACCTAAGCAGCCAGTCAGTGGATGGGAACGCCCGTGTCTAGAACAACATCGCTGTTTTACCTCTGTATTCGTACATATTCTGCGGCGCTAGGAAATTTCCACAGAACAATTACACTGTGCGGCAACATGTTTTGCTTGTAATGTTTACTGAATGCGCGTGTACTATACGTTTATACAGTAATGTAGAGAAAAATAGCCGGATTATCTAGCCGTTAGCAAGGTTAAACTGTCTGAATTTCAATAACATAAGCGAGTGAGTGAAGTGTATGAAGACATTTGGACGGCTCGTAACTTCAAGGTCTTGAGAGCTGAATGCCGGAATGCAAGGGCGGGGGAAACGGGAACTCCCCGAGAAAACCCGCCGAACGGTGGCAACGTCCGGCACGATTCCCACGCGCGAAAATCCGGGTGCGACCCCCGCCGGGAATCGAACCCGGTTCGCCTAGGTGGGTGGCGAGTGGTCTAACCACTACACCAACGCGACACCTAATAGAGACCTGAAGAAATCGCCGATTCATTTTGAGACAAGCGAGAATTCAAACCACGTGTGTTTATATAACTTTAGCCATTGGTCCAAACGGTGTTTGACACCTCCTGAAGAAGACTGGCCCAATCGTCGCCTTCCACTGCGACAACAGACAACCAACGTACAGTTAATGTCGGCATATTTGTATTTAAGACAGTAGAGTATAGTCTGCAGGTCATTGAACTAGCGAATATTTCAGGTCTCTGCTAATTACATAAGAAAATTTAACTTTACTACCCAGATACTTGTACGCAAAACTTAACGAACAGTCATTATATAAGGGATACATACTAGGCACAAACTTTATCTTCATATACCGAAGCAGTACGGAACCACGTTCGAAGTCTTGCAGGTACCAGACATTCCGACTCTGGAATGACTTGCCAGGCAAGCTTCGACAGTGCAGATAAATTGAGGTATTTAATACACGCTATCGCATACAGATGCACAGACTACAAACAGAAAAGATGAAAAATTACTGTTTACGGTAAGTGGTTAAAATATATTTAATTATATTCTTTCGTTTCTCCGAAAACTGTACGTGCAACGTGAAAGTGTTACACGGCATATTTGTAAACCGGCCTAGTACTGAATTTTGTACGTGTCAAAATACGTAAACAAACTTTTTATTGCGGACGTAATTAGACGGTAAGATAAGCCGCCCTCGTGGGAGCAGAAAGTGCTACCAACGCACCATCGATTTCTCGCACTGGGTCAAACACCATAGGAGGGGTCGCGGACAACGCATCACAGATCGCGAGGCCATAGAACAGCTTCGAATATAGAAACTAAAAAAAAAATGCCCCCAGCACGAGCGTGACAAAATAACCATTTTTAGTTTTTTTTTGATCTCACACAACTTAATCAATTTTTTTTAAAATGAATATTTTTTGTGACCATTAGCCTTAACAAGGTACAATATTTTGCTATAATTGATTGATTATATGTTGCAAAATAAATACCTAGTATGAGTCCATTTTAAATAAAAATTTAAGCGTATATCCATTTTGGTGCTTCAGAAGGCACATTTTGCCAGGGAAATATTGCCAGGCAGCGTAATAATAATAATTGCAAGGGTCACACTTTTTTCGCGAAAAGATTCCAGGACTACTAGAGCGCAGATCCACTTTCGTTATTCGATTATTTCAACTGTCAAGCGTTGTGGATGTCTGCTCACGATTCACAAGACACTCATTATCTTAGCTTGATTATGATTGAGTCAGTCAAGTTAGAAGACGTCTTCCCACAAATACACGTTGTCACAAATAGCCAAAGGAAGATTACACGTGAGCTCATGTGATATTGAAGTATAGCTTGCACGTGAATCTTTTCACGAAAAACAGTGGCCCTTGATAATTACTGTAGTTTTAAGCAAGAAAACACTAGTACTGAAGTTGACGAAAATTATTTTTATGAATTGATTTTATGTTTATTCATTTAAGTTTTAAAAATGATAACTTTCGTGGCTGAAATGGATGTCCATAAAATCAGTTATCAAAAATATGTTAAAACATTACTAAACAACAGTAATAATTATGGTAGTCTTGCTAAGTAACTTTTTTTCTTTGCGAAATGTGCATTCTGTAGTACCGAGAAGGAGAATAGGTAAGGGAAAATTTTAATTTAAAAGAGGAGCTTATTAATGCGGGCCTGCGAAATCCGCGTTATTATTTAGCTCCAAGCTAGACTTCACAGTACTGTAGACACTCTAGCCGGTGTCGTTTTTCCATTGGTTGCTGCATATATGTGAAGTCAATATCTTTCTACTGAACTTCACATGACTGGGCACACAGTTGTGAAGTGTTGATTGATTGGCGCAGTCACCCAGGGCGTGTCAAATTAAGTATGGTTCAATGCAAAATGTATTGCAAAGGTACACATGTTTGACGTTTAACGTCTTCCTAAATATTAACGCTAATTTTGTATAGCTCTACTTATTAATATGATTTTTAAAACTTTCACATAAGTAAGTTTTTACTTCAAAATACAGTGCTACACAATATGAATTATTCTCTCATGTGCAACATAAATCGTACATTCATGATCAATTTTTATCATTTGAGTAGATGCAATTTCTTAATAAGTTGGTCATGTTTTACAATCTGGTGTAGTGTTCCACAGGAGGTGACTTAAAAAAAACCTTCAACTGAATGTATCTCTAACCAACCTCTTCTCGACGTACGTAGGCATGTGTGTGAGTGCGCGCGCAATCGCCACCATGGGGTAGAGATGACGTAGACCGATTATTCGTCTTCTGCATATGTACCCAACATTGATCTACTCCAAAGTAACACGACTGTCAACAGAATGAACATGTTTGTATATGTCTTAATTTTTAAATGACACGCACTATTATATTAATGAAATAACTTCACCAATTATAATTTAATCAAACTGCATTATAAATTGTTTACAGCGAGGAAAGAGATCTGGGCGGCTCTTAACAGCGAGGTCTTGAGAGCCGATGGGGGTGATTGAGGTGAGTATAGAGCGGCGCCGGAATTAAACGGCTGGGGAAATGGGGGATCCCCGAGGAAACCCGCGGACCAGTGGCATCGTCCGGTACGATTCCTACATGCGAAAATCCGGGTGTGACCCGGTCGGGGATTAAACCTGGGTCGCCTTGGTGGGGGGCTAACCGCTAAGCCACCGAGGCCCCAAATTTTTTTAGAACAATTACAAAAACATCCCAAAGTATTTGTTTACCAAACAGTATCCTAGCCTCAAATCCAATCCACACCGTTTTGCCAGTCGTGTTATCAGGGATGCAGTTTCATGCTGGGGCAGTGAGAGTAGTCGTGTGCAGCCAGCGTGATCGTTCAACGTCATCTTTAGTCTAAGGTCGCGACAGTATGTAAATACGAGTTCCGGGTCCCGCGCGTGGAGAAAAGGAATGCGTGGGCGTTCAAGCTGGCGTGCGAGGGTGTAAGAGGGAGGCAGGGGGTTGTTTTCTTCCAGGAAGCAGCCCTACGTAAACTTCAGTTCCGCTACCGCCGACACACCCCCAAAGGCCTCGTAAATTGATATTCCCTCCTACGGATGGTTGGGGGGGGGGGGGGGAGCCTACACAACACGATTGGCGAGGGGGTAGCGGGAGAGATTACTTATTAAATGATGAAGGATAACAGGGTGGCCGCTGCTACTTCTACGTAGTTTCTGCGTAGGGCCACCCCCTCCCCCCACCGCAACATTCATTATATTCCACTCCCGCAGTCGATAAAACGGCGCTGCCGTTAAGGCCACGGCGAAACACCCTGGACTGCAGGCTTTTCCTCGAAATAATCACCCTTTCGGCGAGTGATTACATTAGCCTGTTTACGACGTGGACTAGACGGAGGACACGCCATTGTGGTGGAATTTCTTTTTCGTGGAAAAACCTGATCGCGGGCGCTGATGCGACCCGCTGAGAAGGCCGTATTACACGATGCCGATCCCCTAAAAGCTTGCGCAAGGTCCGGCCGGCATAGCGGCCGCTATACCGGCCTGTGCGGAACCCGTCATGGTATTTTCCTCCTTGTATTGCCAGATCTCGCACCAGGTTTTGTAATAGGCAGAGACCCGAGAATTTCGCGGATTCGTTTCTAGACAAGTTGGAATTCACACACATGTAAGTCCATGCCACGTTTGTCATTGGTCGACGTGTTTTTTTACACCTCCTGGAGATAAATAAGCTAATAACAAACATACAAGAAATTGTGCGCCCAACCAACGCCGATTGCTACCACAACAATCAACCAATAAACAGTTGGTATCTGTATGAGAGTATACAAGACTGTGAAGTCTAGCCTACATGTCATTGAACTCGCGAATTTCTCGGGTCTCTAGTAATAGGTAGCAATTATGGTTTATCACGGGAAAAGTTGACGGTTTGCTAGGATTTAACGTACTGTACACATGTCCGACAGTTTTATTTCCTTATCGGCTGGCATGCATGTAAAGCTAATACCTCATTTCAATGGACCTATAAGGATTCTGATACTATAGGACAGGACGCTCGTGATTGGTCTGCCTGCAACTTGGCTGAGTTAAAACCATGTCAAACCAATCATGAAAGCATAAACTAGTTAGAACGTTATAGAATATATGTTTACTTAAAAAAATGTATATATTTTCCATCATCCCTAGCATCAATAGGTAGGGATCCGGAAATGTTGCGAATTAATTAGAGGACAAGCTAGAATTCAAACACATGTAGGCCTACATTTGACTTTATTTTCAATTCTATCGCAGTTTGTTAGCCACGCTCTGGAAGTATTTGAGCGAATAATTAACCTGCAAGAAGAAGAAGACCGAATCACATTCTACCTGGTCTGGGGTAAAACTGAATTATCGGCCAATGAACAGCTTTCTGAGTCTCGAGTACTCAAAGGATTGTGGAGTCTTAACTTTTTGCCAAATGAAACCAGCGAAAATTCCGAGTCTCTAGTAATAGATAGGGACACCCGATTTTCGCGAAAAAATTTCACGATCAGTTGCAATTCATTACACTTTAGCTCAGATGCACTTTCGTGATTGGATTATTTGCGTGTTCCCTTAGGTGTCTGCGCGCGAATCACATACATACCGCATTGAAGTTACATAATTCTGATCGGCCAGTCAAGAAGGAAAATACCTTCACAAAAAGCCACGCCACCAATAAGCGAAATAAAACTGCATGTACGGAAATCTTTTCGCGAAATTCGGGTGTTCCTAGTAATAGGACACGTCAATTTTTCGTGGTAGGTTCCATGCCGGTTTTCGTACCTGGCAAATCACATCGCACTTTCAGAGCGTGGGGCGCTCCCCGTGGCCGCTACATAGAACGAGCTGCTGAAGAAACCAAAAAGGACGCCTCCATCTTCTTTATACATTCGCGAGGTTCAAACTCTTTGAAATAGGCCTATATTTAAAATTAGACAAAGGCGAATGTTATTGGCATGACAGCTTTTAATTACCGTTTGAAACCATCCTAAATATTTAAAACATTATCTACAGAGGGAAAATTACTTCGAGTGGTTGCCAATATATTACTAATATAACAACAGAAGTCTATGTGCGGCATGGTAATACAGTGGTAATCACAGCTTTCATGCTAAAGCGTGTCATTTGGGGGTTATTTCGAAACTCCGTGAGACGCAATTTTTAATTTTTGAAATAAAACGTCACATTCCCGTAAAGAAAAAATAAAGTTTTTCAAATGGTCTGTAATGTTAGTCAAAATTAAAAATAACACTCTCGTACTCTCGTGACTTCACATATTTTTCAAGAAAATTAATGATACTACACAAGTACCCAATAAACAGATGTAAAGTCTAACAGTAACAGCAATATTAGGATGTGCTAACTAGTTCTTTTTATAGGCCTAGGCAAGTAACTGACTGGTCGTAGTTCAGCGAATGGGATTCATAATTACTACGAACCACACGCTGCGCACCAACCGAGTGTGTCAAATGCTAGAGCGCGAAATACTGTCGTGTAATATGAAACTTTCATGGCGACTGATATAGCGACCTGGCATACCGGCTCGTACACTGGGCCTTGTAGAAGCTTGTACAAGAACCTAGTACGGCCGCAGGTGTCGTGTTATATAGGCATAAGGTGATTTTTTTTTTTTTTTTTTTATTTGGTTATCTGAGAGAGTTTTCGAAAAGTGCCCCATTAATGCAGTTGCTAGTTGTTAAATCATTATAGTTTTCAAAATATAACACTCAAATTCCGACACAAGAGTGTTATAGGCAGGTTAAATGTGTCGAATTAAGAGTCTAAGCGTGGCATACTGCATTTGTGTTACAAGCTACAAAAGGAACAAAAATAGCTTTTCCGTTTAAACTATTTATTAAATTAATGTTAACAGTTTCTCTTGAATGAACAAAAATATATTTACGACAAGTCTGACCCCAATTTTCAACCAAATTCAGAGCGCCAATACTCGCTTACCTGTTTATAAATCGCACTCATCTGAGTCAGTGTTTTGCACACCATACAGATCGCGTTAAATGCAATTTGACTGGAAAAAAATCTCTAATAGTAAAGCCTAGTATGCTGCAGAATTCGGGGAAATTAAAACTTTGGAGTGATATATTTTTAAATCTATAATGATTTGACAACTAATAATGGCATTAAGGTGGCGCTTTTCAAAGGTTCTTTAGATAACCGAATAAAAAAGATGTGAAATATCACCTTAAGAAAGACGCATGTGCGAGGGCTGAAATTTCTCCTTGAAAGTGGCGCGAGCTTTCCCGCGCCACACGCCAGCGTAGTATCCACCCCATTCTAGCCATTGCCAAAAAAATACTCGTGGGAGGGGGGTGCGGTGGTGTAGCTGCCAGACCACTCGCGTCCCACCCACAGGGCTCGATTCCCGGCGGGGCCGCTCCCGGACCTTCGCACGTGGGCATCAGGCCAGACGATACCGCTGGTCGGCGGGGCTTTCTCGGGGATTTAACGTCCCTCCCCCCCCCCCCACAATTCCAGTGCTGCTCCATCCATACTCATCTCGCCTCACCCTCATCGGCTCTCAAGACCTCTTCACTCACCCTTAATTAACGTCGCAATGAAATATTTTACTCTTGCAGCCATGATAACGGATATATTTTGTGACACGAAGCGCTTTCAAAAAACCGTACTTAGCTGGAGTGTTTAGAGAAGGTGTTTCTAATGTCCATGACGTCTTGAAAGCACACAAAAGCCCTCGTTTAAAGTATGTGTTCATGTCGTAGATCAGCACATTAGACGCACGTTTAGTGTAATTGTTTTGGCAGAAAACTTTTCAAGTTTAAGGTAATATTCGCAAACTTGTGGGGGAACACAGTTTACCTTATAGATAAGGTAACATTACCGCACACTGGAGTAAAAATCGACGTACATGGTAGTGGAAAAACCCATACATGGATGGGAAAATTACATTACGACGCATGCATCTCTTCAGCATTCTCAACAGTTAAAAGGGTTTGTGAAGGGGGGGGGGGGGGGGGGGGGAGGAGGAAAAAATCTTTTAACATGCTTGTATTCACAGTTGCTCTCATGTTACCGTCGTGGTGTAATGGATAGTGCATCGGCATATCGGGGTAGAGTACCATGGTTCGCGCCCATCCATCAACAAGAGTCGGGAAGTTCATGTTGACGGTTCGACTACTTTTTGTCAGAGGAAGTAGGTAATAAAGAAATTTAGTTGTACTAATAATCTGGGGTACTTTTTAATAAAAATTTTATTGTATAATACAATTAATTTCCCCGTACCTGTATGGGGACCCCCCCCCCCCCCATCCTTCCACTTTTGTTAGGTACTTTTCCCGTACGATTAGGGAATAGTAGTTTACTTGTTATGTAAATTTACTCTACATTTAAGAGGAAATGCTACCTTACATGTAGAGGTAATTATCTTCCCTTTCATTATGTAAGGGAATTGTACCTCAATTTTTTTTACAGTGTAGCACACTGTAGCGCAGATCAAGTGCCAGGTTGCATTGGTTGTGACGTGTGCCAGTGCGCTATATTGTTACGTCTGTGGTTCCAGACAAAAAGAAAGTGTGCGTCGCTACTTATAACGCAAATAATTAAACCAATCCTACAGTTACTTCTAATAGTATGGAGCATACGTCCTTCTTTTGTGTGGGGTTGACCTCCCGTGGTGCAGTCGGTTGGTGCGCCGCCGGTCTGCGGTGCGGGATGTTCCGGGTTCGAATCCCAGCTAAGGCATGGGTGTTAGTTTAAGTTTGATCATAGGTTAGTTTTTAAGCCGTCCCCTGACAATCTTTAAGGCATAACACCAGGGTACGTTAACAGACCTTTAGAGTACAAAGGAAGTTTTGTGTGGGATTCGAAGATCGAACCCGTCGTTACTTATGTTTAGTTTCCGGGCGACTACGCTACGAACGTCAGTTCTGATACACTGAAAAATACTTTCAGCCTCAGAGGTTTGAATGACAGTCGATGGAAAGTTCCCCACGTTAACGACCGCGGTGGCTGAGCGTGTAGCACGCTCGCCTCCCACCAAGGCGAACCGGGTTTAATCCCCGGCCGGGTCACCGGATTTTCGCAAGTGGGAATCGTGCCGGACGATGCCATTGGTCGGCGGGTCTTCTCGGCGATTTCCCGAATCCCCGCCCTTTCATTCCGGCGCTGCTCCATACTCACCTCAATCACCCTCATCGGCTCTCAAGAACTTGTTGTTAAGAGCCGCCCAAATCTCTTCACTCACGCCACGTTAATTAGGAAATTATAGCTAAACATTCCAGTGAGTGTATGTTGCTAATTATGATATTCTGTAACTCACAGTATGCGGTATACTTTTCTTCAATATCGTTTAAATAAGTGCAAACAATATCGATATTGAAGTGATACAATGAGACCGTGAATGCAGAATTCGTAAATTTCCGTAACGTAGTCCGATACGTTGGGTGACATTGGAAATCAGTAACTCACAGACAAAAATATGTATACCACCCGCTTAGCTTCTTACCAATACATGTGGACGTATATAATTCTCGTGGTTTGCAATATTTAAACGTTCAGCTATTCAGTTCACGAAAATAAGAACGATTCACGAGGCTGCCAAATTCCGGTCCAAAAATATACGCGTGAATACGCTGTCCTGCACTTGTAACCACTTGGAAAAGTCGGGAGAGAGTAGTTATAGCTCATCTTGCACGATTTTTTCGCGCCGAGAATCATTTATTTTTCCCATGTGAAAGTAGGTGAGTAAAGAGAGTTGGGTGTCTTTTAACATTGAGTTCTTGAGAGCCGATGAGGGAGAAGCGAGGCGAGTATGGTGCAGCGCCAGAATGAAGGGGCGGGGCGAAAAGGGATATCTCCGAGAAAATTCGTCGACCAGCAGCATCGTCCGACACGATTACCACGTGCCAAAATCCGGGAGTGACCCCTCCGAGAATCGAACCCGGTGCGCCTAGGTGGGAGGCGAGCAATCTAAACACTACACGATTGCATTCCGGCGCTGCTCCATACTCACCTCGCCTTGCCTTTATCGGCTCTCAAGACCTCGATGTTAAGAGCCGCCCAAATCTCTTTACTTCAGTTAGGGTTTAAAAAAAGATACACTTGACAATCGAATTATTCGGTGAAATCAATTCAATAAATTGGGAAAATAATAAAAAATAATGTTATCCGGCAACATAAAGCCGTGTTTGTATTTATGTATGTATATATATATGTATAACTTGTTATTTATAACTAATATTTACACATTAATCCTTGGTCTTACAGAAATTAGCGCAGTTGTGGTTAAAACCAGCCTGTTTAGACAGTTGTCTTACACATGCTAAGTTACAATTAGAATTAATATATTTGATATTTTACATTTCTGGTATTTACAGTAAAGTCTTTATAACTCTTCCATTCAGTCCCGCCTTGTTTCAGTTCAGATATCACCAGTATTGCCTGTCTAGTATTGTTACATACCAGGAAAACATACAACCAATCTACTTTCAGGACTCCAAAACACTTGTTATCTCCTCTTGTTTGATCATGTGACAGACAAACATTATATAGTCTACTCGCGGTTACTTCCAAAGTTTCTGAAGCCCCGCTGAAGTTCTACTTGCAGGACATTCCTTCTCCACATGCAAAACATATGTAAACGGGTCTAGAAAATTACGCCGAAGGGATACCGCACCGCATTCGAGCGCACTCAGTCTAATCATATTTGAATGAGAACTATTTCTTACTATAGGCTTTTAACGGTAAAGTGACCACTTTCTGAAACTCTCATTTGGAATAATAGTAAATAAATACATTTTATTGTAGCTGTAGACGATATCTTTCATTTATTTTATTGTAGCCGTAGACGATAACTTTCGAGTCCGGTGGACTACATACACTGTGCTTATTACTTACATTGCAATATTTATTTTTAAAAGTGGAGGAAGGATAAAAACTGCTGATAAGAAAAAAGTAACCAAGGCCTTAAAAGTGATCACGTTGCCGTGAACAGCCTAACAGCCTACACAGTAAAAAAAACTTTTCCGGTAAACTTCCTAAACTGTAATATAAGTTTTTAATCTATACATAGTATAGAAATTATATCACACGTCAAGCTGCAGGAATGTTTAGCAGCGCTGCTATACAAAGTTGGGTACTTCCCTACGCATTTGACTGTTTCCTGAGCAAATATAGGAGCGCTGCAATGAGTATAGAGGGGGAAAACATTACCGTTCCTGCATTCTCAGTAAGCGTATACATTTGAATGGCAAATTTCCAAATAATTTCTTAGAGTGTATAGGCATTACCAACATGTGCATTTTCTCCCTATTTTTATTCATGTTGATTATAAAATAATTATTATTACTTTTGGATTAACTATACGTAAAAGTTTAATTTAACCACAACGATAAGTAGAGAACTCTTATAATACATGACATATTTAGGGAAACAAGCAAACATGTCATCCATGGGGTGATTTTTCAAAAGTTTGATTCACAAAGTGTGACGTTAGCGCGAATACACTATACATGAATATAGACGCTCTGTTTGACTCCGAGGTGTAGCATGACCTCGGTCATCTTCACTCTTCCCGACACGCCGCGTCGTGGGTAGAGCGCGTGTCCCGCGGTCTGCCCCATTCCGGGTTCCGGTCAGGAACCGCAGTCGAGCCGGCGTCACAGAGCTGCCCCAACACTTCCCTCACGACCCCCCCCCCCCCCACCCCCTTCTCATTCCTTTGCACCTCCTCCATCGCGACGACATTTCCAGACGACACACCGGCCCGATGTCTCACTCGCCGCAGGATTTCCTACTCCCTGCCTCAACCCCGCGCCACCTCGCTAGTAGTGGGAAAGCGGTGATTCTGGAACACAAACTGACACTGCTTAACAGGGGTCCACAGCGACACATTTTCTGTGAAGTCGTTGTTTGCGCGTATTCGCGCATCTCGGCAAATAAATATTCTGGAAATACAATTTTTTTGCCACAAAACGTAAAAACAATTTTAAATGCCTCCATTTGATTACTTTTAAAAAATTAAGTAGATTCAAGGACGAAAAAATCGTGTAAATGGTCAAATATCGCATTTTTAAGCTTGTCTATGCAATTTCCTTACGGGGCAAGAGAAATGTACAAACGCATCGGCGTAGTTTAATCTGTGGGCTTTCATCACGTGTAATAAAGTCCCACTGTTAAAGATCTAATTTTCACAGTACAGGACCACTACCAAAACACTGCACACCTTGCACGTAGGAGAGATGAGGCACTAGGCGTGCGTGTTAGAGTCGCCCGTATCGCTCCCTCGCTTCTTGACCACAGACGCGCGGCTGTGTACTTCTCTTAGCAAGCGTATGGTCAAGAAGCGTCAAGAAGCGTCCAAGGTCAAGAAGCGAGAGAGCGATAAGGGCGACACTAACACGCACGCCTAACCACTCATAGCTCCTATGCGTGAGTCGTGCAGTTTCTCCGTCGTGGTCCTCTACTGAGCAAATTAAATCTGAAAGAGTGGGACTTTAATACACGCAATGAAAGACTACACATTAAACTATTCCCGTATAGTCGTACTTTTCTTTTACCGCTTAAGGAAACTGCATAGGCAAACTTTGAACATGCGATATTTGACCATTTTCACGATTTGTTTCTCCATGAATGTACTTAATATGATAAAAGTAAAATAATAGAAGCATTTCGCGAAAATATTTCACGACTAGTTGTATTTCATAACACTTTAGCTCAGATCACCTTCCTTGATTGGCTGATCTAGGTGTTACGCATATAATGTGTGTGCTCGCGATTTACAGACGTAGTCCTACAGGATAGGTGTTGCCTAATTATGATTGGCCCGTCAAGTAAGAAAATGTCTTCTCATAAATACTCATGGCCAATAAACAAATGAAAACTGCTGGAATGCCGTTAGGCTATTGAAATGTAGCATGTGCAGAATTATTTTCGCGAAATTCGAGTATTCCTAGGCATAGATAATTGCTTCTACCTTTTCAAACAAAAAGTCGTATTTACAGAACATTTATTTACCGAGATTGTCGAATACGAGCAAACAACGATTTCACAGAATATGTGTCACAGCATACTCCTCTTATGGGTGCTGATCACGAAACAAAATTCATTATTTAAACCTGTACGAAATACCCCCAGCAGCAAAATTCGGTTAAACTAAAGTTGATGCTACCTTAGTTCTACCATTGTGCCAACGTTGTCATGTTACGTTGGCCCTAAATGATTTTTATGTTTGTTGCCAACTGTAAACCAACATTGGCCAATCATAATGTTATGGCTGTGTTCATTCTTTTAACAGTGGTGTGTTTTTCATTCAGAAAGGCATTTACACCAAATAAATATTTAATAACATGTTTCGACATTGGTAATGCGTTGGCAAGACATGTTATCGCAACAATAATTTCAACCAGTCTTATAAATAAATTTTACCCACTAAATTTAAAAAAAATGAAGTGTTAATCATATTATTATAGATTACATTTCCCTTCATATTATGTTCTAGAAATTTCCTTTATGGATGTTGGATTCGTATTCCCACCCTTTAGGGCATCAGTTCAATGTGTTAGCCATCACACTAACATGACTTCTGTGCTAAAATAATTGTAATCAAGAGCCTAAACAAATAAAATTAATTGAATATGTTTTCGTTTAGAAAATATTAATAATATCCTATGTTGGTATAATCTTTTCACCACAATGTTAGCCAAATATTAAAAGTAACCATCATTGACTGTTTATGTTCACAACATCGTCTCGAAAACATGATATACGAAACAGAGCATAAAGATTAAATAACATTTTATGTCTTCTTATGAATTGAAAATTAACATACTTTCCCAATTTAAAACGATTATCTTATATAAGTGAATTTATTATGGTTGTAAAATGTGGGCGCAACAAAATTTACATACCAAATGCCTACAGTATATTTTTCAACAAGTGACCAGAACATCACCAATGAAGTCAATTAAAAATTTAACATGACATGTGGTAAAAACATTGCTTTTAAACAATCATACGAATTTATACTGTTATTTCATTAGAAAAATGGCAATTACCATTGTTGGCGTAATGTTGTTTACACAGTGTTGTCCAACAAAAGATTACATACTGAATGTCATTAGAATGATTTCCAACAAGTAACCAACACTATACCAATGAAGTCCATTTTAAATAAAACATAGGTTTTGGGCGTTAAAAAATAGATTTTAAACCAAACAACACAAAGTATTGTTTAATTTAATCATAAATATGGCAAATACTATTGTTGGCATAATTTTGGTTGCACAAAGTTGGCCCAACAAAATTTTACATACTAAATGTCAACAGCATGTTTTCCAATTAGTAAATAACACATGACTAACGAAATCAATTTTAAATAAAAACATGGGTTGTGTGTTAAAAAGCAGAGTTTTAATACACACATAAAAATTATTATTTTATTTAATATTAAAAATGGCAATTACCATTGTTGGCACTATGTTGCCAATTCTACATTATGTTTTTATTTTAATTCATTCAATTGTATTCAATTCAATTCATAATGTATTCAATTTTAATTAAGACATACTTTGTGTGATTAAGTATTGCTTTCAAACGATCATGAACAATTTGAGTGTTTCATTAGAAATATGGTTATTATCATTGTTGGCACAATGTTAGTTACACGATGTTAACCCAACTTAACAATTAGTACGAATTATCAACTGTTGTGCCGACATTGACACGCCATATAAGCCATTAAACTTATTTTAAAGATAAGTATCTCAGGTCATGAAGAATCTTAATATTATAAAAAATACACGAAAGTGGCTCTGTTTTCGTTCCGAAAGATTATTCCATAATTCTACATGCAATACCATTAGCGCAACTTTGGCCCAGAAGATAAATACATACTTATTAATAACATTATGTTAACCAAATTGTTATTAACCATCAACCAAACATTACAAAAATACACTTGCGATAGTTTATAGCATTTTACGATTTAGTAACAGCCTTATATGGGGGTGCTAATCATTCTCTTGACATATTTGCGGGAGAAAATTTTGTTCGCGTTTTACTTTAGGCCAACGTTTTAATAATGTGTGTGTTCCAGCCCTACATATAACATTGCCAAGCAAATGCCAATGCTGGGCCAATGTAGGTTGCTACTGGGGACTGCTCAACTTGTAGACAATAGGCCTACTTGCAAATACTATTTTCTCAAGAAAAAAAAATTATATTGCATATTTATTTTGTATAATGGTGTGCCAAAACACAATATTAGTGTTTTAATAACGTAAAATAATAAAACCCAACTCATTTACAGAAAAAGGTTATTTCACATTGAAACGGATATCGAGAGTTATTTCAAATAAATATTAGAAAATGCGCTATGAAAGGATTTCGCGATTTTTAAAAATTTCTCAAATAAGGACATTTTTGCACATTTTGGATTAGTAGCAGTGTACGAGTTTTCGTAAACTAGATTTTAATGAATTAGGACATTATTTTTTACCACTCTTGTTCAATTTTCTGTCAATTTTTTCGTATATTTTATTTTTGCGTTCCAAATACAATACAAATTCGATTATGACTTGCCATGCTTTGTTAAATTACGTATACAGTATTTTGTCCATGTTTTTGTTGCATGTGTAATCACAGTAAACATTATTCATTATTTATGATTTTTCAGCCTCGCATGAGAAAGTACATACTGAAATCAGCCCAGTCTGGTTTCAGGACTTCTGTGAAGTAGTTATGTATAAAGTAATACGGTTTAAATTTTTACATTATCTTTTAACAGTAAGTGTGTGTGTGCGCGTGTGTGTGTATATATATACATATATATATATATATATATATATATATATATATATATATCCTTGGCAGCCAGCAGAATCGCTCTACTCCATGTTCGCTCTAAGGTTCAGACTCGGCTAAACTATTTTCAGGCGAATCACAGATGTCCGGTATCAGAAAGGCAGAATCATCATTCTCCCAGTCAAGTGTGGAAATGACTTCACACTCACTAGACAACAAATAATGAGTTAAGTACCTTAGCCACGCACCCATTACACTGGAAGCGAACAAGCATTGGTAGTTTACGATTGATTAACGCCATTTCAAATCAAAATTAAAAACCGTCACTGTTTCTACACGCTATTCACGGTAAAATGAGCACTTTTGAAAAACCTGCTTCAGTTCTCCTTGTAGGCATGTCGTGTATTTTTCCACCTTATGTAAAATTAACATTGCCATGGGCCTCGTCACTTTGTTCATACTTCGGCCAAGTGAAACTGTTAAATTATTATTAAAGAAAATAATTTACAAATCTGGTCAATTTTACACTTTGATGCATTGAAAAAAAAAAACAGAAAGCAAAAAAAAAAAAAATTTAAGTAGTCACAGATGGTAACCCAACACTTATCATTCGACATTAAATTATGGAACTACTTTCCATCCATCGTTACCAACTCAACTGGGCGCATGTCTCTCAGTCTGCCGGTTAAAATATACGCACAGGCGGGGGCAGTAACTATTTTCGAAGGTTGATTTCAAAAGTGCTCACGTTATCGTTAACCACCTGTACCTGCACACAGCTGAACGGGCACACTGAGTGACAAGCATACTGTAAAGTTGGTAACGACTCAGAGAAACTAGTTCCATGTTTTAACGTTGAACTAAAAATGTTAGGTAAACATTTGTGAATACACAAATACCTTATTTTTCATTCTGTTTTCTGCGCATATCAGTGAAGGATTAGAAAAATGGTAAAATACGCCCATTTATAATAATTTCTTAATTTCACATGGTCGACGCATGAATAAAGTGATAAGGCAGTGTTAATTTTACACATTGTGTAAGAATACGCTATATGTATACAAGTGGATCTTAAGCAAGGAATTCAAAAGTGCTGAGTGTAATGCGAAAAGTGTTTACTCAATTTTTGCAATGCAAAATCACTATAGGCCGTTCACGGTAAAGTGAGCACTTTTTGAAGCTGTTCCATTAGACATAATAACCAATACATACATTTCATTGTGGCCTCGGACATTTGGTTTTCGGTACGATGAATGTATACCCTGTGTTTATCACTCACATGGTGGGGTTTATATTAACAAGGGGTGGAAGGATATAAATAGGTTGAAAGAAAAAAGTAACTGGGGCTTCAAAAGTGCTCACTTTACCGTGAGCTGCCTATAATTAAATATATTACAAATAATAATATATATTTTTGCAGTGGAAACAAACACTGAATATTTATACTTTACTCAACATACGTAACAAATAAATTTACCTTAGAAGTCAATAAGGGTAAAAAACACACACACATACATTTTTTATATTCCTATTTTTTAAACTGATTGCTTTTTAATTCCCCCACACTATCCTGTGAGGATAATCGTAAAGTAGTTTCCACTCAATACTGACCTGAACTTGCATTTCAAAATGGTGCATATGTCCTTGGCTTTCCTGTGATGCGTTAGTGACATCGGGTATCACAGTCACATTTTAAAACTTCTAAGCTATTTTTAATGTGATGAAAATTTTATTTCTGTAGATAAAATAAATTTTTTCGAAGCCTAACAATTCTATCACTGTATTAGGTATGTTAGAAGGAATAAAATACGTTAACATTAAAACTTTTTGGGTAGAAGAAGATAAGCCTTCCCACTGAGCGGGGGCCACGGTGTATGAGCGGTTAGTCTGCTTGGAGCGGTTAGTCTGCTCGCCTCCCACCACGGCGATCAGGGTTCATTCCCCGGCCGGTTCACTTGTTGCATGTGGGAATCGTGCCGGACGATACCGTTGGTCAGCGGGTTTTCTCGGGGATATCCCATTTCCCCCACCCTTACATTCCGGCGCTGCTCCATACTCACCTCAATCATCCTCATCTGCTCTCAAGACCTCGATGTTCAGATCCACCAAAATCTCTCCCTCCATCTCCCTTCTCCCCCCCCCCCCCCCCCACGGAGCGCTGCGCACTGAATTTGTTTACTAAAAATTAGATAACGTAAAATAAAATAAATCTGTTTTTAATGAAAATAAATAAATTTTTAGCATTCTAAATTCTTAATAAAGCACTTTTTGAAACCCCCCACTCCCTTTTCAACGAGAAACACAATCACAATAATTACCCTGCTTGTATGTAATAAACATTTGAAATAATGTTTACAAATATTGTTGATAACTGAATGTATGGATATACCTTTACTTTACAATGAGTTCTGTATGTTAAACAGTCAGGAACAATAGTCCTTTGGTAGTAAGTCTACTTCTACCTTAGGTCTACACCAGTAACATACATAAATAAAATTGTAAATTCTAAATAACGTGTTATCTTAGGGTAGCTTAGGTATCTAACTAAAAAGCTCTTAAACTCCCCATTGTGTTCCTCTGCAGATTTGTTTAACCTAATGAACACAGGGGAGAAAACCAGTATTGGATGTCTATCCGGACATGCGCAGATTTGATTCTCCAATAGGTCAGTATGCTATTAACACATGTTGCTTGGACACTTTAGGGGAAAATGACTCATTCTTAAAACATCTGCTTGAAACCGACTGCCAATTACTTCACGAACAACTGTCCATAACTTGTAATACATCGGGGACCTGAGTTCAATCAGATATCGGCTAGTTCTTTGATGAAGGTTATAACTTTCCATTCTTACAGTGCGAATTTCCGCGCAGTCATGGAGCCGTGAGTCGGTTTTGCACGGGCAGGACACCTGCACAGAGCAGATATACCGCGAAAATGTAAAAAATTGTTTGATTATCTGAGTGCTCTCAGACGCTAGGCGAGTTTTCAAGCCACGATGATGATGTATTCCATGTTGTCGAATGACACTACTTACCTAATGTTCACCTTTCTACTACGTTTGACACATGTTTGTATCATCTTGCGAAGAGCTGTCCAAAGGTGTGTAATAAAGTATTTCATCCCATTTACAAAACCGAAGTTTACCCCCATATCTCCTTCACCACTTGACGTAAAACCAAACTGTTAACGTCACATTATGGCCTTTTTCACCCCAAACTATGTTTGTCTGAACCATTTCCTTCTATCTCTACAAGTGGGCGATTTACTACGGTGGTCGGTTTAAAATGTCTCATCCTGTACAGAGGAAAAGTTCTGCATGTTAAAATAATTCAACATTCGGATATTTTTGCTTTCAATTATCGTAAAATAACTTATGACACAGATCAAAATTCTGTCATTATAAGTATTGATTTTAGCTTCCCTTATCCCATGTGTACGTGTTTACACATTGTACGCATTTGCATATACTAACGCATATATATGAGCACACTGACATTTTTCCACGTAAACTATCTTATTTCCGGCGTTCTTCAAGCAGTTTTTTTAAACCGGCTTAAAAACTCACCGAGTGTTGAGCCACAATAGATGGAGCCAGTAGTTTGGTAACTCTGGAACTAGTAAACTGCCATGACTGGTATCGATGAACCATCTCGACACTCGTCTGTAGTGTTTCGCAATAAGCCTTCTCAGAACACGATTCGAACCCGGGACCCCCCGAATGTGAGTCAGGTGTGTTGAGACATCTCTCACTTTATTGAAACAGTGAAAACTGTGGTAAACACGTGTTTTTACAGAAACTACGATATCCAGATTGTTTGCTGCGAATTACATTAAATATTCAACCATCAAACTGGGATCCTCACCCACCCAATTTTACCTTTAAACTCACTGCGATTTGCTTTGCATGAACATTAGAAACCATTTTGGTTATTAATATAGATAGTGTAATATCGATTAGAATGTATTAATATGGGTGTGCTGAGCCTTTTGTTCTTAATGTGGCCATTTAATCAATTTTTGTAGGCACCACCTGTCTAACAATATGGAAATTTTACATGGCCATATTGAAGCCACTGACACTTTTATAGATTACAATATAATTAAAACAAATATTTATATAAAAAATTCTGTAAGGTATTAAAATTCACTACTTCAGCAGTAAACAAAGAAATGAAACTATTGCTATTTTAAATTCAGTCTACAGTTAAAACCACGACATCTTCCTCAGTGTGTCCAGAGCTCAAGTAGGGTACGCTCGGTACCTACCTACATCGATGGCAGTCAATCACAGGTTGCTGTTTTGATATATTACTCTTAGAAATGATGGAAAAAAGCGAAAAAAAATTTAAACCAACATATCTTCTATTACAGTGTAACTAGTTTATTCTTTCATTATTGGTTGAACGAGGTTTTGATTCGGCTAGATTATTTACAGACCAATCGTAAACGTTCTGCCTTATAGTATCAGAATCCTCATTGGTCCAGTGATATGGGGTTTAAGCTTCATGCATGCATGACAGCCAACAAGGAAAGAAAATTGTCGAAAATGTATACAGTACGTTGATTCCTACTAAGCAGTCAAATTTTTCCCGCAATAAACCATCATCTCGAATTATTGTTTTCTTTACATGAGGATCCAGAAGTGGCTATATATTGACCAGTGCCTGTATTTAATTGATAATACTTATGTAACTTATGTACAGTCAAGAACAAGACAAATTCGTAAATTAATTTCAGGGGCAAGAAGAACAAAATATTTTATGCTTCAGTTCCTCGATGGTCATCACATGTTTGTCACTATAGTGGTGTTCAAACTACATAAGACTCTCAATCAAATTGTGCCAAGGTGGAGTCACAACTCCTCACCATGTGAGCTAGCAAAGAATCGCCATGCAGTCATGACTGGTCACAACATTATTCCGAGAAATTTTTTTCTTGTCAAAATAATTTTCAGAGCCCTGCACAAAGCCACAACTGGACTAGTAAAATTATGGCCAACAACCACAATGAAAACAAATCTGGAAAGGATTATCTCCTGGCTAGAGTAAAAGGAAGCTGATCGAAAATAATTTATCCCAACGCACTCGTTAGTTTATTGAAAGCTAGGTTCTGTTATGGTACCTAACATTTCGTCGCTTTCTTTTTAAGTTTTGTTTTGTATTTTCGGTTTCTTGTTTTTTTTTTTCTTTCAGTTAATTTTTAACAGTGGATACAGTCCATTTAAATACTTATACAAATCTTACAATATCATTGCATTAAAAATCTAACACACTGATTACTAGCGCACACAACTGTGAACATAACACAACACAAAAATATTTTTGACTGGAACTGTACACTGTGGTGCGATGTCCAATGATCTTCTATGTGGGTAACTCATTCATAACATAGCTACGGTTATATTGCGATCGGTTCGTATTTCTATAGCGGATCTCAATGCATACATAACATAACTAGGGCTAGGAAAATTTCGCGAACTCATTTCGGGACAAGATAGACGTCAACCACATATATATAGCGCACTTTATTAGACCCGCCCTGCACGCCTCTGAGCCAATAGCAGACTTACAATGAATCACCCTGCGAATCCCATAACTGCCAGGTACGGGGCAACAGCCAATGAAAACACAGCTGAGGCTCCAGTTGGCAGAGGACTGAGGCGTCTAGTCTACAGGTTAATGAACTCGCGAAATTTTCCTATCCATAAACATAGCACATGGTCTGTCGACTTAAGTACAGTAGGCATAAAAAATTTTCTCATTTGTAAATCTTCCTGTGATGGTGAGAATTGAATATTTCCAGGAATCTATTATTTTGTATTCGAAAACTTACAAGAATCGAGAGCCTTCTCACTCGCAACTTGAATTCCGGAATTGGCGAGTTCCGTGGTTGTATTCATCACTTCGAGTATCGAATTGTTTAATGTGGATGAAATGTTTTTATTCTCATTATTATACTTAAAATATATAGTCAAAGGATGGTAAATTACCATGAAGATAGAGGCCATCCAGATTCCAGATGACTATATAATATACAACAATAAGAAAATATAAATAGTTACAATTAAATAATAAAACCCTTTATTTTTAAAAATATTACCAGAATTACTCATTTTCCCACGTGGTTTCATTGTTTTAATAATCAGATTTCAATATTTACATTACAAATTTGTACAAGTTATTAAAATACAAACACAGTATACACATAAATTTACATCCTGTTATACTTTATATAATTCGAATTTCCACATTTATACACCACTCTACAAGACAGGGGGAAAATAATAATTCCTGGGCTCTGTAAACATTCGAGAACAAGCAGAGAACGAACTACGTATCATTTGTATGAGAACTCGACAACTTATACACAAAGAATGCAAGTGAGACGTGAGTACAGAATCAGTCGGCAAGTTCTCTCGGATAAAAGTATTCGAATGCTTTGGCCACCATTCGAGATATCTCGAGAACTAGCAGGAATCGAATTCTTTGACATTTTGGACTCGAACAATGCCACCACTACCTATAATCATGAAGTAACGCATTCCGATCCTGTGTCGACAATAGTTTACATAATGGACAGGAAGGCTAATTCTGGCCCAATGATCAAACCTGCGAGTAAGTGATTCGTAAATTGTTGTAAGATACGAGTTCTTGTTTGTATGGCAGAACAAGAACTCGTATCGCGCATTGGTTGTGATAACGAAATAAGTGAATCGCCGACTTAGACTACAGTAAGGTTCAAAAAGATCACTTATTTTCAAAATGTGATACCATAAATTATCGGTTCTGAAAGGGTTAAAATGGATGTGAAACAGTTATCATTCAGATGTATAGTCTCATAGTTTAATTTATGCCTGTAAATGTCTTGAAATAAATTAATAGCACATCAGCATTAACTATAGCGTATAAAAATAATAGTATTATTATAACAATTTAAATTACCGTATCTCCGTTGACTGAGAGATAACCATTTATAAACTTTATTCAGTGAAGTAGGCGTGTAAAATGTGATCCGAACCAATGGGTCGGTGTTAAGTGTAAATCTGATACCTGAAATGCCGTTCCTACAATGGTTAAAATAAGTGACGCAATTCTAGAGTGTCTTTTTTCGGGTTTGAGGCCGCGAAGCGCAGGAGTGATAAGGGTTACACTGCCACGTGCTACAAGTGCGACACCGCCGCTAAGTGCAAGACTCTCAACTGGCCAGCAGTGTTCTCGTCGCACATCGTGTACGTATGGGAATTGCAGCGGTGACCCTATTATTTTATTGGTGGAAAGTCTGTAGGAAGGTCCAATGCACGGCCCTTGAGTAGTTTTGTATTTATAAGACACGTATATTTTAAGCCATTTCGGAGTTTTCTTAAATGGTGTTTCTAATGTGCGTGACGTTTTGGGAGCAAACAACAGCCCTCGTCTAAAGTGTGTGTTATTTTCGTAGATGAGTGCATTTGAAGCTCGGTTAGATTTTTTGTGGAAAAAATGAGTGTTTCGAACATACTGTAACGTAGTTCAAACGGCAGGTAGGCGGGGGCCTTTATGTCATAAATTTAGGTCAGTGTGCTAAGTGTTAAAGATAAAATCCATGGTTACCTCTTGTTATGCGTAATAATTCTCATGAATACAGACCAGAGAAATTCGCGAGTTCAATGACATGTAGGCTAGACTTTACAGTCTTATATAATCTCATACAGATATCAACTGCTTATTGGCTGATTGTTGTGGTAGTAAAAGGCTGTGGTTGGGCGCACAATTCCTTGCATGTTTGTTATTGGCTTATTTATCTCCAGGAGACGTCGAATAATACGTCGACCATATTACAAACGTAACATGTACGTACATGTGTGTGAATTCCAACTTGTCTAGAAATAAACCCGAAAAAATATCGTGTCTCTACTTATGATCTCTCAACGGTGCCAGCCGAGTGAGTGAAGTGTGAGTGGAAAGATTCGGGCGGCTCTTAACATCGAAGTCTTGAGAGCCGGTAAGGGTAAAGCGAGGTGAGTATGGAGCAGCGCCGGAATGAAAGAACGGGGGAGACGGGAAATCAAATCCCCGAGAAAACTCTCCAACCAATGGCATCGTCCGGCGCGATCGATTGCCACATGCAAAAAATCCGGGAGCGACGACGCCGGGAATCGAACCCGGCTTGGAGGCGAGTAGTCTAACCACTACACCGCCGCGGCCCCGGTGCCAGTTGGAGAAGCCAGATCAGGCTAGCAGAGGCTGAAGAGTCCTCGTTGCGAGCGAGGTTCCACTTGGGCGCTCGCGTGCGACAGCGGACTCTCCCCGCGCCATCCACGCCGACCCCGGGTGTACGACGAGGGGGCGCAATTACCGCCGCCAAGACGACCTCCACGGGCGGGCCCGCACATCCGTGTTGCCGCGTTCCATCCCGGTAACGCGGGACGAGGCCTTGGAGTCCGCGTGTCCGGCAAGCTCGCGGGAGCGCGGTCACTGCCCGTAATAACACTCGGCGCCCCGCGTGTCCCCGAAGCCCCTTGCTCCCACTACTTACATTCCTCTCCGTCACGTCGCTCTCAAGTCGGCCAAGATCGCCGCGACACACACTATACAAGTGCGAAGAGAAAAAAAATGGCGAAGCAGTTCCTTTAAACCTCCCAGTCCCACTTTAAATTACGGTTTCAGGCGTAGCAAACAAAAAATTGAATGATGATGCTGTACTTAGGTCGACACAACGCCTGCTTCGTTGCCACCACCAATGCATACAGACACGAGAATTTCGCGAGTTCTCTTCAAGACAAGTTGGAATTCACACACATGTGCGTTCTTGTCCCGTTTGTAATTGGTCGACGTGTTTTTTTGACATTTCCTGGAGATAAATAAGCCAATAACAAACATGTAAGAAATTGTGCGTCCAAGCACCGCCTTTTACCACCACAACAATCAACCAATAAACATCTGATAGTTCGAGAATATATATGACTGTGGAGTCTAGCCTACATGTCATTGAACTCGCGAAATTCTCGGGTCTCTACCAATCAACTATAGACTATATGTTCGGCTACAGTTATATGAACCAATAATCACCTATATCTGTAAGATGGTTTGCGAATAATTTACCCACAGGTAAGATCATTGGTAATTGAGTTTCGCAGTGTGCAGTACAGACTAAAAATTATTTAGACGTGCGCGTAATGTACACAATTGTGTATAGTAAGTCAGAATGGTTCATGTGTACTGCAAAATTGGCTGTGTTATTTTTTTTTACATAGAATTCCTTAGATACTTGTTTCCAAGACTATTTCTGTTTCAGTGCAAGCGAATTACAGAAAATTTTAGGAAAGACTTATGAAGCATGTGTAGGACCACCCGATTTTTGAGAAAATATTTCATGGCCAGTTTTATTTGGTACCATTTTCTCTCAGATCCACTTTCGTGATTTTGATAATTTAGGCTACGTGATACGCGCTTTAGGTGTCTTCCCACGAATCACAATCGTACGGTATCATAGTAAACCAATTGTGATTGGCAGTGGATTACGAAAATGTCTTTTCGTAAAGATGCGAGGCCAATAAAAAAAAAGAAAATTTCTGATATGCCCGGTAGGGTAGTAAAATATAATGCGCGCAGAAATATTTTCGCAAAAATCGGGTGTCCTTGTTGAATTGTAACACACAAGTACTTTAAAGGCGGTTCGCGATAAAGTGAGTACTTTTGAAATAAACCTTAGAAAAAATCACTACCCCTACCTACATATATTTTAACAGGCGCCCTGAGTGATATGCGTCCAGTAAAGTTGGCGACGATGGATGGGAAGTAGTTCCGTATCTTAACGTGGACTAAAAAGTGTTAAGTAACAATTTCTGACCACTTATATTATTTCTTTCTCTTTCTGTTTTTTTTAAATGCATCGAAGTGTAAAAATGAACAGAAAAACAATTTTTATAAAAATTTCACTGTTTCACTTGTCCGATGTATAAATACAGTCATGTAACCCATCGCAATGTTAATTTTACATAAGGCGGAAGAATACACAACGTGCATACAAATAGATCTTAAGAAGGGCTGTCAAAAGTGCTAATTTTACCGTGAACAGCCTATTGGCAGCCATTTATAACTTATATTATCTCTTTCACTTTCTGCGTTTTTTAATGCATCGAAGAGTAAAAACGAGCGGATCTGTTAAATATTAACTTTTTAATAATTTCACAATTGCACTAGGCCGACGCATGAATAAAGTGACGAGGCTCATGGCAATGTTAATTTTGCACAAGATGGAAGAATACACAATATGCATGCAAAGTAGGTCATAAGCAGGGCTTTCAAAAGTGCTCATTTTACCGTGAACAGCCTTATACACTTCAAGTTTTCCATATACATGTAGCTTCGCAAACAATTTTCTACGTTCCATTAAACAACGTGTCGTAAAGACACAATATTCCTGACGTTTACACGCAAATATTTGGCAACTATTTCTCAAAGAATAGTTTGTAAAACGTAGAACACATTATTCAATGAGTGGGCGTGCCCATTCTGCGATTGGCTAAGCGAGGCCTCGGGGGACGAGCCTTGCGCCTGACTGGCTACTGTGTGCTGCGAAATGTGCCCTATTGGCTGGCCTGCCGGCGGGCGAGTAAGTCACCGGGCGACGAATGGCAAAAGGCGTTCCTCCATGTTTCTGGCTAGTGACGCAATTTCCGCTGGCGTGTGTGGCTGTAGTTCGCCTCATAAGCGCCGGTTTCACTTCTGTATTTTCATGCACTCTGTGGTTGCAACGTCGTCGAAATGTCTTTAGTTCGGCTTTATAATAGCCAGAGACCTGCAAATTTCGCGTTATTATTTGGGAACACGTTGACCTCAAAACATTTATACCTTTTGAATACGGTTGTCATTGAATCGCATTTTATTTGACACGACCTTGGTAACTCTTGCGCCAATAAAGGAACATTTCACAAATGTGTGCCCCAATCATGCGCAATTCTCTCAGAAAGGGAGTAACTTCACATCTATGCAGGAGCCAATTGATAAATGACGCATGCTCAAGTATATAGAGTACTGCGAAGTTTAGCCTGATGCCAGAAAATAACGCGAATTTTGCATGTCCCTACTAATAGCCTTTTCACGGTTAAGTGAGCACTTTTATGAGCCCTGCTTAACCATGTTGCCTAGTTCGTAATCAGTGAGAATTTGGTTTAGGTAAATACAATATGTTAATGAAATTCTGTTTTTTTTTTTTTTTTTTTTTGCGTTTCTGTAAACGATAGATATATACCACAATATGCATTTTTCAGAAGCGAAGTACGCGCTTCTTTGTTATAGAAGCTGTTTGTAACATTATTGTTTTATTTGTCTCGATACAGAGCTTGAGACCTACCATTTCTCACACTTAGATTTTTGTTTTTAGTTTATATCTTCAAAATTGGCCTGAAAAACCGAATTTTATTAACACGTATGTCCCTATACCAAATTCTCAATCAGGCAACAGCCTTAAGGGTTATTATGTTGGTATGCCTGGACTATGTCCATTGCCGACCATGAGACTAAATAAATATCACACACAGAACTCAGCAAGACAAAAGACGAAAAAAACATTTTACATCACATACAGATAGTTAGAAAAAGCTGTTTCCTTACCAATAGAAAACAAATTGGTATACAATAAAAAAGACGTAAAGACGCACTAACAATTTGTTATTACAAAACAGGACCGACAACAAAAACAAACTAAAATAAAACACAGCAGGATAACGAAAATGAACACACCACACAAGTAAACAAAACAGTAAAAAACAAATCAGTGGACACAACTGAAAAATAAAAACTAAACACACGCCCAAAGATAGGACGAAAACCACAACGAAACACAAATCAGGAAAAAATATTCCTTGTCAGATTATAAAACCGAATAAGTCAACATTACGAAGAACACAGCACCACAAAAACAACCAGAGATAATATAGATTAACCACCAGAGAGGACACAGAAGGACAAAAAAAAATGAGCACACAATAATAATTACAAGTCTTCACGACGTTTCAGCGCCTTGAATCTGTCCCCTTCTTTAAGTGAGACACTGGACTCTATTAACAATTACAGTATTAAGGGTGCTTGATACCAAACAATTACTTATTTTATAATTGTACCAAACGTTGTCCAACTTGAATGTACATAATGTATGTAATTCCATTTTCTTCGAAGAAAAAAAATACTCTTTACATTTCAAAAAAAATTGATGCCAAATTAATGTTTATATATATACACACACACACACACACACACACACATACAGTTGATACAACTGAGTATTTTGTTGACAGTCTAATTTATTTTGGCCGAACACAGAGGTTTTGTTTATTCAAGCGTGTATTCTGTTAGCTGAACAAAACTAATTTTGTTGCTTTTCAAGTTTTGTTTACTCAACAAAATATTTTGTTGGGATACCTCAATATATTTTTAACCATATACGAAGAAATATTTTGTTAACTATTTTTTTCAGTTTAAGCAGTTTAAAAAAAAAAAATTTGGAAATAATACATTGCTCAAAGCTACACCTACTAAACTACCCGTTGGAAAGTGTTCCTAAGTTCACATGTAGCTTTTTTGCTTGAACCAACATTAATCCAACCTTTGCTGGAAGCTTGGGCCAAGGTTGGAAAAATTACTTTGGCTGGACATAAAAATACCACTCGAAACTACGTTGGCCAGGGTCATGTAATTAATTGGATGCTAACCATAATCAGTAATTTTTTACAGCATGCCAAAACCAATTATATTTTACCAGTTTATAACATATGCAAATCTAACATGATATAAACTCAACCAATATTTAACGTTGTTTTTACGTTGGTTATTCTTACTATTTTGATAATTTGCTAACTATTAGTCTACGCTGGATAAACTATCATTTATGGTGTGTTACACACAAACAACCATTTATATTATAAGTTGGTGTTATGTCGGTCAATGGCAGCAATTTTATTAAAAAAATACACGTAAGTACTTTGCGTTGTATTGCTAAAGTAATGGTTAAATATTTTACCTTTTAAATTGGTATTTTTTCTTTCATACACATTGGATTATGAATTTGATGCTTATTCATAACAATCTACATTGCTAAAAATTCTACTATTTTGCTTGAATGAAGTGATGAGTAGAGGCCCCGATAAATTTTCGAGTTCAATGACCTATAGGCTAAACTTCACAGCCTCATATACTCTCATACATATATAATCTGTTTATTGGTTTATTGTTGTAGCAGTAAAAGGCGGTGGTTTGGCGTACAATTTCTTACATGTTTTTTATTGGCTCATTTATCTCCAAGAGGTGTCAAAAAACCTGTCGAACAATTACAAACGTAACATGAACGTACATGCGTGTGATTTACAACATGTCTAGAAATGAACCCGCGAAATTCTGGGGTCTCTAGTGATGATGCCTCTGAGAATGTTAGTTTTACATATAATAAAAGGATACAGAACGAGAAGTAAAAGCATATCCTAAGCAGGGTTTTAAAATTCTATGGAAATACCTTATGTGAAAATAAACTACGCAAGTAAAAAATTTATGTAATTTTTATAGAAAAAATTTATGTAATTTTTCATTGAAAAATTTTTACTTGTTCCAAGATTATTTTTGTAGCATTACATGTGTAACAGCAAATTTTAGTACATTTTGTGATGCGAAAATACGAAGGTAGGCCTAGAGTGCATTAAAATAAGTACTATAAGCTTCTTACTTATTAAAAGCACGGAAACATATGACTGGATTAGCATGTTTCACATACATCTGTGCTTTACACACACGGTATTTCACTGGCATTTATACAAATAAAAATTTTTTCTCCCGTTTACAATGTATTTGTTTGTAAAACGTGAAATAAATTGTTACTATGTATGGCGATTTAGGTGAAAAGGGGAAGGGGAGCGAAGGACAGTGCAAGTTTGTTTGCTGCACGATGGAGGCACGGACCGATTACAGCGATTACCTCGTGTTGGGCCAGGAAAATACCTCCAAACACGAGGAGGGATTGCCTTACGCTGACTTCGTTCGTTCTATAGTGTAATTTAGTGGAAATAGTGCCATATTTCCAGAGTTGAATGTAAAACATCGTGTATAACATAGTGCGTAACCTAGCAAGCAATGTATGCATTTACCATATTTACATGTATGTTAATATAGATATGCAAAAAATAACTCGAGTGGGGAGTGAACCCAGGGCGAGTCAACACTCACCGAGTGACGGGCTTTCCAGCTGGGACCCATAGGTGCCCGTCATCCCCGGACTTGATATGAAATGAGACACTAAGATGGAGCGGCGCTGGAATGCAATAGTGGTGGAAACGGGAGTACACCGAGAAAACCCGCCGGCAAGCGGCATCGTCCAGCACGATTCCCACATGCGAAAATCCGCGAGTGAATCCGCTGGGTACCGAACCCAGTTCATTGTGGTGGGAGGCGAGCGCCCTAACCACTGCGTCACCGTTGCCCCTATTTAGATATATATAAGTCTGTAATTCTCTCTTCTTTTTTGAACCGACATGAATCGTGGTCGTCAGTACTCCAGAAAATATAATATCAAAACCTGTAGTTTCTTGTGACGTTCTTTACAAAAGGTCTGCGCAATTTTCCGCACATCCCTGTTTTAAAAAGCAATAAAACTAAAAAAAAAAAAATTACTATTTTTACAGTTTATTATTCAATATTGGAAATAACTCGTCATCATTAATTACTATACACAACAAACGTTTTAATCCCCACATTAGGATTTAAATATCACTTGCACACAAAAGTGATAAGTTCGTAAAAGCGTTTAATTGACTGAATAAAAATTATCGAATAAATAAAAGTATTGCCTGAAAGCTGGCGCATATCGTAAAAATTATCAACCAATAAAACTGTCATAAAAGCAAAGCCACCGATTGCTTGAAAGAAACTCCACTTAATTGTAGTTGACAAATATTGATACGTTGAAATTATTTGGTTTACTGCGATATTATATGTAAGTGTATCCACGCTATAAAATATTAATTGATTTACTTCGTTAACTGTAATAGAAGTCTCACCTACACATAATAAATGAAATGTAGGCCTATCATACATCCGGCTGCAAATATTGTAATTTTGAACTTCGCTACCGTAACATGTTGGTAAATTCACTGCGTATTTGACTATAGCCAAACCCTTTAAGTCCGGCCTTAATTTACGGTTTCAGCTGTTGCAAACAAAATTTTTTATGATGCGTGCTGTACGTAAGTAGACACAACACTTGTTTCATCGTCACAACCAATCAGTTGTAGGCTGTATGTCCGACTGCAGTCGTATGAGCCAATTAAGAACTACACCAGAAAGACGGTTTGGGAATCATTTACCCACAGGAACGATCTCTAGTAATTGAGCATCGCAGTGTGCAGCACAGACTAAAGTTCACCTATAGGCTGTTCACGGTAAAATGAGCACTTTTGAAAGGCCTGCTAAAGATCTACTTGTATACACGTTGTGTAGTCCTCCGCCTTATGTAAGAACAACATTGCCATGGGTCTCATGACTTCATTCATCCGTTGGTAAAATTAAAATGTGAAATTACTAAGAAAGTAAATACTTTACAAATCTGCTCATTTTTACTCTTCGATGCATTAAAAAACCATAAAGCGAAAGAAATTATGTTAAGTTATCACACATGGTTACCTAACACTTTTTACTCGACGTTGAGATATGGAACTACTTTCCATCCATCGTTACCAACTTTACTGGGCGAATGTCATTCAGTGCACCCGTTGAAATATATGCATGCATGGGCAGTGAATTTTTTCTAAGGTTAATTTCAAAAGTTCTCACTTTATCGTGAACAGCATTTACACGTGTCTAATGTACACAGCTGTGTACACTGGGTCTGAATGAGCTTAACGAATGTAGCGAAGCTACCATAATTGTATAGGAAAAACTAATCATGCTTTTTAAATGTGCCAAATGTGGCAAATATGCAAACAATTTATCATCGTGTTCTCCTCTTTTTAGACTGCGTTTTATGAACGAGAATAAGCGTAGACTTCGGTTCTTTCATAACTGTCTGTCATTATTTACTAGTGAAGACGCTGTCTGTATTGTTTTGTTTAGCCGTCAGTTCGTAGACGAGTTGGGTGCAGCTGTGCGTGATGTCCCACCCGGTGATAACCTTTCATCTCTTTAAAAGTTGTGCAACGCACATGGCACGACCTCATAGACGTTTTCTAGCGTCTTCCTTCCTTAGAAACTGTTACCATTTACCTCCCGCCCACCGCTAACAGTCACTTCATTATGCATGTCTCGAGGCCTGCAAGATTAGCGTTTTTATCTGGGGACACGTTTGACTTCAAACGCGTGTACCTTTGCAATACGTTAGTCATTGGACCATAATTTATCTGCCACGCCTTTGGTAACTCTGCACCAATAAACGAACACTTCACAATTGTGTGCCCTAATAACGTTGTTATAAATAATAATATGGACATTGTAATTTTACAAATAAACTAGGAGGTTTAGGGGTCTTAGCTATAGATGGTAGAGCTTAACTGAAATTGAGGTGTTTTATTCATGATGTAAGACACAGACAATACAATACTTAGGTACAGGAAAATTTCGCAAGTTCAATAACCTGTATGCTAGACTCCACAATACTTTGTATAGTCGAACCTCAGATGTTTGTTCATTGGCTGTTGCTCCAGTGTTACCCCACATTTGACAGTACGGGATTCGCTTCTTGTTCCCTTGCAAGTCGGCTATTGGCGCGGAGTCATTCAGGGCGCGTCTAATAAACTCTGATCCAACTGCAAAGGTCACTTCAGTGTACACATATTTGAAATCTATCTTGTCCTGAAATGAATTCGCGAATTTTTCCTATCCCTAGCAATACTGTAAAGGTCACCTTAACGGCGAGCTACTTTAATAAATATCTACGTTTTTATTATAATTTAAGTCAAGTACACCGCACGCCATAATTCTTTATGTCCACGTTGGACCGTCCCCACCCGATTCTTGATGCCAGAGGCTGTATCTAGCAGCGGTTACAACCATGGCTGCGATCTCTCATGTTATCGGGCCGGTTGTGGAAAGATGTCGGGCCCAGCCTTACAGTGGCCTATGTCGGTGAGTCGTTTGGGCATCCATGTACCCAATCGCTGGCTTGTGGAGCGTGTTTTTGCATGCGACCTCGCCCGGTGGTTGCTGCAATAACTTGTCGCAATTCCTGACGTCTTGATTTTGCTTTGAAGGTGTGAGGCCGATTTCAGAGTTGGGTGTACTGTTAAGGCCCCTTCATAACAAAGTGCAATTTAGTCGTAAAAGGGGGAAGCTTTTCGTCTATGCAGCGGCCAATGGAAAAACGGCGCCATCTCCTGTACGTACAGCACTGTGAAGTTCAGTTTGACGCCTAATAATAACGTGGAATTTTCATGTATCTGTGCGTGTCTTAAGGATATTCCCTTATTGTTAGAGCCCTGAGTATTTCACGAATTAATTCTGTGGCGAGGTAGACTTCAAACACTTGTTCTATTATCCTGCTACAGTAGTGGGAGTGAGCTTTGAACAGAAATGTAGGAAGGCCTCACTTTATCGCAGCAACCGATAAGCAGACGATAGTATCTGGAGTGTGTAGAGGAGTGTAAAGCCTAGGATGTTGCCACAGCAATCCGCGAAATACTCGGGGCTCTACTTATTGTTAGGGACACCCGACACACAACCAGTTGTATTTCGTAACAGTTTAGATGATATACAGTTTTATAATTGGATAATTATTGTGTTATACGTAGGAATATGACAATTTCGCAAGTTCATTGACCAGTACGCTAGACTCCACAACCCTTTCTGTAGCCAAGACTTAGATGTTTGTTCATTGGCTGTTGGCCCAGTGTTAACCCACATTTGACAGTACGGGATTCGCTGCTTTTTCCCTTGCAAGTCTGCTATTGGCGCGAAGTCGTCCAGGGTGTGCCTAATAAACTCTGATCCAATCGCAAAGGTGAATTCAGTGTACACGCGTCTGAAATCTACCTTGTCCTGAAATGAATTCGCGAATTTTTTTTGTCCCTAGTTATACGTAGAGACCAGAGAAATCCGCGATCTCAATGACCTGTAAGCTAGACTTCACTGTCTTATATACCTACTGCCATACATATATCAACTGTTTATTGGTTGATTGTTGTGATAAAAGGCGGTGGTTGGGCGCACAATTTCTAGAATGTTTGTTATTGGCTTATTCATCTCCAGAAGGCATCTAAAAACACGTCAACCAATTACAAACGTAACATGAATGTACATGTGTGTGAATTCTAACTTGTTTAGAAATGAACCCACGAAATTCTCGAGTCTAGTAATTATATCTTATTATTAAAAATCTAATTTGCGACTGGACCGTGGTGGCTGAACGGTTAGCCGGCTCTCCTCCCACCGAGGCGAACCGGGTTCAATCCCCGGCCGGGTCACTCCCGAATTTTTGCAAGTGCAACTCGTATCGGATGATGTCACTGGTCAGCGGGTTTTCCAGCAGATTCCCCCCCCCCCCCAACAATTACAGCGCTGCTTCATTCTAACCCACTTCACCAATCTCTCAACTCTCACCACTACGTGTCAAGGAACACCAAATTTTGCATCCATGTTCCAAATATTGTTCCAGAATAAAATATTTTGCTTTAAATTGTATACAATTAAAAAATATAATATTTCAAATTAGTTCTATCGAGTAGTACAGAAAAAAAAAATTCTGGAGAGGTTGCGTGAATTCGCGGAAAGTTCTATGAAATTTACTGGATGTTAGATATTGGGGAAAAAAAATGTGTCCGTAATTTTAAAGACAGTTCTGATAATATTAAGGGACACTTTTCCGCCAAATGAGGGAATTTTCTTTTACCAGTGCAATTATTAAATATGTAAAAATATACTTTAAGTTTGTTTAAAGTTAACGAAATATTAGAATTATTAAATGAGCAATACATTCAATGCGAAACACCATTAAAATTCTGCGTCCTATCTGCGGGATTTTTAGGATAGCTTCCAATATTTAGCTTCCAATATTATCAGAAACGTAGCACAAACCATTTGTCGTAGACGAAAATAAATTCAAAACTGCAAACTTCACGAGCGTTTTATATTTCTGTTAGTATAAAACTATCTTATTTTTTAGTAAATTGAACTTTTAGTTATACATTTTATAGAGGCATTTTATTAATTCATTTGTATTAATAGAGGCACCTGTATTTCACGATTTGTGGTCAAGTTGTGTTCTGAAATAATTAAGTTCAAAACCACTTTCGTGATTGTACTATTTAAATTACCATGCATCTTATCTGTTTGCTCGTGATCTCAGACGGTCAGAACCGAAGAAACTTAACTCTGATTGGCTCACTCATGTAACAGACTCTCTTTACACAAAGACAAGCAGCCAATAGCCAAAGGAAGGCTGCATTTGTTAGGGACAGGAAAATGTCTCGAGTTCAATGACATGTATGCTCCACAATACTTTGTATAGTCGAACCTCAGGTGTTTGTTCATTGGCTGTTGCCCCAGTGTTACCCTACATCTGACAGTACGGGATTCGCTTATTGTCCCCTTGCATGTCGGCTATTGGCGAGGAGTCGTCCAGGGCTTGTCTAATAAACTCTGATCCACTTGCAAAGGTGACTTCAGTGTACACACATCTGAAATCTATCTTGTCCTGAAATTAATTCTCGAATTTTTCCTTTCCCTAGCAATTGTGCACATATAAATTTGACGTTTAGTCTCCGCGTAAACATTTTCGCGAAAAACAGATGGCCCTGCCAGTAGCCAAATGTAAGTTGTAAGAATGAACGTATGGCATTAATGTCTAACTTTTACGCGCAATTTTTTGCGGAACAACGTTAGCCCTAGTGATAATTCTTAGTTTAGCAATGGCTTCGATTTTTTTGATGCCAGCGGGGTAATGGGAAATGTGCAACTCTTAAACTTGGTTCATAATTGAAAGCATATCAGTAACCACAGAACACAGGTCGTGTGCACAATAATCGACAGCCATGATTTCGAACCTATTGATTCACAACTGCGCATAACACGTCGTGTGCCTTAGAGGACCTGATACTGCCAATGGAAATAGTTTTATTTCATTTCTTATGCAGGCGCATGGGGCATCAGCATATCACAGAAAAGAGAACATTTTTCGACGATAATGGAGGAACGTGGCATGCTGCAGAAACGAAGAAATGTCGCAAGCTATAATTTAGAGGAAATAATACTCAATAGTGTGCTAGCAAACATTTTCAAAGTTTACCCACATTTTTGAATTCGCAGAACTTAATTACTTTAAAGCAAAACCAGAAAAAGTCAACTATTTTTAATCTCTGTTTATTTTCAAAACAATATTAGATCTGTTACTAAATTCCATTTTGTTTATGTAAAGACGGCAAAAAATTAAAATATTGTTTACCAAACTGTCAACTGGCATAAGACACGTCGTAAAATTCTAAAGGTTAGAAACAATACGTACATTTTTCAATTGAGAAATTATTTCGCACAAGGTTTCTCGTGTCGTGAATGTACTACTGTTCTGTCTTATGTAAAGACTGTCCACGATAAAACGAGAACTTTTGAAATCAACCTCAGAAAAAAGTCACTGACCTTGCCTGCATATATTTTAACGGGCGCACTGAATGGCATGCGCCCAGTGAAGTTAGTAACGATGGAGGGAACGTAGTTCCGTATCTTAACGATGAATTAAAAGTGTTAGGTAACTATTTATATATGTTTTAAAATATTCCTGTTGCCTTTTTTTTTTTTCTAATCCACCGAAGTGTGAAAATGAGCAGATTTGTGGAATTTTCATTTTCTAACAATTTCACAGTTTCACGTGACCGACGCATGAATGAAGTGATGAGGCCCAAGGCAAAGTTAAATTTATATAAGGCGGAAGAATACACAACGTGCATTGAAGTAGATATCAAGCAGGGTGTTCAAAAGTGCTCATTTTACAGTGAACAGCCTATATGCTCTGTGCCTGTTTTTTCTGATTGCGAACCAACCTTAAGGCTCTCATTTACATAGCGCTTTTCTCCGCGCTTGAGACCGAGAAGTTTGGGATCGTTATGGTCGACACTGCCACGCGAATCTAGTGCCCAATCGCCGCTAAGCGCAAGGCTCTTAACTGTCGTGCAGTGTTATCGTCGCGTTGCATGTACCTAGCTATAGTCTATTCGCGGTTTTTTCACACTTTTCGAATCAAACCTTTAAAAATAATACCCCATATATGACTTTTTTTTATAATTTCCTAAATATGCTATGGTGTATCACAAGCATTTTATACCTATGTTAAATTAAGCCACTTAAATTTGTTAAAACGGAATTTACCTGCATTTTATTTATAAAATATAATATTTCATGTATAATAAATATGAATAAACACAGTGAGAAAACGTGTGTGTTGGTACCGCTTAGTAAGAAATAGTTCTCAAGCAAAATATTATTACACCCAAGTGCGCATGAATTCAGTGCGCTGTTCTTTCATGTTAATTCTTAGACTTAGTTAAGCTTTGTTTGTATGAGGTGGAGGAATATACTGGAAGTAGAACTTTAGCAGGGCTGCAGAAAAGTGTGAAGTAACCGTGAATGATTTATACATTCAGCGGTGACCCTATTATTTTATTGATGGAAAGCCTGTAGGAGGTTAAAATACAGGGCTCGTTGCGAGTATTGTACGGATATGACGTTAATAGTTTGAGACACAACGCTTTGAAAAACCCACTTTTAGCCATATTGGAGTATTCTCGAATGGTTTTACTAATTTACGTGACGTCTTGAAAGCACTCAACAGCCCTCGTCGTAGTGTGTGTCCTTTTCGTAGATCAGCACACTGGGCACATGTTAAACAGTTTCGTTGAAAAACGTGTATTTCAAGCACACTGCAGTGCAGTTGAAGTGACCGCTGATGAGGAAGGAGGGGGAGGGGGAGAACTGTACCCGAACCTACAGTTGAAAGTGGAGAATGCATGCCTTTCCGCGTCTTTGCGGGGATCAGAACCCGGAACGTCCTGCTCCGAAGGCCACTCCTCAGCGACCTCGGTCAACGAGGTCACTCGACTACAGTTTGGTAGGCGGCGGAGGGAGAAAAAACGTAACGACGAGGGCAGGTAGTCGGTCGTCATGTGACTCGGAGTTCCTGCGGTGTGGTTTTGTTGGAGTGTCCGGCGCGGTATCCTTGAACTGCCCTTGAAGCGACGTCCATCCTCCCATTGCCCCTCGATATACCGAAATTCCTGGCATCAACTCCCAGGTAGGGCTACCAGACACTGCGTATATAAAGGGTCGTTACTAAGAGACCCGAGAATTACGCGGGTTCTCTTCAAGACAAGTTGGAATTCACACACATGTACGTTCATGTTACGTTTGTGATTGGTCGACGTGTTTTCTGACACCGTCTGGAGATAAATAAGCAAATAACAAATATGCAAGAAATTGTTCGCCCAACCACCGCCTTTTACTACCACTACAAACAACCAATAAACAATTGATATTTGTATGAGAGTAAATAAGTCCGTGAAGTCTAACCTATAGGTCACTGACCTTGCGAATTTCTCGGATCTCTAATAAAAGGTCACTACCTTGGGAAAAAATACGTATGGTCACCTGTTTTTACGCGCAGGATAGACTTCAATATCCTATGCTCACACTTGCAGCCTTCCTTTAGCTATTGGCCGCTTACCTTTGTGTGACGAGGGTATGTTAAATGAGTGAGCCAATAAGAATGATGTTTCTCCAATACTGACCGACAGTAATTGGCGGGCAGACGGATAAACGCGTGACAATTTACACGATCCAACCACGAAAGTGGTACTAAACGAAAGTAATTTGGAACACAACTTGTTCTGAAATATTTCCACGAAAACAGAGGCTCCTATAAATAGAACATGTGTGGAGATGATGGTTTATAGCTGGAAAAGGTAACAGTTTGCTAGGATTCAACGTACTCTACACATGTTCGACAGTTTTCTTTCCTTATTGGCGGTCATGCATGTATGAAGCTACTACCCCAATTCACTGGGGATTTTGATACTATAAAGCAGAACGTTCGTGATTGGTCGGCAAACAACTTAGCCCATTCAAAACCTTGTTAATCCAATCATGAAAGAATAAATTAGTTATAGTGTTATAGAAGATACACTGGCTCAAAAAATTTTCGCGATTTTCCATCATCTCTAGAAATGTGTTTAAGCCATTCACTCCCTGTGCCCACTGCAATGGACTTGTCGGGCACGAAATACAGTTATTACCTGGAATGAACAAGAGATCCCCGATAAAACCCGCCGACCAGCGGCATCGTCCAGCACGATTCCCACATGCGAAAATCCGGGAGCGACCCGGCCAGGAATCGAACCTGGTTAGCCTAGATGGGAGGTCACTGGCCAATGCAGGAAGTTTATACAACTCATGTTTGCAGATGGCTCATCTCAGAATCTTGAATGCATCAAAACCGGAATGTCACCGGTTGGGATAATGAAGTAGAGTACAGCATGGTCCAAAATATTACTTGATTGCGTCACCTAAAACAACAAAATAATGGCGGACCGAGAGCGTTTGAAAAGGAGGACAATGCAAGTTGATTAGCGCAGAAGATTATTTACACCGGAGCATAATACATAAGTACAACAATATTTTTTTTTGCTTACAGTTTAATATTAGCAATGCCACATATTCCGTATCTCTGATCTGAACATTAATAAACACAATGCAATTAATGTACCACTTGCGCGATTACAGGTACACTGTAAAAATTAATAGAAATATTACCTGAAAAGTGTAAGATAATATTCGCAAACTTGTGGGGGAAACATAGTTTTCCTTACGGGTAAGGTAAAATTACCGTACTCTGGAGTCAAATTTACGTACATGGTGGTGGAAAATCCCATAAATGGATGGGAAAATTACCGTACGACGCGTGCATCTCTTCAGCATTGTCTCAACAGCTAATTGGGAGGACGGGCGAAAGAATCATTTGTTTAATACGCTAATATTCACTGATGCTGTCATGCTGTCGAGGTGTAATGTATAAAGCATCGGCCTATGGTGATAGAGAATCATGGTTCGCGCCCACCCACCAGCAAGTGTCAAGATTTTTTTAGTGTTGAGATTTCGGTTACAATTCATCAGCGGATGTAAATAATAAAAAAAATTAACAGTACCAATACTCCGGATATTTTTTAATATAATTTTATCATACAATATAGTTTATTTCCCCTTACTTGTATCGGATTTTCCCCCCACTTTTGTCAGGTACTTTTCCCGTACGATTAGGGAGTAGTACTTTACTTGTTTTGTAAATTTACTTTACATTCAAGAGGTAAGGGAATTCTACCTCAATTTATTTTGCAGTGTACATACAGTTATTCTGATGCTCTAACCCGATAGCCGCTCAGATAGTTACAATTGACGCCATAAGTGGCATTCGTCTGCAAGTTCTTTCGTGAAAGTAGCGCTTGCCGAGATGTGTGTGCACTGTACCTTCTATTCAAAAGCGTGTTGGTGTCGTTGTTTCGAAACCGATTAAGTCAGAAATTCAAATCACACTCAATTATGACTATATTTTCAACTAATGTTTTGTAGTTGTATGGGTTCAGAAAAATATTTAATAATATATAGGGACATACAAAGTTCGCATTATTTTTTTGGCATCAGGCTAAACTTCACAGTACTGTGTGCACTAGGCCTGGCATCGTTTCTCCATTGGCTGCTGCATAGATGTGAAGACACGTCCTCTCTGAGTGAACTAAACATGATTGTTAGGGACACCCGAATTTCGCGAAAACATTTCACGACTAGTTGTATTTCATAACACTTCATCTGACATCACCTTTGTTGATGGTCTGATGTAGCCTAGGTGTTACTTGTTTGAGTTGTGTTCTCGCAGATCACAGACGTACAGTATCGGAGTTACATAATTCTGATTGGCCCGTCAAGTAAGGAAATACCTTCTCATAAAGACACGTGGGCAGTAAGAAAAATAAAACTGCTGATACGCTGGTATGCATTGAAATTTACGCGTGCAGAAATCTTTTCGCGAAATCCCAGTGTCCCTAATAATAGTACTACACAACAGTGAAGTGTTCCTTTACTGGTGCAGAGTCATCCAGTGTGTGTCAAGTGGTGCAGAAACTTCAGCGAATAAAATTCCTCACAAGGACAATGCACTAAACTCCCTAAAGTTTTTTTAATTATTCGCCAATAATAAATACAACTGAGTTTCGCATAGAGCCTACCATTGCCTATTTCGTTTTCAAAAGCTAAAACCATTATATTTGTTTTTAGTTACCAGTGGTTACAACCATCAAAATGCCGTATCAAGACTTGGTCACATACTTCCTTGTGAGTTTACAAAACTGGTTACAGAAGGTAACAGTATCAAAGTTCGGTTAAGAGGCCAACATTTCGCAAGCTTTAAAATATTTCAAAATTTCTGGCCATAATGGCCCTCGCATAAAGTCAAAATGACGTAAAGGACCTATTCGCTTGAGGAGCCTATATTTGTATATCAAACAAGAATGCTACTTATCTGGTAGAAGCTTGCCCCCTCGAGGCCGCTGACTGACCCAGAAGGAAGTGTGAATATGCATTAAATACACAAGTCTGCCACCTAGCGCTACCAATCAAATTAGGATTCCATTATTTTCGCCTCAAAAAAACGTAATTCCAAGAAATAGCTGGGGCTGTAAATTGTTCCTGGAGGGGTCGTGATATTCACGCCCAATGGCGGTTGATGTTACCAAATAAGGTGAACCGACGCAACGGACACCTATTTCCCTTAGGGGGTCTTCTTAATTGAAGTCAAGCACCAATAATATTACAGTACGCCATCAAACTTCCGGCCTCTTGATCAAGTTGCCGGAAAGTGCGTAACCAAGAGTCACCGTTTTGGGGTGCGCGCGCACCAGGGTAAGCAGTTCTCCTCGCTCGCCGTCGACGGTGCTGCGCTCCGGCCACGAACCGCTGAAACATCCGTCCGCCACACAAATGTCTGCCAGAGCTGGTTGCTGCCGCACGCGAAAACTCACACCTACATTACCACTTGTTTTCCTGGCACCCCAAGTTTTTCAATGTCTTTTTCAGGTTACGTAAACCTGACGAGAACATTACAGTTTAGTTAATTATTACTTTTGCGTTACTGTGGAGGTTTTTAACAGCAAATCAACGTAATAAAGGGTTCGTGCGTGTTGGACAGATCGCCGCCCAAACTATCAGGTAGACAAACACAGTAAGTATTCGAATGGGTGTCTGGCGACGTGGTCCGGCCTGCTAATTACTTATTGGTTTTAATTTTTCGAGGGCATGTGCGACGTGGTACAGTCCATTAATTTTAAGAGTTTTTGGTTGTAAGTTTGATGATTATTCAAAGGCGTGCAGATGACGTGGCGCGCCCGTCACAAAGTACTGTGACATTCCACTCTTATTGCGACTGCAAGTAAGCTTATTAAAATGTTCCGGTCTTGCTTCAAAAGGAAAGTGAGAAAAAAATACATCGCTATAGTAGGCTTATTAATGATTTCTCTTCAGCGAACATTTACGTTAAACCTGTCGATAAGATCTTGCAGGAAACTACTTTTCGACAGCCATAAAAGTTTTTGAAAAAAAAAATCCAATGAATTTCAATGGTTCTTAATTTCACATCACGTGTGTTCCATTCGAAAATGGTTTTCCGCATAATTGCTCTCAGACGAAAGATGATTCGCAGATATTTCAAAGCTCAAAGTACAGGGAATTACGACGCAATCGTAGCCGCTTCTTCAGTTTCAGAGTAAAAAAACTTTTCAACTTGCAAATCCATTTTCGGCCAGTTAGAAAGAGTTCTTACCTCTTCCTAAAGGAATGGAATCTTTTTATGGGGCCGCAGTAGCTCAACGGTTAGGACATTCGCCTCCAACCAAAGCGAACAAAGACGCTTAATTCTATTTGGATCATAAGAACATTAGTAAGAGTGTGTGGAGAGATTTGGGCGGCTCTTAAGAGCGAGGTCGTGAGAGCCAACGAGGGTGAACGAAGTGAGCATGGGGCATCGCCGGAATGACGGGTCGGGGGAAATGGGAGATCCCCGAGAAAACCTGCCGACCAGTGGCATCGCTCGGCACGATTCCCAAATGCGAAAATCCGGTGCCCCGGCCGGGGATTGAACCCGGTTAGCCTTGGTGGGAGGCGAGCATGCTAACCGCTCATCCACCGCAGCCCCAAGAGCATTAGAAAAGACCCGGAAATTTTGCGAATTGATTTTAGTGTCATAGATCTGGAGCACGCGCAGGAAACCCCACCACTCCATGGCGGTGACCTTCAACTCCACTTCCTTCCTTTCTTTCCAACTTATTTAAGCAAAATGAGTCTTACCGAAAACCTTCAAGCAGCAAAGTTTAAATAACATAGTACAAACAAATAACGCAATCGCAATAAATGGCAACAATTCAACCATTCCCTGATATGAACTAGAATATAATATAATCAACCCCCAAAATTGGGAGAAAAAACCCGCAGACCAGCGACACCGTCCGATACGAGTCCCACACGCGAAAATCCGTGTGCGCCTCCGTCGGGAATCGAACCACTGCGGCCGCTGCCAGTTGCCAAGAGGCCGGCAAAATTCACGTTATTCTATGGCGACAAGTTACAATTTTAGTACGTGTGATTTCGCACCATACCTCATTTGACACTCCTTGGATTTCTTTGCGCCAACTAACACACACGTCATGATGATTAGAGCGAATCACGTGCAATCTTTTCGGAAGGGAAATGTCTCCGCACGCAGACTACACAGACAACAGTCGACGAACTAACGACACTTGCTCGCGTATTCACAACGTTGTGAAATATTGCATGGTGCCAAACTACAGGATCATTCAAAAGTCGCCATACACAGGAGTTAGCAAAAAAGTGTCATTGATAGAGACCCGAGAATTTCGCGGGTTCATTTCTAAACACGTTGGAATTCTCACACATATACGTTCATGTTACCTCTGTAATTGGTCGTCGTGTTTTTGACACCTCCTCGAGATAAATAAGCCAATAACAAACATGCAAGAAATTGTGCTCCCAACCCCCGCCTTTAATTACCACAACAATCAACCAATAAACAGTTGATATCTGTATGAGAGTTTATAAGACTGTGAAGTCTAGTCTACAGGCGTTTTAACTAGCGAATTTCTCGGGGTCTATTTATAATTAAGTAAACCCAGTAAGTTCAATTATAACTTTGATATTCAAACACCACGTGTTAAAAAAAACAATAAATAAAAACTCGAAAATGTGGTTTTCTTTTAAACATCGGGGTTAATTTCTGCTTCCCCAAAAGAGAGGGAAACGACTCGTTAATTTTTGTATTGTTCGAATTTAGCTCACCAGGTTGTTTTTCTGGCACTGCATAAAACAAGTTCGATTTCTCGCTAGGCGGAGTAAAAATATTAATGCTGCTAAAACGAACATTGAAAAAGCTAGATTTAACGGGGGAAGGAGCAGAATTGGCACACCTGGCTCGCGTGCCTCCCCTCATTCTTCTAGAGTCTCCCTCCCCTACCACGCCGCCCCTTCTAAACCCCCCCTCCCCTTTTTTACTAATCAACATCAAGCGCCGGATTGTGTCCACTCCTCAGACCAGTTCCTAATGTGCTGCTTCCAGCGTGGCAGTTACCCCCCCCCCCCTTTTTTTAATCTCTCACTGTCTCTCTCTCTCTCTCACACCAAGCTTTAACTCTACAATACACCAACATCACATCCAAACCAGCGGTCTTTCTTTCACCCCCCCCCCCCCCAAATGTAAGGTTACGTCCAGAAATGAGTAAAACAGAGCATAAGCCATTCACGGTACAGTGAGCCATTTTGAAAGCCCCTCATATTTTATTGTAGCCTAAACCGTTAAATTCCGAGTGCGGTGGGATATGTACGCTGTGTTTGTACTTGCATGGCAATATTTATCTTAAAAAATTGTTAGATAAAAATAATGGCTGAAAGAAAAAAATAACCAGGACCTCAAAAGTGCTCACTTTACCGTGAACATCCTGTATCAACTTGTTACTTTGTATCTGATACCCACTTGTATAGTCTATTCACGGTAAAATGAGCACTTTTTAAGGCCCTGCAAAACATTTTCTGTTAGCCAATGTCTCTCTTTCCGACACTTTTAAATATAAACATTGCCTTGTGACCAATAAACACAGTACATACATTCCACTATTCCCAAAAGTTAACATCTGAAGCTGCCATAACATATTTTATTAGTAGTTAATGTCTATTGCAAGGGCCTTAAAAAGTGCTCACTTTACTGTGAACAGCCTATATCAAGCAGGTCTCCAATCATTGGTGACAGCTTCGCAGTGAGCAGTACCGAGGTTGATTCTACTCAGGTTGGGAAGTTCAATGCTTTTAGTTTGGCAACTAAGAAATTTTCCCACTAGATATGCGTTAATGTCGCATGTGTACCGGATTTTCTCTATTTTCTACTTTAAAATACAAAATAGTTGCAATAATCATAAATCAAATATAAAATACATACGTAAGTAAGTAAAATATTTCTCTTTTTTCGTTCACGTATATTAGAATTAATTTGAAAAGTGACCTCTATGGAAAACTGCGCACCTAGCGGTGGTAATTTTCACCTATTTTCCCTATACCAAACTCTTCCATAAGAAAATTCGTTTTGTTGCTAACCAGAATATAAGTAACTTTAGCAGCACTGACCAAAAATCACATATAGGCTGTTTACGGTAAAATGAGCACTTTTGAAAGCCCTGATTAAGGTCTACACGTGGTATATTCTTCCGCTTTATGTAAACTTAACATTGCAATGAGCCTCGTAACTTTATTCATGCGTCTGTCATGTGACACTGTGAAATTATTAGAAAGTAAATATTTTACAAATCTACTCATTTTTACACTTTGATGCATAAAAAGAAAAAGAAAGCGAAAAAAATAATTATAAGTTATTACAAATGGTAACCTAACACTTTTTATTCGACGTAAAGATATGGAACTACTTTCCCTCTAGGGTTACCAACTTTACTGGGCGCATATCACTACGTGTGCCACTTAAAAATCACGTAAGTAAGAGCAGTGACTTTTTTCTAAAGTTGATTTTAAAAGTGCTCACTTTACTGTGAACAGATTTTACACGTGCGTAATGTATAGACACATGCAAAATTCGCGTTATTGTTTGGCGTCAGGCTAAAATTCATAGTACTGTATGCACTAGAACTGGTGTCGTTTCTCCATTGACTGATGCATAGATGTAAAGTCATATCCTCGATGATTGAACTGCACGTGATTGGGACACGCAGTTGAGAAGTGTTCGTTTATTGGCGCAGAGTTATCCAGGGCGTGTAAAATAAAGTATGGCCCAATGGCAAACGTTTTGCGAAGGTACACGTGTTGTAAGTTAAACGTGTCCCCAAATAATAACGCGAATTTGGCAGGTCTCTAATCATGTACACAGTTGTATGCACTGGATCTGACAGGGTTAAATCACATGAAGTAATTCTTAGCCGGGTCACAGAGTCGAAACGGCGTGGCGGCCCATTTTGATGTGGGCGTGCCCATTCTCTGATTAGCTGCGCCAGGCTCTAGGAATGGCCCTCGTGTCTGATTGGCTACTGCGTGCTGCGGAAAGTTTGCCTGTCGGCTGGGCTGCGGGATGGCGAGTAGGCAGTCGGGCGCTGATTGGCGAACGGTCTTCCGACATGTTGCTGGCAAGTGACGCCATTTTACTGGTGTGTGCGACTGTAGTTGGCCGAATAAGCGGCTGTTTAATATCTGTATTTCTAACATTAAACAACCTGTATACATTGACATGCGTTCAAGACGAGCTCATATCCATGATTAGTAGATACCAGGAAATTTCGCGAATTCATTTGAGGACAAGCTAGAATTCAAGCACATTTGTATTTGACTTAATTTTCAATTCGATCTCAGTTTGTTAGCCACGCCCTGGATGCATTTGAGCCAATAGCGAACCAGCAAGGAAAACACGACCGATTACCGTGCTACCTGGTCTGGGGTTAAACTTCAACATCAGCCAATTATCAACTCACTGAGGTTCGAGTACACAAAGGATTGTGGAGTCTATCTTGTTACCGAATGAATCCGCGAAATTTCCGGGTCTCTGCTCATTAGAGACCTGCAAAATTCGCGTTTTTTTGGGGCCATGTTAAACTTGAAACAAGTGTACGCTTGCAATACGTTTGTCATTGGACCATACACTGTGACACCGTGCGTGACTGCACCAACAGAGGAACACTTAACAATTGTGTGCTCCAATCACGTGTAGTTCAGTCAGAGAGGGAGTGTCTTCACATCTTTGCAGCAGCCAATGGAGAAACGACGCCGGCTCTAGTGCATACAGTACTGTGAAGTTCAGCCTGATGCCAAACGATAACGCGAATTTTGTATGTCTTAATACCCATCATTATAGCTACGTCACTTCTTCTCGGTTCTACTTTCTCACTCATCCCAGTCCTATTGGTAGGGACAGCAATATTTCTCAAGTTCATTTCAGGACAAGACAAACGTCAAACATGCGTACATTGAAATTGACTTTGCAGTTGGATTGCAGTTTATTAGACACGCTCTGGACGACCCTGAGCCAATAGCAGACTTGTAAGGAAACAAGTAACGAGTGCGTCTGGCTGTCAGTAAATTGAGTACCGAGTTGGTAGTCCCGCAGCCAAATATCTTTTCGTGTACAGAATGTTTGGAAATTCAGGGCCCAATCTCTAGACATAATTTCCTCTGCCCGATAGTAACACAAAATCCCTATACATTTATATCCGGAAACGTATTTCTATGTCAAATAATCGTGTTCATATTTTCTGTGTACATCGCCTGCAGAACAATACTTTGCGATCACGTCTGTATTACAAGTTGCATAGGTTGTAGGCGCGTGAAACTATACGCAGCGTTGTGTGCCTGCTTCCTATACAACTTTTCAAGCACGCATTATATCACCAACTTGTACTCCAGGCATTGTACGCCACAACTTTAATCACAATTAAATTATATAAAAAAGTTTCCGGATGTACGTGTATAGGGCTTTTCTTTTACTATTGGTAGGGACACCCGAATTTCGCGAGAAGATTTCCGCCCATGATAGATTTCAATACCCTATGGACATACCAACAGTTTTCTTTTACTTATTGGTGGTGTATTTTCGTGATAATATCTTCTCTTACTTGACTGGCCAATCACATTTAGGTAACTTCAGTACTGTGCGTCTGTGATTCTCGTGATACGTAAACCACCCAATCACGAAAGTGGATCTGAACTAAAGAGTTATGAAATACAACTGGTCGTGAAATCTTTTCGCGAAATTCGGGTGTCCCTAACTATTGGTCCAAAGAAACTATGTCTGGAGTATGTGCACTGATTTTCCGAACAGCCTGTATAACAGGTATTATAAATCATGTTTACTTCAGGTTTCGTAAAAAGATTGTTAGATTTATTCACGATAATTAGTGTTGATATGCTGTTAAATTATTTCAATAACCTGACAAGCGTTAATGAAACAATGAAACTACATTCACGAGAGTTACATATATCAGCGACGGCATATTTTCCTTTATAGCGTAGCTCGAGTTACCATCGGGAAATAGAGTTCTCTAAGTGTTAAGTAAAGGCTGTTCACGATAAAGTGAGCATTTTTGAAAACAACTTTAGATAAAAGTCACTGCTCCCACCTACAGATATTTTAACGGGCGCACTGAGTGATATGCGCCCAGTAATGCTGGTAACGTTGGAGGGAAAGTAGTTCCATATCTTAACATCGAATAGAAAGTGTTAAGCAACTATTTGTAATAACTGAAATTATTTCTTTCTCTTTCTGTTTATATTTATGCCCCGAAGTGTAAAAATAGCATATTTTTAAAAATTCTCTTTTTAATCAATTCCCCGTTTCACTTGACCGACACGTGAATAAACTGATAAGGCTCATCGCAATGTTAATTTTACATAAGGCGTAAGAATACAAAACAGGCATACAAGTATATCTTAAGCAGGGCTATAAAAAGTGCTCATTTTACCGTGATAAGCCTATACTCTGTTGTAGGGTCAAGTTTACATGTCATATGCAGGACCACCCGGCGATAAAGATGTATGCTCAAACTACACTTCAACGTCTTACGTGCAAGCTTGCCAATTGGCTTCGGCTATTAGCCACGTGTCTGAGTGAGAAGACAATTTCTACTCGACTGGGTCAATCAGAATAAAGCTTCCTTGACACTGATCGTCCGTGATTGGCTGACAGACACGTAAGATGTTCGCAAGTTAAAATCATCCAACCGCGATATTGGTTCTGAACTAACATATTTTGGGGTACAACTTGTTGTGGAATTTTTTTTACCGAAAAACAGGTGGCGTTAGCTATCCTTCTTTTAGTTTTTGACAACCGCACAGAGTAATCGCCGGGGCCGCGGTGGCAGAGTAGTTAGACTGCTCGCCTCCCAACTAGGTGAACCAGGCTCAATCCCCGGTCGGGTCACTCTTTCGTATGTGGGAATCGTGCCGGACGATGCCGTTGGTCGGTGGGTTTTTCTCGAGGAACTCCCGTTTGCCAGGCCCATGCACTCCAGCGCTGCTCCATTCTCACCTCATTTCACCCTCGCCGACTCTCACGACCTCGTTGTTAATCCTTTCAATCAAAAATAAATATCACGTTAGGCGTTGCAACAAACAAATCTTTTGTTCGTAACTGTACTAATATCCAGACGACGCTTTGTCTTACATTGTGACAAATAGAACTCTAGCTGTGCTTTGTGTTTACTGGCAGCAGTGGTTTATGAATACGAAAAATAGTCTCAGCAGCGATTGGTGTCTTCTACGTCTGCTACACGTAGGGAAGCTTTCTCATTGGACGGTGTGTTCTGCTGTGTACAATGCAGACCATTCAAGTCACTTCATATGACACGTCCCAGATAGGACACTGTGACTTAAAGGGTTAACTCGTTCAGTCACTGTGTCCACGACTGTGTACATGTCCGAAGAGTATTTATGTCCAGTACTGTACACAGCGAGGAATCAGAACCCAATGTCTAGAGAATCTTCTAACTGGTAACGTGATTTGTGAAAGTTACCACGCCTCTCGTTTATGATTGGATGTTGGTGACGTCTATTATAACGTAGCCCGTCGTTCACTGGTAGTAAAATGTACAGTGGACACAAGTACAGTAACACCAAAATATTGCACGATTGCAACAATTCTGCTCACAAACAAATGCGTGACCGAATGAGCTAAGAGCTGCTCAAATCTCTCAACCCAATTCTCACTGTGAAATCATCGGCTCTCAAGGCCTGAATGTTAGTTGCCGCCCAGATCTCTCCACTCCATAGTGAAGTCATGCTCGAGCTGGGTAAGGGAACAACACTTCGAGCATCGCCGAGATACTGCATTCATGCTAGTAACGGAACACAGTTTCCGTAGCTTGTGAATGACCTGCTGCGGTCTCCGACTGCAATGCCTTCTCCCGACCAAACACGAGAGGCTCAAGGTCGATCTCGACACGCGAAAGGAATGCGCGGTCGTTTTAACGGTATCGGGCCATTCGAAATATCACCCCCCCCCCCCCAAGATTTTTAATCAGAGGCCTTACACTGAGAAAATAATACGGTTGCAGCAATCGAATTCCTGTAGCAATGAATAATGTGTATTGTTAACATCTCGTGTCCGCTACAAATTTTCAAGTATAAGAGCTATAAATGAGTGGCAATGGCTATCACTTGTTCAATAAGTGAGATTCTTTCATTGAAAGAACCAGTGGTTTTACAACGATTCGAGTGGAACCATGTTCAATTATTTAAATAGCTGAACTTCGCTGTGAATCAGTGCTTTTACACTGATTTCGTGTTCGAATTTAGAGTGTGCTGCAAACTTGCAACAAACTTCTTGAAATCTGTTGATGTTGACGTAATGCTAAGTCCGCAATGTCTGCAAAGAATGAGATTAAAATCTGTTTACGACACTTTATAAAGCCCATCTTAGGATATAATTTCTCCTCTGTACTGAATCATTCCGCCATATGTAAAATTGACATTGTCATGGTTAGCATCACTTTATTCATGCGTTAATTTAAGTGTAACTGTAAATCGTTAGAATCATAAAAATGTTTACAATAAACAACTTCTTACACTTATTCGTATGAAACGAACAAAAACTAAATTAAATAAACGGATTGTCCAATAAACTTAAACGTCAAACTTCTAATACGACGCTTGGACTGGGAACAATTTTTCCTACCCCGTTGCTAACTTTGCAAACTGCATTCCGGTCAGTGCGTCCGTTGAAATACATGCAAAAAGGACAGTGATTTTTTTTTCAGAAGTTGGTTTAAAAAATGCTTACATTGCCGTAGAAAGTCTATATCGTAATATTAATATGGAATCCGTACGAATTTAATAGATTCAGTAAGTGAGTGAGTAAGCGATCGGAGAGATTTAGGCGGCTCTTAACAGCGTCGTCTTGAGAGTCGATGAGGGTAAAGCGAGGTGAGAATGGAGCAGCGCCGCAATGAAAGAGCGGGGGTAATGGAAGATCTCAGAGAAAACCCGCCGACCAGCGACATCGTCCGGCACGATTCCCACATGTGAAATTCCAGGAGTGACCATGGCCTGGTATCGAACCTGGTTCGTCATGGTGGGAGGCGAGTAGGCTAACCGCTCAGCCACCGCGGTCCCAGCGTGCGTGGAAATCTTTTCGCGAAAATCGGGTGTTCCTACTTATACGCGCACCTGCAAATTACCCTCTGGTTATCGTTGGCCTCGTGTCTGTGTGACAACTTTTTCTGGTATTTGATTCGGCCAATCGGAATTAGGTTACTGCGGCCTTGAACGTCTGACATTCACTGGCAGGTGCCTAAGGCGCGCGGCGGTTGAATCAGTCCAATCCCGGAAGTAGATATCTGCTAAAGTGTTTTGAAATGAAACTTGGCAAAAATCAATTCCGCGTAAATCGGGATACTGGGCGCTCTTTTCTTGATGTGTACAGTTCAGGACATAAAAACACTTCGTGTGCACAGTCCTCTAAATTGGACAAAGCTGAATGTAATTCAGAAATTCGTTTAACCCATTCCGACAAAGTGTACACAATTGTGTACATTACACACGTGTAGGTATTTTTTGGTCTGTACTGCACACTGCCAAGTTCAATGACCAATTATCTCACCTGTAGGTAAATGATTCGCAAATCATCTTACTGGTCTAGGGCGTAATTGGTTCATAACACTTTAGTCGAACATGCAGTCTACAGCTCATTGGCTGTGACAACGAAACATGTTTACTATCTACTTAAGTACAGACTCACCAGAAACTCTAAATTAAAATGGATCTGAAAGTGTTAACACACTGCACATTTACTGATGGGACACCAAATATACACGAAAATATTTTACGACCAGTTATATTTCATAACATTTTAGCTTAGATGCAATTTTTTGATTGGATGGTTTCCGTATTCCGCGTCATAGGTGTCTGCGCGCGAATCACAGACATGCAGTAGTAAAGTTAATTAAGTCTGATTGGCCAGTCAGTTAGGAAAATTGTCTTCACACAAAGATACGCCGCCAACAAGCAAAAGAAAACTGCTGGCACGCCCATATAGTTTTGAAATCTAGCATGTATGGGAATCTTTTCGCTAAATTCGGTTGTCCCTCTTTACTGGCATTGGGTAGCGTATATCAACCATTGCAGTGATATGTTGCAAGGAAAGCTGTGTTTTGATCTGTGCTGTACGTAGGGATAGAAACATTTCGCGGGTTCAACGACCTGTAGGCTACATTCCACTGTCTTATGTATTTTCGAGCGTCAGCTGTTTTTCCAGTGGCTGTGACCCCAGTGATTAGCCACTGTTACTTCAGGCCAGGTGACACTGGATTAGCCCCTTGTTTCCTTACTGGTCCATTATTGGGTGAGAGTTTTACTCGGTGTGTCTGATAAACTGTGATCCAATTGAAAGTATTTCAGAAACGTGCATGTGTTTGAAGTCTAGCTTTTCCTAAAATGAATTTGCGAAATGTTCCTGTCCCTAGCTATACCTAATTGTTAGAGACCTGCAAAAAACGCGTTATTATATCATATCACGTTAAACTTTAAGCATTTGTACCTTTGAAATACGTTTGTCATTCGACCATATTTTATCTACACGCCCTGAGTAACTCTGTGCCTATAAATGAACACTTCATAATCGTGTGCCCCAATTACGTGCGGGTTAGTCAGAATGGGCGTGGCTTCACATCTCTGCAGCAGTCAATGGAGAAACGGCGCAGGCTCCGTAATATAAAGTACTTTAAAGTCCTGCCTGAAGCCAAATAATAACGCGAATTCTGAATGTCTCGACTAATCGTTTGCTAGTTTGCACATCGGCCACTTAACCGTCGTAGTGCAGTTGACGTCACAGCACGTGTGTAATGGGTGTCTCGCCTCTCTCGTGAGTGGCCGCAGTACAGTCAGTTTGTCTCGGCTCCACTCTGGTTTCTGGTTCCTGTTGAGTGCGCTGAGTGTGTACAGGACTGAACAAGCACCAACTTACCTTCGCACTTCGCCACACGCTGCTGAACCACTGTAGAAACTACACTACTGCTGATATTTGCTGTCTCACCACCGTCCTTTTGTTCGGATCACATTTGACTCGCTTAAAGGCTATTCTCGGTAAATTGAGCACTTTATAAAACTCTCCCATTTGGAATAATAGTCAATAAATATATTTTCTTGTAGCCTTAGACGTTAACTTTCAAGTCCAGTAATATTATGTATAGGGCCACCTGTTTTTCTTGAAAAGATTTCAGGACCACGTTCGTGATTCGATCATTTGAACTGTTAGGCGTCTTATCTGTCTGCCCGCGAATCACGGACGGTCAGTATCGGGCAAACTTAACTCTGATTAGCTACTCATGTAACAGACTGTCTTCACACGAAGACAAGCGGCCAATAGCCAAAGGAAGGCTGCTAGTGTGAACAGACATAGGATATTGAAGTCTAACCATTCCGACGTGTTTCTAGCCAGGGACGCCATTTTGCTGGCGTGTGCGGGTGGAGTTATCAATGCAAGCGGCCGTTTTACCTCTGTGTTCTTAAGTACTCTGTCATACGACAGAGCGTTTACTGGTTCTAGCACGACGACTGCTGACAATGGCGCCAGCGGCTTGCTGGCCTGGAAGAAGTGGTAAGTGTCTACGTTCTGACACAGAATAAGGTAGAATACAGAAGTAAGAACTCAAGACTCAAGGATACAGAAGTAAAACATGCGTGCATGGAAAATTTTTGTGCCTCGTGCACAATCTCAAAGTTACTGTGTTATGAGTTACCTTGAATGACGTTATAATTGAGTGAATTTGTAATAGTGACTTTGGTATTGAGTAGACATTCTGATTTGAGTGACTTTGTGATTTAAGTGTATTTGTGATTGAGTGACTTCATGCAGTACTTTTTTACTTAATCTTTCAAGTGTGAGTGAATGCCCAAACTGCGACAATGAGTGGAACGGAGTGGTGGACTCGTTAACTGAAGAGAATGCCAAATGGCACGGCAGTAAATAGGACAGACACGATGAGCCTCAACAATCTCAAAGGAAAAAGTAATTTATTCATTGAATCTTTTAATGGACAGTGAAACTGACTGGGCACAAGTTAAGAAACCTAGCAAAGCGATCATTGATTGGGTGATAGTGGCTTATCCATTGACTCATTTAAAGCCTGCTGAGGAAATCTGCAAAATAACATATGAGTACTATGAAGAAAATACTGAACATGCAGCAAGCCTGGGAGTTCTCGGTCGAGGCGGACACCCTCTTTGGTATATGCCTAGATTATTGCACTTTGGAAAGAAAGAAAGTAAATAAGGAGAATGGAAATTACATACTTCCAGAAGTTTTCTTTCTAAAGTCTTACTAGGACAGGTTGACACAAATTAATACTTTTCTTCTTGTTTATACCTAGAGACCCGAGAATTTTGCAGGTTCATTTCTAGACAAGTTTGAATGCACACACTTGTATGTTCATATTACGTTTGTAATTGGTCGACTTTTTTTGACACCTCCTAAGCCAATAACAAACATGCAAAAAATTGTACTCCCAACCACCGTCTTTTACTACCACAACAATCAACCAATAAACAGTTAATATCTGTATGAGTTTATATAAGACTGTGAATTCTAACCTACATATCATTGTACTCACAAATTTATCGGGTCTCTAGTTATGCCAAAGGATTGGACTACAGTTGAAACAAGGGATGAGAACAGAAGCGGTAACTGAGGAAACAGAAACACCTAAACCGTCCTTCGCTTGAATAACGAAGGCGGTTAAGAATCTCGCACAAGAGGTAAAATAATATAAGAAATTTATCCTTGCATATCCACAAAAATACTGTCAAACAAGCGAAGAGACGAAGAATGCGTTCCAAGAGCAGGCAAATACTGTTGAAGAAGGATGCAAAGTGAAGAAATTTATATAAGTATGTGGGGGTGGTGTTCTCATTGAAGCAGGTGATGACGCCACCATAAATAAAATAAAGTCAAACGACAAGCTGAAAAATTTGGGACTGGAGATTGATGAACCAAAGAAAAATGGGCCCAAGGTAACAGTCTACGACATTCCAAGGAAAGAGGATAATGAAGAATTGCTGTCAAAGGTCTGGAAAAAAATATTGAAGACAAAGTTATAAAGCGGGAGGAATTACTGAAGGGAGCGTCAGTCCGACTAAGAACTGGAATAAATAAAGGGACAGTAAATGTGGTGATAGAATTAAACAGCAAGTATAGAAATTTTCAAATGGCACAATAAATTGTGTATATTGAATATGCGGCATGTAAATTGAAAAACTTTCTGGTTCAATCAGATGCTTAGAATGTCAACAATATGGGCATTAAAGTAAATGCTGTAAAGGACAAGAATGATGTACAACCTGCGGTCAGGAAGGACATACGTACTCTGAAAAGGATAATGTAAAGGCAATAAAGAAAATCCTGCCAGCGAAAATTGTTTAAAGGATAAAAAGGTTCATAAACACAGAGTTGAACAGAGAAAATGTCCGCATTATGAACGAGCATTTACTGCGGAGCTAGAAAATATTGTTTATGGGGAAATATGAATCAGCTAAGATCTAAAATTACTACTGGGCAGATGAACTTGCAAAGATCTGCAGTGGCTACAACGAAAGTAGAGATCTTGGCTAAAGAAAAATACATCGACATATTCCTGAAGTAAGAGCCATACGTCCTACATGGGAAGATTATTGTATTACCTGGGATAGTTTCCTCAATAAGTGACAGCCCAATGGCAGCTATATGGATTAATATGAAATGTATTATGGCTATGGATGGTATGTTTAACAGCCATCATGTCTGTATTCAAATTAGAATGGGACAAGAGAGTGTCTACTTGGCAAGTTCCTACTTCCTGTATTCGGATGAATTTCGAGAGCATCTGGAGATAGGGGACGAAATAATATGAGTACTTGGAAGGCAACAACTTGTAATAGCAGCTGATGTGAATGCCAAGTTGGAAATGTGACACTCGCCTGTGACAGATGAAAAAGGTTTGGCACTTAATCGCTATTTATTGGCGAACGATCTCCATGTTGTGAAAGTACCAGGGACCCTTACGACGTATGTGTCTCCTGCCCATGGTACTGAATTCTACTTGGATGTAACGCTTGTAACTAGAAAGGCAGCCAGACTTGTTAAAAATTGGATTGTCATGGAAGACTCGACCAGTGATCATAGGCTAATTATTTTTGAGATGAATATGACAATAGGACAACATGCTGAAGATAAAATTGGTCGAACAAGATTTGTTCACCGAGGGGTGGACTGGAAGAGGTTCGACGAAGTGATAATGAATAAACTTCATTAGTACCGAGAAGAATGCTTGAAAGATCCAGGTAAATGTGCAAATGCAATTACAAAGGTGATCCAGGATGTGTGCAAGGAAACATTAATAATATCAGAACCTAACAGCCCACTTAATCGATGGTGGGATGATGAACTGGGAAGTATGAGAATGCAGGTTCGAAGAATTCGAAGGAAAATGAAACTGCAAAGAGATCCTAGACGAAGAATAGAGGCATTGGAAGAATATAGAGTCCAACAAAAGAACTATGTAATAATGTTGAAAGAAGAAAAACAGACATCATGGAGAAGTTATGTAACAGAAAAGGGAAATGAATACCCATGGGGGCTTGTATACAAGATCCTTGCAAACAGGTTCAAGTATAACCAAGTCATGAAAAGCTTTTAAATACAGAACAGGATCGTTATAGATCAGCAGGAGAATGCAGAACAACTTGTACATGAACTCCTGCCAGAGGATTGTGTGGAAGATAAAGACGAAATTCATCAAATGAAGAAAGAGAAGATGTATATATTGCCAGACACTCCTCCCGCCACTGAATTCACTATAAAATAACTGGATAAAGTAATTAAGGAATTGAAAAACAAGAACACTCCAAGACATAATGGAATCCCAGCTGAAATAATGAGAAGAGTTTATCCTCGGATTAAACTCTATCTGTTGCATTTAATGAACGACTGCCTGGAATGTGGCTCTTCTCTTAACATCTGGAAACAAGGAATATTGAGAATTCTCTGTAAGGGAAGCAATAAAGATCCAACTTTAGCTAAGTCGTACTATCCTTAAACCCTGTTGCCAATCATGGGGAAAATGTTAGAAAAACTCGTCAATATGAGACTGATAAGCTTCCTTGAAGTTATCCAAGGGCTCCACTCAAAACAATATGAGTTTAGAAAAGGGCGAGGTACAGAGAAGACAGTCGTGGATGCGGTTTACAAAGTGAACTCAAGCATCCAGACCTATGTATTAGGCCTTTTCCTGGAGCTCAGTGGTGCATTCGACAATGTGTGGTGGCCGGAGGTGCTCTGGCAACTCACAGACAAGGAATGTCCAAAAAGCATTTACAGCATTATTGTTAATTACTTCAAAGAAATGTTCAGCCAATATGAAGTGAACAAAGTGACGGTGAGGAATAAACTCTCAGAGGGATGTCCCCAGGGATCGTTCCTTGGACCATTCCTATGGAAATTCTGTTTGGCACACTTCTTCGGCTGCAGCTGCCAGAAGACTGCGAGATCATTGCGTATGCAGTTGATGCGTTGCTCTTAATTCCAGCCTGGAGTCGCGCTGAAATTGAGACCAAAGCTGATGAAATACTTAAAAATATTGAGAGCTGGGGTAGTATTGTAAAGTTACAATTTTCAGTGGAGAAGACAATCTTATGTTACTTAACGGGAGCTTAAAGCGATCGCCTGTGGTCTGCTTCAAGGAAAGACCACTATGACTACAGAGCTAAGGTACATATAATAAACCGAATTTACGCTCAAAACTCAAACTGTTAACTGCGTGATTCCCCATCACATTCTCTCTGAGGGCATCTGGCCTTCTGTTTGCAAGACTAGCATACAACCACAGTAAACTTACCCTCCTTCCCTTAGATATCACTAACTTCTCTGTCTGTGAGTACCATGACCGAGTTTTTACCTCACGCTTACTAGGGTTGTACTCCTGAACTACAGAAAATAAGAACTTTTTATGATAGCAATCTTTCGCTAAATTGTTTGTTTTCCCACGAATAATGCACTCTATAGAAGGTGCCTGTTTCTCCTCTCCCCTCTGGACCATCCTTATCTCACTACTTATCGGTTCCGAAGAACAATCCTTTAAAGAGCGCTCGACTTCAGTCACAAGGGACAAAGAATGCAACAAGGTGGTAGGTTTTGAATCAAAGGCGAAAAACTGGCTGTTTTTAGGGAGCAAATTCTGAAACGTTATTCGGGTAAAATATTCTTCTAAACAGGGATACCCTAGAACACCTACTAAACCTAGTATTTCGCTTACAAAATTCTGCATAGTCTGACTAGGTGATTGTCGCTTATCTAACAATTTCACACGCAAGAAACTCAAGGAAGATCTGCAATTAATGTCATGACGAAAGAAGCCAGAAGAGTTACACTATCCCTCTAGCAGGAAAAGTGTGACAATTTGGAGAAGGGCATAGTCACTTATAGAATCTTTCCAAATATAATGAAAATACATAGCCAGCACTGGACTCTTACAGATTATCGTATCTCGCAGTTACCAACTGGACGCGGAAACTTTAATGCAAAATTACATGGATTTAATTAAGTTGGCTCTCCCTTCTATCGAATCTGTCAGGTAGAAGATACTGCCGAAAATGTACTTCAAGAATGTCCAAGAATAGAACATATAAGAATAGAACTTTGTAAGAAAACTGAAATAGAAGAAAAGAAATAGATTTTAGAAATATCATGGCAAATAGAAAATCTGCCAAAACACTGGAAGAGTTTGTAAGAAAGATAAGCAAACGTCTGGGAGAATTCGAAGAGTGGATTCGAGAAAATCCACAAGAGTTCGTGAATTATACTTCTCCATAGATAGATAATGATTTCCATTACCCGATACGTCCATCATATTTTCTATTAAACAAATTGGATCAAATAACCTTGCATGCATTCTAAAATGTGTCACACACTCATTTTTTTTATTGAAAGGATCTAGTCAGAATTTCCATTATAAATTATTTTCAATGCGAGATACTGCTGTTGCGTTTTCGTGAATCTGATCAAGTATAGGTAGCTGCCCTCTTAGATTCCACCATGTCTCAGCGACGTATGCTTACGAATATCATTTAAGAAACGTTACGCTTCTGTATATGTTTTTCAGTTCCTCAATTTCTCTCTAAAACATTTTTTGTGATAGTGAAAATGGCTCAAACTGGTGTTTTCACGGTTATTTTTAGGTATGAACATTCTGGTACAAAACATTAAAAAAACTAATAGGGACGAGCATTAAACCTTCATTTTTATTATTACTTCATAAAATGGTAGGGTCTCCGCTGAGAGTCTCATAAAGTAGCGTTATCAACGGCAATACTGCTCGCCATTTCAGTGCTTTGCACGTAAAGGCGATAAGAGAATTGATTCACATGTCTCGGTGGCCCCTAGCGCCCCAACGCTTTTAGGCCTCAGACGTGCAAAATTCCTTCAAGCAGGCGGTCACCTTAACAGCTCCACCCGACTCACGTCTAGTCGGCGCGGTGTATGGAATGCGTCCACGGTTGGATTTCCGGCTGAATTGGCGAACTAAAAATCACCGCAGAGCAATCTCAGTCAGATTCCTCAAGTGGTCAAACCTGATCCGAGCCACTTGACGGGCTGCCTCCCCAGCCTTACACACGAGTCATTAAATCCTCGGCCTTACGTAAACGGCAAAGAAAAGGAGGCAAAAAATAAAGGTTCCTCATCGAAGACAAGTTCAGACTGGCGAACGCGACGACGGTATTTGTATCACGTGGCTGATCGATAGTTCGAATTCTTGTCGCGAACGACAGCGAAATAACCTGTTGTCGAGGGCAGTTCCTTTTTTTTTTACATGGCGAAAAATATTTCTCGCCTGAAAAATCCGTGCCTTGGTGTTTTTTACTTTCATTATCTCACGGTGGACATGCTGACACACGTTTACAGATTCAGGCCCAGTGTACAAAGTTGTGTACAACATGCGCGTGTAGGTAATTTTTGTCTGTGCTGCATACTGCCAACCTCAATGACTAGAGACCTGAAAGATTCGTGAGTTAAACTACCTGCAGGCTAGAATCTACAGCATTATTAGAGACCCAAGAAATTCGCGAGTTCAGTGACATGTAGGCTAGACTCCACAGTCTCATGCGAGTACTCTCGTAAAGATGTCAACTGTTTATTGGTTGATTGTTGCGGCAGTAAAAGGCGGTGGTTGGGTGCACAATTTCTAGCACGATTGATATTGGCTTATTTGTCTCTAAGAGGTGTCAAAAAACACGTCTCGACCAATTACAAACGTAACATGAACGTACATGTGTGAATTACAACTTGTCTAGAAATGAACCCGCGAATTTCTCGGGTCTCTAAGTATAATGTAGTACAAATATGACGATATTAACCGCACATTCGTTGTCTGCTGTCACAGTGGAAGGCGAAGATTGGGACAGCGTTCTCCATGAGGTGTCAAACACCGTATGGAGAAATGGCTAAAGTTGTATAATCACATGCGTTTTGAATTCTAGTTTGTCTCAAAATGAATCCGCGAATTTTTCAGGTTTCTATCAATGATCAATCAATGGCGTTGCCTGGGGATATTACCTATATGTCATAATTGGTTATATAAAAGTACACGCTAAGAAATTATTCGCAAATTGACAATTTGAGTATATACGTATTGTGAGAAAGCGCGAATTTTAAAGTTATTTCACATTCCTTCAAGCTAGCTTTCTTAAATTTACTCAGGAAACAGTCAAATGCGTAGGAAACTTTCCAACTTTGTATGCGATGCTAAACATTCCATATTTGTAGCCATATGTGTGGTATTATTTCTGTACGATGTATGGGCTAAAATGTTCAAATTAAATTAAAGAAGTTAAATATATTTTTTTAGTGTAGTCGAACATCTAGCCTACAGCTTATTGGCTGCGACAAGGAAACAAGTGGTGTGTCGACTTAACTACAGCACGCATCCTAAAACCTTTTGTTTGTGACAGCTCAAAAAGTAAATTAATGTGTGTCTGAACGGACAATGCTTTCATCTCCACATAAGTTAATGATTTCAGGTGTCGCAAATAAGAAAAGTTTTGAAGTGTGATGTAGTTAAGCTGGCAAAGAGCTGATTTCCTTATGACTAGAGATCTAAAGAATTCACTGATTAATTTTGGGACAAGGAGAATCCAAAACACGTGCGTTAATATAACTTTGGCCATTGGTACAAGCGGTGTTTGGCACCTTCTGCAGAACGCTGGCCCAATCGTCGCCTTCCACTGTGACAGCAGGCAACCAATGTGCAGTTAATATCGGCATATTTGTACATAAGACTGTAGAGTGTAGACTGCAGGTCATTGACCTCGCGAATTTTTCAGGTCTCTAGTTATGACAGCCAAGAACCTACAGGCTTGGTGTTTGGTGGTCAGTGATATGAACTAGTAGTAACAAGGAGTAGCAGCAGCGGGGTTTACGGATAACTTGCCCTCAGAGAAGATCACTAGGGGTTGCTCCTCGCAGCTTGCGGTGCCAGGCACATTTAATCTTCTTGTGCAACATGCACACAACTATATTTACAGAGGGCATGGAATGTTAAGGTCGTTTCACGTTCAAATTCGTGTACGTAAGACGTATGCATAGAACGTTTACAAAAATTCGTGGTTCATAGTGAATGCTCCCGTCTTACGTTCAACCGATCATACGCGACTAAGAACTAATACGAATTTTCTGAAACAATGGTTTATAGCGAACGTACCCGTCGTACATTCAACCTATCACACCCGACTAAAAATTAATACTAATTTTCTGAAATAATTATTTATTAGTAGAGACCTGAATAATTCGCGGATTCATTTTCAGACAAGCTTGTAATCAAAACGCGTGGGTTCATATAACTTTAACCATTGGCACACTCGGTGTTTGATACCTCCTGAAGAACGCTGGCCCAATAATCGCCTTCCATTGTGACAGCAGACAGCCAATGTGCAGTTAATATCGGCATTTTTGTACATAAGACTGTATGTCATTGCAGGTCATTGAACTCGCGAATTTTTCATGTGTCTATTTATCAGCGAATAACGTTTCATTTCATTTTATTTTCATCCTTAGTCTTTCAGTACTTGCTGTACAGAAGTTGCCATATAACATGAAACACGATAATACAATGCAAAAATAAAATACAGTTAATTATTTCATACGATTAAACTATTTTGTTTAATGAGTGAAGGAAAATAAAATATAAGTTTTCTTTTAGAAAAAATATAACCGAATAAATTCAATAGATTACTTCTAATGCGTCTTTGCCCATTCAGTTCTATTTGCGGAAGGCCTTACGTACACAATATGAAATAAAATATTGTCTTCTCCTGGGGGCCGTGGTGGTTGAGCGGTTAGCCTGCTCGTCTCTCACCTAGGTGAACCGGGTTCAATCCCCGGGCGGGTAACTCCCGCACTTTCGCATGTGGGAAACGTGCCGGACGATGCCGTGGTGGGTTTTCTCGGGTATCTCCCGTTTCCCCCTCCCACCCATTCCGGCTCTGCTCCATGCGTCGCTACGCACTCGTCGGTACTCATGACCTCAATGTTAAGTAGGACCACCTGTTTTTTTCGCGAAAAGATCTAAGCGTAGGCTGGACTTCAATATCTTGTGTGCACACTTGCAGCCCTTCTTTGGCTACTGGCCGCTTGTCTCTGTGTGTAGAGAGTCTGTTACATTAGTGAGTCAATCAGAATTATGTTTTCATGATACTGGCTGCCCATGATTCGCGGGTCCACAGATATGACCCGTAACAATTCAAATGCTCCAATCACGAAAGTGGTTCTGAAATAAAAAGAGTCGCCCAAATATCTTCACTCACTTGTTTACTACTCGCCTACATACAGAGGATGTCCCTAGACGACACGTACGCGAGTGCAGATTATCTTCAACTGTTTCGTAAAAATGCAATGTTTCATTCTGATACGTAAATCTTCGGTACGTGTACTTTTTTTAATAGTGAACGACCTTTGGGATTCTGCAAACTGACATCCAACGACGACGCAGATAATTGGGAGAACTGTTTACTGCGCATAAAAGAAGCCATTAAAAACGAAATGCCTCAGGTTCGTAAAAAAAGGAGTTTTAAACTTAGCTTACACTCAGCTAACTTCGCTTTAAATAATTGACTCCACGCACAGCTGAAGTTGATGGAGTAAGTGAGTGACTGAGTGAACAGATTTTGGACGATGCCTAACATCGAAATCTTGAGAGCCGATGAGGGCGAGAGGAAGTGAGTATGGAGCAGCGTCGGAATGAAGTGGTGAGGGAGATGGGAGATCCCTGAGTAAACCCGCAGACCAGCAGTATCGTCCGGCACTATTTCCTCATGCAAAAATTCGAAAGCGACCACACCGGGAATCGAAATTGGTTCGACTAGGTGGGAGGCGAGTAGTCTAACCACTACTCCACCGCGGCCCTTAAGAAGTAAGTTTTAGAACTGTTGCATCGATGACTAGAGACGATTATGGTTAGAGACCCGAGAATTTCGCGAGTTCATTTCTAGACAAGTTGGAATTCACACACATGTACGTTCATGTTACGTTTGTAATTGGTCGAGGTTTTTTTTTGACACCTCCTGGAGGTAAATAAGTCAATAACAAACATGCAAGAAATTGTGCGGCCAACCACCGCCTTTCACTACCACAACAATCAACCAATAAACAGTTGATATCTGTATGAGAGTATATAAGACTGTGAAGTCTAGCCTACAGATCATTGATCTAGCGAATTTCTCGGGTTTCTAATTATGGTACATAGCTGAAAAAGTTGACTGTTTGCTAGGATTCAACGTGATGTACACATATGCAACAGTTATCTTTAGTTACTGACTCTCATGCTTGTACAAAGCCATTATGCTCTTTCATTGTGCCAATGAGGACTCTGGTACTCTAAAGCAGAACGTATGTGATTGGTCTGTAAAGAACTTAGCGGAATCAAAGTCTTGATAATCCAATAATTATATGTCATCGAAGCTATGTTGGCTAAAAAAAATTTCGTCATTTTCCAGTGTTTCTGCCGATGACTATTTATGATTTGCCTACGACGTTTAAATAAAGTAAATTATTAAAAATTATTTTTCTTTAGTCAAAACAATACCAGGATACACTGATTTCATTCCACCATTAACGAACCAACAATTGAGTAGTTCGTATACATTGAAACGTTCATAATATAAATTAATTTTATCAAGGACCTTATGTGAGCTGGCACAATTCAAATATGAAATAATCGTTTTTCACCACGATATTACTGTTAACATAAAACTGAAACAAGTCCGGAATAACTGCGGAAATAATTTTGTACTGTTTTGTTGTTGCAGCTACTCAGTATTGATGCACAAAGATATGACTAGACAATCATAACAGTTGAAACCTATTTTGGGACACTGATAAACTAATACGACTGCACCAATTAAGATTAAAAGCTGTTCACGGTAAACCGCGCACTTTGGAGAGCCCTGCTTCATTTGTATTTGTATGCATGTTGTGTATTCTTCCCTGATATGTAAAATTAATATTACCATGATGCCTGATCGCTTTATTCATGCGTCGGTCAACTGAACCCGTGAAATTACTGGAAAAATAAAAATCATTTATAAATTTGCTAATATTTACATTTATATACATTAAAAAAACTGAAAGAAGAAAACATCATTAAGCATTCACAAATGTTTACCTAACAGTTTTAATCATGGTTAAGAAGTGGAACTATTTATCCTTACGCCGTTACCAACTTTACTGGGTGCATATCGGTCAGTGTGGCCGTTAAAACATATGCAGTTAGGTGTAGTGACATTTTTCAAATGTTGATTACAAAAGTGCTCATTTTACCGTGAACAGCCTATATCTATTTGAATGCCAGTACTTTTCCTTACAAATGGAATCAGTTCGAATACTTAACTACTAGAGACATGCAAAATTACCGTTGTTATTCGGCATCAGGCAAAACTTCTCGGTACTGTCTGTACTGGACCCGGCGTCGTTTCTCCATTGGCTGCTGCATATATGTGAAGCTACGCCCATTTCCATTGGGGCACACAATTATGAAGTATTCATTTAGTGGCGCAGAGTTACCCAGGGATTGTCATATAAACGATGGTCGAATGACAAACGTATTGCGAAGGTACACGTGTTGTAAGTTTAACGTGCCCCCAAATAATAACGCGAATTTTGCAGGTCTATATTAATTACTATTTAAGTATCTAATTAATTATTACTAATTAATAATTAGTCGCTTGGCCATTTCCATGATTACAAGAATTGAAACGCATTTGCCTTAGCTACAGTTCTGCAACACTGCGCTTGGACGTCTGGGCACAGAGAGAATTTTTTACAAATCCAGAATCGTCCTCCAAGACAAAGCAATCAACTTCACTGTGATAAGGGCCAACGCTGTGTTTATAAAAAAAATAAGTATTTTTGGCCCTGGGAGTTTCTATGGCCGCACTGTCGCCTGCTTCCATCGACTGAAAACCTGCCGTTACTTGAAAGTTGTCTTACCGGTTCCGCGCACCTGCACACTGTCATTTGTTTTGTTTTGCATCGGCGCATTGGAATCCATGCTTATTACTACGTACAGCAGACGAACACGTCTGCTCTAACAAGACTGAACTGATAGCTATAGAGTAACTCAACTTTGGTTGTGTTTTTTAAAACTCTTTTCGTCCCTATAGGCTGTTCACGGTAAAGTGAGCACTTTAGAGGCCCTAGTTATTTTTTTTCCTTTCAGCCTTTTTTTAATCCTTTAAACACCTTTTTAAATAAATATTGTTATGTTAGTAATAAAGAGTGTGTGTATATTCCACCGCACTGGGAATTTAACGTATAAGGCTAAAATAAAATATGTTTATTGACTATTATTAATCGAAATGAGAAGGCTTGCAAAGAGCTCACTTTATTTTAAATAGCCTATACCTAGCTGCATCTAAGTTTAACACTGCTTTCGATCACACTAAAATTGACTACAAATTTTTAATAAATATTTTTTATTTCTGATATAGTATAACCTTAGAAAGCAAAACTGTGGCACAACATTAATTTTCACATAGTTTTGCTTTTCTATAGGTCGCTATATGAGCCAGAGATAGGCGCATCTTATCGAACAATTAATTTATCTGGCTGCAATACAATAAAATATCTACTATAGTTATGGGCACCTGTTTCTCACGAAAATATTTCCGGATAAGTTGTATCCCTAAACATTTAGCTAGAACCTCTTTCGTGATTGGATCATTTGAATTTTTGCCCGTCTTATTTGTCTGCCCGCGAATCACGAACGGTAAGTATCGGAGAAACTTAATTCTGATTGGCTTGTTTATGTATCAGACGTTCTTCGCACAAAAACAAGCGGCAAATAGCCAAACGAAGACTGCAAGTGTGCACATAGGATATTGAAGTCTAGCCTTTGCGTAAGTCTTTCCGCGATAAACAGGTGGCCCTAAATATAGTAAACGCCTTCTATACGTTACAGTTGGGTTATCAGTGTCCCAAGGTATAGGGGGAATATATTTCCGTTAAAACTTTTTCTTAATTTATTTAGTTCTATCAATACGGGTAGGAAAATTTCGTGGAAATGAGCCTAAACAAATAATTTCAAAACAATGCGGTGTCGCCTTACATAACATTAAAAACCAGAAAGTAAAATAAATCACAGTTGCTTACTTGAAACATTTAGTTCAACGTCAAGACATGTAAATACTTCCCTTCGCCACTGTCAGCTTTACAAGTCGCATGGTGGTCAGTATAACCATTAAAACATATGCAGGCAGGGGCAGTGACAATTTTCCTAACGTTCATTTAAAAAGCGCTTAATTAAACGTGAAAAATGTATACTCACTCGGACAGCAGAAAAGAAACAAAATGCTGAGTTTTCAGTACTGAGGACTGTGGAGTCTAGCCTGGAGGTCACTCGACCCTGAAATTTCCCTATTTTCTCCTAGCACGCATATCTCTACCGCATTGCAGACATGAAGTATTACTTACCCGACCATTAAAGAACGCCGCGATTCGTAACAGTTAGTTTTTTGGAAAATTTCCGTGATGACGATGGGAAATAAAACACTATCATTTTTAAAAATAAAATTACAACTTAATCTCTAAAGGGAAAAATATTACGTAAGAATATAGAACTGGAACTTGTAAGAGACACGACAAATGTGCCTATAAAATTGTTATTTCAGTTTTGAATCACAATGCGAATTACATACGTATAATAAAAGATTTCCTTTCACTGGAGTTGTATATTGATGAAGTAATTATACTTACGAAGGCGAGGGTATGGGAGTTGAGTTTAGAGATTTGAGCGGCTCTTAACAACGGGGTCTTGGGAGCCGATGAGGGTGAAGTGAGGTGAAAATGGAGCAGCGCTGGAATGAAGGCGCTGGAGGGGGGAGAGGGAGATCCCCGAGGAAACCCGCCGACCAGTGGAATCGTTCGGCACGATTCTCACATGCCGCCGGGAATCGAGCCCGGTTCACCTTTGTAGGATGCAAGTGGTCAGGCCACTAAACCACCGCGGCTCCCATACTTACGGATCTGCCAAATTGGCGTTACCTCGCATCAAGTTAGACCTCATAATTGTTTCTGTGCATACTCGAGCCATCTCAGTATGCTTATTGCTAGAGACCTGCAAAATTCACGTTATTATATCGATACACGTTAAATTTAAAACATACATACATATGTAATACTGTTGCCATTGTATGTACAATAATTTATTTGATACGGTCCGGGTAACTCTGCGCCCATAAAGGAACACTTCACAATCATGTGCCCCAATCTAGTGGAGTTCAGTTAAAAAGAGAGTGACATCACTTCTAGGCAGCAGCCACTGCTGTGATCAAGTGACGCCACTGTACAGGACTGTTAAGCACTCACTCACGCCACTAATTCCTGCTTATTACTGGTTCACTGTTAAACGGGGCGTGTCTAAAGAATCGTCGTCCAAACACAGTAGTAGGGTAAAAGAACAAGTATTTGAAGTCTACATCACCTCCGAATGAATTCGCGAAATTCTCGGAGTTCTAGTTATGACAGAAGGCTTCTTAGGGGATGGCTTGCCAACTAATTTATAAAACTAGCGCTAGTGATTTTTCGTGAAAAAATATGAGTAGCACCTATACGGTAGACGTCAATACTATAAGAACCCAACAGAAGTTTGAATATTGCCATTGGCTGCTGTCTGCTTCTGAAGGAGTTTTCATAATTTACTGGGCCACTCAGAATTCAACAACATCGGCACGGCTCCTACGTGATTATCGTACAGACTGTTAACGCATTTCAAAAAGTAATTCAGTCAAACAAGATAGGTAAACTACCCTACCGTGTTTTGAAATATAACTTTTCTTGAAATATTTTTTCCGAAATTTCACTACCCCTACTTATATCTTAACTTAAACCAATACCGAAGCCTTACTTAGGATTCGAACCCAGAACCTCCCCCCCTCCAGACCAGTGGCGCACCAACCGACTGCGCCACGGGAGGTCGGATTTGATTCATTGGCGGAGAGTTATGCTGGACGCAGAGTACTTCAGAATACAGAAGTGAAACAGCCGCTTGCACCGCTATTTATAGTCGCACGCGCCAGTAAAATGGCGTTGCCGACCGGCAACACGTCCGAACGCCGTTCGCCACTCAGCGCTTGGTGACTTACCTGCCAGCTGACAGCCCAGACAATAGGAGATCTGACGCAGCATACAGACCAATTAGATGCAAGGCCCGTTCCAGACCCACGCGCAGCCAATCAACAAAGGGGTACGGCTATATCCATGGAACCACGATGCCATTTAAATTCGGTTTACTTAACTTATCTCTGTACTGGCCGCACCATATATATATATATACATACACACACATACATATATATATACACACACACATACACATATATATATATATATATAGGCGTTATTCTTTTAAAACATGTTATACTTAAAGGATATGTTCCCGAAAATAAGGTCCATGTTTACAGGATTACGGTGATAAGGGTGTCATAGCGATAAGAAGTTTAGTTTAAGGAAAATGTGTATTAATTATTAAAATAAGAAATGCAGTTTTACTATGTTTAGATGTTAGAATAGCAAAGAAGAATGAGCTTTCATAAAAATTGTTAAAATATTATGAAGGGAATTAAAAGGATCCATAGATGAGTGACTTGTGGAAGATATAACATGTAAATACATTAGAAATCTACAATCAGTGTGACATAGAGATAACAATGGTAATAAAAGCAAATGCAATTAATGAATGTAACAGAATGTATACACTGATACTTTTTAGTCTTTTTAGTATCACATTTTTTTGCATCTCTGTTCATCAGGTTGCAGCCCAAAGAGTGGAAGGGGCCACCAGTGATTAACTGCACATTTCTAATATTTTTAGTCTCACTAATTATTTTTATTATAATTATTATTATAAAGGTAGATTATTTATACATTCACAGAATCGTCCGTAATCGGGATCGCAAGCGATAGGCCTACCGAAGACGGGCGAGTCTGTGAATGTGTAAATAGTCTACCTTTATAATAATAATAATAATAATAAATTGGTGAGACTAAAGAGTGAAAAATAAATTAACTGTAAAAAACCTTTCTCGAACAATCGTTTATTTATAAATGCACTAAAAAGAGAAAAATAATATTTATGTTAGTAGTTACATAATGTGTAGAAATTGTAAGACGTGGACGAACAGTAGTAATAAACTTTATTACAAATTAATATTTTTGTATCAATTTATATTTGGTATATAAAAACTTGGTGCACTATAGAATGTATAACTAATTAACGTAAGCGTAGTAAGCACATATCTTGCGTAAGTCTCTTAACTATCCACAGTATAGAACGTATACCTTATTTGCGTAAATGTAGTATGCACACATGGTACGTAAAGCTCTTAACTATTCGCAATACAGAACGTATACCTCATTTGCGTAAGCTTAATAAGTACACATCTTGCGTAAGGCGCTTAACTATTCGCATTATAGAACGTATACCCCATTTGCGTAAGCGTAGTAAGCATATATCTTTCTTAAGATCCTCAACTATTTGTGCCAAGCTTTTATATACTGAATATAAATTGATACAAAAATATTTTACTTTGTAGTAACGTTTATTACTACTGTCAGTCCACGTCTTACAATTTCTACACATCATGTTACTACTACTATAATTATTTCTCTCTTTTTATTGCATTTATAAATGAAAGATTGATTTCAAAAGGTTTTTTACAGTTAATTTATTGAAGAGTATGTTTAAGTTTAATGCGAACGTCATTCTTGGATTACACAACGCCATAAAGAGCACGGTGATAGTTGTAACGTCTTGCAATGATAGAAAATAAATCAAATGTTTCGTTGTGTAGGCATATGTATGTTTGCACACACACACAAATACATAGAGGGCTAATAAAGTAAAATATTCGAGTCTATGATTACCGAGCATATGTCCTATAAGATGTTAATGATTTGAACAAGATGTTACCCATTGCTTCAGCTGTGGCCTATATAGTGGACAGATACGCTTTTATTTACGTCAGAAAACTGAAAAACATTTAGCAATAATGTAAACAACAACAAATCTAAAGTTCGATCTCACAGAAAAGCAAGCAACAAATACCATCAGTTTTACGTCCTTTAGTTCGCTTGCGAAAAACATCTATTTTTAAAGGTGTGATACTGAACATCATTGCGCAGAATAAAATGTGCAAAAAAACATTACGCTAGCTTGGTTATAATTACTCCAAAGAAAATTATACATTTAGGTCAATGTACGTCATTCGTCTTAAATTTTTTAAAAAATCCACATTTTTTGTCAAATAATAGGCTAAAGCTACGATTTTGTTGCGTTGGAAAAGATAAATTATAAAAATTAAATAATCTGCAAAAATTAAATATTTTGATCTGAAGTGCCATCACCACCATTAACTTCGCATCTTCGTTATCACGCCCAGAAACGGATTTGAAATTTTATTATTTTTTAATGTAAGTAAATTATTTTATTTTTTATGCTCTCTGAAGGTTCCTGAATTTGTGTAAAAAAATTTGACAGAGCATGAATACATTAAAATGAATGACACCAAGGTCTCCCTTGTTTAATTGTTGTATATTTTTGTTTGTTCTATTTGTGTAATCAGAATACAGTAAAATTTTGATTTTGACATGTGATTACGCAAAATTCGCGTAATTATTAGGGAACCGAGAAATTCGCTAGTACAATGACCTGTAGGCTATATTTCACAATATACTCTCATACAAATATCAACAGTTTATTGGTTGATTGTTGTGGTAGTAAAAGGGGTGTGGTTGGGCGCACAGTTTCTCGCATGTTTGTTATTGGCTTATTTATCTCCAGGAGGTGTCAAAAACACGGCGACTAATTACAAACGTAACATGAACGTACGTGTGTGTGAATTTCAACGTGTCTAGAAATGAACCAGCGAAATTATCGGGTCTCTAACCATTGTATTTAAAGTCCTCGTGACGGGTAATCTAATATGTAGGGACCTGCAAAATTCGCGTTATTATTTGGCATCAGTGTACACTTCGCAGTACTGTATATACTCGAGCCGGCATCGTTCCTCCAGTGGCTGCTGCCAAGAAGTGATGTCACTCTCTTTCTAATTGAACTGCACATAATTAGGAAACACGGTTGTGAAGTGTTGCTTTATTGGCGCAGAGTTACCCGAGACGTGTCAAATAAATTATTGTACAGTGGAACAGTATCGCATATGTACGGATATTTTAAATTTAATGTGTCCCGAAATAATAACGCGAATTTTGCAGGTATCTACTATTATGCGAAAGTTACCACACCTATCATATATGAATGGCTGATGTTAAGGCCATATTTCACGATTTTTTTTTTAAATTTCATTATCTAAAAGTGATTAATATAAGGGCCACATAAATGTAAATATTTTCTGTCAAATGACTATAGTGTTTGTAATATAGCACATAAATGTCGAAAGTTTCGAAAAAGGAGCCCAGGTTTCTATGCTCCTAATTAACTGTGCCAAAGAAATCACATTGTCTTGTGGTGTCTAGCATATACACAACATATTCATTAAGTATCAAGGATATTTAACAGTCAGTTACTGGCAACTTGGACCTATTTCATATAGGTATTTGTGTGTTTTATAACACATTTTTATTCGTCCTAGAGAAAATTAAATTAATATAAATCAAAATCTCTCGGACGAATAAAAATGTGTTAACAGAAATATCAATACCGAATTTAAAAGAGATTCGAAATGATAGTACTCGAGTATCCATTGTCAAATGACCTTGAACCAAATTATCATGTTGTGTATATGATATAAATCACATTAGTGATATGTGATTTATTTGGCAAAGTTAATTAGGAACACAGAAACCTGGGCTTTCATATACCGAAATTTTCCACTTTTCAGCGCTATATTTTGAAAGCTATATTAATTTGACTACAAAATATCTACATTGATATGGTCCTTATTCAAATATCTTCGAGATAATGAAATAAAAAATTATAGTGAACTCAGGCCTTAACGTCTTTGGGCAGCACCTCTTTGTTCACTGCTAAAAGCTATTTATAATAAAATGAGCACTTTTAAAAACCCTGCTTAATATCTACTTGTATGCACGATGTGTATTATTCCGCCTAATGTAAGATTAACCTTGTCATGGGCCTCATCACTTTATTCATACGCCGGGCAAGTGAAACTGTGAAATTATTATAAAAGTTAACATTTAACAAATCTGCCTATTTTACACTTCAATGCATAAAAAACAGGAATCTAAAGAAATAATTTACGTTATCAAGAATAGTTACCTAACACTTTAATTTGACTTAAGATACGGAACTAGATCCTATTCATCGTTACCAACTTTACAGGGCGCATTTCACTCAGGGTGCCCATTAAAATATATGCATTTAGAGGCAGAGACTTTTTCCTAAGGTTCATTTCTAAAGTGCTCACTTTATCGTGAGCAGCCTTTAGGAGTAGTGTTTTTTTTCTAAGGTTGATTTCAAAATTGCTCACTTCACCGCGAACAGCCTTTAGCAACAAGTACACTACGCGCAAGTACAGAGCCCATCAAAATAATACACGATTGCAACACTTAGGCTCGTCAATTGACACGTGACCGGGCGGGTTAAGGAACAGCTTGCCTCGTTCGCCTTCAACGTGTTCGATTATCTACGGAGTCGCTCATTTCATGGGACCGACTCGTCGTAAATCGATATCCACAACTTGTCGCCGAAGTATTAAAACGCGGGGACGTAAAAAAATGAAATAAAATTCTGAGTTATCACAATCGTTAAGCCTAGGCAGTACCTGAACAACCCGTGCACTAAACCCCGGCCGGTTAGTCTTGCGGTGAGTAAACAGCAGACGACCTTGCAAGCTACAGAGACCGGGCAAGAGAGTGCTTGTGAATAGACAAGTATCCGGTGGAAGGAGAAAAAAAACCTAAGAAGCAGAGGAGAAAGAGAGTAGTGGAGAAGAGATTTCCATCTTTGACATTATAATTATACTTGTTGGGTTTCGGCTTTCCACCATGCCTAACTCGATACTTCATAGTGGGGGGGGGGGGAGAATGATGATGAAGAGGTGGGGGGAGAGAATGAGGGCGGAGGTGGGGGGGAACTGGCACACACGTATTTTTTATTGCGACCCCAGGGAAACCTTGCTTGCATATAAACCGGCGTGGTTTTCCCCCCCAAGTCATGGACGCCGCTCGGTCGCCGTATCAGTTTTTTGTCAGCTAGGTGATTAATCTACAGGTATTCCCGAACGTGAGACAGCTAGCTGTCGTCTAGCTGCGTGCGCTAAACGAGTTGCGCAGACAGATCTCGAACGCTTCTACCTGGTTATTCGCCTCTGATTGGCCAATTACCGTCGCTCCTTTCGGGAGGTCACGTGTATCCTTCCGCCTCGCTTTGTGATTGACATGTGATGTGTAGATATGATGGTTTATCGCGGGAGAAGTTGTCTGTTTGCTAGGATTCAACGTACTGTACACAGGCCCGACAGTTTTCTTTCCTTATTGGCTGTCATTCAAGTATGAAGGGTCGATACCTTTTCACTGGACCAATAAGGATTCTGATACTGTAATGCAGAACGTTCGTGATTGGTCTGCAAACGACTTAGCAGAGTCAAAACCTTGTCCATTCTATCATGAAAGAATAAACTAGTTAAAGTTCTATGGAAGATATGTTGGCTGGTGTGTAGATACCCGAGAATTTCGTGTGTTCATTTCTAGACAAGTTGGAATTCACACACATGTACGTTCATGTTACGTTTGTAATTAGTCAACGTGTTTTTTGACACCTTCTGGAGATAAATAAGCCACTAAGAAACACACAAGAAATTGTGCGCCCAACCACCGCCTTCTACTACCACACAATCAACCAATAAACAGCTGATATCTGTATGACAATACATAATACTGTGAACTCTAGCCTACAGGTCATTGGAATCGCGAATTTCTCGGGTCTCTAATGATGTGTAGGGACCCCTATCATTTCGCACCGGGCTAAACTTCACAGTCATATACTTGCTCAAACAAATCTGTATTTTTCATCGCCGCTGCCATAGTATGCTGTTTGATTCGGCGAAACGGAAAGGAACAATTAGAGTGCCATACGTAGGGACACCCGATTTCCGCGATAAGACGTCACGACCAGTTATATTTCATAACACTTGAGTTCTAAAGCACTTTCCTGGTTAGATGGTTTCCGTGTTAGGTATATTCTCTGTCTGCAATCTAAAAAAAGGTTTGTACTTTTTCAAGAAAAATCCTTGGAAACCCAGTTGCCAAGGAATTACTTTGTGAAACTACAAATTCTGCAAAACATATATTTGTAATATTATAAATGATAGTTTTGTATTACAACTTACAGTATCAAAAATTGTACGTAAAATAATTTGTTTTCTTCAAGAAAACAATTGTGATTAATTAATGAAATAGAATATCTAAAAAGAAACTTCAAAATACAATTTATTTAAAAAAAATACATTTTTCCAGCACAGGGACTAGAACCCACACTGCTTATAGTATTAGCCTGCACCCTAAACCACTAGACCAACTTGACTTTCGTACTTCGTGCTTATTTTTATATTCAATATAACTCCAAGTACTTACAACATGTTAAAGAAGTTATTTGATTAAGAAGAATACATTTACAGGTGCTGTATTTCATATTTAAGAGTTACGTGCAGCTGGGAAACATTGACAGTAAATGAGTAATAAGGTCACGTTTGATTTAAATGGTCGTTTTATTGTGATTATTTGAGTTCTTTAAGCGTTTTGCGTTACTCAAACTCGCAATACATTTCTTTTCACTCATCTATACTTTACATCAAACATAGTTTGTACACAAACAGCTTTATACGGTTTTACGTTGTTGGTTGAGTGTCCGCCATTATGCTGAAGCTCGTGAATACGAGTCAGTATAGTACAAACATTTCTTGAGTTCTACTACAAACATGAACCTTGTAGTTTTACAAACAAGTAGTTCAACAAGAGAAATCTTTGTACTGTTACAAGCATTTGTAAATTTCTCAGTAAAAATTACAAAACTTGTTTACAGAGTGCGCACGAAACACAGATGTACAGTATTGAAGTTACCTAATTATGATTGGCCACTCAAACATGAAATGTCTTCGCACAAATACACGTCGCCCAATAACTGCTAGTACGCCCTTATGCTACTGCAATATTAGTATGTATGGAAATCTTTTCTCAAAATTCGAGTGTCCCTAGCTAATTTTTGCTATTGGTAAAGACCCGAGAAATTCGCGTGTTCAGTGACCTGTAGGCTAGACTTTACAGTCTTAAATACTCTCATACAGATATTAACTGTTTATTGGTTGATTGTTGTGGTTGTAAAAGGCGGTGGTTTTGCGCACAATTTCTTGCATGATTGTTATTGGCTTATTTATCTCCAGGAGATGTCAAACAACACGTCGACATACTACAAACGTAACAAGAACGTACATGTGTGTGAATTCCAACTTGTCTAGAAATGAACCCGCGAAATTCTCGGGTCTCTAGCTATTGGTGCAGAGTCCTGCAGGGTCTTTTGGATGAGCTGTGGTACAATGTCACAAGTCAAGATAAGATATACATTATAACTATAGACCTGAAGAATTCGCGGATTCATTTTGGGACAAGCTAGAATTCAAAACATGTGTGTTTATATAATTTTAGCCATTAGTCCACACGGTGTTTGACACCTCCTGGAGAACGCTGTCCCGATCGTCACCTTCCTCTGTGACATCAGACAACCAATGTGCAGTTAATATCGGCATATTTACACACAAGACTAGTCTAACTTGCAGGTCATTGAACTTACGAATTTTTCAGGTCTCTAATTATAACGCCTACATCAAAAAATTATACGATGAATATGTTCGGGCATCTGTACTAGTGATACCTGCCACAGAATAGAATTCGCTTAAAACACTTCTGGACTAATAAATGGGTTACCGTTACGATTGTATTGGAATTGTATTGGGAAAGAGCTTATTAAGTCCCCCATGTTATGCCTAGGGACATGGCAAAAATTCGCGTTATTATTTGGGCATCAGGCTGACCTTCACAGTACTGTATTACTAGAGCCAGCGTCGTTTCGCCATTGGCTGCTGCGTAGATGTGAAGATCGCCTTCTCTGACTGAACTACACTGATTGGGCACACACTTGTGAAGCGTTCCTTATTGGTGTAGATCACCCAGGATGTGTCACATAAAGTATGGTCCAATGACAAACGTATTGCAAAGGTACGTGTGTTTTAAGTTTTACATGTCACCCAATAATAACGCGAATTTTGCAGTCTCTAGTTATGCCTGAAGGCTTATCAGAGATGACTTACAAACTAACTTATAACCTAACTATGACTAACACCCGTGCTTAACCTAGGATTCGAACTCAGAGACTACCGCACCCCAGACCAGCGGCGCACCAACCAACTGCGTCATGGAAGTTGGTTTAGCATTGCGACAATTGTTATCCGAATGTGTATACAATAAAATGAAGCCGAATTATTTGCAACTGATTCAACGTTAGGCCTACCTTTGTAGTAAGACGTATAAACGTAAATTGTTTTCTTTGTATTTCGTTGCCAACTGTACTGAGAGTAGTCAGTTAAGGAAATTTACCTTCCAATTTTTTTTTGGCGGTCGAATTAAGAATTTGTCAACACACTGGGCTGCATTGGAGAACTGAGGTTTATGTGTATTCAATTTGTAAATACTAAAGTTAGGGACGTCAAATTTTTGCGGGAAAAAAAAATCCGAGAGTGATAGACTTCAATCGCCTACGTACACTTGCAGTTTCGGTTAGTTAATTGGCCACGTATCTCGATGAGAAAAAATTTTTTCGTACATGTCTGAGTCAGTCGGACGAAATAACTGTTACAGTGAACGTATATGTGATTCGTGGGTAGACATCTGATATGTGTAAACAATAACAATCATCTAGGCTACAGCGAGTCATGAAAACTTTTCGCGAAATTATTTTTGTTCCTAAGTGAAAGCGATATAAAATTTCCACTATTTTTTTTTCTATTGTGTAGTTTTCATATTACAGCTGTCGACATTATAGTTTCGATGTTTTGTGCCCTAGAGATAACAAAGATACTCCATAAACTTGTACAGTTATATGCAAATATTTACGAGAAGCTTTAAAACCTACCATACCTACAGTAATTTATAGAGACCTGAAAAATTCGCGAGCTCAAGTACCTGCAGGCTAGACGCTACAGTCTTATGTACAAATATGCCGATATTAACTGCACATTGGTAGTCTGCTGTCGCAGTGGAAGGCAACGATTGGGCCAGCGTTCTCCAGGAAGTGTGAAACACCGTGTTGACCAATGGCTAAATTTATATAAACACAAGTGTTTTGAATTTTAGCTTGTCTCAAAATGAATTCGCGAATTCTTCAGGTGTCTAGTAATTTATGGTTCCAGGTTTTCCAAAGACAGTGGCTCTGGATAAAAGTGTTTTGGAAAACATCTTGTCCTGAAATCTTTTCGCTAAAGAAAGGTGCCCCAACTTATCCTGTATGCACGATTGCGTGAAATCGGTTTGATTGTGCTGAGATAACATTAGCGAATTTTGTGTCTAAAAATATTAAGCAATTTAAACTTATTAAGTAATCGCTAGCGACGTGTAAACTTTGCGTTATCCTGTGGCATTACCCTTAGACTTCACAATGGAGCCGATGTTGTTAGCTCATTGACGGCCATCTGGATGAAAAGCCATTCCCGTTCTGACAAGACTGGGAATGATTCGGGCACACCATCACGAAGTGTATATTCATTGGCGCGACGTTTTTTTTGGGAGTGTTAAATTAAGTGCGGTTCAATAAAAAACGTAGTGAAATCTATATGTACTTAAAATAAAATTTGTCACCAAAAAAACGTGAATTTCACAGGTCTCTGGTAATTATATTTATGTAAATTATGTACAATTTTTCACGATTTTTTACACGTCAGTAGCACTCGAGATCATTGGCCGACTCTTAACATCGACGTCTTGAGAGCCGATGAGGGTGAAGTGAGGTGAGTATGGAGCAGCGTCGGAATGCAAGGGCAGGGGTAACGGGAGATCCCTGAGAAAATCCGCCTACCAAAGATACCGTCCGAAATGATTCCTACGTGAATAAGTCTGAGAGTGGCCCCGAACCCGGTTCGGGGCCACGATAGTGTAATGGTTAGGCCCCGTCCACAATCAACTTGGCTTAATTAACATTGCTTACAAAGCATAACAAGCGAAACAGTCTGTCTTCAATAGGCGTTGGCGTAAAAAACAATTCCGTTTTTTAACCAATTAGAAACAGAAAACGAATAGGAAATAATTTTTTCCGCGCAAGAATTTTTGTATGCATAAGTTGGCTACACCAGTTTTTATGACGGCTCACATTCTCATTCGTCGATGTTTAAAAACTTGGCGTAAGATACTCGGAGATGGCCATCTTAACGCCAAGTCACGCGAATAACGCCAAGTAAGTCACGCAAAATACTAGTTGTGGACGTTACCATCTCAAATATAGGTTTTTATTTCTTTATGCTATGCAGGTTATGTGAGCCATATCGATTGTGGTCGGGGCCTTAGACAACTCGCCTTCCATCTAAGCGAACCGAGTTCGACTCCCGACGGAGTCGCTCCTGGATTTTCACATTTTGGGAAACATGCCGGACGATGCCTCTGGTCCGAGGGTTTTCTCGGGGATCTACCGTTTCCCTCGCTCATACATCAATCATCCTCACCGGCTCTAAAGAACTCGCTGTAGAGAGCTGTCGAGATCTCTTCACTCACTCACACTCAGTAAACTTTTAAACATTTTCTGTCAATGTTATCGGTTACGTTTTTGTACGTTCCTAAAACACTGTGATTTTGATTTTGACATGACATCATGTAAAAACTACACGATCTAACATTTTTCTTCAAAAATATAACTTACAAGTGATAAGTTATCTTCGAGCTGGACGGTATTCCGCGCAGATATAAAATTATGAATGTTTTCTTAACCAGCGCAGCGACTTAAAAAATCAAGGCGTATTTAAGACGCAAGCCTGTTTCGAAGTCAGCAAAACTTCCAAAACAGGTTGGTTCTATTTTTCCCCTCCTTAGTCCGTTTCGCAAAAAAAGCGCACTTCGACGCCACCATTGTGTAAAGTATTTGTCTTTTAGAGAACTGCAAAAATATGTCCACAGCATGTGCGAGGAATCCAGTTTATCAGGACAAGTGTCACGTCCACGAAAATAAAAACTAATTTCGTCGGTGAGCTGTACCTGGAAAATGAAGCCACGGGTATATTTGCTCCGCAGCCACTGGTGACAGCGTCGAGTGGCAGATAACAAATGACTGACGACTGACTGAGTAACAGGAGTTCATCACCGATGGAACAATGCCTTGGCACGAAGTCTTACCCAGAAGCCGCAAACCAGCCTCGATCTGCGAGTAATGTTCCGGGAAAAAATTAAATAAAACGTTTTCCAACTCCCAAACAAGCCGTGTCACCACTTGCGCGATTTAGAAAGGCCGTGGGTTCATGTGTCACGGCTAATCCTCGTTAACTATACCGGCACAAATACTTCACATTTTGATTGCCGTACAGATTAACTGAAAATTAAGACCAGTTAGGAGTGAGTCACCTATATCCTCGAATGCATGACCGTCACTTCAGTTGGTCTGTGTATGCCCATCTACAACTGCCCTATTGTTTCACACAACACCGGACAAGCTATTTGTATCGAACAACATTTATTACTGTACGGCTCTCAGCCAAGGAAATGCCGAGTTGAAAGTGACCCGATCAAACGTTCTTTCCTGTATAAAATAGTATACACTGCATTCAGTTCATTTAAGTAATGTACTCTCTGAGTGTTGCTGACATAATATTACTATGAACACTGCAGGTGAAGTAATATTTCATCGCAAGTGTCTTCAAAGAATGTGGATGTTGTAATTAGTGATGAGATGATCACATAATTTTGTAATTCGAATGAATCGATTACGTTTAATTTTTAATCGAATAAATAATCAATAAAAATAATCGATTGCATTGTTCTAAACCGTACATAAAAATTGACCGCAAATACTACATATTTCTAAAAATTTGATTAAAACTGTTCTGACAAAAAAATTTATGTTTGTTTTTAATAATTTCTGCTATATTTAAAAATTTGTTTCAAAATTATATTTTATATTTTTGGTAAATGTGAAATAGGAAGGTATCAGCAATGTTTCGATTTCTTTAAGTATAAACAGCTGACGATCGTGAGTAACTGAATTCTTTTAAAATAATCGACGAATCGATTACAATTAAATAATTGAAAATTGAATTTTACAAGCTATTATTCCATCACTAGTCGTACTATTAAGGCAAACCACATACAACTCAGCTAAACTCAGGCGACTCAATATTATGTCGGCAACACCCAGAAAGTTAAAGAATTTTACTTTATAGTTAGGGCCACCTGTTTCTCGCGAAAAGATCCCGCGACCAGTTGTACCGGAAAACACGGTAGTTCAGAAACAATTCTCGTGGTTAGATGATGTGAACTCTCACCCGTCTGAGGTGACTGCCAACCAATCAGGGGAGTTCAGTGCCGGAGTAACTTACTTTTGACAAACCCAGTAAAATAGAGTATGTATCCTCACACAGACACACGGCCAATAGCCAAAGATGCCAGCTTGTGCGCCCGTAGAATGTCGATGCCTATCCTGAGCACAGATATTTTAGCGGATTCTTCACACTTTTAAAATCAAACATTTGAAAAATCACCCCATGTATGGCGTGCTGGTTGTCCCCAAAATATGGTGTGTATCATGAGCGTTTTGTGCTTGCGTCATCATAAAGGTATCTTACTTTGATTAAATTGAACTTTTACTTATATTATATCTGTAAATTATATTATTTCATTCATATTCGATATGAACAAAACCAGAGAGAAAAGGCGTGTGTCGGTTATACCTATTAAGAAGTAGTTATTTTGCGAAATGTTGTTAAACTGAGAGCGCTGTAATATGGTGCGTTGTCAGCGCAATTTTCTAAACTTGGTTAAATTTTTTTGCATGAGGTGGAGGAATATCCTGAAATTAGAATTTTAGCAGGACTTCAGAAGATTTGGAATCAACCGTGAATGGACTTCAAACGATTTCACCTAAAGAGCCCCTGTCACACTGTCAAAATTATCCGTCAAACTGCTTCCAATAAGTCTGGTCAAATAAAGTTGGACAGTTATGAGATCATAGAAACGTCATAAACGCCGTCATATTTGTCTGAAAAAGTTAGATGCCTTCAGTTTCCATCAAACATTTGAAAATTGGACCGGTGCTAAAATTTATTTGATATTTGACGGTCTCAGCCAATCAGAATCGTGCGCGACAAATATAGACGTCAATAATCTTTAAAATAACGACCAACTGCCTCAAACGAAGTAGGTTATTAAGATAATTAATTTATGTAGAATCTGTTTGGGCATAAATGCTATTTTAAGCGAATATTGCACATAACATTAGGAACTCAGAGGCATTAAATTTCATTGTGCAGGAAACCTCTCTGATAAATAAAATTTGAATTAAATAAGGAAGCGAAAATTAATAACATGGTCCCTTACATTTCTTCTTGTAATGGACTACATGGAAAAACAAAATCAATATTTAACTATGAAAATAATTTTTAAATAATAATTAGAATTAGATTCTCCCAGTAAAAGAATTTCACAGAGTGACACATTTTCAAACACATTCAAAATGATTTGATAAAATTTGTTGGAAGGAATAATTTGATCACCGTACTTTGTGTTCAAATTTTAGTATCAAATATAGAGGAAGGAGAAAATTTGACAATGTGACAGGGTTTTAACCGCTTTGTTCCCCGAGTTTATGGTCAAAGACATGTTGCGCGTGAAGTAACTGTACACAAGAAGAAGATTCAACAATATCAACGTTTTTTTGAGTGTCTTCCTTTATATATATATATATATATATATATATATATATATATATATATATATATATATATGGGCGGCTCTGAAAAACGAAATCTTGACCACCTTGTGATAATTCTGATTTGTTTACTTTCATGCATCCGTTATTTATAAATGAGTGTAGTGAAGAGATTTAGTTTAGTAGTCAGGACATACAGTATTTCATGGTCACTTTTTGTTTACGCGTATCTCAGCAAATCAATTCTGAGACCACGACTTTCTGCCAGAAAAGATACAAACAACATATCTAAGCTCGTACGTTCTTGTTATTTTCAGATACAGCAGAGTGTATTGTATAAGTGGAGACCTGCAAAATTCGCGGTATTATTTCAGGGCACGTTGAAATTAAAGCAATTGTATCTTTGAAATACGTTTTTCATTAGACCATACACTGTCTGACATGCCTTGGGTAACTCTGAGCCAATAAATGAACACTTCGCAATTGTGCCCCAATCACGTGCACTTCAGTCAGAAAGGGTGTGGCTTCACATCTCTGCAGCAGCGAATCGAAAAACGACGCATGGGCTCCTGTATATACAGCACTTCGAAGTCCTGCCTGATGCCGAATAATAAGGCGAATTTTCCATGTGTCTATCAATAAGAAAAGAATTTTGAAAACGATAAAAAAAAAGGCCGTTCTCCCGAATTTTGCAGCATACTAGGCTTTCCTTTTAGATATTTTTTCCCCCAATCAAATTGCATTTAATGCAATCTGTGTGGTGTGCAGAACATACTGATTCAGTATGAGTGCGATTTATAAACAGGTGAGAAAGTATTGGCATTATGAATTTTGTTGAAAATAGGGGCCAGACTTTCGTAAATATATTTTTGTTCATTCAAGGGAAATTGTTAACAATCATTTAATAAATAGTTTAAAACATAAACTGTAGAGGAAATTTGGTTTTTGTTCCTTTCATAGCTTGTAACACAAATGCAGTATGCCGCGCTTAGACTCTTAATTCAACACTTTGAACCTGCCTATAACACTCTTGTGTCGGAATTTGAGAGCTTTATTTTGATAACTATAGTGATTTGACGACTAAATACTGCATTAAAGGGTACTTTTCGAAACCTCTCTCAGCTAACTAAATTAAAAAATAAATAAATAAGAAAGCTCACCTTAAGAGGTAGGAGAAAAGTACAAACATACAGTCGTAGTTCAGTCTGTGGGCTTTCATCGCCTGTATTAATACCTGATTTTACATAATCTGATTTGCAGAGGATATCATGATGACGGAAGCACTGCACGCTGGTTCAGCGCCTTGCGTTTAGAAGCGATGGGACGCTGGACTCACGTCTTATTATCGCCCCTATCGCTGTGCCTCGAACGCGAAAACAGAATCACGGGCGCATGTACTCCTGAGAGTGCTACATAACTTTTACTTGTATGAAATACTGCTTTGCTTACAAGCACTATTTCCGCGAATAATAAATATTTACTCCACACATTTTTTTGCGTAATGGTAAGTTAAAATCAGAATTTCAGTGTTTTTCGGAAGGTACAAATAAAATAGTCGAAAAAATTTACAGAACATTTAACAAGAGTGCCTGAAATGTCGTGTATTAATTCATTTTGAGATATGCTCAACAAAATCTCTTTTACAATAACTCATTAACTGCTACAAATTAAATATGTGAAAAAATCCTTATAATAAGAAATTTAAAATAATAGCAAAAAACCTTCCACAGAGTGGTTTTTAAATATTTCTATGAGTAACGCATTGTATCTCATTTCAACGCTAATTATCAAATTGAGGTAAGTGATTAAGTTTAATTATGTATTACCTATACAATTTACGCAGTATTTGGTACAAATATAAAATAATGCATTTTTTCGTGATTAGCACCCTTAATATCGAGGTCTTGAGAGTCGATGGTATAGCAGCGAGGTGAGTATGCAGCAGCACCGGAATGAATGGGCGAGGGAAACAGGAGATCCCCGAGAAAACCTGCCGACCAACGGCATCGTCCGGCACGACTCCTACGTGGAAAAATCCGCCTGGGACCTAACAGGGTTTGCCTTGGTAAGTCTAGTGATCTAGCCACAGCGCACCGTCCTCCTCCCCCCCCCCCCCCTTACCAGTACCGACGACCGACAGCCCAAATAAAACCTTTTAAGTGGGCAAAAATTGATTTAGTTAAGGAATTTGGGACAGAACCGGTTAAAACCTTTATAGACCTACTAGAATGCCGATACATGGAAATAATCCAAACAACACTTGTTTCGACCGGTTCCTCTCAGTGTAACGCCTGGGGCCGCGGTGGCTGAGCGGTTAGCCTACCCGCCTCCCAACAAGGTGAACCGGGTTGAATCCCCGGCCGGGTCACTACCGGATTTTCGCGCGTGGGAATCGTGCCGAACGATGCCGCTGGTCGGCGAGTTTTCTCGGGGATCTCCCGTTTTCCCCACCCTTTCATCCCGGCATTGCTCCATACTCGCGTCAGTCACCCTCATCGACTCTCAAGAGCGCGATGTTAAGAGCCGCCCACGCCTGTTCACTGCACTCAGTCAGTATATCGCAAGTGATTGCTCCGGGACAATCGCGGACGTGAAAGGAAAGCAGTCGCGCGCAAAGGCGGTCAGATCTACGCAGTGGGTGGTCCCACAAAATAGTCCAGAACTGTCAGCGATAACCCGCAGTCTATATAGACTCCACTGACGCCGGCCGGTCCAAATAAACATCGCCGGCCTGCAAGCTTGGCGTGAGGCGTCACCGCATATATACAATAGAAGGCATCGCGTCGTTACAGAATAGAGAGCTATACACACACGGAATGTCTATGCATGTCTGTCTGTCTGGCCCCCTAATAACTTTTAAACTGCCAAACGGACAGAAAAAAATTTTGACTGCATACTCTGAAGAAAAAAAAAGGTCTTGTTGTATAAAACAAAATTTGTTTGGTGCAACCAAACTAATTGTTTGTATTTGTAGGGGCAATCGAATCAATTTTGTTGTTGAAACTGAATTGTTTAGTTGTCCCAAACTGTAAGATTTGGTTGCTGCAACTAAAGATATTTTTGCTCTGCGTAGATAAAACAATTTAGTCTATTATTAAAAAAAGAAGTGAAACAAGACCGAGTTTTGAACCCGAACCATTTGCACTCGAATGCTACTCTCTATCAAAGTCTGCTACAGTGACTTCTGTCGGTATCGGAACGTTTTGAAATATACTATAGATTTCAAATACAGGACAACGAAACCAAATAAATATTTAGTTATTTACACATTCCATTTGTAGTTTCTTTGTTGAAATGTGTTATTGTGTACCATTATTAAGCGGCAATACATGCACTAGCCAACACTCTTACTACCCTAATAGTGAAGAAAATTCGAATACAACTGTCGAGCTGTATTTTCCAACGAAAGCATTCGAATGAATGGCCAAGAAAATATTGTATAGTCGAGTCAACTAAATATTTTGTTGGCAGTCATTTATTTTGGCCCAACACAAAGGTTTCGTTTATTCAGATGTGTAAGTGGTTAGATGAAAAAAATATATATATGTGTGTGTGTGTGTGTGTGTGTGTGTGTGTGTTAGGCGATATACACACAAGTGTTATGTTGGCTGGAATAACATTTTCTCGCAGTGTGTGATTGAAGCCGCTGCGGTGATGTAGATGTCAGACTACTCTCCTTTCACCTCGGCGTACCGGGTTCAATCCCCGGTGGAGTCACTCCCGGATTTTCGTATGTGGGGATCGTGTCGGACGATGCCGCTAGCTTGCGGGTTTTCTCGGAGGTCTTTCGTTCCCCCCGTTCCTTCATTCCGTTGCTGCTCCAACTCACATCGCTTCAACTTTATCGGCTCTTAAGACCTCGATGATAACAGCCGCCTAAGTCTTTCCACTTCGCACTCAGTATAACATTTGCCAAAACACGCTCAGACATTTCGCGACCAGTTGTATTTAATATATCACTTTCGCTCACATGCACTTTCGTGATTGGACGGTTTCCGAGTTCGCACTAATCACAGACGCACAGTCCTGCAGTACTCTAATTCTGATTAGTCAGTCTAATATCTAGACCCAGGAAAAATTCGCGACTTCATTTCAGGACAAGATAGATTTCAAACGCGTATACACTGAAGTCACTTTTGCAATTGGATTAGAGTTTATTAGACACGCCCTGGACGACTCTGCGTCAATAGCCGACTTGCAAGGGAACAAGAAGCAAATTCAGTACTGTCAAATGTGGGTTAACACTAAGGCAACAGCCAATAAACAAACATCTGAAGTTCGACTATACAAAGGATTGTGGAGACTAGCATACAGGTAATTGAACTCGCAAAATTTTCCTATCCCTACTAATATTTTTAATCAAAGACTGGCCACCAATAAGAAAAATAGAACTGCTGGTACGCCAGTATATTGTTGAAATCTAGCATGTACAGAAACGTTTACGCAAAATTGGGTGCCCTAATTATAAGTTAATTAAAATCCCTTTAATGCGGGCGTACGTAATCGTTGATTAGCTCAGTGACGCTCTGGACCTGGTTTGTGTCTAATTGGTTGATACGTGCTGCGTAAGGATTCTTTATTGGTAGAGACCTCAAAATTCGCTTGATTATTTGAGGACATGTTAAACTTGACACACATGTACCTTTGCAATACATTTGTCATTGGACTATAATTTATGTGACACATCCTGTGTGACTGCATCAATAAAGGAACACTTCACAATTGTGTAACCCAATCACGCGTAGTTCAATCAGAGAGGGAGTGTCTTCACATCTATGCAGCAGCCAATGGAGAAACGACGCCGACTCTAATGCATACAGTACTGTGAAGTTCAGCCTGATGGCAAATTATAACGCGAATTTTGCATGTCCCTACCTATTGGTTGGACTGTCGGTTGCCAAGTAATTTACCAGCACAGACCTGGAAAATTCGCGGTTTCATTTGAAGACAAGTTAAACTTCAACCACAAGTACATTCGAGTTTCTGCTTCTATTGGACCATTGTTTATTGAACGCGCCCCAATATGACTACCAACAAACAACAGGCCTGCGAGGATAACTTACCAAATCTCGTGCCACCAGATTTGGGGTTAATTGGAACAACAGCCAATAAATAACTTCCTGAGAATCAAGTACACAAAAGAACTGTGAGGTCTGGCTTCTTGCCAAATGAATCCGCGTCTCCAGATACCAAATGCGGAACGGCGAACGGCGTTTCGTAAATGGTGATAGCTAGTGAAACCATTTTGATGGCATGTGCGATTGGAGCTCGCAGAATAAGCGTCTGTTTCACTTCTGTATTCTTATTTACTCCGTAACTGTGCTGTAGGACGTGGCCACCTACATGTGATCCTATAACTGTGGCCACCTGTTTTTCGCGAAAAGATTTACGTGGTGGCTAGACTTCAATATCCTATGTAAACACTGCCATCCTTCCTTTGACTATTGGCCGCTTATCTTTATGAGAAGTTTGTCAGTTACATGAGTGAGCCAATCAGAATGATGTTTTTTAAATACTGACAATTCATGATTCGTGGGCAGACAGATGAGACGCGTAACAGTTCAAATGTTCCGATCACGAATTGTGATTCTGAACTAAAGTGTTTTGGAACACAACTTGTCCTGAAATCTTTTCGCGAATAGCAGGTGTCCCTACCTATAACTAGAGACCTGAAGATTTCGCGAATTCATTTTGAGACAAGCTAGAATTCAAAACACTTGTGTTTGTATGACTTAAGTCATTGGTCCACGCTGTGTTTGACACCTCCTGGAGATCGCTGACCCAATCGTCGCCTTCCACTGTGACAGCAGACAACCAATGTGCAGTTAATATCGGCATATTTGTACATAAAACTGTAGAGTCTAGCCTGCAGGTCATTGAATTCGCGAATTTTTCAGATCTCTACCTATAACATTATAGCTAAAGACACTCTAATTTCGCGAAAACATTTCCGTACATGCTAGATTTCAATGCCCTACGGGCATACCAGCAGTTTTCTTTTGCGTATTGACGACGTGTCTTTGTGAGAAGCCTTTGCTTACTTGAGTGGCCAATCAGAATAATTTGGAAACTCTGATACTATTCGTCTGTGATTCGCGGCCAGACACCTAATATGTGTATCATCTAGATCATCCAATCAAGAAAGGAGATCTGAGTTACTGTAAAGTGTTATGAAATCCAACTTGTCGTTTAATCTTTACGCGAAATTCGGGTGTCCCTAACTATAACAATACTGTGGTTAGTGTTTGCAAGTTCATCATACTCAATAACGTAATTCATAGAGACCTGAAAAATTCGCGAGTTGAATGACCTGCAGGCTAGACTCTACAGTCTCATGTACAAATAAGCCGATATGAACTGTACATTGGTTGTCTGCTGTCACAGTGGAAGGCGACAATTATTGGACCGCATTCTGAAGAAGTTGTCACACACCGTGTGGACCAACGGCTGAAGTTATATAAACGCAGGTGTTTTGACTTCTAGCTTGTCTTAAAATGAATCCACGAATTCTTCAGGTTTCTAGTAATTTGTAAATGAGCGCCTTTATTCTGCCGATAGATATCTTTTGAAATACGTCGTGCTCCTTGCTTACCAAATTAATAGAGACCTGCGAAATTCGTGTTATTATCTGAGGACTTTTTAAACTTAAAACACTTTTCCTTTGCAGTACGTTTGTCATTGGAGCTGCTGTCTAGCGAAATTCAGCTTTCCTGGGGTAGCGTCTTGGGTGCGAAAACAAAACCTCTGATTCCCGGCGGGAAATGTCACAAGGCGCTTACGAAAAGTAACCTGGCAAAGTTAACTGGGTTAACTCTGTCACGTGATCAATTTTACCCGATCACTTGCGGTTAACCAGGTTGCTTTGAACGCTTTTTAGAGTAACTCTGGTGTTTTGGGATGGTGGGAACTCCAATTAAAATTAAGCCTGAATATTTAGTGCAGTTATTTAATACTGTACTAGATGATGATTAAGTATTTTTGTTGAATTATCTTATGAACAATGAACAAACGTAAAAAAAAAGACATTGCATTAAGAAGTACTGCGATAATACAATATCTTTGTATTCAGTGCCAGGTAAGTATAAAATTTAATTTCCGGCCTATAATGATTGACCAAAGCAGTTAAACATTTATCATTTTACATATTTTGATCGTTTCCAGATTTCAGAATTAATTTTCGTTTTTTTTTTTTTGTTTTTATGCTGCAATGTTTACATATTCAAGTGCCATTTCAAGCGTGTCGTCTGCTAGAGCCAAGTTCCTGCTGTCGAGCAGGGTTAGTTCAGAGTTGATCGAGTCGAGGATCGAATTAACCCGGGTGACTTTCCAAACACGAGTTAAACCCGATCACTAGAGAAGTGCAAAATTCGTGTTATTATTTGGGGTTATATTACAAATCAAACACACGTGCCTTTGAAATATGTTTGTCATTGGACCATAATTCATCTGACACGCCCTGGGTAACTCTGCGCCAATAAATACACACTTTACAATTGTGTTATCCAGTCACATGCAGGTCAGTCAGGAAGGACTTGGCTTCAAATCTGTTCAGCAGCCAATGGGCAAACGACGCCGGCTCTGGTATATACAGTACTGCGAAGTACGGCCTGATGACAAATAATAACGCAAATTTTGCAGGTCTCTACCGATCACTTTTCGATCGCACCGAATAAAAGTTTTAACCTGATCGAGTTGACCGGATGACTTTTCGTAAGCGCCTACAAGCGGCCGGGCCGTGCCCGTGGATTCGAACCCGGAACTCGGCGCCCCAAATGCCGAGGTCGCCACGCCACGCCTCCTATTCGCAGGAAAGTAACGTATACAGACAGCAGGATTCCCAGTAGCTGCCCTTTGACGAGACGCGTCTGCTACCGAGAGACGCCCGGAAATTCCCCGCATTCTTTTGGAAACAGGTTAGATTCCACAAACCTCTGCGCATAGTCCATTCACAATTACTTCCAGGTGCCGCGGTAGCTTAGCGGTTAGCCTGCTCACCTCCCACCAAAGCGAACCACGTTCAATCCCCGGCTGGGTCCCTCCCAGATTTTCGCAAGTGGGAATCGTGCCGGGCGATGCCACTGGTCGGCGGTTTTTTCGGGGATCTCCCGTTTCACCTCATTTCACGCTCATCGGCACTCAGACCTCGTTGTTAAGCGGGTCAGGCCCCGCAATTTTGAATTGTTTACTATCGACCACTATCCACAAATGTGGATTTTGAATGGATTTTTATGGACTTGTCATAGCACATAGGATATAACTTAATGCGTTTTCTGAGCCCTATGTTCTGTTCGATTGCCGTAGTTATTATGACCTCTGTAGTCGCTCCCACAAAATAATCAATTGTTTTACCTCAGCTGTTTCAAGTTAGAAAATATCAAATGCAGAGAAGCTATAACAATTCAAGAACATTGAGGAAGGTACAGGGAGAGTCGTTTAAAAGAGGCCCTGTGGGACATGTGTGTGACAGAGCGAGGGAATAAGGAGATACGGCCCACGGGGCCTCTTTTAAACGACTCACCTTGTATTATTCATGCTTTGTCGCGCCAAAAATTGTAATGCACCTCCTGAAATCGAATTAGTGGTCGGGAAATCTACGAAATTGATTTGACTGGGACTGACACGCCTTGAGGGAATCCCAAATTTCTCAACTTGAGACGGGTGTCTCAAAAATTTGAATTTTTTTCGCCGCCCGACTTAAACTGCCCTATCTGACTGACTGCCTGGCCTGTGCAGTAACGCCAGGCGAATATAGGCTGTTCACGGTAAAGTGAGAACTTTTTAAGGCCCTTCTAAATTTTTATTTTCATTCTATTTCCATCTTCCTGCTGCTTTTTTATATTAACATTGCTTTGTGACGAATAAACACAGTGTGTACATTTCACCACCCTCAAAATTTAATGCCTGATGCTGCAATAAGATATATTTATTAGTGGTTAAGGACTTTTGCGAAGGCCTTAAAATGTGCTCACTTTACCGTGAACAACCTGTAACACCGTTTTCGTAAGAAATCCCTGCGAAATCTACGTGAAGTGCTACAAATTCATCATATAAAGTGTGTTGGACAATAGCTCTCTACCTTAATAAGAGCAAGCACTTGAAGTTCTACGGCGAAGACTTGCTATGTGCATGGTATTGACCGGTTCGGAACAACACGTCCACACCCGACACGACAATCTCCAGTACTGACGTATGCCTGCCCGGCTGATTACACTAATCGTCGCTGGGAAGCACTGGTGTAGCGGCTCAGTGGTAGCGTTGAAATCGAACTAGTGGCGCTCATGCCCGGTTGCATCGTTGCGGTTCGAAACTCGATCCGAGGTTGGATCTAAGATCGACACTGAAAACTGTTGCACCATTCGAGTTCAGAGATGAAGTTCATTTCGAGCTGCCGAAATTGGCTGTTCGAAATCACGATCCGAGACCAGCAGCCATCTTCAACAAATGTACTTTGAAAATACACCAACAGATAGAACTATGTTCGATTGTTTTCTTGGGAAATTAAAACAACAATATACGCACTTGAATATTATTCATTAAAACTCGTACAACAATAATTCACTTTAAACAAATAAAACATCGCACATATACTTCTATCTATAGTGAAAAATACGCTTACTTCCATGACGTCATGTATTACGAACCAATAGCGAAATTTGTCTCATACTTAATCTCGATCTCTCACTTGGGAACTAAGATCGACGGATCGGTGATCCATGAAATTTCATTTGTGCAACACTTTTACATTGGAACCAATATCAAACTGGATCCTGGTTCGGAACTTGGATCATTCGATCTCGGATCGGGGAAGATGTTGTTGCAACCGGGCATCAGAGACTCTGACTACAACACCCCGGAAGTGGTGTTTCTACACATATTATGAACAGTATAGAATATTTTAGAATGTTCCCTGTAATCTTATTGGCTGGAAATTTTGAATTGCCACCGCCAGGGAGGCGAATAACCGCCAAAAATTTAGTCTATATGCCCGGGAGTTTGCTGATTCGGGGAGAATGGCAACTCAGTATAAAATATGAAAATTATTGCCCCTCTGGTCAAAAGGAAAAAGGGCATTCTTTATGTCCTGTTGGTAGATAGCTAGATATTTTTCTTTGCTGAACAGCATGACAGAATTTGTATGTATCAATTAATGTCGGCTGAGTAAAGTTAAAATGGATGTTATCTTGGTAGCCGTACATATAGAGTAGCTTTTAAAATGATAAAAATAAATTAACCAGCATTCTTTGTAAAAATGATAAGATTCTAGTTATTGAAGTAATATTTTATGTCAAGGTAATGATGATTGTGATATAAGTGTTTTTAGTCAAAATTAAAATATTCACGATACAGAATACAAATTAATGGTTTATAATTTTGTCAATTATTTTAAAACAAGCTATATTGTGTCAAAATAACATTTTACCCGGCAAGTAATTTATCTTATGAGGCACAATTTTAAGATTGTATTAAAAGATAGTGGTCATTAAAAATAATAGAAGTTGTAAGACTTTTAAAGTTATTAAAAGTAAATTAACGTCTTTTTCCAGAAAGGTGCTATATTGGAAACTATGTTGCGAAGTATTTCAAATGTGAGTTTGCATACAAATATTTTATGGCGCCATATTCTTTTATACGCATAGCAAAATGTATTCATTCAGTATTATCTTTTACTGGCTTTATCTTGGAAAAAGAAAAATAAGAGTTTCAAGATGTCTCAGCAAATATTTTTTTATTGTAATTATGTGTTGTTTTTGGATCTGTTTAGTTCCTTGTAAATTATATGCCACATCTTATGAATAAATTAAACGACGGTATCTTGCGGAATAATTAATGTGTTATTTGTTCGTTTTGCCACAAAGACTTGAGGTTTCGGTTCTCTATTGTTTTGTTGGTGTTTTGGATGTGAGAGCGGGCTGGTTTCAAGCCCCTTTGCCACGTCTTGGGTACGGGCGTAGCAAACTATCTGGACATGTTCGTACTCAGCTCGCAGGTGCAGTGGCGTGTAGTGAGTTTCTTTTACAGGGTAAGCAACATAGTAGCCGAATGTTCGTGAAGCAAATTTACTGTTCAGAAGGTCGCATATTTTACACCCAGTCTTTCTAGTGCTGGGCTGGGGTTCCATTTCCAATTTCTACTAACAAACGCAACTTCCAACGTTGCTTACCCTCCAAAAGTATTTACCGTTTTATAATACCTAACATTAGTTATGAAAAACGGAAACGAAATGAATGTAATAATAATTATACTGATTATTATTTAGAGAGCATATTACTAGATACCTGTAGAATTCGCGGATTCATTTTAAGACAAGCTAAAATTTTAAACACGTGTGTTTATATAAATTTAGCCATTGGTTAACACGGTGTTTCACACTTCCTGGAGAACGCTGGCCAATCGTCGCCTTTCACTGTGACAGCATACAACCAATGTGCAGTTACTATTGGCATATTTGTACATAACGCTACAGAGTCTAGCCTGCAGGTACTTGAACTCGCGAATTTTTCAGATCTCTACATATTACAAATTATAAGAAAACTCCCGTTCTCCCGAACACTTTCATCCACTTTTCAAGGAATAAGATAGGACTGGAGGACGCAAACAGAACTACTGCTTACCCTTCCGAAGGAACACGGTCGAGCGTGTGGCGTGTTGTTTGCCAGTTAGACTCATCGCTAGTCGCTCCCGTTTGTGGCAATAACTACTAGATAGCAGCACTATGCGTTTACAGTACGGGAGTTGCGAAAACTCTGTTTTTCGAATCGGAAACGGGTAACTTAGAATTAAATGTGAGTTAAGGCGAAAACTATAAACGATCGAACATTTCCAATATGTTTAGGATAAGCATTGCTTACCTTGCGCGTCTATGGAATAAACGCCACTGCGCAGGTGGTTGTTTGGTCGCGGGCTTCGATCGGCGCCACTGTTGACATTCCCGCCAAGGATGGCGGGGAATCCCGCGCCTTGGGAAGGGAGAGAAAGAATGAGAAGGGGGGGGGGGGGGAATTCCCGCCACCACGAGCCACGCCGCTGAAGACGAAGACGATGACGGCCCGAGGGGTCAGAGGCATCCAACTGAATCCGGCTTCCGTCGCCTTCGTTTTGCCGCAGACGAGTCCCGTCCCTTCGTGCGCCAGGTAGAGGCACGCCACGCGCTCACCCGAGCGTATCACGCTTGCTCCTTCCTTCTCCTCTTCTCCTCATCTTCTCATCTTCTTCTCCTCCTCTTATCCTCGACCACCGGTTCTTCTCCACTCAACCCAACGTGCGGCCTGGCGTCATCGAAACCAAGAAGCGGGGCCGAAGTCACACTATAAGGCCCTTACACTACTGAAAACTTTAACAATTGACTTTACGTTTGCTTTCCGACATTTTGTTTCTTATGGAGCTTGACACAATGGAACTGTCAAAGGTAAAGTCAAGTACTCTTGACTTTACGATTTCGAAAAGTTGAAATTTAAAGTAAAAGTCAAGCAGACATTTTGGCGAGAATCTAACAGAGGTTATCTGGAAAGTGCGTTATTTTATTGTAGGGGGATTATATTCTCGGTATATTAAACAAAGCTCGTCTTAAATTAAATAAATGGCGGACAAATATAATGAGAAGAGGAAATATATGAATTGACATGTTTTAATAACGTAAACAAATCAGTTTTTTTTTATTTTGAAATAAACTTTTAATATAAATTTTAAACCTATTTTTAAAAGAGGTACGCAAAGTGCATTCCTGGATATCATAATTATTTACATAACACGATACACATTTTTATGAAGCTCGCAGAACCGATGTTCAATTGTCTGAACTCTGACTTTACAAATTGTAGGTATTGTGCATTGGTGAGTTCTTCAGAGGCAAGACAACGTAAAGTGAAATGCTAAAGTTTTCTATTGTGTAAGAAGCTATAATCCAGTTCCGGTTACTTCCAACATTTCTGAATCCCTGCTAAAGTTCTCCTTCCGGAATATTCCTCCGCCTCATGCAAACAAAGCTTAACTGAGTTTAGAAAGTTACACCAAAGTAATAACGCAACGTATTCGTGCGCACTCATTTTTTAAATATTTTGCATTAGTACTACTTCCTACTAGGAATTTACCAACATGCCTATTTTCTGTCTGAATTTATTCGTATTAATTAAAAATTAAATATTTTAATGTATGGGTAAAATAAAGTAACAATTCTTTTAAACCAAAAAAATTATAAACTTTTATGTTAACACAATTATAAAATGCTTGGGATACATTACATATTTAGGAAACAACTAGGAAGTCGCATGTGGTGATATTTTCAAGGGTTATTCAAAAAGTGTAAAGAAACAGCGAATAGACTATGCAGTAGATACCGAACACGCACTTCATTTTAGGCCTGTTGAGTATTTTCAAGGCGTCGCGCGCATTATAATCACCATTTCGCAGCACTCATATATATATATATATTAAAGCAGTGCATCCTTCTTTCATACGCAACATATATCGTACTTTCTCCAAATTTTGGTAGCGTGTGTACTACTTTGTAATTAACAATGCACATTGTACAGTCGGGGTAAGCGATCCATTAAAATCCCACTCTACTCCTTCTTTAACTATGTTAAAGATTCGGTTGAAGAGATTTAAACGGCTCTTAACATCGAGGTCTTGAGAGCCGATGAGGGCGAAGCGATATGAGTGTGGTGAAGTGCCGGAATGCAAGGGCGGGGGAAACGAGAGATCACCGAGAAAACCCGCCGACCAGCAGCATCATCCAGCACGATTCCCATATGTGAAAATCCCAGGGAAACCCTGCCGGAAATCGAACCCGGTCCCACTCAGTAAGAAGCGAGTAGTTTAACATGTAAACTACCGCGGTCCTTTCAAGAGTCAAGTGTGTAGGGGAAAGTCGCCGAAATCGTACCACCACCTAAATCGTACCACCACTGGTTTTCTATAAAGCAGGACTAGTGGAGTGCTCTCATGGTGAATACTTGAACTACTAGATGTATTGAGCAGTCCGTGAAAATAGCTAGTCAGTGTAAGGACGTCTTACGTTTTTATTACAATTGTTTTGTTTGAGTGTTTGCTGATGAAGTTTTTCTACTCCATTTGTAAGACAATACAGCACTTCAAGGTAAGTGTTATTATATTTCATGCAGTTATCATTGTGGTGCAAGTAATATTGAACGTAACGGCTGGCCGCTTTGTAGCGAGGCACCTGTTTTAGGTTAGAAATGACATAAAGAGTGAAGTTGTGCACAGTTGCCTAAATCGTACCACGGGTGGGGTTCCAAATTTGTACCGGTACGAATTGGGATATTATATTATTTGAAACTCTATAGTTGCAATTTATTTGCATAAATTAAATACATTTTAAATAATCACAAGTAACACACGTGTTAATTGTGTGTTGTAGAATGGAGAAAAGAAAATATGGTGCCTGGAGTGAATCAGACATGGAAAGAGCTCTGGCAGCGCACAGAAATGGGTACATGGGGTTGAACGAGTGCTGCCGCCAGTATGGCATTCCAAAACCAATGCTAAAGCGCCACATGGACTGTAAAAACGTAATTGCTAACGACGATACGAAGGCGCTTGGGCGGACTACTACCTTGCCATTTGAAATAGAAAATCAACTTGTAGAACATATTTTTTAATTGGAAGAACTATTTTTTGGAGTCACGATAAATGTTGTACGCAATCTGGCATATCAGCTAGCAGAGCACAACACATTCCACATAACTTTAATCGAGATACTCAAATTGCAGGTAAAAAGTGGTTTTACGCTTTCCGAGCTCGTCATAAAGAGTTGACATTATGTGAACCAGAAGCAACATTCATGGCTCGAGCAAGAGGGTTCAATAGGGAACATGTTAGAGAATTTTTCAACGTATTAAAGAAAGTAATTGATGAAAACAAGATCGATGCGACCCGCCTATTTGATGTGGATGAAACAGGCGTTAGTACTGTTCAAAACAAATGCCAAAAGGTTTTAGCTAAGAAAGCAAAACGCCAGGTGGGTTCAGTCTCTAGTGGAGAAAGCGGTGTAAACATAAAAAATGACAGTGGTGTGTTTCACAAGTGCGTCAGGGTCAAAAGTTCAGCCGATTACCTAAAGCAAACAGATGATCCTACACCATTCAATGAAGACGCTGATCTGTGTGCATCTTCAAGGCCCACTGAAGGTGCCACTAATGAGTCACCTAACTCAGATGAAAACAATGTCCTTTTGATTGAAAAACCAAGTGATGTAACTGGCCTTAACGTAACATAAACTACTTCTTGTAATCTCAGCGTGTCTATTGAATCACTTTCACCGATTCCTAGACCCAACAAAATATGTAGGTTGGCAAAGGTCCAATGGGGCGTGTTTTGACAAGCAGTCCATACAGAAACGATTTGGAGTTGGCGAAGGCGTTGCAAATGGCACCGGCAAAAGTAAAAGAGTTAAAAATGAAAATCGCAAAGGACATACCATATTACATACAATTATCACAGCCCAGCATTAAAAAGAGGAAGACTAGTGGAACTAGGCCTACAACGAAGTAACATTCTACATGTGCAGGGAGAAACCAAGGCCTAGTTCACAATGTACGTCATCCACTTCATTACAGCGTGATATTCCAATCGACATAGAAAGTGTCTTACAACGTGACGACTGGTATTGTTCTGTATGTGAAGAAACATTTGTGGAAGATATGGTTTAGTGTTTAGTGTGCGCAGCCTGCGTTCATAAGAGTCGTGCGGGTGTTAAGTCAGAACAGAAACATTTAGTTTGTCTAGCCAATAAATAATTGAATATTTCTTGTATTTACTGAAAAAAATCAAACTTTATTAGTATTTAAATACTACAATAATGCTGTTTTGTTTGTTCGCTCATTCGGTTTAATTTATAACGTTTTGGTACGATTTAGGACACCAGTTTCTTATATCGTACCAATTGCAACATGTTACGGAAAGGTCTTTATTTCTTTCCCGATGCTACATTTTGAAATGTGACCCACATAAATGTACCCATAAATAGTCATTTTTAATACAAATTCGTAAAACCTTGTATTTTTTTCTTTTGGACAGATAAAATTGCAAATTTAAAAAGTGGTATGATATAGGCAACTATCCCCTAAGTGAGTGAGTGAAGAGATTTGAGCGGCTTTTAACAGCGAGGTCTGAAAGCCGACGAGGGTGATTGAAGTGAGTATGGAGCGGCGCCGGAATGAAAGGGTGGGGAAAAATCAGATATCCACGAGAAAACCCGCCAACCAGTGGCATTGTCTGGCACGATTCCCACATGCGAAAATCCTATGACCCAGCCGGTGACTGAACCCGGCTCGCCTTGGTGGGAGGAGAGCTTCAAGAGTCGAAAATTGTTTTGTACGTGTTTGGGATACTACTTGTTTTTTTCTGTTTGGACGAAATAACAGTCTGGAAAGTGTGAAAATGGGGCGAAAATACTCTTATATAACTAAAAAGGTTAGCTACATGAACTTTAAATTCACATAACTATTTCGCAAAAATCTCAAAGTATAACAATATTATTACGTTAAACTAAAGGTAAACATAAGTGCCCATGTTAAGAGAATTTCGTAATAATATGTCACTTGTTATTTTGTTTGCTGTTCACCAGTATTTCAATTGTAAGTAAGAGATTTAAATTAAGTTAAAATTAAGAACTTTATCGCAGATACACAAACTTATGAGTTTCAGAGAAATGGCCATCATGACACTCATGCGATTTCAATCACTTCACCTTAAATTGAAGTGAATTTTTAAAATAAATGTTTGAACCAATTAATACTAAAAGTAGACTCTCTCATATGTGTGCTAAAAAGAGAAGATTAATGTAATTTTTCAAATAATTTGGCATATTTCTCAAGTTATCGTCGAGATCGTGTCGCGAGCGATAAAATATGCTCAGAATATAGAAAAAAATGCTTGACATCTTAAACACTTTAAACAATTTGGTTACAGCATCAACAGCTTAAGAGTGTTTTATACAAAAAATTTATTACTTTAATTTTTCAAACGTTGATCAATCTGTATGACGCCACGCAGACTTTTAGTGAAAACGAGTAAAAGGTAACTCGCGACAGCTATTTGCCTTCGGCTCCCCCTTTTTTTTTCTTATCATTACGTGCACAGCGCGTGGAATATTTTCTTTATCGCAACAATTGTCAAGTATTGTTACTTTAACGACTTCCTCGCGGTAGCGAGGAAAAGAAATATAATTGTTAAAAACCCGTTTTTATTGACAACGCCAGTTCAGTACGTCGAACGAACAGCCAGTCGTAAATTCCACACCCTGATTGGATAGATACGTAGAAAAATGCCGAGAAAAATAAAATAAAATCTTTTATACCTCAATTAAAATTAAAATAATTGTATGAGGGGGGAGGGTAGGCATTCGATCTTTAGAAGCCAAGGAAAAAATATCCATACTACCTATTTGGTGATCGATTACTTCCTAAATACACTCATGAGCATTTTAATTAGAGACACCTGCCCAGTAGAATGTAGCACCTTATTCCACCCTGATGAAGGAAGCGATGCGGCGTGACATGGGCTCAACAAGGCACCAGAAGCGGTCGGGTGCCATACAGATCCATGATCACTGCGCAGCCTCTCACAATGTGCAGAGAAGCGGCGGAGCATGATATGGCACGCGCATCACTATCGACAACATCGCAGACGTGTTCGATAGTATCGAGGTAGGGTGTGTTCGGAGGGAAAGGCAAAGCCCCCCCCCCCCCCTTCCCAGGTTTGCGAAGTGTTCATCCAACCACTCGGTCACAATTCGGGACCGTTGTGACGGTGCTTTGTCTTGTACGTATAAGTCTCCTGCAGGGTGTTTTAGGCGCATGAATAGGTGCATGTGATCTGCCAGCTGGCCCCTGTATTGTTCGCCGATGACGCACGATGGCAAGTGTGCCATGGGACCCATTTCATTCCACATAGATAGTCCCCATACGAGGATACCATCATCGGCTTGAACTGTACCCTGCTGACACGAGGGGTCCATCGTTTCCTATGATTCGTGACGCACTCGTAACCTGTCATCGACTTTTACGAACGTCTACCTCGAATCATCCGTCAAAGTGAACTTTTCCCATGCGTCGAGAGTTCAAAGGCAGTGTTTTCTCGCGGCCACGTTAATTCTTGAAACTTGTGACGGGCGATGACCCTCCAACTGGGGCAGCGTCTTCTGTAACACATGGTGAGGGGATGGTTCTGGATGTCACTGCAGTTGCCCCTGCCGGCGGTGATTTTACCCGAATCCATGAACTTACAAGTCTAATCTTGACAAGGTGGCCCGTGGAAATCCCAGTGCCTGGATGGCTTCGGAGATGGAATCTCCCTTATGGCTGACCCTGACGGCCTTTCCACGACCAAATACGCTGAGATCTTGTTTCATCTCCATTCTCTGCTCGACTCTTGCTCATACGGTTAGTGTCTGTCGACATCCCAGTCATGCATGGCTGCGGTCATTAATTCCTTTAGGCGGGGCGACCACAGCGCCGTTTCGCCAATGTAGCAGATGTCTCTAATTAAACTCCTCATGAGTGTAAGCTCTTGGAATCTTCATATTGCCTCATATATGAAAAACGAGGTTCAAGATTGTAAGCCTTGCGGTTACGGACTGGAATTTTGTATATATAATCTTATAGCAAGCTATAGCTTTGGCATTTGGATTAGGTCAAACAGTTTATTAGATACGTCCTGGTAGACTCTGAACAATTATAGAAATTACAATAATATAAGGAACCGGATTCAGTAGCGATTGATATGGCACAGAATAGAACATTTAATAGAAGTGATATGTGACGGTTCCTTTGGTCCAGGTGTACCAATTCGCTGTTTACTGCTGTGGTAAATATTGGAACTCGCATTAGGGGGTACCTGAGTTCGAAACCCAGTCTCGTCATCCTAACTGCGGTTTTACATGGTTTGCCGAAATCACCGCAGGCGAACGCTGGTACGGTTTCTCGATACAAGCCACGGGCAATTCCTTCCCCATCCCTACTTATCTGAGCAACTCTCTCCTTCTCCAGTGGCTACGATGTCGACAAGACGTTGAGCTATAGAGTACTAAAAACTACAGAGGAGAAGTGATGGCGTGTATCGCTATTTCCAGCGACGGGCGCCAGCAAAACTGCCTTAACCGCCACCAACATGACGGAAAGTCTTTCTCCAGCAAGCTCCTGGAGACATAATGTGTAATGTACACAATTGTGTATACCGGGTCTGAATGGGTTAACGAGAATGATGACTTGAATCAAACCTGTATCCCATTTGTTATGTCAAGCTTGCTCGGCAAGGCAAATCCAAGTCAAACGGGAAGCTTGCCGCAATCTTACGTGCTATCTGGCGAGTCAGTTAGCTGGAGCTGGTTGGCGAATGGCGTACGTGGATGGTTGGTGCCGCCATTTTTCTGGCGCGTGTAGCCAGAGATTGCGCTCCTGAGGTCGTAGCGATGCTAGCGGATGAACGGAAGGCGACGGACAAGCCTTTGTGCTAGGGATGTTGATATCGGGGGAAAATGTCGACTTTTTATATTGTTTATTTATAAAATTATCGTTTCACGAAACGATATATCGAAAGAAAATATCAATTTTTTGGTACATCGGAATTCGGAATATTATTTATTATAGGATTTGACAAATGTAAAATTGCTTGAAATATTACATTGTGGGAACACGAGGCATTTCAGAAAGATGTGGCGCTTGTTTTTGGTGCATGTTGCCGAAGAAAACATAACAATTATTAAATTCAATTTTAATATTCAAAACAGAGCTTATTAAAAGAGCATTTCAAAAATATTTATTTCAGATATCTGGAAAAATATATTAATTTCGGTAAATATCATTGAAAATATATCGATGATTCGTATCAATACGTGGGTGATATAATATCGTCTTTTAGACATATCGATATTTGTTTCAACGTCTCTATTTTGCGTGGTGCCGGCCTGGTCGAGGCGGTAGGCCAGCGGGCCGCAGGAACGCGGGCAAATGGTTTATATTGCGTGGCTGACGCCTTCTAAAAACAGTTTTTTGGCTCCCCCTTCCTCCCCCCAATCCACCCGCGACTTTCCTTTCAGATTCCTCCAGCAGCACATCCGCGCCACATCCACGTCGTCTATGAAGCACGCGTCGCTCCAGTGTTGCCACATCCTCACTTACATTTACAACTACACTCCATTCTCCGTTTCCTCCGACTTTTCTGAAGCCCTGCTCTAAAGCCCCTGTCACACTGTCCAATTTTCCCGACAAACTACTTACAATAAGTTTGGTCAAATAAAGTTGCACAGTTATGACGTCATATTTGCCTGAAATAGTTTGATGGCTTCAGTTTCCATCAAAAATTTGAAAATTGGACCTGTTCTAAAATATATTTAATGTTTGACGGTCTCAGTCAATCATAATCGTGCACGACAAAAATGGACGTCAAGAAACTTAAAATAACGAACAATTGCTGGAAACGAAGTATGTTATGAAGATAATTAATTTATGTAGAAGTTGTCTGGGAATGAATACTATTTTAAGATAATATAGTGCACATTATATTACGAACTCAGAAACATTAAATTTCACTGTACAGGAAACATCTCTGATAGATAAAAATTTTAATTTAATATAGAAACGAAAATAAATTACAATATTACTTACATTTCTTCCTGTAATGGACCGCATGGGAAAACAGCAGCAATATCTCACTATGCAAATATTTTTAAAAGAATATTTAAATTTAAATTCTCCCAATAAAAAAATTCGACAGTGTGTGACACATTTTCAAACACATTGAAGATTATTTGATAAAATTTGTTGGAAGGAAAAATTTGATGGCCGTATTTTGTCCCCAAATTTTATTGTCAATTATAGTTGAAGGCGAAAATTTAATAGTGTGACAGAGGCTTCAGTTCTACTTCGTCGTTTTTCCCCTGCCTCATGCAAATAATGCTTAACAGAGTTAAGTGGAGAGTGCAGATATTTGAGAGCTGATGAGGGTGAAGTGAGGTGAGTAGGTGAGTATGGAGCAGCGCCGGAATGTAAGGGACGGGGAAACGGGAGATCCCCGAGAAAACCCACCGACCAGTGGTATCGTTTGGCACGATTCCTACATGCGAAAAACCGGAGGAATCGAACCCGTATCGCGTGGGTGGGAGGCTAGCAGTCTGACCCCTACACCACCTTAAAAAATAACACCAGATTAAGAAAAATCCCAACGATTCTCCTGAAAAAAACCCACTAACAACTGAGAGAGTTGTTAGTGGTTTTTTGTCCATAAATTGTTAGTTGTCCATAAATACTCCACTGCAGGGTTTAAAAAAAACACCAAATCTAGTTGGAAAACAGCTGACTTGGCAACACTGCTCAACGCTCGAGAATATTTCCATCATGTCCGTCGATGTGTTTGTATGCGCGCATGCCTATTCGCCAAAACACGTGCTTCTCTATCATCACATTTGCTTGAGGAAAATACCAATCGTTCCGGATGCCCGAATTTCGCGAACAAATTCCGCGACAGTAGTATATTTATGGTACCTTCACGCTTTTGAATCAAACCTTAGAAAGAAAAAGGCCCGATATATGACGTGTTTGCTTTTTTCAAATCACAATCGTTTTATACTTCCGTTCACATAAATGTATTTTATTTTGGTTTAAATTAAACTTAAACTTATATTTTATATATGAAATATAATGATTCTTTTATAATTAATATTAATAATTGTAGAGAGAAAATAGGTTTTTTGGTAATGCCTCATTATAAATAGTTCTCATGCAAAATATTATTAAATTCAGAGCTCACGAATGAAGTGCATTGTCCTTTTGATGTAACTTTTTAGGACTTAGTTAAGCTGTGCTTAAATGAGGCGGTGAAATCGCCTGAAAGTAGAACTGCAGCAGGGCTTCAGGAAAGTTGGAAGTAACCGTGCATAAACCATAGTGGCATTTCAAAACACACGGAGCTCAGAGCCTCTTTCTTGATCGGGTGGGTTCGGTTACACACAGCGGGCAAAGCACTTCAGCAGCGATTTACGCTGCATGCCATTCTCCATAACAGCTGCAACGCAGCGATCGAACAGTGATTGCATCGGGGAACAAATTCTTTGCCGCTTGTCCGCTGTTAACCTATGAAACGGACGAGATTATGTGCAAAATTGTTTCAGCAATATGTGAATATTGTACTGTTTTTGGAATCGTGTACGGTGATTTTCGAAATGGGATATCCACAAAACGGGCTGAAGGAAGCGCGCGAAAAATGAAACAATGTCTACGTTCTTATCAACTCGCGCGATTATTATTTGTATAACTTTAAATGTGAATTCCCCTTCTGGATAAGTTCAGAAATATTCACGTTTGACATCTCAAAACCACGTAGCGGAAACTGAACGAATAAAGTCCCTCACTTAAAAAAAAAAACGAGTGCAGATATTTGAACGGCTTTTAAGAGGGAGTTCTTGACAACCGATGAGGGTGGCGGAGGTGAGTATGGAGCAGCACCAGAATGCAGAAGTGGTAGAAACGGGATCTCCCCAAGAAAACCCGCAGACCAGCGGCATCGTACGGCACGATTCTCGGTTCGCCTTGGTGGGAGGCGAGAAGGCTAACCGCTCAGCCACAGCGGCCCACTCGTAAAAAAAATTATCGTAGCTAGAAGTAGCGCTTTAAAACCTGAAGGCGCCATTCGAATATCACGCTCCCATTGTGGCTGTTCGTGAATCACAAGCGTACAGAACCGGAGTAACATATCAAACTGAGAAGACACACCTGCACGAAAACATGCAGCAATTAACTAGGTACAACCGATTTTCACGAAAAGATTTACGTGCAGATTCACCCTTTGGTTGATGGCAGGATGCGTGTTTTATAAGAAAGTTTCTTCGTTGGTTGGGCCAATCAGAATCAGTTTCCTCCTGTGCTGAACGTACGTGATTCGTGGCCAAAAGCCTTAGAAGAGCAACGACAAAAACCGTCGATCCAGTAAAATTTTTTGTACGTTTTACAAACAATTTGTTTGGAAACTTTTTACCGAAACCTTTTCTTCCATCACTACGAGTAAAGTATTTATCTTTACAACACGACATTTTTTATGAAACATACAAATCTACAGTAAATGTTATATTTGCTAAAATTCAACATAAGTTTCACACATTCGACAATAACGTGTTATGAAATTTCCTCTTGTTTCCTTGTAGTATTAAAGTAATTATCTTGGGAGCTAGATTCCAAATAATCGTTTTTAAAAATACAAGACATTAACAGAGTAATCACAGGAGTGGAACTGACGGAAAATATTATTTTTGTTTAGTCGCATGCCACAATTCACTTTAATTGGAACACATTCAACTCACGAAGCCAGCAATGAAGCTTAGGCATATTCGTTTTTAATCGGATCATTCGGACGCTGGTAAAGGGAAATACAGGACGAAACAAAGCTTACGCTTCCTGTAGGAGTGTGTACAGAGGACTTATTTCTAAAGGCTATAAAGTGAGCACTTTAGAAATGAACCTTATAAAAAATTCACTGCCCTTGAATGCATATATATATTTTTGGGCGCACCAAGTGACAATCGTCCAGTAAAGTTGGTAACGATGGATGGGAAGTAGTTTCAAATCTTAACGTCGAATAAAATATGTGCTAAGTAACAATTTGTGATAACTCAAAATTATTAATTCGTTTTCTGTTTTTTTTTTATGCATCGAAGTGTAAAAATGAGTAAAGTTGTAAAGTATTTACGTTCTTAAATTTCTCAGTTTCATATGACAGACGCATGAATAAAGTGATGAGGGCCATGACAAAGTTAATTTTACATAAGGCGGAAGAATACACAATGTGTTTACATGCATATCTTAAGCAGGGCTTTCATAAGTGCTCATTTTACAGTAAACATTCTATAACGTGTCTTCACTGCCTACTAAACGTGCTTCGACCTCAGAATGTTACTGGGCTGCAGTTACATCGTGCCGCATCCTTTATATCTCTGAGCCAGTGAGAAACAACAAAACGGCGGGACAGCACAATCCCTTCCATCACAGTCACAAATAGGGACATGCAAAATTTGTATTATTAATTGGCATCAGGCTAAACTCCACAGCACTGTAAACACTTGAGCTGGCGTCGTTCTTCCATTGACTCCTGCATAGATGTAACGTCACTACCTTTCTGACTGAACTGCACGTGATTGGGGGATGGGATTGTCAAGGGTTCATTTATTGGCGCCGTGTTACCCAGGACGTGTAAAATAAATTTTTGTCCAATGGCAAACTTATTGCAAAGGTACACGTGGTTGAAGTAAAGCAACTGCCCATGAAACACTGCAACCGAATATAAAACGCGAAGAACTCATAAAAAAGTAGTACAGATACCATAAAAATCATCAGAAAAGTGTGATTCATGCTGTATATGAAAGAAGAATGTATATATTTTGCAACATTATAAAATATTTTAATAAAAGAGACCTTTTAAATGAAAAAATCGATTTAAATAGTGTGCGTTTAAAAAAAAAATATAAGCGCATTTCCATTCTGGATGCTTCGGAAAGCATAACTTGCAAGAAAATCTTCTTCAAGAAAGATCGTCAAAATTAATTACTGTGATCATGTATAATAAAATCATAGTTATAATCTATCATATTAATTTTATATTAACTTTATTTACTTCAGTTTCAGCCATAAATGTTTGTGACAAATGGATGCGCATAAAAATAATTCTAAAAAATATTTCCTACGTTATAATTACAATTTTTTTACACACAATCATAGTAAACGTTATGACGATATTCCATGATGAAGATTGTCTTGCAAATTCTAATTTCTGCTGCATCCAGAATTGAAATGCGCTTAAATTTAGTTAAAAATACAGATTTTTTATACTAATTTATATTTTTACATTTAAAAAGTATATTTTAGTAAAGTTTTTTTATAATGTGGCACAATATATACATTATTCTTTCATACACAAAATAAATAGTGGTTTTCTGACAATTTTTATGGTGTCTGTACTACTTTTTTATGAGGTGTTCACATTGTATAGTCGGGCGCAGGGCTCCATAGGCAGTTGCTTTATTTGCACTTTAATGTGTCCATAAATAATAACACAAATTTTGCAGGACTCTAGTAATAATATAAATAAAGTTTGCACTGTGGCAGACGCTAATGGACAAACGACGCCAACTCAACTATTTCCAGAAGTTTGAAGTGACAGAGTAGCTAAATACACAGAAGCGAAATGGCGCTGCGGTTGCTTTTATGTGGGCGTACACGTTCTCTGGTTGGGTGCGGGAGGCTCTTGCAAAGAGCCTTGTTCCTGCATTGGCTACTGCGTGCTGCAGAACGTTCTTTATTGGCTAGGCGCCAGGCACTGACTAGTGAACGCCGTTCCGCCAATCTGCTGGCCAGTGACGCCATTTTGCTGGCGCGCGCGACTCGAGTTGGCGCAAAAAAACGCCTGTTCCAACTCAGTAATATCAAGTCTATGGAAATACAACTAGACTGAAATTTTTTTCGCGAAAACCGGGTGGTCTAAGTTATAGCTCTCCGATTCTATCGCGTAATTCTTATCTGCTCTGACGTTCAACATGAATAAAAAAGCCGTCGGCAGAAATTCAAGGTTAACACGTACATAACGAGGATTATTAGCGCATAGTAAGTTACAACGCTTCTTATCAGTGCGCACTTTAGCAACCTCTTTGACACTAGTTGTGGTGTTACTACTGGAACAAGTGGAACAATCTTCGCATTATTTTCCGCTGGTTTCTGAGCGGGCGGTTCGAAAGGAAAAGTTACGGAGATAGCATGCCCTCGAAAATGTTCTGTTTGTGTGGTCGCGATTGCGACAATGAGGAGTTTAAGGAGCTGGATCTTGTGTTTATTTATAGTCACCCGAGCCTATTTTTCCGTACGTATGCAACCCGTACACATTACTACCCTTCCACAAAACATCTCCTCCGCTGTAAAATAACTGTATCTTGTGTAGCCCGTGTCCCGTGCTGTGTACGTACTCGTTACGGCGCCTCGTCTGTTAGCTGTACATGCAACACAGTTGTCTGCCTGCACCAATCAGCGGCGAGAGAATAGAGAATCGTTACAAAACTGCACGTGCGCGTTGATTTCGTTTCGTCAATACAGTAAGCGGTGGCTGTATTTTTATGTCATACGAAGTAACACAGTGGCTTGAAGCGAGGCATATGTCTGTTACTAAGGACGCAATCATCACGTGCTAACGCAGTCGGTAAACATCGCAATAATCTGTTTCAGCACAATAAACGGACGTGCATTCTTTGAAAACTGACTTCTTCTCGACGCATTGCTGACATAACACCATCCGTTCACCGCTTAGTTTACTGACGACAACGAATCAACGAGCACGATGTGTTCTGCTACGATTGACGTTTTGTTAGATGGGTTGTAGTGTGTGCGGGTTGCATAGATACGGAAAAATAGGCGCGGACCACTCACCCGGTGTATCTTTACACACCGAATCAGTGATATCAATCAGTGAACTAATATTCACTGAAAGTCGATAGTAGGGATAGGAAAAAATCCTTACTTCATTTCAGGACAAGATGGATTTCAAACGCGTATACACTGAAGTCACCTTTGCAATTGGATCAGAGTTGATTAGACACGCCCTGGACGACTCTGCGCCAATAGCCGACTTGCAAGGGAACAAAAAGCGAATCAAGCACTGCCAAATGTGGGGTAACACTGGGGCAACAGCCAATAAAGAAACATCTGAAGTTCGAGTAAACAAGGATTGTGCAGTCTCGCATACAGGTCATTGAACTCGCGAAATTTTCCTATCCCTATCGATAAGCTACTGCTGACCAGCGAATCAAGCTAATTAACTGGTAACAAGTGACGTAAAGCAGTGGAATTCATGGTATTCAGTCAGAACCACACATAGATAGAGAGCTGCAAAATTCGCATTATTTTTTGGGGGCACGTTAAACTTACAACACGAGTACCTTTGCAATACGATTATCATTGGACCATGTTTTATTTGACACGCGCTGGGTGACTCCACGCCAATAAATGAACACTTCGCAATTGTGTACTCCAGCCACGTGCACTTCATTCTGAAACGCAGTGACTTCACATCTGCGCAGCGACCAATGAAGGAACGACGCCGGCTCGAGAACACACAGCACTGTGAAGTTTAGCCTGATGCCAAATAATAACGCGAAATTTGCAGGTCTCTATAGTCATAAATATACATAATATTTAACTCTCGGTAAAGCGTCAAGTCATAGAACTATTTTTCTTGATTCGGTGTCAGATAAACTGGCGGCTTGCGTGTACCAATGGCTAGACACCCGAGAATTTCGCGGGTTCATTTCTAGACAAGTTGGAATTCACATACATGTACGTTCATGTTAGTTTGTAATTGGTCGACATTTTTTTGACACCTCCTGGAGATAAATAAGCTAATAACAAACATGCAAGAAATTGTGTGCCCAAGCACAGCTTTTTACTACCACAACAATCATCCAACAAACAGTTTATATCTGTATGAGTGTATATAAGACTGTGAAGTCTAGCCTGCAGGTTATTGAATTCGCGAATTTCTCTGGTCTCTTAACTATAGCTCAAGTGCAGTAAAGAACAGTGATTATTAAAGACCTGAAGAATTTGCGGATTCATTTTGAGACAAGCTAGAGTTAAAAACACACGTGTTTATATGACTTTAAAAATTGGTTCACACGGTGTTTGACACTTCCTGGAGAACGCTGTCCCAATCGTCACCTTCAACTGTGACAGCAGATAACCAATTTGCAGTTAATATCGGCATATTTGCACACAAGACAGTAGATTCTAGCCTGCAGACCATCGAACTACCGAATTTTTTAGGTCTCTACTCATTGGCTAAAATTATATAAATACACGTGTTTTGAATTCTAGTTTGTCTCAAAATTAATCCGAGAATTCTTCAGGTCTTTACCTACAGACCGTGGCCCGTGGCTCTCCACTGTGAAAGGCTCACGACTGCAAAACTTTTCCCTTAACTTTTATTTTAATAACTAAGCTTTTAATTTATGTGACACGAATAGCTATTTAACCCCCCCCGCCCCCCCGCCCCACCCTCTTCAAACACTGAACTTTTATACATTAAATATTTCAGTCGTAATGTTCGCAACCGTGAATACATTGCAAATTAATTATGCTTATGGCCGGTACTATCCACAGCAACGCATCAGTACCCAGTTTTTTGAAAGTTTGACTCGTGGATGATCTGATTTGTGGAATTTTCTTTACTTCTTTGAGGTGATGGTTTAATGCCAATATCATCGAGCACGAATAAAATTGCTCATTGGCCACGAGAAAAGTGCTGAACAATAGTACAGCGCAGACCATAAAAATGACGTGATTGCAACACTGAACTCGTAAATTAATGTGTGACCGAAAGGGTTAGTCTACATGTAACGTCATTTTCAACATGTATAAAAAAATACCCCATGTCTTCGGTTAAAATTGCTTGTAAAACTGATAGTTTCTCTTAATGGTGAATACAAATGAGAATATTTGTGTTACCACACACAGAAAATTATCATTTAAATTATTCAATGAAATGAAATGTTTAGCAATATCTGATTCGTGGCTATAGACCTACATTAATTTTGTAAAATAATTTTTCTTGCACACATTCTAAATGAATTAATACAGTATTCGCGCTTTCTAAAAATGTTAAAAACATATTCTGAACAATAATTAAAAAAATAAAATAACATTTTCGCCGCGCGACACGTTATCGTTGCAAAGAGGTAAAATTTAAATAATAAAGGAAAATCATGAAATAATCCAGTCTGTAATGGTGGGAAGTCATTTTCAACGAAACTGTTGGTCGTGATCGTGTAAAATAAAGCTGGAGTCACAATAACCCGACGAACACGCCACGACACGACATACGGATATGACGTCAGATCTCGACGGAATTTCATATAAAATTTTATTCAGTGTTCACAATACCACGACAAAATCTGTGCTACAGATATGTTAGTTGACTGTTAGAATATTCTAAAACGACAGATTAACCTTATGATAACCAATATTTACTTTTTAATACACGCGATAAAGTGAATGATTATTTTGATTTTGAGAATATTTTAATTCATACGAGAGATAAAAAGTGTTCAGAAACAAACCGGAGCGTTATTTTGGCGGAAAGTTAGTTTGTTATTTACTAAAGTAGGGAAATACGTACGAAATTTTGTTTTCTAATGTATTTACATTCGCCCGGACGAGTCCGACACGATGGAAAGTAGAAATAGAATGTACTTTTCTTGGGCCGTTGGGGCTGCGATTTGGTCGGATTGATGTCACAGTGAACTTACTTTTCATTGGCTGCTAATATTTCGTCGTGTCGTGGTTGTCGTGTCGTGGTCGTCGGGGTATTGTGACTCCAGCTGAAGTCTAATGGCAGACCACCTTGTGCGCAGGAGAGCGCGGTGGCGTAGTGGTTAGACTACTCACCTCCCACCTAGGCGAACTGGTTTCGATTCCCGGATACTAGCGTGTGGGAATCGTGCCTGGCGATGCGAGTTTTCCCAGGGATCTCCCGTTTTCCTCCGCCTTTGCATTCCTACGCTGCTCCATACTCACCTCGCTTCACCCTCAAAGACTCTCTTCCCTCATTCACTACGGTTTCGACTATTTCCTTAACCCTTTCGATCACATATTCATTTCCGAGTTGAAGTGCTGCAATCACGTGATTTTTTGGTATGAACTGTACTTGTGTTCAGCGTTTGTTTTCCAGCCAATGAGCAACGTGCTGTTTGTTCTATGATACTGGCATTAATCATTCATTTCAAAGAGGTGTAGGAAAGTCCACAAGCAAGACTGGGCACTGGTGCCCTACTGTGTACAGTTCCGGTCATAACTTGCATTCAGTTGCAACGTGTTCATAGTTGTGGACGCTGTGACTGAACTGGTTAAAAAATTTCGGAAAGCTACCATTCGTGTATGGGAAATAATTTACCATTCTTGTTATCCCAACACGCGTATACAGTATAACGATGTGGTAAATTTGTGAAAAAAATTTCTTAGAGTGTATGTGCATAATTTTGTTAGGCCACGGCACCTCATTTCGATTGTGCGTTACCATGGGGTGTGTATACAAACCCAGCCGGCAGCTAGTTTCATTGGCGTGTTTATTGTTGGGCGAGTAGGGAACTCGGTAAACTGGTAGACTCTGGTGGGACGGGACGCCAGCGTATTTACATTCCGCGCGCCCAGAATGGACAGGCCGTTTCGCAAATCTTCCCTCCTGGAGGAGGGAGTGGTTTCGAACCTTTCGCATTTAATCGAGAACTTTGGTTGGAAACATATAATAATCTCGTACACGCTATGCTTGAATCAGTGGTTATTGAGCCAAATCTGTGTAAACAGTGGTAATTGAGCTAGTGATAATCAATGCCAGATAACTAGGGACATACAAAATTCGCGATATTATTTAGCATCAGGCTGAACTTCACAGTACTGTGTGCACTAGAGCCGGCGAAGTTTCTCCATTGGCTGCTGCATAGATATGAAGGCATTCCGTCTCTAAATGAACTACACGTGATTGGGGCACAAAATTGTGAAGTGTTCCTTTATTGGTACAGAGTCACCCAGGATGTTTCCACATAAAGTATGGTCCAATGACCAACGTTTTAAAAAGGTACATATGTTTCGAGTATGTCAGTTACGAGTAATGTAAAGCATGTCACTGCTATAAATCACTTGTTCACAATTAATTTGTTTGATTCACCGGTCAGCAGTAGCTTACCAACTGACATTCAGTGAACAGTATTTCACTGGTTGATATCACTGTGATTCGGATTTAGAGTGTATGTTACCTCAGATACCTTCCAACTGTTACAACTGACACGTGACGTCATGCAAAGTAAATTAAAAAACACGGGTTTCGCATAGTCACGATTTTGATTCACACTTTTAGCTCTTTCGGTCACCGTGCCCACAATCGTGGACACGTTGCAAATGAATAATGCTTATGGACGGATACTGTCCACTGCAATGCATCAGTTCCCAGTTTTTTGAGAGTTTGACTTGCGGATAATTTGATTTGTGGAATTTTCTATGCCTCTGTGAGGTGATAGGTTAATGCCAATATCATCGAGCACGCTGAAAGTACAGAAAAAAATATTACTTGGTTGCAACACTTGAACTCGGAAATTATGTGTGACCGAAAGGTTTACAAATTTTCAAGATCCTAGAATTATTTTCTACAATTTATTCACATTACATAATTCATCGTTGTGATATGAAATAATAGACTGGATAATGATATGACAATTAAACTAAACAATATTTTTTAAAAATAATGAAACGAGATATAGAAATTTCAAATTTATATTTTGCTTCGCACACATCTTAAAATGGAACTAAATGAACGCGTTACGCTACAGTTCAAAATAATATTGCTCTTGTTGTTGGAATGTCGTTAAGAATATTCTCGAGAATTTGTCATGGGTTTCGTCCATGTTTCAATTTTAGCTTATGAGCTTTTCCCAGCGTTTGAGGTCGAGAATCACGGGAGCTATAAGGACTACACTGGCACGCGCTACAAGTGTGCCATCGCCTCTACGTGCAGGGTTCTGAACTGGCGTGCAGTGTTCTCGTAGTGCTGCGTGTTGTACCTATGGCACTTTCAGAGAGGACCCTATCATGTTATTGATGGAGGTTCAGTTCACATCCCACGATTAGGTACCTTTATGGGTACCCAACAAGTATATTTTGATATACAGCGCTTTGAAAAAGCCATTTTTTACCATGACGGGGTGCTTCGAAATGGAAATGGTGTTTCTAATGTGCGTGGAAATCTTTTCGCGGAAATCGGGTTGCCCTAATGATTAGGGCAACCTGTTTTTCGTGAAAATATTTACGCATAGGCTAGACTTCAATATCATATGTGCACACATGCAGCCGTTATTTGGTTACTTGCCACTTATATTTGTGGGAAGAGAGTCCATCATATGCGTGAGCCAATCAGAATTAAGTTTCTCCGATACTAACCGTCCGAGATTCGTAGGCTGACAGATAAGACGCGCAACAATTCAAATGATCCAATCACGAAAGCGGTTCTGAACTAAAGAGTTTGGGAACTCAAATTGCCCTGATATCTTTTCGCGAAAAACAGGTGCTCCTACTAATGATGCATCAAAATAAAGCAGCAAGGAATGCTATAGGTTGTTCACGGTAAAAATATCACTTCTGAAAGACCTCTTTAAGATCTACTTGTATACACGTTGTTTATTCTTCCGCCTTATGTAAAATTAACGTAGCCATGTGTCTCATCACTTAATTCATGCGTTGGTCAAGTGAAAGTGTGAAATTATTATAAAAGGAAAATTTCACAAATCTGCTCGTTTTTACACTTCGATGCATTAGAAAAAAAGCAAAAAGCGAATAAAATAGTTTAAGTAACTATAAATGGTTACATAACACTTTTTTATTTGACGTTAAGACATCGAACTACATGCCCTCTATCGTTACCAACTTAACTGGACACATACCCCTCAGTGCGCACGTTAAAATATGTGCAGGCAGACGCAGTGACTTTTTTCTAAGGTTGAATTTTAAAAGTGCTCATTTTATCGTGACAGTTGAATACCGTGGTGTCCCATCTGAAGCTTACCATATGCTAAGTATAGGCTATTCACGGCAAAGTGAGCACTTTTTAAGGCCCTCCCAAAATGCATTAACCACTAATAAATGTGTTTTTTGCAGCCTCAGATCTTAACTTTCGAGAGTGATGGGATGTATACACTGCGTTTATTAGTCACATTGCAATGTGAAGCGGAAAGGTAAAAATTAGCTCAAATGAAAAATTTTGCACGGCCTTAAAAAGCGTCCACTTTACCGTGGATAGCCTATACAAGTTAGGAAGAAAGGAACTGGGAACGAATTAGAACGTGGCCTGAGTGTGAACCCGGCCTTGAGGCTGAGCAGCTGTGGTTTGTGCAGATGGGTAGAGCTTTCGGGTGATAGAGGGGGGGGGGGGGAGCGGAAGAAGGGTCGTGCCCTCTGAGATGCTGGGAAGTAACAGGGCGAGGGTTGAGAAGTAGGTTTAGGAACTGGAGGCTGTGAGGGAGAGAACGTAGGGTGCCAGGTAGTCAACGCGAGAGAGATGGCAGTTCTAGAGATCCACACACCTCCCCCCTTTCATTCTAACCCCCCCCCCTAGAAAACCCTTCGCCGCGTCGGATGATTGTCTGCCCGGAAGCAGCCGCCGGCATCACAAACACACAGCAGCCAGTCGAACGCTTCCACAGGCCAACGAGTGTACACAAGTACCACAAACGTCACTCGAGGCAAAGCAGTAGAACGGTTTTTTTTTTTTTTTTGCCTAGTGCAAATGTGCCAATGTCAAAACAAAACAAAATAGTGTTCACGGGTTGGCGCTACTACACCTGAACAGTTTCTGCATTACACTTCAATCGTCTAAGTTCACACATTTTAATTTTAAAAAGTGTTCAATATTCACATTATTTCCTTGCTCCAACTTGTGGATTCAGTTTATCCACGTGACCACGAGTGGGTACACAACCACAACCTACTGATGGAGACATGTCAAATTCGCGTTATATCATTTTTCAAAGGCAACAGGTTTTATTTTAAGCATGTGTTATGATCGGGTTGCAATGAAAACCGTGAGCGATCGAGAGCCAATGAGGGCGAAGAGAGGTTAGTACGGAGCAGCACAGGAATGCAAGGGCGGGGGACTCTGGAGATCATCGAGAAAACCCTGCCGACCAGCGGCATCATCCGGCACGATCCCCAAATGCGAAAATCGGGGAAGCGAAACCCGTCGGGAATCAAATCCCAGGTGGGCGGCGAGTATTCTAATCACTACGCCACCGCGGCCCCGATGGAAAAAACAACCTTGTACGTAACAGAATGAGATACGGTATTTTTACGAAACGGTTCATTATCATCGCGTACGTGTCGTGTACGAATATCCTCACATGTACACATGTAGGAAATGTACGTAACGCCTTCAGCCAATAGAACTGAAGGAGAAAAATTAAAATTGTACACTGTATTTAATATATCATTTCTAAAATAAAACTTGCGTTTAATTTTTCTCTACTTATGTAAAGTAAAAGTCTAAATTTTACATAATAATTCATTGTATTACAATTTTTATTTTCATTGCATTATCATGTTTTGCGTTTTGTACTCAACGGTTTCTACTTGGATGATGTTAAATATGGCATGAACATGTTCTATAGGAAACTAAAATTTAATGTTGCAAAACTTGAAATATTTATTTGCACACTTCGCCCAGTATTCGAAATGAATAATATTAAAAAACACTGATGTCGTATCAGAAGTGACTTTGACTGAGGTTTCTAGTGCGCAGCGCGCAGGTGCAAGCGAGACAGGTTCGAATTCCGGTCGGGATTCTGCTCGTGTTTATGTTAACCGAAACTCTAATGCGCGTGGAGCCAAACAAACATTTGTTCGGGGCAACAAAATAATTCGGTTTCAACAGCAAAATATTTCATTGCCCCTGTACAAACGTTGCTTGATTCTACAATACTTTTTTTTTTTCTGTGCAGCAGTGAGACCTAGTCACAGAACAGGTCGGCACACAGAGAAACACACACACACACATTCAATAATCAAGTAGACGTTGGGAAACTTTTGACTAATGGCGATTAAAAAGAACGGTTTGTTCGCCGTGAGGACCTGGCACGTCCCGGAACTGTTCTGACAAGCAGAATTGTTGCCATCTCACCGGCGAAAGAGTAGTGAACATGAAGCTAAGTTTTTATTGCAACAGCTATGTTTAAAATGTTTGGAATTTTCCACTGTTCGTTAGATAACCCCAGTGGATTACTTCCGCGATAGTATTCCACCTGGTGAGACGATTCGATATACTTTTTTTTTTACTCGCCCGTGGACACATATTCGTGCCACGAAAAGTACAAGTGCTTAACGCCTGGTACTTTGGCAAAAAAAAATGACTTTCATCCACGTCGTGTTAATCGCTAGGGTTGCGTGGTTCATTCGCACTTAACGATATCGTGATATATTACGTGATTGTAACTCGAACATTGCGGAAGTTTAACAAGTAGTGTAATAGTTTACACAACGATGGAAAAGTCTATAGTTTTAATATGGTGACCTACAAGCGAGGAGAGCCCGTATTCTCATCAGAACTCCAACGAAGACGGTCATCAAGGATGTATACTAGAAGTGGCACAAACGTATGTCAGATGTTACTTTCATGATACGCATACTTAATTTTCTCGAACTTGCGTGGAAATAACCATGCTATTAAAGACACAATCTTGGTTTTATTTGTATTTCTGCCTAACTTATCATTCAGGCTAAATGTATATAAACCAAGCAATTCAAGGAAGAGGATATTTACGTAACATGTTCTGTAAAGTTTCACTTTCGTTGCATGGCACACGTTAGTAAAAGTAATTAAAAATTAACCTTTTTTTCACCTCTCGCGAGAATTTGCAAAGGGAAATCAATCCTTAGTAAAGCGATTCAAATTTTAATTGTTTAACCTGAATTATTTCTTATGGAGATGTATAAATCATCCCAAGACGGAAAGATATTTACATTAAATAGCCTAAAATTAGTTTCAACATTTTTAGCATGCATATGTATTACATTCTTTTTCATTGCGATGTGAAATAATAGTCGGTAAAAGGTATGACAATGCAGGAAAATGATTTTTTAAAAATGAATCTAACGAAATTAGGAATTTTAAATATATAAATTTCTTGAACAAGTCACAAAATTTAACAGAATTAATAGCCTACGTTATAGATAGAGCAACAAATTATTATTTTTAGGTAGTTAAAATTTCACGAAGGACGTTTCTTGAAAAAATTTATTGCAGTTTGGCCGTATTTCAATTTTAACTTTCCAAGTAAAACTTTTTAGTCAAAATAACCGGAAGTGGAACACTTGCTGCAGGTGAATCATGTATCGGATTTAGAAAAAAAAAATTGCAAAATACTAATCGAAAGTTTAGAAAAATATATTTACGTTATCAAAGTTGCAATTATCCCATTTATTTACGTACAAAACGAAACAAAAAAATGGTAGGCGTGCAGCAATAGTGCTACCTGGCGGAGAAAATGTTTATTTGCCCAAATTGAGCCTGCCAACCTGCGTAGAATATATTTCAGCTACGGTACAACGCGAAAAAAGCACGGCAGAGGTCGACACGAGAAAAACTAAAACGATTGCATTCGAATTCGCTTGCATTCGAGATCTGAACATAGCGCACATTATCTCACATCCCCTCGGCGGGGGGGGGGGGGGGGGGAGAGACTTTCGCTGTCGAAGTTTTGCCTTATACTTGAGCATCAAAAATCTCGGTTTCTCTCACAGACTAACGAGGATGCCCGATTTTCCGTTTTTGGACCATGTACCCAACATTGACTAACCCATCCGCTAATACGATTGTCAGAGTCACATGGTCAATAACGAGAAACGTATCTCTTTATATTTGAATTTCGAACATACCCATCGTTTTACACGAATGAAATACTCTAACCAACTGGAGTATTATCTATTTGAAGGGGAAACTGTTTTTTTGTGAAACGTTTTTCAGGCCAAGTTGTGTTCCAAAACACTTTAGTACATAACCACATTCGTGACTGGATCATCTGAACTGTCGCGCATCTTATCTGTCTGTCCGCGAATCACGGAGAGTCTGAATTATGATCGGCTGACTCATGTAACAGCCTGTCTTCACACATACAAGCGGCAGTAGCCAAATTAAAGCTGCAAGTGTGCACATAGGATATTGAAGTCTAGCTTCTGCGTAAATGTTATCGCGAAAAACGGGTAGTCATATCTATTTGCATTGAAACTAGGTTAGATAAAATACAGACTTCTCAAAGAACTTAATTAACTGAATGGTTTTTACAAAACATCAAATCCTACCGACGTTGAATTGCTATGCAACCTACTGTAATGTTGGAACTGAAGCCGTATCTGAATACACTGCTTGGTAATTCATGATACTGGGATTTAAGTGTGTTGTGTTCGAACGATACTGGGCAGCGCTCGTGATGATTAATTTAGAAACTGCAATACTAAATATTTAGCCGTTTCTTTGTTACTTAGGCGAAGAATATTAAATAAATACGTTGCACGTGATTTCACTCGGAAAATTGTAAAATATTTTTACTTACTCGCTCCCTCAAGGAAAACGTTTGTAACATAGTTATAATTTTTTTTTTACCAAAAATGTAAGCAATATAACCATCATGAGTAACGATTATTGTGACGCATAAGTAATTAATGGGTAAATTTGCCTTCTTAGTTGTTGGGTTTTAATCTGAATAAGTTGCGTGGAAACCGGCATGAAATTAGACGTAAACAATAACACACACTTCTGTGGAGGTATGTGGGGATTTAGCATTCTTCTCCAGCTCCGTATATTTGGTCCCTAAGTCCCCAAATACTTGGGTTACTGAACGTTGTCCACGATAAAGTGAGCACTTCTGAAATCAAACATTGGGAAAAATTACTACGTGTTAACTGCACGTATGTTACTGTTACGCAGTATCCCAGCTATGCGTTGGCAGCCAACTAAGTAAAACGTGTCTAAAGGCCGTGCTACTGTGTTACAATCGAAATAGCCAATACCATAATATCCATACCCATAGCCATTATAAAAAATATTGTGCTACAAGTGACATGATAGAACCTGGTGTTTTCTTTTACTAGCCAGTAGGTTTCCACTTACACATTGGGACTGTTTACGAATAGTTTTATGAATTTCACTCGTTTAATTTGGCCAATTTGTTATATATTTTAACGCATTTTTTTGTATGTAGACATATCGTAAATAAAGAGTCGTGATGAACACAGAAGAATTATTTGAGCGTTGGCAGTTCTCCTTTTCATAGAGTGCGTTCTAAATAAACAGATAAACACACCAAAGGAACGATAATAATTGGAGTCAAGTGTATGATAAGTTTTGTAACTGGAAATATAGAGCTATGAAAGTGAACTTGATGTGTGTAGTAATGAGAATGGATTCTGATTGGTTACTCGTTACTAGTTGCACAAGAAATTCGGAAGTTCGCAAACTTGCTATGCAGTTATGTGTTGGCAGTGGTCATGGGTATTATGTAATACGTACTTGTAGCAAGCGCCATCATAAAAAGGTATTAAAAATATACTGTTATTGGTGTGGTTATGTTGATTGTATAACGGCCTTCAGTATTTAATTATTTTGCAAGTGTAATGTTTAAATGTATGCTATATCAAGTTGGTGTTATTTGAATTATACAAACCAAAGCACGAACTGGCACATTAGTAACACGTTTAGCTCTATAAAAATTAACGTTTTTACTAGATTGCTGAACGAACAATGTCCTTAAGCAAATGGCAATGTATGTTTTACATGTGGCAGAAGGACATACAAAATTAGGAGACAGTAGATTTGAACTCGTTCAGTCACCGCGTCCACAACTGTGCAGGACACGTTGCAAGTGAATGAAAGTTATGACCGGTACTGTACACAGCAGTACACGAGTGCCCAGTCTTGCTTGGGGCTAATCTTATTTGTGGACTTTCCTACACCTCTTTGACACGAGTGGTTAATGTCAATATCATCGAACAAGCAGCGCGTTGTCCATTGGCTGGGGAAAAAAAATGCTGAACACCAAATACAGTTCATACCAAAAAATTACGTTATTGCAACACATCAACTCGGAAATGAATGTGTGACCGAACAGGTTAACAGTGTACTCAGAAGTTCTTGTTACACCGTGAACAGCCTCTACTAAACTGGTCATGTGATAGATTATTAACTTGAATAGCTGACTCGGATATGGCTGCAGACAATAGCTACTTAGCAGCGTGTATGTGAACTCTACCTCATATCCACTCTAGTGTGGGCTGGCTAAACGAAGTAACTCTCGCAAATAGAAAGAACGACATTCGTAGTAACACGGGAATTTAACGTATTCGTTGGGCAGCAAGCTGGATTTCACAGTACCACACACACACACACACACACACTGATTTCGTTTATCAACCGGCTGCATCTCCTACACTGGGAGAACATACAACGAAATATTTGTTTGCATAGGGCCAAAAATATATTTAGTTGTCACAACAAAATATTTTGTCGAGTAAAAAATACTTGGATATAGCTTGTTCACGGTAAAGCGAGCACTTTTTAAGGCCCTTCCAACAGTCACTAACCACTTATAAATATAGTTTATTGCAACCTTAGACGTTTACGTTTGAGAGTGGGGGAATGTATTCACTGTGCTGTTAGTCACATGGCAATGTTTATATTAAAAAGCAGCAGAAAGATAGAAATTGTCCAAAAGGAAAAATTTAGCAGGGCCTTAAAAAGTGCTCACTTTACCGTGAACAGCCTTTAGCAACAACATTAGTTTTGTCTAGCTAACAAAATACATGTTTGAAAAAAAAAATCTCTTTGTTGGACAAAAAAGATCTTAAGACTTTCAACTAAAAATTTTGTTGAATCAAATATTTTTTTTTTTTTTTGGCCACTCATTTGATTGTCTTTGCTCGCGAATACAGTTTGAGAGTTTGTTTGCATGGTTTGTGGCAGTTAGGATAGTAACTGTGTTTGTTAGTGCATTTATTGATGCTTAATAATGGTGTAAATATCCTAGTAAAATTATGCTTCTGTAATCACGTCAGCTGAGGTTGCGAGAGAGCATCGTTCGCGCACAATTGCGCAGGGTTCGATTCTCGGTCGGGCTGACAAATTTTTTTAATTAACTGAAACTGTTCAATATACGTAGAGCCTAACAAATCCTGGGTTGTAGTAATAACCAAATATTAGTTTCGGTCAAGCAAATAAGAACAACAAAATATTTCACTGCCCTTATACAAACAGTTGATTTAGTTGCGCCAAACAAACTTTGATTCTACAACTCTTTTCTCTCAGTGTAGGCTATCCGGACGGGATGATGTCACTTCACTTACAAGCTGTCTGTCATTGGCTCAATAGTCTCCAGGGCTTGTCGAGTAATGTTTTATCCAAACGTCAGAGCCGCACAATTGTACCATTGCTTGAAGTTTGGCCTGGTACAAAGCGAATGCGCGAAATATCCGGATCTCTAGACATGGGTTCGAACCGCAAAGGGGTTGTTGAGTGCTCATTCCAACATTGGGCTGAATTTCTTCCATCTTCACTGTCATAACAACGTGGATAATATGTGAGGGTAGAACACAGTTTATAAAGTGCTTTGAAATGTTTGTACACTTTCTCTAATCTAGTTATAGTTGAACAAGAAATTATTTTAACTAGTCAAATTAATTTATTCATATAAAAAGGTGGGTATTTTGAAAACACAATGGTAAACTAATTCGTTCATCACTGTTGACAACGCGACTATTTACAGGTTTACCTCGCCATGTGCGAGTCAATATTGGTTACATGCAAAGAAGACTAAAATCGGCCCACCTCAACTTTAGTTAACGGTACCAGCAGCTACAGGCTGCCCACGAAAAACCGAGAAACTTTGAAAGCTCTGCTTAAGATCCACTAGTATGAAAATTGTGTAGTCTTCCGCCACAGGTAAAAATAACATTCCAGTGAGCCTGATCACTTTATTCCTGTGTTATTAAAAAGTTATACACAAAAAATTAAGTATTCGCAAATATATGTGTAACTTTTTTTAATTCACTGTGAATGCATGGAGCTAATTTCCGTACATAGTAACCAACTTTACTGGAAGTATGCGAGCCAACGTGCCCGTTTAGTGGCCCGCCTGTTTTTTTTTTCGCATTTGAAGCCGAGAAGCGCTGGAGAAATAAGGGCTAGACTGGCGAGCTCTACAAGTGCCCCATCGCCTCTACGAGCAAGGCTCTGAACTGGCATGTAGTGCTCTTCTCGCACTGCGTGTACCTACGGGACTTTCATTGGCAATCTTATTATTTTATTGATGGAAAGTCTGTAGGAAGGTTCAGTGTTTGTCTTTCGAGTACTTTTGTGTGTATATGGCGTGTATATTTAGAGATATGGCGCTTTGAATAAGCCGTTTTTATCAATGTTTTAGTGCACTAAAATAGTGTTTCTAATGCGCGTGACTTCTTAAAAGTAATCGACAGGCATAGTCATAAATGTGTATTCTTTCGTAGACCAGCACGTTGGACGCACGTTTTACAGTTTAAAAAACCTGGATTTTAAACCTTTTGCAACGCACTTCGATCGCCGGGCCTGTTAAGGCCCCCGCCTACCCGGCGCTAGAACTCCGTTGAAGAGTATTTGAAACACTCGTTTTCCCACGAAACAATTAAACTTGCGTCTAATGTGCTGATCTACGAAAAGAACCCACACTTCTGACTATATCTGTCAGTTACTTTTAAGACGTCACGCACATTAGAAACATTTCAGAAAACTCCATCCAAAATTGCTAAAAACGGATTTTTCAAAGCGTTCTATCTCAAAATATTGCAGTCTGATATGCACAGAACTACTCAATGGCCCTGCACTGAACCTTCCTACAGAATTTACATCAATAAAACATTAGGGTGACCGCTGAAAGTCCCATAGGTACACGCAGCACGAGTAGAGCACTGAACGCTAGTTCAGAGCCTTGCTCGTAGAGGCGATGGCGCACTTGTACCGCGCGCCGGTATAGTCCTTGTAGCTCCGGCGCTTTGCGGCCTCAAACTCGAGGAAAGTTCCAGGTAGAAGGAGGACGCCCCGTTGACATTTTTTCGAATGTTGATTTCCAAAGTGCTCGATGGAAGGGGGTGTGTCGGCACTCACCTTGGCGGGGTCGGGCAGCCGCGAGAGCCCGAGGCCGTGCAGCACCCGCTCGCGCAGTTCGTCAGCGTCGCGACGCATCGTCGTCGTCGTCGTCGTCAGAGCACCGGTGCTCGCCACCAGCAGCCACCACAGCGCCGCGCCGCGCACCCACGTGCGCACCATCGCTGTCGGCGACTGGCCCCGGCCGCCCCGTCGCCCACTACTTATACCTTCCGCCCCTCCCCCTCCCCTCCTCTTCATAGTGTTGCCGGAAGCCGTCTTGCGCGAGCCTTCCTTCGGGGAAGGCCGAGAGGGCCCGCCGCGCTCGCATTAAGGCCTAATTAGAACGGGCAAGAGCAGAGACACACGATGAGAGAGAGAGAGAGACGGAGAAAGAATGCCCTTTCCCCCCTCTCATTCTAGCAGGCGTGAGTAACAGTTCCTGGAAGCACCTATGCTCGTCTGTCTCTCTCTCTCTCGCGCGGTGTGTGTGCGTGGTCCGGGGTTGCGGCCACGTGGGCGGCGGCGGGCCTCGCGCCCAGCTTCCCGGAACTCGGCTAACTTCGTGTCCGGCCGCCGCCGCTCACCCTCCCCACTCCCCTTAATACCCATCGGTCATCCTCCCCTCCTCCGCCCCACGGCACTCACGTGAGTACACTCGCGTGTACTTTACCGGGTCCGCACCCTCTTAATTAAGGGTGTTGGATACTATTATATTTTGTTCACGGTTACTTCCCACTTTTCTGAAGCCCTGCTAAAGTTCTACATTCAGGATATTCATCCGCCTCGTACATTAGCTTAACTAAGTAAAGGAAATCATACCGAAGGGACAACGCACCGGAATCGTGCGCACTCAATGTAATATTATTTTGCATTAAAACTATTTTTTTACTAGGCATTACCAACACACCTATTTTCTCACTGTTTTAATTCATATTAGTTATAAATGAAATATAAAAATTTATGGATGGAATATAACTAAAATCTCAGTTTAAATAAAAATAAGGTACTTTTATCTAAACACATCTATAAAACGCTTGTTATACATCACATAGTTTGGTAACAACAAAGCACGTCATACATAGGATGCTTTTTCAAAGCTTTGATTTAAAAAGAGCGAAGAAATCGTAAATAGACTATAGTAACTATTTTATAGTTGCGTCACAGATTGTCCATCTTATACGTATTTTATGTGATGCCATTTTCCTAGAAAAAGAACACTTTTCACTTAAATTTTTTAATAATTTGACGTAAATTCCAAAAATTTTCTGTTTTGCTGCAGCTATTATAACAAATACAAACTAAGCTGTACAAATGACAAAAAATAAATACACAATGTAAGTTATGTCGTGTGCTACTACTTGGCATGTAATCAACAAATAACTGTTAGTTCATTTTTTTCTAAAATGTTAAAAATATGCAAAAAAATTACATTGAACTTTTTTTGTATGTATGGTCTATCAATTGGTGATTACATATGTGCTACGCAGTAGCCTACAGCATTATCTTATGTTGTAAATATTTTCATTTGTATAACTTTGTTAGTATTTGTTATTATGTATGGCTGAAACAAAACAGAAAAATATTGGATTTGACGTCAAATTATTCAAAAAATTTGAAGTGTAGTTTATTCGAGGAAAATGACATCACATTCAATGCGTACAAGTTGAACAGTTTTGGTTAAAATATATTATTATAGTATTAAAAACTCTTAACCCTTTCAGACCCACTTTAATTTACGGTTTCAGGTGTTGCAAACAAAAATATTTTTGATATTTGCTGTACTTAAATCAACACAACTTTTGTTTCTTTGTCACAGCCAATGAGCTGTAGCCTATATATTCGGGTAGAATTATATGAACCAATTATAAAGCAGATCCGTAAGACGGTTTGTTAATCATTAACCCACATGTGAGATCATTAGTTATTGAGCTTCGCAGTGTGCAGAACACAGCAAAAATTACTTACATGCGTACACGATTGTGTCCACTGGGTGTGAATGTACTTGCCTTATTGTGTCCAACTTTTCCGAGGTTGTGCTTGAGTTCTGTCTTAAGGATATTCCTCCGGCTCATGCCAACGAAGCTTAAATAAGCGTAGGAAATTGCATCAAAGGAACAACGCACCGGAATTGTACGCACTCGATTTATAAATATTATAAAATATTAAATAATATTTTACTTGGTAACTGTTTCTTACTAGGCATTAACAACACGCCTATTTCAACTCTGCTTTCATCAGTCAAGGCTCCATTATCCGAACGCACACATGCTAACTAGCCAGGGACGTGACAATGCTACCACTACGGCTGCAGTGAGGAATGGGTTGTGATCTTCGATCACATTATCATCGCGACATTGTGGCAGTTTGTAGATTACGAATAGAACCTATGTTAGGATTACACTAACCATGCCTGTTCAATACATTTGGAGACTATCAACATGTGTTGTGGCATGCCACACCCTATTACATTATGTGTGTGGTATGTTGCCTGTGTGCCAGGCGCAGCTACGCCATGTTTGCGACATTTATGCGCGAATGCCCGCAAACGGCGGGCAATAGCGTGATAACGCAAGAGGACCTTTATCATTCATTTTAACTCGCTATTTAATAATTCGTCATTTTGGAAACTCGATTACGCTTCGGCGTCACAGAATTCTATGTGGTAACAGCATTGCAAGCCTTCATTTCTCAACGACATAATGTAATGGCAGCGACCGGTTTTGCTGTGGCTGCTGATATTCTTTTAACTACACATTATCCTGAAAGCCTTTGTACCATTTCAAATACGTTCTGTAACACTTACAATAAAATAAACACGTGTTTCTGCTCCACATTCAAGGGTGCGTACTACCTTTAAGAAACATCGTATATATATATATCGTAAACATAATGCAACATACGGCCTACGATGCTTCTTATTTATATATATATATATATAGTATATATCGAAAATATATGACTATATATATATATATATATATATATATATATATATATATATATATATATATATATATATATATATATATATACAGAGTGAATCTCAAAAATATCTGACTATATATATATAGAGTCACAAACTGAGTGACAGAGCGTTTTTTTATAGGACCTATAGCATTGCATAATACGTTTGCTGTAGCTTATATCGTGTGCGTGCAAATGCTAATATCACCCGCTCAAAGTTATCACTTACTCCTTACCAGCAGTAACCAGATAAAATATAATTAAAAAAACGAAGTTCTAACAACCAACCTGGTTCGCGAAGCCATTGTTCATGACGTGTCGTACCAAATAATTTTGATACACATTTTAACTTGGAATGTGAGTGAAAGTTTATGAATAATTTCCCGTTATGTTCGTTTAGTCTCTTATTTATAAAACATAAAAGGAATATATTGCACGCGATGTATAAAACATATATGTAGAACATTATACTGTATAAAATATAATGTAATGTAGGTTTTATTGTGAACATATATTACATTATACTATGAATAGAACTAAAAATAATATAGCTAAATATATAAGAGGAGAGAAAGTTAGCCACTACATTGAAATTGCAAATATCTTGTAGATGTTTTGCTTAGAGAACGTGAAGACGTTATTGTCATATAAAGAATAAGGATGCTATTCGTGCCGTCCGTTCAGCAAGTTATATATTTGCTCGTTATGAACAGAAACGTTAAGAATCCAGTTGACACTCGAACCATACAGCAAGATAGCTGCGAATTTATGGAACTGTGAATGTTTTTGTGGTGGATTGTACTACATACACATGACCAGTGCATTCGGCGCGCCACTGCTGTTGCTCACACAATACGGAACTTCTCGTTAGTATCTCTTGGCACTACTGACATGCTTATCCTACAAAGTCTTGTAACAAACTACCAAGCTGTGGGAGGTGGGGTAAAGGCTCTGGCTGCATGGTACACACCGAGTCACAAACATCGACATTTAAGTACCGATTTCACGACATGTATAGCTTCAAAATTAATTATTCATTTTGCTCATTTTTCTTTTGCAAGTCTTCAACCCATCTCTTTTCTTCAGTTCCGGACGATCTTGTAAATTCTTGTAAGTTATCTAATCGTCTAAAACTAACACATGCCCCAGTTCTGTGCCCCATAACCTTAACATTTAAAATTAGTGTAAGGACAATTTTCACATAACTATTCTCATGAATTATTATATATGTATGTATTATATAAAATTGCTAGCGGATTGTGCCCAAGGGAGAAAGTTTCACTAACTACTTTTTTTTGACGTTTTACTGCACCGCTGCAGCGAGAGAATAGGTTATTGTACAGACGTGGAATAGCGTGTCGGCTCCCTTGATGTGGGCTTACACAGTCGCCGATTAACCGAATGAGGCTGTGGGACGGGAGCCTCGTGATTCATTGGCTACTGCGCGCTTCCAAAAATTTGCTATTGGCCTGGCTAACGGCTGGCAAGTATGTTACCCGGCGGTAATTTGCGAACGGCGTTCCGTCATGTTGAGTTGAGAGATTTTGGCGCCTATTAACAACGAGGTCTTGAGAGCCGATGATGATGAAGCGAGGTGAGAATGGAACAGCGCCGAAATGCAAGGGCGGGGGAAACAGGAGATCCCCGAGAAAACCCGCCGACCAGCGGCATCGTCCGGCACTATTTCCCACTTTCCAAAATCCGGGAAAGACCCAGCCGGGGATGGAACCCAGTTCGCCTTGGTGCGAGGTGAGCATTATAACCACTCAGCCACTGCGGTCACTGTTCCATCATGCTGCTTGCCACTGACGCCATTTTGGTGGTGTGTTGTTATGAATTGATTTAAACTCGAATCATACGTAAAATGGGATACAGCGGCATGAAACATAACTCAGAGTTAGATAGAGCATAACGGTAGAATATGGGGTTTTATTGAACATTTATAAACATTACATAAGGGGAGTTTTGAAAAAATTTACAGGATGTTAGTCAATTAATTATTATAATGTGTAATACCACGCAACTTCCTAATTATAAACTAATTGGAGAATCCCCAATTTTTCCATGTTGCCATAAGCTGATCCAGGTGGCGGTTGGCCACGGTCGGACATACCCATTTCCAGACGTTCTCTTGGTTCCATGCCCCGATGACTAAAGACTCTGTTCTTAGGGTACGCTGTCCTATATCGGGCGAGTTGTGTAAGTTTGCGGCCCTGTTTATTGGTCGGTGGAGGAAGTTTCTGTTTTGCATTTCTCAAGGAATTTCGGCAATCACGGCTCGTGACCTGTGTTTTAAGTGGTGATCAGGCCGTCCAGTTACGACCTGATCACAGTTCACAACTGTGTACGGCTGAAGTTCGCGGTACAAGCGGATGAAAGCGCCTGCATTTAGTCCACTCACTGTGCAAACGTTGCAGGGGGGTTGCATGTTTGAAGGGGATTGAGTGATATTGGTTGTATGTATGCGATAGCCGTCACCTTAGGATTATGCGACCAGCCTTTATCACTTTCTTGGTGTGTGGCATATCTACAGGCGCTTTAAGTGATGCCGCGTAGAATGTTGCGTCACCGCGAAGAATGTTGCGTCACCGCGAAGAAATTATTTTTTATTTTTTTTTTATTTTTAATTTGTTTAACATGCATGCGTATAATGCAAAACCATAATTAATACCAAAATAAACCCACAAATTTAGTGCGGTAGTTGATACTTTGAGTACACACGCTACCGGCCATATAAATTGTTCAATGCTGTTCAGTTCAGACTGCATGTGTGTGTATGTATGTGTGTGTACAGGGTGTTTTAAAACAACACCGACACACTTCAGCAGGGTTATTACTTACCAAAACATGAAGAAATCAAGAAATTATTAGTGTAGCCATACGCCTTTGAAATGCGAGTTTTGAAATGCATTTTTTTTTAATGGTTAGGAATAACATGCGATTAAGTAACGAATTGGAAATAGTGTCTTGTGTAACTGGGTTATTAAACATTTGAAAATGCGGTTGGTAACATCGTACCCTTTCATTATATAAATGGGTGTTCCCACCATATGATTGCATGAAACTTTATGACACTAAGCTGTGTACGATTTGTTATGACAAACTACGAATCAGCACTTCTAAACGAACAGGAAATATCTTGTTGCTACACTATCAGGTGATATTATGTTAGTATGATTGGACTTTGTCAATTTCCGGAAATGAGACTAAATAAAATAAAAATCGCACACTCACAGAACTCAGCAAGACCAAAAAACATTCAAACCTACTGAAATAATAAAAAGAGTACTAACAAAAGTAAAACCCTCCACTGGTCAACAACACACACAGGAATGTGTTTATCAAATTCCTTGTCAGTGCAGCAATTTGTACATAGGGGAAACAGTCAGGCAACTGTCCACCCGTGTCAAGGAACACAAAAAGAACAGTGAACAGGGAGAAACAGAAAAATCAAAACTAGCTGAACATGCCCGGTTAAATAATGGTAATATTCTGTGGGGAAATTCTGTACCAATAACCAAAGAGCTAAATGCCAGAAAAAGAAAAATCAAAGAATCTGATTTCATCAATTGCAATATAAATGCCATATGTCAACAGAGCATAGAGTTGAAGGGAATACAGCAAACAGAAATTAAAAACGAAATTTTACTGTCCACAAAGAAAAATTCCAATTCAAATTAGACCTGTATTTCCACTGAACAGTACATACACCTCAGAGACTGCATCTATGCCCAATCTGTAAGCACTCTTCCAAGCGTCTCTAGTCGTATTTTAAGCACCTTAATTTAAATTAGCTCAAGAACTGTAAGCCATTTTTTCCAATGCTCTTGTTTTTTTTCTGTGTGTTAAACATATTTATAATATTTTTTAATTATTTTTTCATCGCTTTGTGTCCTCTCTGTTGGTTTATTTTCTCTTGTTTTTTTTTTTCTGTGGATCCTGTGTTGTTCGTTGTGTTGTATTTCAAAATATAAGATGAGTGGACTGAAACGCAGGTAAAACATAACACACGGGACTAGGAAACTGAATGGTACGTGAGAAATAAACGAACAGCTCTCGCTGGCCTTTAAATGTATAACCCATTCACGATTACTTCACATTTTTCTGAAGCCCTGTTAAAGTTCTACTTCCAGATTACTCTTCCGCCTCGTACAAACTAAGATTAAATATGTCTTGAAAATTACACCAAAGGACAACGCACCGAATTGGTGCGCACTCAGTTGTAATAATAATATTTTGCGTGAAAACTATTTCTTACGAGGCGTTACCAACACACATGTCTTATCACTGTTTTATACATATTTATTAAAAATGAAATATAATAATGTATAAATAAATATTGGTCAAACTTCATTTTAACGAAAAATAAGATAATTTTATGTTTACAGAGGTATAAAACGAATATGATACATGGCATATTTAGAAAGTTGTAGCCGGTTCATGGTAATGTGAATAATTTTGAGGCCCTGGTTACTCTTCCCTTTCAGCTATTTTTTATTCTTTAACCGTCTTTTAAAATATGTATTGCTATGCAAGTAATAAACACAGCGTGTATATTCCACAGCACTCAGAAATTAACATCTAATGCTGAAATGAAATATATTTATTGACCATTATTCCAAATGAGAATGCTTTCGAAAGTGCTCACTTTACCGTGAATGGCCTATACTGAATACGGCATACATGGGGTGATTCTTCGAAGGTTTGATTCGAAAAGTGTGAAGAAACCGCGAATAGACTATAGGGGGAGCTGTGTGCTGGGCATGGGTCTGAGTGATTTTCATAAACGAATCATGACGGCGAGTTGATGTATTGTGCAGCAATAAACGGTAGTAAATACTTGGTAACGTACAGCAATTTCCAAATGGGCACAAGACAGATACATGTGTAATAAACGTGCGTAGGGTCTGTTAAAACATGATGTTTTCCTACATTTACCAATGCAAGGGCTCTTTGAGAAGGGATACCATGTGCACTGAGAGAAAATGGAAAAAAAATATTTGTTTGTACAGGGCCCAAATATGTATTTAGTTGTCCTGACAAAATATATTGTTGAGCAAACAAAATTTTAAAAGCAACAAAATTACTTTTGTTCGTCTAGCAATATTTCTGTTTGAATAAACAAAATCTCTGTGTTGGGCCAAAAAAAATAGACTGTCAACTAAATATTTTGTTGAATCAACTGTATATATTTGCTTGGCCACTTATCCGACTGCCTTCGTTCGAAAATACAGCTCGAGAGTTTGTTTGTATTTTTTTTACATTGGCGTAGTAACAGTGTTTGTTTGTGCATCTATTGATGCTTAATAATCGTATAAACACATTAATAAAACAATGCAACAAGAAACTGACAAGTAAAGTTGTAAAACTTGAAATATTTGTTTGCACACGTTGCCCAATATTTGAACTGTATCTGTTTAAAAACATTCCGTCTTCACTAGTTGCCACATTAGCTGAGGTTACTTGGGCGTAGCGCTCGGACGCAGATGATCTAGGTTCGGAACTCGGTCGAAGTGGTAACATTTTACTATCTCGGCTCAAACTGTTTAATGTGCGTGTAGCCTAACAAATCTTTAGTTGCACCAATCAAATCTTACAGTTTGGGGCAACCAAATGAGAACAACCAAAATAATTTGCTTTCAGCAGCAAAATATTTCATTGCCCCTATACAAACAAATCATTTGGTTGCACCAAACAAATTTTGCTTGATTCAACAAAACCTTTTTCTCATTGTGGCTACACCAATAAGCTCAGTGGCGTGACCATTATGACGTGTTATAAATCATTACAACCTCTAGACACGTCACCAACCGACACAACACAATGACATACGTTATATTGTGACGGCGTCCCATCTTCCACAGAGCGCCTACACTAAGGAATATCCACACCACATGCTGTTGGCAATACGTGGATGATCATCGCCGATGTGGACGAGGCTTACGTTGTTGTGTGCGCCCTGTCGGACTGCTGGTCTACCCTGCCAAGGTTTCCGGCAGGCGGGCTGTAGTCATACATGTGTCATGTTGTGATCATTGAGCTGTTTCATCAGACATAATAACCAATCAATACAGTTCATTGTGGCCTCGGACTCTTGATTTTGGGTATGGTGAATGTATACACTGTGTTTATTACTCACATGGCAGGGTGTACATTAACAAGTGGGGGAAGGATATAAATTGGTTGAAAGAAAAAAGTAACTAGAGCTTCAAAAGTTCTCACTTTATCGTGAACGGCCTATGATAAATGGTACGCAGCTGTCGGCACTTTAGAACTTGGCGCTCTCTTATGAGTGATCACTATGTTATTAAATTCATGGTTAGGCCGGCCAGTCATTTTTTAATATGTTTAGCATTACACTTATATTTAGTATTTCTATGTTACCATTGTGTAATATTTTAGTATTTAGTTAGTAATTTTTATAGTGTGTTGCATGTGTACTGGGTGCTTAAAAAAGGCAGCAGAGCGCGCGTCGCCAGCGATGCCATTGCTGATAGCGGCCGCGCAGGGGGGCAAGAGTCTTGCAACAGCAGCAGACGACGTAACATGTGCGAAGTTGTAGCACACCCAGCTCTGGTATGGCGTAGCCAAGTGGACCGCAGTATGAGCTTGGGATTTGACATTCAAATGATGTATGTGACGTGTGTACTGAAAAAACTCATATAAGATTATGGTTACTGGAAATAAGTCTGCCTGCTTGTTTTAATTGCTCATGTCTTGTGTGTTGAGCTTGGTTGAAAAACGCTGCCGAGCTCCGGCGGAGCCCTATTTTTCTGTGGTGGGTCATCGCCACGATATTCGCCTGGGAGCTGCTTGCGCTATCAGCGCTGAGTTTCGCCTCTGCTATTCCTGGGCGGCGGCTTGCAGTTCGTTAACGCCCGCGAGTTGCGGCCGCCTGTGTGGAGGCGCGCTACGTTCGGCGAATTTCCCGTCGTACTCAAGTTTTAAGGCGCTGGCCAGCTGTTCTATTGTGCAGGGGCAAGTTGCGTTAGATGCCAGTTACTAGTCAGTTTGCGGATTCTGATCGTTGTGGTTACACCCAGTTCTTGGAAGAATAGTGGCAATAAGAATTCGTGTTGACTTTTGTGGGAAGAAAATCATGTCAAATAAATTCAACTTAACGAACAATCCTCAAGTATTTTTTCTTTAATTAAATGGAATTCGTGTGTAAGGGGGGGGGGGACAATTTATGGCGATTGTGAAGCTAAATGAGTGAGGCCGTTTTGACCCGCCCCCGGCGCTTCACTCTGGGGGTTTCAATGTCATGTCATAACCGTGCGGGGCTTGTTCGTCACTTCGCTCATTCTGCCCCCTCCTCATGGTGTCTCCAGGACTACTGGCGGCTCAACATGAACGTTAGAAAACCTTCCAGAACGGGTAGCAGAATTGATAAATGGCTATGTTCTCCTTTGTTAGAGATTTTGAGGAGGAGACTTACAGAGGGACTCGATGAGAATGGAACTCTGTGCCTTTAAGGGTGGGGAGGGGGGCTGCTAATAGGCCCCTATGGGTTCATAAAGTTAAGTTTTGTCATACGAGGTTTTATAATCACACGTTCACATGTAAATATGGCGAATATATAATTTCTGAGGGAATTTTTAAAATTCATTTTTCTGTAATTCAAGGGGTTTTATTATCAGTTTTTGTATTTAACTTTAGGGTTTATAAATTACATTTTTATACTTACTTTACGACTGTTGGTGGTCTGTTTGTACCTGTTTTCGGGAATTTTTAAAAACATAATTTATAAAATGTATTCCTCTCTCACACTTGGTAAACCCAAATCAACATACTCTTTGAATCACACTAAGCCGGCGGGGGGGGGGGGGGGGGGAGTCCTATTTTTGTGTTGGTGAACATATTCCAGCTGGTGGAAGGTAGATACAGACGGAGTTACTGTATGAATTTATCGGCAAGTTACCGCCACAATATGTACAATATACGTTTCTTATGGATGTTCAATTCGTGTATTCTATATACATAGTGTCCATACCGAGCAGAAATCAGTTTTCAGTTGTACCACCACTATATGGATATAAAACGTTGCCCTAGATATTAAATGTACGTTATATATACGAGTAAGGTACATCCAATAAACAGTATTACCATGCGAAATTTCGTTTATTCCCTATTTGTGATTTAGAGAAGTAGAATTTTATTCCTTCATGTACTCATTTAACCCACTTTTCAACATCTTGTCTCACATGAAACATATTTTGCTTGTGGAGTGCGGGGTACGATCCTAACAACTTTGAGCCCACTGTCTAACCTTCTGATTTTGTCAAGTAATTTCGAATATATCATGACTAGAGACCCGGAAATTTCGCGGATTCATTTGGCAACATGCAAGACTCCACAATCCTTTGTGTACTCGAGCCTCAGTAAGTTGTTAATTATATGATACTCCAGTTTAACCCCAGACCAAGTAGCATGGAATTCAGTCGTGTTCTTCTTGCTGATTAGTTATTGGCTCGAATGCGTCTAATGCGTGGCTAACCAAACTGCGATCCAATTGAAAATAAAGTCAAATGTACATGTGTTTGAATTCTAGATTGTCCTCAAGTGCATTCGTGTGATTTCCTGGTCCCTAATCATGACACAAAGTCTTCTATAACAGGAATATATAAATTCCATTGAAATATACCAAACAATTTCTAAACACATAATATTTAACATTAGCCTTTTCTGAAACTTGCAAACAAAACATTTTTTTTTGTATTTTAATCTACATGTTTGTCGCCTATTTTTGATTGACATTTATTAAATATAAATTCATACACTGTCTGTAAAAATCGAAATAAATATAAATTCTATACCGAACACAGATGCAAAGATATTGGATGGACATTCATTATACTGTTATACCAATTCGTAGCTTTAAGTAAGACTCTTCATTCACACCCATAATATACATAACATATAAATACTCTGGATGTAAAAAATCTATATCGATGTAAAATAAACATGAACCTCTTTAATGTACGTATGTACACGATAAATTGTGTGCTGTATGGGAACAATGGATCAGTACTAGCAATGGAGTTGTAAGAGGAAGGCACGCAAACATTTTGCTTTACCGTCTACGCTTTCGCCATAAAAACGTAGATTTTGGGTAAACCCAATGTTAACAGACTGACCAAAGAAGGGCGTGCTCTATACTATGTACAGTGAACTTAAAAAATCTCATTGGAGGAGATACTAATATGAGTAACTGCATACCACCGGTCAACTGCACAACTACTGGTTGTGCTTCTTGTGGTGTCTAGTGTAAACGAATTCCTATAAACAAAAGTTCTGTTGTCGTGGTGGTGACACCATGATGTCATCACAGTGCCATTTTTGTGGTACGGTAAGCATTTAGCTTATGTTTTTTCCTTTATTTCATTGTATTTTGTGTGTTTACCTTTGTACGAAAAATTTGTTTCTTAGGCAAAGTCTTTTCGTTGAATTTTCATTACAATCAATTATCCCCCTTTCGTGCTCAAGTAACTCTGTTCTTCAAATAATGTTTGTCATTAAATTTACTATGTATAATAAATGGTATTAATGTACGAAGAATAATCAACATGTGTAAATTTTCCAATTTTATATGTCTCTAATTTTGGTAAAAATATCTAAAGAATATATCTGTTAACTTGCATTTCAGCAGTTCTTTTCGTTATAGGTGGCCCCACTTGTACGTAATGTGTCTTTAACTTATATTTGGATTCAATTTAACGTTATAGAGGGCATCACATTTTGTAAATCACATTATTTCTTTCTTAATAATGTTACTATTTATGTCTATATCAGCTGCCATAAATTTTGTTACCATAATTGATTATAATCATGACACTTTAAATAATAATTTTTTCAGCACATCACCATCTGAATATGAGTGTAACAATAGATATATCGATAGTTGTATCGATTTGTACACTGTATAGACTTGCTGACGCGATGTCCTTTCTTCTACTTTCTCGACATGATACTGAAGTGACTTGATAGTTTGTGGCTACTGAAAAACTTCACTAAAATGATGTAAAAGTATTGTTCCGCCACAATAGAGCGGTCGCTGTTTGCTGTTTGCTGTACCATGGAGCCTGTGTAGTTTCGGCTATGTTCCCATAGTGAACGAGGCGATGCTTCCCAGTTATTTGTAACTGTGTGCCTGCCCGCCTCCGGGAGAAGGCAAAAGAATGTGGCTTGTGTCTGCACTGTTTCAATCAGGAAAGGAAAATTTTTTTGTTTTTTCTAAAATGTATTGAAGCATGAGATGAACTGTACGGGTGTGGACTTTGGTATTAACCCATTGTATTATCCAAGCATGAAATTTTTTTTCTTTTTCGTTAAAATCCACATCAAAACAACACTTTGTAGCTACCAAAATGTTAATGATGAAACTTTTGAATTATGAACAAGTAATTTTGAAGAGGTATCTCTAATTTGATCAATTTTATTCAATAAGGCCTAATTTTTTTTTGTCTGGTGATTTCACTTTGTGGCCATCATGCCACTTACTTGGAAAGGCGCCAAGGTTGTTTATTGTGTTGAAAACATAACATTGATAACTAAGATATTATTATAAAAAAAGGAAAGCAGTGTTCGAATACTTTACAGTTATTTATCTATACAATATCTATATTACTAAAAGGAGTCATTAAATTAGTGGTCACAGAATTTGTGCACAGTGTTGTAATTTGTTCTTTAGAATTTAATTTTCCATGATTAATTAATTTTGTTATAGTGAAAGTTTAATTACTGCTAAATGTATAAATATTCATATTACTGTAATTCTGTGTAAGATGATTTATTGCATGCTAATGATAGGGTTTTGGGACTCTGCCTAAGTTGTAATCCACCTTTCACAAAACACAGGTAAGGGCAACCAGATCCACTCTTTTTTATATTCACCATCTTCGGTCTTGTAGGTTATGTGTTGTCGAGGACTACTGGACCATCCTACATATGACTTGCATCACCCGAGATGGTGGATCACCATCATGGTGGTTTCGTGGGAAAGTGCCCTAAGTGCACTGCCCACACTGTTTACAGGAACTATTCTGTGGTCCTACCAACGTCCCGAAGACAAGCATTATGTGTGACTTACCATTTAGGCCGCTTACCGTCTGTTATAAAATGTCCGCATGAATTTCTCTTGAATAGTTCACCTGATAGTGCCCCGACAGTAAAATTCTTTCTGGTCATTTACTCGCGCTGGTTCATAATTTGCCTTAACCAATCGTTTACCGCTTAGTTTTGCAAATTTTCGTAAAAAGAGTAGCAACCTACATTGGCCTGATTAAAGGGGATGATAAAACCACTCGGTTTTTCAGAGGTGTAAGGTCCGTGTTAAACAAATCACGATTTACAGATTTGTTACTTAATCGTAAGTAATTTATGATATTTTTAACTGAAAGCATTTAGAAACTCAATCGTGTCCGCAGTACTGCAGGGCTAGAGCACTCGCTCCACACCAAAGAGAACCGGGTTCGATCCCCGACGGGGTCGCTTCCGGATTTTTGCACGTGGGAATATTGCCGCACGATGTTCCTGCTCATATTTTCTCAGGGATCTCCCGCTTACCTCGCCCTTGCAATAGGGTGCTGCTCCATATACACCTCACTTCATCCCTCATTGGCTCTCAAGACCACGATCTTAAGAGCCACCCAAAAAGTAGTACAAAGGTTTTCGTGTTATATTTTCATAAGAAATAACCCGCCGGAGTTCTTGGTATTGTAAAAAAAAAAAAAACGCAGTGTTTGTTAACAGTAGTACGGAAATGATGATTCTGGAACAACGGCGTTGGCGTTCGGAGCCGGAGCCGGCCAGCCGCCATGTTGTTACGTCACCCGTCTACCATTTTCCCCTTTTTCCCTCGAAATTTCCCTTTTTTCCTCAAAATTTACTAAAATACCCTAAAAATTTTTTTTGCTCATCAGAGGAATAGAGGGGTGCGAACCCACACCCCTTGCATTGACAGAACAACATGCTTACCATTACTCCACGGTGTATTCTTGTGTTTAGATAAACTAATTTAGAATATATTTGGACTTTAATTATTAACAAACACTAATATAATAAAAAATTACACCAGTTAATCCATAGCTTTAAAATTTACCATGCGGACAAATCAGTTTTTAAAAAGATGCAGATAAACACAAAACATACTGTCGTTGAGAGAAATCTTCCTACGTGAATCGCGATAATAATCCAAAAACTTGCCTTTAATGTAATCTGTCGCAGTATGTATGTCACCTGGGTGCTATTCATCTGTTTTGAAATGCAGTCTCCAGTTATGAATATTTCTGTGATGTGATACAACAAAAGCCCTTCAATGTCAGTTTTCTAAAGGTGGTTATATGTTGTTTTTTTAACGTTTCATTTCAATTATTTGCAGTCATACATGTAAAATATAACATATGCCTATGTCAAATTATTCAATACCAGTCACGAAGTAACGCCTAATACTGTATTTACAGCATTTTGCCATTTATATTTCCATCACTATATATTTACAAATAATATACTCATTATATCATATGTTCTATAATTATATTAGACACACACACAAACATATATATACATATACGCGTGTGTAGTTTGAAGAAGCTATTTGCGAAGAGCGGGAGCCATAAAAATTTCCATAATAAGCCAAATATCACCAGCACTGGTCCATCGATGTACCACTTCACAGCCATTAAATGGCCTATAGATTGCTACCTATATTTTTACCACCAATAAGTCCTACTCTCAACCATCAGTTTCATTTCCATCAACATTCAATCAGTGGGCCATGCTAATTTTTTTGGTGCCAGCAGTTAAACATAGCAGGCCAGTTGTGTAGACCCATAAGTTTTCTGGGCCAGCAGTAATCCAACAATGCCATCAGTAAAACCACAGTCGGCCGACTGTCTCTTAAGTGCGCAAACACTATAGTGAAGTGCCATAAATGACTCAAAAATGGATAAGTTAAGAGCTGCCAGTGCTGGAATACAGTTGGCAAGCCATTTGGGGATCATTAGCCGTATACCCACTCACAACAATCATTTTTCCATCAACATCCCATTAACGTGCAATTGATGGCATGCCAGTGTCCTGTTGCCAGCAGTCAGCCATAACAGGGCGATTCGTGTAAACCCATAAGTATTCAGTGCCAGTAGTGATCCAGCAGTGCCAGCAGTAAAAGCACAGTCGACCGACTGTGGCTTGCTACATGGGTTGCCATGGCAAGATGTGTTGTGGTCAACTGCTTATCAAAGTATCGTAAATTGGGCTACGCCCCGCCTAGATATTTGGGCCGCTGTGGTGTAGTGGCCAGACTGCTCGCTGTCCACCTAGGCGAACTTGCAATTGCGAGTAAAATTATGTAAATCAGAATCGCGCCCCAGGTCTCACAAATACAAAAATTAAAACTGTCACGGTACATTTAACTCTGTATACAGCACATGCCATACTGGCTCCGGTGTCATGAAGCTGCTTATAAACTCTTTCCAGCAACTAGCGTGCAGTATACGGTGGCGTCCTTTGAGAACCGAAAATGAAATGTCTGAGTTCAAGAAGTATACAGCCTTCGAGCACTCCATGTGTATACTTGCCATTCACACACCCAAAGTATTTGTGTGGAAAGTACAGCAGATAGAAATTCAACGAGGATGAGCATAACTCGCTGAGTGTGAACAGCGTAGAGGAACGAGCTCGTAGTGATAGCTTCACAAAGTCTGATATCATATCTGCCACTACTTCTTAAAACACACATGGTTGATACAAATGTTGCTAATTTCATATAAAATTGAACATTTATACATATATATCGGAATTTTTAACTTCTCGGGTTTTTCTCAAACAGAGTACATCAACGGGTTGCCAGATTACAAGAAAAATTATAGTAACCGCTTGTCTTCGTAGAACAACGTAAAATTCAAATATATACGAAGAGATTATACGTAATGCATTCAATAATTTAGTGGGCACCTTTGTGCGTGGCTGACTTTACTCGGCGTGCCCCTCTTTTTAGGAACTTATTAACTGTAATGATAGAATTTAACAAAAGGTATAAGATAGCCTATGAGAGAGAAATAGAAAACGAAATTGCACCTGCGTGTAAGTCCACCTGAAGAGCAGAAACAATACGCGGGTTGCAGTCTACTGTATGGCAGGCGGAAGAAAAGTGAATCTAGCTAGCTTCGGGGCGCCCAGCACAAAACCTGTACACTGGAAGGGAGAGACAGTAAGCATACGATGAACAGGAATTAGTATCACTCGACGATTCAGATGCCCTAGCAGTTAACAAGCGGTTAAACCAGTTCACGATTCTGCTGTGACAAAACAATAACCAAAAATCATAACATAAAATTTGCGCTGTAAAAAATGTTCCTATAATTACGGAAATTTCTACAGAAATGTACAATAAAATACGCAAACGTAATCCGTAATGACTGAAAAACAGACTTGAAATCCGTAAATACAAAATATGAAAAGTCTTTATATTCCCAACAGATTTGGGTTTCGGGGAAGAGCAATGCCGAGTCTATCACCGAAGGTTTCTTCGGCTGCACTGTAACCAGAAAATTATTGTTTCTTCGGCAGGTAGGTTATCCACGCCACTCTACCTGTTCTTTCAAACATTAAAAAGTAACATGAGGAATCTGAAGCATTTAGCAACACTTAAAATACACTAACTTTTATATAAACTGAGAAAGTTGCTTATGTGACTAAGAAAAATACAAAATTCATACCAAAACGGTATGTGAGATATGTGAGTGGTTTGTGTCGTAGACACCCAACTCTCTGACTCTGGTTCAAATATTGCTCAAGTGTGAAGTATTTTAACCTTTTTTAAAATAATTTTTGTACACGACTAAAACACTCACATACGGAATATTAAAGACTTTTTTTCATTATCTTTTTTTTTAAACTGGGAGTACAGAAAAATAACCAGGAAATTAACGTAGAGATTCTGTGAATTCACGGTTTTTTTTTTTTTTTTTTTTTTTTTGGAAATTTTCGTTAAGTCCGTTATTGGAACTCAATGTGTCCGTAATTTTACAGAGAATTTACGGACACTTCTGGATAAATTTTTACGAGACTTTTCCGTAAAATATAGGGAAATTGTTTTAACGTTGTGGAATGAGTGTTGGAATAAGATGGCAAAGGCTGAAATACTATGATGTTCCCTGAGTAATCGTCATGGCAGCCCACACTAAATAACAACACTATAAATATACAAGTTACCAATACAGGACTCAAATGAAAAAGGAATCCGTTACGGTGAAAATACGGAAATTATTTAATATATGTTTGAGGTGAGAAATTTCCAACCTTTATGTACTTGATTTTTAACATATGCGGATAGTATGTACTAGGAACTTGGAAACTAAAAAAAGAAAACTTTTAAATGGAGGAATTGGAGATAGAAATTCCTATCCTCCACAAGGTCTGCGTATTGAATATATGGAAGCAAGAGGTGTGTTACCACTACAGAATGCACTTTGGCGAGGCCAGGTTTAACGTGCCTCTACGCCTGCTTCAGGGTCTGTTCAAGCATGGGTAGACAACTATGAGGCATGTCCCCATTAATTCAGGGCGTTCAGGAGTTAAAATCAAGTTCTACTTTTTTTTTTAATATTACATCCTTTGAGTTATAATTTGAATCAATGGCCTGGAAAAAGTATGAGAGTTGAGGAAAATGACGTTTCAAAATAAATAAATAAATAAAACCAGCTTTAGGAATTTTAAATGTATATATTTATTTCGTACGAATTTCGAAACTGAAAAAAAAAATTAAGACGCTAGGACACAGCGTCAAATAATAATTTTTTAAATTAGAATTGCAGGAAGAATATTCTTGGAAATTCTTTATGCGGTTTGCCCGTATCAAAATTCTAACTGAAGTTAAACTCTTACCGCAGGTGAAAGCAGATGAACCAACTGTCCGAAATTAAAGAAACTCTGACAAGCCACTCGAGTATCTTCATTCCGCAGTTTAACTGAAACAAAATTTTGTGTTAAAATATTTTTTTTTAATTTGTGCGAATTACTATTATTAGTTTATTTTCATGTTTTCGCTAAAGGGGTTATAAATTTGACCCCCCAATGTTATTTAGTATCTTTTTGAAGCTTTCACGAAAGATACTATACAATAACCCAAAAATCTAGGACAATATTTATTTTGTTTTTGAACAGGTTTAAGGAGATATCGTTGAGCTATAATGAAATAAGAGAGGTAGAAAGAGGAACGTATTAGTATCATTCTCCGAGGCATTAACGTCCACTTTTAATGAACTCAAATTCGCAATCACAAATTGCTTGAGCCTGAGTAAGAAAAATAGTGAGGCGAACTTCTAAATAAAGTTAAACCTAACATAATTACCTGCGTAGAGTGCGGTTGAATGAAAACTGATCTGATTTCCCAAGTTAAACCCATATTTTAGAATTCACAATATAGGACAAGGTGGACTAAAGTCCTGCAAATCCTCCAGACGCGATCTGTAAAGTCTTTGACAAAACCAAGTGTCTTCATTTCACTTAATAAATTCGAAATAAATTTTCCGAAATTAATTTGTGTTCTCGTGTTGCAATACCAAAGGAATCACTTCTTTAATAGCACGACAATTTTCACCAGTAAAATTACTAGGTCATCTTGAATACAATATTAAAATATACGTCTGGCGATTAAGTATGATTTTGTCAGAACACATAAGATGTCGAACATTTTGTCTCCTTAATATTAAAATACACATGACAAATCTTGAATGGCGAAAACATATATTTTTGTGGGCAACAACAATGAAGTAAATCGATCAGAATTTTAACACTCGTTGCAAAGGTGTCAGAAGTAACGTATTCCAACCCGTTTGAAAGAAAAGTTTTAATTCTGAAATTGGACAAATACAAGATCCTGCGTTTGTAATTAATTATAAACCCCGTAAAAACAAGAAACTGCAGCTCAACAGAAGTGAAATAGCAGTATTGTGATCATGGTTGATGAAGTACCAAATATCGCAAATAAATAAACATTAACTCAGTATTGAACTGTCCTTGAATAATTTAAAGATTTCAAAATGAATAAAATAAATATATTTCGTGACTCCATCTGCTACCACTAAAATAACCGTATAGCTTAGGGGGCCACGGTGGTGTAGTGGTTAGACTACTCACCTCCCACCAAGGCGAACAGAGTTCAATCCCCGCCCGAGTCACTCCCGGATTTTCGTAAGTGGGAAGCATACAAGACGATGCCTCTGGTCAGTGGATTTTCTCTGCGATCTCCCGTTTTCCCCACCCTTGCATTCCTGCGCTGTTCCATTCTCACTTCATTTCACCCTCATCGACTCTCAAGTCCTCGTTGTTAAGAGCTCCCCATATTTCTCAACTCGACTCAACCGTACAGCTGACAAAGATCTGTGAAAATGTTCTGTGACACAGACTTTTCACCCCAAGAGTAGATAGCCACACTGGTAGTATGATCTCCTTCCATTTCCCTACTCCGTTTTAACATCTCCGTACATATTCTTTATCTTCTGCCCGCATCACTTGTTAAAAAACAATAAATTAGAGAAATTGGCCGGTCTTGATTTATTTAACTACAAAAGTAAATCTAAATCGTATCCCTATCATGTACTGGCACGAAATTGATATAATTTTTAAACAGAACAAACAGGACACCAAATAAACCCTTACAAGTTGTGCAAACGTAGTCCAGTCTAAGATTTGTTTCGATCTATCTGCACATATTTTCACAAAAGCTCTTCCCTACCAAGGAATGTAGACGATCGGCAATCAAGTTCTTTTTTTCTCTTTAGCAAGTTTGCTTTTACATTTGAAGCTACTTTCATTTGATAAGCAATGCACCAAATTACAGAATTTTTAGATTCTGGAAACAATCTAAAACACCCGTTGTTAGCGTGTAATTCCAAAATGTGACAACTGCAAAAAGTGACGCAATAAACTCAAAATATTTAAAAACATTTCTTACTCTTCTGGGTGTGCGGTGATCGAGAATATTTGGTCTGTGATAGCACGTTTGACTGTCATGTGGAAAATCGTAGATCCAAATCTGTTCAGTTGATTGAAGACTGTTTCTTCCGAGCGAGTAGTAGAAATATGGAAAAATTTTGAGTAAGGGCGTGGGGCGTCGAAACCATGCACTCTCATTCCGGTCGCCCGGCGGCCATATTTTCCACCATGTTGTATTTCGGTGACCTTGACTTTTGACCTTGACGCAGTGACATTTGACCTAAAAAACCCAAAATATCCCAAAAAATTCTCAAAAAATTTATTTTGAAAAGTATTAAACACATTTATAAAAAATCGTTTTAAAACATATTTAAAATGAATTAAAATTGAATTAAAAATATTAAATCTAAATTTCGAATGTTTGTGCTTAGAGGGGATGGGGAGCCAGAGCCAGCAGCCATCATGTTATGATGACACCCGACCACCATATTGGATCCAAGTGACCCAGACCTTGGCCCGTGCCCATGACTTTGAATGATCTTAAACCGAAAATATCGTAAAATTCTCCAAACATTTCCCAAAATTGTATTTAAAAGTTTATAAAAATGTATTTAACAAATTTATTAAAATATGCACAATTTTTAAAAATGTATTTAAAATTTTGTTTTAAAAAATTATAAAATTAAAATTTTGAATGTTTGTGCTTAAAGGGGACAGGGAACCACAGCCGACTAGCGAACATTTTATATTTCCCGACCACCATATTGGATCCGGGTGACCTTAAACTAAACCTTTGACCTTGACCTCGTTCCCTTGAACTTGAACTCAAAAACGCAAAATTCTCCGAAATATCTAAAAAAAATTTTAATCCATCAATTTATTTTAACAAATTAAATAAAATTTATAATTACGTTTATTTTAAAAAAATTAACATTTCCGAAGGTCCACTCAGCACCACGTCCAGCTGACAACTGACACTCCTACAATCAATCTCATTGTATTAACATTCCACTTCCCTACCCTTTCATCCATGCGCATTCTGTCAAATGCACACCAACCCGCCATATTTTTTTTTCGTTTGTAATTTGTTTTCATTTTCATCACCTAAGTGGCACTAGTGTATTCATTACCAATTTACCCCCCAAGGCAGTGCTAATTTCTCGATTTAACCACCAGGCGCATTCGTTTTCTCTGACCTATGCTCGACAGACCATCTTGATTTCTCTTTTGTTTAGTCACCTTTCTTTCATGCTCAGTCTTTCCATGTCAACCATCTTGGATATTATACATGCTTTGTTATTCCATGTATACCATATTAGATGTCATTACTACCACCATAACATCGTCACCTTGTTTCCCAATAATTATTACTTATGCTCTATCATTCCATGTCAGCCATCTGAGACTTCATTTGTCTAAGTCACCAGGTGGCGGCTATATTTGTTTATGTTTTAATATGTAGGCAGTGCTGTCGACGCCCTCCATATTGGATTCTACTTTCAATACATAGGTTGCGCTAGTTTCTTGATTATGCCTCCGGCTATCGGCCTGTACTGAATGACGACGAAATCCATACCTGCAAAGTATGTAAATTGATATTTTTTTTGTCTTATTTTCAACATAATCATATTTTTATTTTTTAAATACATATTTATTTATAAAAGCTGGTAGTTTTTATCGTCAATGCGTTATAATAAAAACAAACCACATCCCTCCTCCTGCACATGCTCACAAAATTTTTATCAAAAACAGTCTCTCACAATCGATTGTTAACACCATCGAATTAATAAGTCTTTCAGAGAAGCAGAAGTGACTATATAAGAAAATAAACACATATAATTATGTATACATAAATTTTATATTTATTTACTTATTAGGTTATATACATTCAATCTTTCTAGTTGTTTCGTACATTCGATTTTTAACATTTCTCAGATGCTTGCAGATCATATATAGTAGCCAACAGTATCATTTGATAAAACCCCGATCCTTCAGTTCATCGATGATTGAAGCTATCTCAACATTGCATGGGAGATCCCTGCATTTTTGCAGGTAAATCAAATGTCTGAGTCTATTAACAAGTTCATTCGGGACTTCGGAAAATATGTAACGAGCGTTCTTGACGCCTGCCTTCTTCACACCACATGTCGAAGGAAAGTCGTTGGTGAAATGTATGGGAACATCGAGAGAATCCTCATCCTTCTCATCAGATTCTTCATTAACACCGTCACCATAGTCATTATCATCAATGCTGTCTTCATGATCGCCTTCACTTCCTGTTCCATCCTCAATATTAAGATTACTTTTCTTTCTAGGAGTCATATATTCATCATAAGTATTTAGAACCGACAACAGTTTATTTAGAAGTTCGTCGACCTCACGCGAAAGTCTTGCAAATGTACATTACACGCATTAAGACTATCATACCTCAAAGGTCTCTCATTTCGTCATTAGCATGAACTGTCTCGTCATAATCGTCTGCGGAAACGGTACCCATCGATATAGCAGAGAGCACTGGCGACATCGCTTGCTGGCTCTCAAAAGACGAATCCTTGCAGTTCTTGATCATGTGTTCCTACATCATATCACCTTGCGTAAACTGCATGTGGCCATTGTCGTAATACTTCATCATGCGAGTTCCCTCCTCGTTTGCGAACATCATTTTGAAGCCCTGCTTCAAGTCTGACACGCGCGTCAATCAGCAAAATCAAGCAATTTTATGTGAGTACTCCTGTCCTGCCAAAGACTGTCCTGCCTGAACGATTTATTTTTCGTCCCGCCAACTGGTGAAATGTGTGATGCTTACAATTTCCTGGAGTACAATTCAATGCCGCTATTGTGGGGTTGGTACATTTACAGAACTACATGACGTTAATGAACTTGGTTCGCAAGTCTGCTTGGTTATTAACCACGTCAGTATTTGTAGCCCAGTTTAATAAACTGTTATTGTTTGAAGAGGGGTTACTATTTAAAGAGGCACTATTTTTGCGGCAGAAAAAAGGTACTTTGTTTATCTTCCTCCCCCCCCCCCCCTCCCCTCGACCGAACGCTTCCAGGAGCTGAGCTATACTGAAGAGAGGTGCGCGGCGCTCGTGGCATGGCCGAGCGCTGTCTGGTGGCTACTACTGGCAACGAGTTTAGCCTCGCACACTCTTGCACCTTCCATACGCTTCTCCGCTATTCCCGCCGCCTTCTTAACCATCCCGAGCCGCGTTTTCGCGTATAAATGTTCGTCCCCAGCCCGAGCGAGTGTGCAGTGTTCCTCTTCGAGATGTGCGGCCAGGCCGACGATAGATCATGTCTACACTACTTCGTACTTCGGGGCTTCAGCATACTAGACGCATTTTCGCGTAATGAGTTCTACACAATAGAAGTATTGCAATGAACGTAGTTGTTGTTATGCCGGGGGTAGACTTTACGTTTTTTTTATGGATTTTCGTAGGGAAGTGTTTCTTCACTGTTCTGATTGTGTGAATTTTCAATATGATATTTTATGGGAATGTTTGTAAGAGGTGGACTCTTCCTTTCTTTTTTGGCGTGCCGTAGGAATGTTTTCCTGGATTAGATTTTCTAAAAGGAATTTTAATGCCAAGTAGTTTAGTGGATATTTTATGGCATGCCTTTATGCTCATGGTTAAATGTAACGAAGATTTTTGCTCCTTGCCAATGGTATTCTTGAAATTAGTATTTCATGTCGTACTTTTTAGTGAATCATTAAGCGTACTTTACTTTTAAAGTTGTAATGGTGGTTGCTTTACTCAGGGAGCCATTTTATCTTTTTTAATGGAATTTCGCAAGTGTTTATTCAGGGTGGGTGATTTCTCAGGATATATTAATATTGTTGTTTTTCTGTTTGTTCCAGTGCACGTGTGTTCTCTCCTTCCCCTAGTTCACCGATTGGTAGCAAGCAACAGGAATTTACAGATGCAATTTATATTTTTCAAATCAATTTGCAAATTTGTTGTTCTTAGTGATAATGTATAGATGGGCTTCAGTATATTTTGTATTGATTCTGGAATTTTTGTGTCTATGCTTTCTTGATTTTTTTAATGGTATGCGCCCTTCTCCTTGCCTTCCTTTAGCCCTTCTACGCCCTGAAGGGGTGTAACAATTTTATGTAGTGTATTAACAGGCGTCAACGAAGTCATTACATGCTATTTCTCAGTGGGTGAAAAAACACTTCATTTATTGGAATTGAAGTTTTTATTATTTTATCACATCGAGTGAACTGCCTGGAGCATTTATAGCAGCTAAGAAAAGCATGGGATAGGTTATTTAAACCGTCACTTGTCTCATGTCGCCGTGAATTGCAACTTTTACTGAAGGACTTAGCACAGTAACATCATTGTTTTCCATATATTTTTTGGGCAGTCGTTGAAGGTATGCATGTAGTCATACATGATATACTCGATTTCACGTCGTGAGTGGCTTGCATCGTCTTCAAGTATACGTGAATATATACATTTTATTCCCGCAGACAGACTTCTGCAGACGGACTCTTGCAGGCTGACTCCTGCAGACTTACTCCTGCAGACTAACTCCTGCAAAGTGACTCCTGCCGACCGTAAAATGGTTTTTTAAACTATAGCAACAATTCGGTATTTTATGAGCAGATTGCGCTATTATAACCCTATAGCCACCGCTTATTATTCTGAGGAAACATAAAATACGTGAGGCTATTTTGTGCAATTTTACATTGCTGTCCTAATGCTTCCTTCCAGCCGGACGTGACCTTGATTAACACATCACTATCACTTAAACATTTTATTTTCACAGTTGACTGAAAACCACTCTGCATTAAAGTACATTATGATTACAAACGCTCAAAGTACCTATTTGCTCACTAGACAATCTAAAATTCAAAATATTCCGTATAAAAATATTACAATTACTATGCCTTAAAAGATTATAAACTGCTACCTCTCTACGTAGTGCAGTTCAATTTAGGTTACTTTTACCAGCCAACTATTGTGCTGATATGCTGGCTTTCAAATTCAATAAATATCAGGGATGTATAAAACATTATATTCAAATGGCACAAAAGCATTAACCACACAGGCTTTATAATTCCCCTAAATATTTAAATGATTATGGTGAATTACACACCCAAATACACATAATAAAATATACATTTAGTAAAATATTGGATTCTACAACCCATAACACTGTAATTTTATGGACGTTCAACGCCCCAATATTCCAGCTATTTAAGGTCTCAATAACTCAAATCTATGAGTAAACTTCATTCTTATTTTACTGGCAGAATAACCTGCTGCCCATTTACAATGTACAAGAGGTTGGTCACACTCGAGCGCTATTCCACTCTTTAGTTTAATACTCGTTACCGATCAATATTTCACAGTTGAAAATCCTTACAAATGCAAACTTGATATATTGGGTAACCTTAAAAGGACTTTTCTATAACCTAGAATCCTTTCTGAGTCATGAAATGACATAATATTTTAGACGTCGGTGTTACCACTGGTTAACATTTGCTACCACGCCTGCCGAAGCTCCAACTATTCACAATTAAAAGCTGCAACAAATGCAAACTTTTTTCATTGGGTGATGTCAAAATTGCTTTTATACGATCTTGCGTGCGTTCGCAGTTTTGGAATAACACAATATTTTAAACATCAGCGTTACCACTGGTTGACTTCTGCTACCAAAGCTGACTTTCTGTTACCTAAGCAGTAAGCAGTACATTTATAATTAAAAACAAGGCACCTCCAAACAAATATTTCAAACAACTTCAAAGGTGCTGAGAGCATTAAAAGAGGACCATTAAAACATTTATAAAATATTTGAAGCATATTATTTCACGATCGCCGGCTACCATTCATTAATATGCACTGATTAAAAATAGGGCAAACACACTGAAATTAGTGAGCCTTTTAACTACATCAGCTCCCGCAAAATATGTACACAGTTCCTAATTTTCCTAGCCGAGGGCATAGATTTTAAACAATATTATCAATTATTAAATTTGCTGCCAGCGTAAAGAGGTACAAGTCGTGGTGACACGATAACACTCTACCTTAAGAGTTCCTTCATTGGCTAAGTCAATCGGGGAAACAGGGCACACTACTGTACATCCGAAGAGAGGCTTCCCACGTGCCTCTAGACATTCAAAGTTGAGAAAAGCAAGCCTCGCAACACACCGAATACTTGCGAGTATCTTCACGCAGCATACACAGTGAAAATCATTGGCACCACGACTCACCTTTGGCGAAGTTACGCTGCAGCCGTCGTCCATGATGTGTACTCATGTTGTTCGAAATTAATAGTCATTAATACAAAGTAGTCCTAGGCCGATGTGCCCTCAGCATGACGACGTTCGTGACGGCCTAATCAAGTGAACACTACCAAGACATGAAGTCGAAGAAGGAGAAGCAGGGCTGTGCAAGCCTTTTTATAACATTTTCAAACACCTGAAAGAAAATGGCGCTAGAGGGGGAAGGAATAAGATAGGAGGGGGAACTGACAGGAGAAAGGAAGGGATACCGAACTATCGCCGAAGGGGCGCTGGCTAACGTCATTAATAACGACCACTAGGACACTTTTTTTGTGTTGAAGGTAGTCAAGGTCACGAGCACAGGGGCAACATCAAGATCACTAAGATGCAATATGGTGATCGGGTGCCATCACCACATGGCTGCCCCAGGTAGCCGGCACCTCGACAACAGGCTCCTGGCTCCTACTCATGAATTCTGCGTTCGACTTCCCAAACCTATCTACTAATGTATGTACGTAGAGCCAAACAAATCTGCAGTTGCCCCAACCAAAACTTAGTTTGGGGAAACCAAATAAGAAAACCAAAATAATTTTGTTTTCAGTAACAAAATATTGCATTGCCCCAATACAAACAATTAATTTGGTTGCGCCAAATGGGCGAGTGAAGAGATTTGGGAGACTGTTAACAGCGAGGTCTTGAGACCCGATGAGGGTGATTGGGGTGAGTATGGAGCAACGCCGGAATTGGGGGGCAGGGGAAACGGGAGATCCCCAAGAAAACCCGCTGACCAGCGGCATCGTCCGGCATGATTTCCACTTGCGAAAATTCAGAGTGAACAGGCCGGCGATGAACCCGGTTCGCCTTGGTGGTAGACGAGCCGTCTAACCGCTCAGCCACCGTGGCCCCATCTACTTGACTTTAGTTGTTTTTCTAATAAAGTATTTTGGAGGAAAAAAAGATGAGTTTCATGGCGTTAGAGCTGTACAGTATATAATATTGAGATATAAAAGAACACTTTATGTATTGGGATTTGAACATACATTAAAAATCTCAACCCTTCATCCATAGCCACATGACAGCCGAAAAAAAACTTTACAATGAAAGCAAAATTGATTTACAAATTAGAGTTCTTTCCTGTTACTATTTATTTTTTAAGTATTGCCGCACGTCGTAAATTTATTGCGTTCGGTTTTCAAATTTTAAAATATGAGTTTTATAATTTTATGTCACAGCAGAGAGAATAATGCATTGGCCAAATATATAGAACAAATTGTGAGATATTTTATATTTCACAAGCACATGTTTCATTTTTCCTCAGTTCCTACTTTAGGTATACTGAGACGATTTGGGAATCGCCACATAAAAAAAAAATATTTTTAGTGTAATTATTATAGCGGTTGGTATCACCGCGCTGGTAACTTTTAGTATGTATGTTAATAACTGTATAATGACCGGTCATGCATTTAATCCTATCATTTAATCATTTGCTTATATATACATTGTAATTATTTTATCTAAGATTTAAACGTAGTCACAATTACTCACTACGTGATAATTATCATTGAGTGTTATTTCTGGGTAACGATTATGATATAGGCTGCGAGTCGATTATGGCATATACAATTCCTTGTTCCACTCTGGCGTGTCACGTGTGACGTCGCGGGGGTGGGCCGACGCCTGTGGCACACATGAGGCGGGCAGAAGTATGTTGGTAGAGTGTGAGCTCGGCGGGCGGTCGAGAGAGTCAGCTGTGTGCGCTAGCAGTGTAATGTTACCGGCTTGAAGTATGATCGCGCGGCCGGAGATTGTCTGTTGGTTGTTGCGGGAACTTACGCACCGGTGGGCCGGTTATGTGTGGTACCAGCCAATGTCGGGTTAGAGAGAATGGACGGTGTCTTTTGTTTTTATTTTGTTTTATTGCATCCGCAAGATATTTTTTCAATACATAGCTGTAAAAAACTATTTGGACAAATCAAATTACAGTATACAAAGTTTATACACTGGACATAGTAAACACATATGTCAGACTACACGTACACGCATCACATCTTTTCCTCATAATTTGACCAATCCTCCTCCAACATGCTGTGGGGCATCGTCATTTTGCTGAAACAGAAGAAAAAGGAAACTAGAAAAACCGGAACAAGAAATGCGTACAAAGACATGATATGCAATAATGTCTTAATTTCTGTGGTTCAGATATTCATCTACACTATAAAATGTTAGTTTAGAAAAAAATTCTTTCAGCTGTTTGTTAAAGAGTTTTTGGTTAGAGAAGTAAATTTCTTGAAGGGGTTGTGGTAACTTATTGAAAAGTTGGCTATCAAGGTAGGAAGGCCCTTTCCGAACAAGTTTTAAGTTAACTGAAGCCATGTGTAAGTGTTTTTTATTCTAGTGTCATACTTATGAAAGGACTTATTTTTCCGAAATAAATTACTGTTTTTGGACATGAATATAAGTACTGAAAACATGTACTCACATGCAAATGTTAAATCTCTTAGCTCTTGAAAAGAGGTCTACATGAGTCTGACTTTCTTTTGCCCATTGATTATTCTTACAGCTCTCTTTTGCATGTGAAACACTTTTTTGCTGTCATTGGAATTACCCCAAAAAGTTATACCATAAGACACGATGGAATGAAAATATGCAAAATATACCAGTTTTGGTGTATTTTTGTTTTAGACCTCTGCAACACTTCGCAGGGTACCATGAACAGCCTATAGTTCTGTAAATGTTCTGTCCGTTTTTTGTGTAAGATCATTTACTGAGTCTCCAGAGACTAAGATGCTAGTATCATATGCAATTACTGGACTGGGGTGCGTAAAACGTGTCGACGTGAACCCTGACTCTGTGATAACGGCTGACGTGTTAGAAGTTGTGCCGTGTGCTACTGGACGGTCGACCTGGCAAAATTGTCGGGCTGAATGATTGAAGTAATTTTGGCCGGGGATGACACTTTGGCTGTTCCGCTAGCCAAAAACTCCGTCGGATATGTACGTCCCCGTCATGGTTGCCGCGGCAAACTGAATACGAGAGCGAGTGTCTCGCGACAGAGTGGCGTAATTAAAGTCCAGTGCAGATGGAAATGAAGACCGCGCCTGCGGGCCGAAAACAGCTGAGCAGAATTCCGAGAGCGGAAAAGTACGACACGACGGCGTCGCGACAACTGCATTGCGTCGTGGCCGGGATGTTCCGGCTGTTTCCTTCACATCGCCAGGCCCATGGTAGGGCTGCTGCGAAGGTACTGTGATGATAATATTGTTATTTCTTCGTCCCGGAGTGCGGCACGTTACGCCGCGGTTAAGACTCGCCAGCGGGCGAACCCAGTGGCTTCTCTCTCTGCGGTGGCTTGCAATTATACATTTTTGGAACTTGTGTTAAAGTGGATTTGTACTTAATATTACGTAGAGTGAGAACGAACTTTCCGAACTGGTGTAAAAGTATTTTTATAGGCAGTATTTTAAATATGTTGACTAGAGATTTTTGCAACGCCACGTGAATTAATGAATTGCAATTTAAAAATAGATCTGTTGCCACATAAAGCCTTAACTTGGAAAACATTCTTTCTTGCATCACTGAAACGGATCTTTATCGCTGTTTGGTGTATTTTACCAGTCATGTATTTATAAGCTCATACAATATCGTGGATGGGGCACGGTTCTGATGGGTGTTTAATGTTGAACACGTCTAACTTCACCCAAGGGCGGGGTTGGGGATTGTTTTTGTCTGGGTGACGGAGTGAGGCACATTTTGTTACTCCCCCCCCCCTCCTTTACCCTGTGGGGGTTGGAAGACGTCTCAATACATTTATTCACAAATGTCTATAACTGCTATAATGTTATAAAACTTACACACAATTCCTATAGCACACACAAATGGATTCAAGACTATAGGAAAATTTACATGTGAGCACTTATATTGCATTTAGAAAATATTAATGAAATAGTGTAATATCTTGTATGCAAGTTGCAGTTGAGAAGGAAAAGCCAGTTTTCCTTGTACTTCCCAGATGGCAAAAGTTAGTGGGCCGGAAGCATCTTTTCGATGGTATAAATATATGAATTATTGCAGTAACTAAACATCACAATTTGCGCATGTAACCAAATTAATTCAATTTATCAATTAAAATTATTACACATTTAAATTATTGTACTCAATCACAACAAAAGAGTAAGGACTACTGTAGGTAACAAAATGCAAAATGGTGGATGGAGATGCTCGCCATTTTGGCGTGGTTTACGTAGTAACTAGACACTGACTTATCACGGGAAATTTTGACATGAATGTTGGCATCCAATTTCTGTGTACACGCCTAGTGTTTTTCTTTAGCTATACGTTGTTTTCTGTGTGTGAAGACGGTTCATCATTTCGCTGGATCGGAGACAATTCTCGGAATCGTACAGAAAATATAACTGATTCATCCGAAAACAGGTAAACTACATCAAATCAAACTGCATCATAAATTCACAGCGTAAGTAAAAAAGTTAGGCATATCTTTTTTTTTAAATCTAACTTCCCAAATGATTTTCGCAATGTTCCTCATGCTGACAGTTTAGTTTCATGCACTATATGTAATGCTACTAACTCTCGTATCTCCACTTCTTCCTCGCGGTCATGTAGTGATCATACCATTTTCCTTCCAAAACGGTTCACCGAGTTCGATCCTCGGTGGGGTCGCATGTGTGTGAACGGGGCTGGCTTTGCCGTCTGTCGGAGGATTTTCTCCGGCGTGGCGTGCTCTTATTTCTGCATTCCCTCGCTGCTCCATCTCTACCTCACTTCGTCTGAATGGACGCTGATACATGCCTCATTACTGCCTCTTCGTGCAGGACTCTGATTAAGAGGCTATATCACCCCTTATACAGAAATTATTTGTTTTAGTGTCATAACAGAAGTGCCAGAATCAATACTGAAAACGTTTCATTGTATAAGCATTACATTTCATAGTTCTTTGCATTTTTTTTTACCTGATTGTTAACAGGGGTCCCCCGGTTGCCATTAAAAGTTGAGAATAAATTTATGTACAGAATTTTGTTTTGAGTTAATTGTTGTATAAATATGCGTTAGTAGATAATATATTATGCCCGTAATGATGGGTAAGGCAATTAGCTAAGCTTCTTCTGTCACATTTTTTAATAAATCATCCAAAATTTTAATTAGGAAGTGCAATATTCCCTCGGTGTCTACCATCCAAGAAACTTTCAGCGTTGGTAAATGTATCTGCCGCATGACAAACAATAGATCCAGCAATCGCCGAGAATGACGGATCTAAGCTACGACTTCACGAACGAAATCGAAATACTGTTATCTTTGGGGTGGAGTGCAGACGAGTTCTTGAGCTCCGATGATGATGAAGGGGTGATTATGGAGCAGCGCCAGACGCCAGCAGCGGCGTCGTCCGGCACGATTCCCACGTGCGAAAATCCGCTAGCGGCGGGAGGACGGGATTCGAACCCGGCTCACTTAGGTGGGAGGCGAGTAGGCTAACCACTACACCATCGCGGCCCGGTTATCTTACAAATTACCAATAGTGTGTGATATATAATAAAAGTCAAAACAATAAAAATCTGTAATATGTAGTTTGGTTAGTGACATTGTGGAATTATAAAATAAATGGGTTATTCGCATTATTTTTAGAAATCCCATAAAAACTTGGATTGTTTTCTGAATGGCCATGGTATTAATACAGGTTGGATACTATTACACTGGACATCATAAGGACACCACAGAAACATAACACCCGTATAGTGATGCAGGTGAACTGTGTAGCGCCGTATCAATTTTATAAGTAATATATTTAATACGTGTGCCTGCAAAGCGAAATATCGCAAATACTGTAAATATTTCCAGTTCAAATTTTCCCAATAATCAGTCTCTTTATTTATATCAGTGTCGTGAATCATGGTGCATTTGAAAACGTTTAACAAGTATATAATATTTTTAACGAATAAATTCAGTTGTTAATTAGAGACAGGAAATAGTTACTTGAAAAGTAATATGTTTATAAAAGCTAGGCCCTGTAACTTAAGAAAACTGAAAAGAAAAAAAACCATAAAATGTATGATAATTTGAAATCTGAAGGAAACAACTTCTCGTCGGTATATAAGTTATTAGAGACGGAGCAAGTTGCTTAGCGAAGTAGGAAAGGGGATGGAATAGGTAATGTCGTGTAGCAAGGAACTCTCCCAGCATTCGCCTGGGAGTGATTTCGAGAAACGATGGAAAGCCAAAATCATGATGGCTGTACCGGGAATCGAGGCCACATTCCACCCACAGCTCCGCCGCTTCACCCCACTACTGCAGTGTGAGTCCAGTCATTTGCCACTGCGCCACCTCACAGAATACGCAGATTAGACTCCACAACTTGCTAACTATCTGCTGGAATAATTGGGCGTTCTGGAACTTTGGCTAAATAAATAGTCATTCGAATGTGTTAGAAAAAGGTAGCAACAATTTTAACGATACGTTACTAATTTAAATATAATCCTTTTTTCCTCTACATGAATGAAAATAATTTTTAATGATGTTCTTAATACCCTTATATGATAGGTAGGTTTTGAAGTCTCGTCGACAGCAGTAACATAATTGATGGAACTAGAATCATATGCAACTGTAGTCAGACAATTACAAATACACACGTGCCTTACCTGGGACTCGAACCCAGAATAACTCGTACCATAAGCTAGCGTGCAATCAACTGCATTATGAAGGTAGGATTCGGGGCATCAACATCATATATAATCAAACCAATGTTTTGAATGACAGGGCTTTCTAACCAGAGATGTTTACAGGGCCGTCATTTTGAAAATGAGAGTCTGAACCACTCATAACACGTAAGTTTACATGGCCTATCGCAGCGCTACTTGCGTGAATAATTTGGTGGAACTCGGTTGATTGGTTACCCAGATATGACATAATAGCTTAACTTTATTATTTGGTTCTACCATACAAAATTGCTTAAATATCAGGTTGTGTATACAATGCTTCTAATAAATACAGCCCGCTTACACATTTGGGTTGAATTTGATTAAATTATTGATATGACAGATTTATCTCATTATTTGCATGTGTCTGACCCCACATAATAATGTAAGTTTGCATAGCCATTTGTAGCACTATCGGTTTGCGAAATTTTGTGAAATTAATTCAGTGGTTCTGAAAATATGGCAAAATGTTTCATTTTCTCGTCCGGGAAGTAACGATTACGTTGCTCACTGTTCTAAAGCTTGGTGGTCCAAAAAACAACGTTTGCGCATACGCACAGTTGCAAGCGAAGTCGTTCCATAAAACAACTTCCGCGCATGCGTAGTGTTTAATTGCCAGGTGTGGTGGGGGAAGTTGAACAATGCCAGACATCCAAAAAATTAACTTTTACGTATACACAGTACTCAAGCGTTGGTTTAAGTGAAGCAATCCAAGATGTTACAAAAATAACGGCATAAAAACTGGAACGTGTTACTCGTGTAACACGTTACCAAATAGTAACAGTTAATTATAACTAATACGTTAAATAAACCCTATCTAGTTCCGAGATGTAATTAATTACTAAGATATCGATATCGACTTCGGTTTTTAATATTAGAATATACCTACACATTTCTCCCAACAGTATAAAATGTTATTAAGCGGCGAGTTCAGTGATGTGATTATTTTGAAAACCCTAACGAGCACTTTTCTGAGCTACAAGGGGGTTATAACACGTGTGTTTAATTTGATGTTCACAGCTTGATTTAAATTAATCCACCGAGCAGTCGTTTCTGTTCCACAGTCCACGCCAATTTAACATCTCCCAGCAGGTAACACAACCCACCCCGCCCCAGCTGTAGTCAAATGCATACACCTATGAATATCGAAAAAATTGTTCGTCAGCCGCTATGTAAACCCTGCTTAAGGTTCCCGTCTGCCTGGAATTTTTTTTCCCCACGTTTGAGGCCGAGAAGCGCGGGAGCTATAAGGGCGACTCTACACGCGTAACAAGTGCCCCACGGCTCAGAACTGGTGTGCAATGTTCTCGTCGCACTGTGTGTACCTATGGGACTTTCAGCAGCGATCCTATTATCATATTGATGGAAAGTCTGTAGTGAGGTTCACTGCAGGGTCCTGTAGTCGTTTTGCATGTGCCTGGCGCGTATATATTGATATACCGCGCCTTCGTAAAGCCGTTTTCAGACATTTCGGAGTACACCCATCCAGACACAGTGTACACGAGTGTGTTCAGTACGCACATGTAGGCAATTTTTGGTCTGTGCTGCACACTCCAAAGCTCAACCTACGATCTTAACTGTGGGTAAATGATTCGCAAACCGTCTAATTGGTCTAGGTCATATTTGGTTCATATTGCTGCAGCCAAACATATAGCCTACAGCTCATTGGCTGTGACAACGAAACAAGTGTTGTGTAGACTTAAGTGCAGCACGCATCATACATTTGTTTTATTTGCAACACATGAAACCGTAAATTAAAACAAGTCTTAAAGGGTTAAGAGGATTAATATCGTTTATACTCAGTTTTGATAGCCAGTACGTGAAGTGAGGAAATCTGAGAGTGGCTCATAAGTCTCACCTTCACGTATTTTGCAGAAAATCTTCGTTTTCGCGTCATAATTTCGGATTTATAGTAACTACTGACGATGCACGATTACATAAAATTTACATTTTTCGAGTGCTGAATTTCAATTGTGTGTTATCTGCTAGTTGTAAAAAGTCGAGAACATTATTAATACTTTATCAATATGATCTCGCTTTTCACAACTATAGGCTGTTCACGTTAAAATGAGCACTTTTGAAAGCCCTGCTTAAGATCTACTTGTATGCACGTTGTGTCTTCTTCCGCCTTATGTAAAATTAACATTGCCATGGGCCTCAGCACTTTATTCATGCGTCGGTAAAATAAAACTGTAGAATGATTAGGAAAGTCAATATTTTAAAAAATCTGCTAATTTTTACAATTCTATTCATTAAACATGCATAAAGCGAAAGAAATAATTTAAGTTATTACAAATGGTTACCTAACACTTTTTATTCGTTGTTAAGATATGGAACTACCTTCCATTCTTCATTACCAACTTTACTGGGCGCATGTCACTCAGTGCGCCCGTTAAAATACATGCAGACAGGGACAGTGACATTTTTCTAAGGTTGATTTCAAAAGTGCTCACTTTATCGTGAACAGGCTTTAGCAGATAACACACAATAAACTTTCAGCACAAAAAATTAAACAACTCGTCAAATTCCAATTTATTATGATCGTACTTCGTCAGTAATTACTATGAATCCGAAATTGCGATGTGAAAACAAAGAATTACTACGAAAGAGGTGAAACCGAGACTTAAAATTGGGGTATTGAGAGATGATGAGGTAGAAGCGAGGTAAGTATGGAGCAGTGTCGGAATGCAAGGGCGGGGGGAAACGGGAGACCACCGAGAAAACCCGCGGCATCATCCGGCACGATCCGCGCTGCGAAAGTCCGGGAGCGGCCCCGCCCAGGATCGAACCCGGGAGGCGAAGCTGTCTAGCCGCTGAGCCACTGCGGCCCCCCGACAGCCGGTCTGTGCCGCGGCGGGTCGGGAACCAGCAAAACAAACTGCGGCCTATATTGGGAAGGCGCGCACGTGCCGGGTTGTGTGGGTAAACCAGGTCAACCTCCGTGGCTGCTGTCCTTGACGCGGCGAACCCCACGCATAAGTAAGGCCGCGTTGTTTTGAAACGGAACGACATAACGGGGCGCACCGTGTGCTAACGCGACGTCGCGTCAGGTTGTCCCCACTGCAGCTGTTGATTTATGTCGCTACGTTTCCCGGATTGAAGACACCAAATTTCCTTACATCATCGAGAGTAGTATGAAAAAATTCCGCATGCCATTCGAAATATTTTACAGAAGGTTTTCAGTCTCGAATGGTTGTCAATTTAACCGTTACGGACCCGGTTCAAATGATGGTTTCGAGTGTCACGAGTAAGATACCGTCGCCATTCAAGTGCAGAAATCAATAATAGCAATCTACAGTCACTAGCGCACTATTATAAGCATAGTTTTAGTAACAAGAAGTGGAGAGATATGGGTGGCTCTTAACATCGAGGTATTGCGAGCCGATGAGGGTGAAGCGAGGTGAGTATGGAATGCAAGGTCGGGGGAAACGGGAGACCACCGAGAAAACCCGCCGGCCAGTGACATCTTGCGGTACGATCCCCACTCGCGAACATCCGATAGCGACCCCGCCGGGAACCGAGCCCGGTTCGCATTGGTGGAAGGCGAGTAGTCTAACCACTGCGCTACCTTGGCCTCTTAGAAGCAAGAAGAATTCAAATAGTTCTCTATGGCAATATCAGTAGCTAGACTTAAAACCATGTTAAATATGCAATATTTCATTTGGTAACGACTGAAATTAGTTTAATTTAGTTTAATCCCTTTTAAATTGAGAACTGCTTTATCACTAACACATTTAGGTTTCTAACAATGCCATTTGTTCTTAAAAGTTTAGTAGTCCGGATAATATTTACTGTACATTCAGTGTTTGCACGTTAACGCGTATCTCTGCAAGTAAATATCCTGGGAATACGTTTTTCCAAAAATGATTTTTAAAAAATTGCATAAGCCCGTGAGAGTTAGTAAGCGTATCAATAAAAAAAAGTGAAAATGAAGAACAAAATGGCATTTTTAGATCTTGCCTGCCCAGATTCCTTAAGAGGTAGGAGAAAAGTAAAAACGTAGAGCCGTACTTACATATGCGCGCTTTGATCGCGTGTAATAAAATCTCGGTGCTAAAAGGTGTAATTTTGAACAGGACAGCGTGACGGCGGAAGCACTGCACGCCGGTTCAACGCCTTGCGCGTAGAGGCGATGGGGCGTTTGGCGCGCGTGTTATTGTCGTTCGTATTGCTGTACTTCGAACGTGAAAAAAATCTAGTGTTCTGGTACTCTTAACTGACAACGATATTAAGCATAAAAGAAGACTATTATCAAGGTTTCAAAATTATTGCCAAGAAAATTTTTTAGTATTAAATGCACAGGCGTACGAGTCCAAATACTCACGTACTATCATTCCACTTGGGTGTCCAGCATCATGAACTTCTAGTTGTCGTTTCCTTCGGTTTTTTTTTTAATCCTTCATCGCAGAAATAATTTTGTCGTGCTAATTCTAATGCCTACTGTCCGCGTCTTTGCTTCTTTTTTTTTTTTTACGACTGACCACTGGTTCAAAATACGTGAATAAATGTATCATCTCTTTAAAATATGATTTGAATTCTTTAAAAAATTACATAACGTCATAACTCAAATTATGAACCCCATATCTATCTTCGACCAATAAATTCAAGATATATAAACTGTCAGCTTTTACGGTACTACCCGTACGTCTAGTAGAGGGTACACGTTAGTTCTGCAACACTCCTGTACTCAACATTTTGAGGTCAGTAGCTACTGCCTCCAGCAAGACAGCAACGATGTCTACCTCTTTATGCTTATCCCGATAACAAAATGACATGGTGACCCAAATGGGTGATGCTTCTGGCTGTCGCGACACGATGAGATGAGCCTAATATCTTATTATTTTTGATTGAAAGTACAGGATGTGACACCATCATACAGCATTAATAATGCTGGTACGTGGAATGCGAATAAAATTTCTGCGAGTGCCACAAATGTGTATGGTGCGTTCCTACCATCAGTTAATTTATTTGATTAATTTTTGACGTAATGTTAATTTAAGAGATATCAATATATCTAAATACAGATAGAAAACAAATATTCAAACGTCACATATAGCTGTCCACCATATTGGGTAATGTTACTTATCTCGAGGCCCAATACATAAAACTATATGCTATTCACGGTAAAGTGAGCACTTTTGAAAGCCCTCTCCTTTGAAATAATAGTAAATAAATATATTTTTCTGTATCCTCACGCATTAACTTTCGAGTCCGGTGAAATATATACACGGTGTTTATTTCATACATGGATATTTATTTCAAAATGTGGCGGAAGGGTAAAAAATGGCTGATACTAAAAAAGTAACTAGGGCCTCAAAAGAGCTCACATTACCACGAACAGCTTATACACTAATAGCATTTATACATGTAAATTATAAGTAGAGATGGAGAAATACTGCGAAAATCTTTTGCGAAAACTAGGCAGCTATATCAAAACACCAGGATGTCTTCCCTCTTCCTGTGCATATATCCAAAGAGCTACACATAACACAATGGTAACCAGGCATATGTACCTGCCATTTTGGATTCCAGTTTTATATGTGCCATTCGATTGCAAGTGTATAAATAAATACATGAACTCCTACTTAGAAAATATTATAAACGTACTCATACCATGGAACAAGCTGGTATTCATTTTGTAAACTTTTATTTTATTTTGACTACATTAGTAGTTTCTTAAAGAATAAAAACTGTTGTCCGCATTTTGAATACAATGACGAGTGAAGTTCCGCATTTGAGCATCACTTTGCCACTGTTCGGGCATCACAGCGGTAGCAAGTTTGAACAATTTTGCTTTGTACAATGTTACAAGTGGGGATTCTTGGAAGTTCACAATATTATAGAATGGCTTGGAACATTTGAGCGAAGATGGTACAACTTGTGCGGTAATAATGTATACTTGGGGTAAATTTGTGAAATACTTCAATTATATGATGTAATTCTCTTGCATCTCTCTTGATTTAGGAGCCTCTCTACAAAAAAAAAAGTTAATCACTTCAAGGTCACGTCCGGCTGGAAGGAAGCATTACGAAAATATTGTAAAATAGCACAAAATAGCTTAAAATATGTTATAATTCCTCAGAATACTAAGCGGTGGCTATAGGGTTTTAATAGAGCAATCTGTTCAGAAGATACCAAATTGTTTGCTATAGATTTAAAAAACCGTTTTACAGTCGGCAGGAGTTAGTCTGCAGAAGTCGGTCGACAGGAGTTGGTACCTTGTATCCTTAATTACAGTACAAAAATTTTAAACGATCGTAAACAATCTAAAAAGAAAATAAATAACATTTGAGAAACATATAATGTTACCCTACACTACCCTACCCCTTGCTCGCCTCACCAAAAGTCATAAAAAATCAAGAAAAATTTCAAAAATCAAAAACAAATTTAAAATATCGAGGAACATATCATGTTTAACTGACACTCATCCCACCACCCTCACCTGTCCGCCTCCCCAATCCTCCCAATCATAAAAAATCGAGAAAAATCGGAAGAAAACGAAAAACTGATTTTAAAAATCGAAAAAATTGATTTAAAAAATTGAAGAACATATAATGTAACCTTCACACTCATTCAAACCCCCTCACCACGCCCACTCTACACTACCAACCATTCCTAATCATATAAAATCGAGAAAAGTCACAAAAATTCTTAAAAATCGAGTAACATATAACATTAGAACCTCTTCTCTTACTCACCCCTCCAACAATCAACCCCTCCAACACTCAACCCCTCCACCACAAACCTCTTACCCCCTCTCCCAAAAAATAATAATTTTCCTTATGTTACAAAAATTATCCATCAACCCATACCAATCAATCGCATGTGTCCATTGACCACTACATTACGACTTTAACACATTTTTGTACAGTACTGGACAGTATAGAGTTTGCTAGTTTCTTTTTTAGCATCTACCATGAAAGATCTCCCATGTCGTCCATTTTCAGACTTTTTTTGCTACTCAAAACATATGGTAATTACTATTTTACTAATATTATTTTAAATTTGATTGACAATATTTAAAAAGTACAAATAAAACCAGAGTTTTTTTTTTAATTTTAAAATAATACATGAAGAAACAAATATATGCATTGAAAATTTATCTTTTACACTTAATTTTATGTATTGCAAGGCACTGTACCCCAGTGAGTCCCGATCCCCGTGGGTAATGGGTATAATACATAAAACACGATTTGCAGACATGAACATCGTACCAATGCGAAGTAATCTATGAGTTAACCAGTCGTGAAAAGATTTTTTGTAACAATAATGCGAAATATTCTTTGTTTCGTCCTTCACCATCAGAAGATAGAACTGTTTAGGTTTCTCGTTCTTAGTAACACATGTTGGTACTACTTTTCCTTTAGCATTCAGCGAGTATACATTTACAGACACACCATGGTTGTCGTTCTCGAAGGCCCTTATTTGCTGTAGTGTAGTCAGATAATACAACTGCTAAAATAAAACTTTTATTCCTCAGCATACGTCTTGTCCACATGCTGCGGAGTCGATGACTTAACAAATCTGGCCAACACTGTCCACTTGAAACATTTATGATCGTAGTTGTAGGGATGATTACTGCATGTTTGTGTTTGATAAAGTCGGGAAGGTGAACATATGTTGATAGGGTGAAAGTTCATTTTCTGTGTTACATGGAGGAAGCCCTCTGCATATATCCATGTGTGCCATCAGACCATCCACATGTGAAATCGACACCCCACACTTCGAAAATGCTTGCTTTATTTGGGTAGGGCTCTTTGTACAGCCATGCCTCTCATGTCGACGGTCATTGCTGCTGCAAGCAAAAGTATTTTCACAGTAACGACACGAGCGACGCGATATCGGCAGCGAATTGTCCATACCGTCCACATGGGCATCCTCACTTACCCATGGTGCAATCATTGCATCATCACTTATTGTGCTAGGAAGCGATGCCATGTTTACATCATCATCATTATACACTGCAGTACTTACAAGTTCATCACAGGTTCCTGGCAACGAAAATATACCTTTCTGATTTGCAGGTTGAGGAATAAGTCCTTTACATATTTTAGAATGTCTGTATAGTATCAGTACGAGCAAAGAGACGAAAACACTTTTCACAATTAACTTATAGGCATGAGAAACGGGTTCATCTTACATTAATGCTTTTCATATCATCTAACATTGCTGCTATTCATGAAAGCTATACGCAAAGTACATGCATCAAAATATTAGCACTGTTAGCTTGGATCGCGATGACGATGGAGCTGCTAAAGGTGTCCCCCATGAATAGGTCAATGGAGATGCTACTATAGGCACCACGCCCTAACAAGACAATGGTGAAGCTGCTGTCATTCTCGAACAATGCTATGGTGCTGCTGCTGTAGGCAATTCACAGAAAGTTTTCGGTACTGCACCCGAAGAAAGCGATGGCGATGCTGCTTTAGGTGGTCTACCCGATGACACTGGCACTTCGGAAGAAATCGTGGATGCAAAATACGATGTCGACTATACATTTAGATGAGACGATCTGCACCTGTACTCTTACATCGACGGACTGGCAATCCCCACAAGGTGCCGCCTCTTTCATTCATACCAGTCATCTTCACATCCCCTCCCCTTCTCCATCCAAACCTGCTTTTCTTCCTTCCACAACTCCAGCAAACAACTCTCTGCCTATCCTCCTTCCCCAAACCACCTCCAACCCTCATACCCCCAACACGCCCTCCTACCAACTCCCCCTCACCTCATCACACCCCAACCCTCACCCCCTGACCATCTTACTGCCTGTTTAAAACTGAAAGCATGTGTGTGTACATTCTCAGGCCCATCTGTGTCTCCCCCTATTAAAACAAAAGGTTATATAGCATGAGAAGTATTTGTATTTCCTTTTTTTTTTTTCTAAGGTTTCTTAGATAAAGGTCTTGGCAATTATTTTACCCATGGTGATAGCTTCCATATATGCATTGTGCTTTTGGGCCTCGGACAACAGCTTCTGTTTCTTCGATGCTGTTTTGACGGCTTGGGCGATAAAACTCGTGGCTCCGATTGGATCCCTGAGAGCCCCTAGTGCAGGCAAAAGCAATGGAAAAATCTGCCAGTAGATGTTTTCTTGGTTTACATGCATGTCTTCCCTTTGTCACCACTTTTTCGTTTCACCTGTGCTTTCTGCTTACTTTTCGCCCCCAAACCCATCTTCACCTTGGTCTTCCATCTCATTGGAAACACCCCAGTTCGCAATTTATTCTCGGAGCCAGGAGTCTGACGATTTTCTTATCTCATCAGCTTTTTTCATGAATATATTGTCTGCCTGGTGTCGAGCTTGTAATTATTGTGCTGGGAATAAGTGATATTGTGGAACTTGCATGTCTCGTACAGGGCATTGATGCCCATATTGCTGCATTCCAGCCTTTTAGCTTGCTTGGTTTCTGGCTTGCAGTACCTGTACCTGGGAATTTGCAGCTCGAATGGTAGACTGTTGATCAGAGTATCGACGATACCACTTCCAGCTATGGTCGTACCTTTTCGACACATTGTGGTAAACTGGCCTAAGAACTTATAATTTGAAACCCTTTTATACATTTGGGTTTGTTTCATTGTGGAGTTAGAACAGTACGGGTGTAGAGTACTAATTATGGATCTCATTTGTTATTTCTACAGTAAAGTGTTTAGATCTTTGCGCAATTTACAACAAGATGAAGCAATTACATGCAGGATGAGACCTTCAAGTATAACATTTCAGTGCAAACTTTGTCAATGCCAGTTTAATCGGAGTGATATTTCGAAGAGGCATTAAAAATTTTGCAGCACTGGTTATCTGCAAACCACAACCACCGTATGCACTTTCTGTTCTGCAATCAGCTCCTCACACTTTGCAATCAGCTCAATATACTCTGCAATCAGCTCCACATGCTCTGCAGTTGGCTCTACAATCAGCTCTGCATGCTTCACAATCAGCTCTGTATGCATCACAAGATAGAAGTGGTACCATACATATTGTCAAGCAAGATGTTACTCTACCAATACACATTACTGCTGAAGATGAATCCATCTCCTACGAATCACGACATGGAAGCCTTTTTCCGAATACAATGAGGTGCATCATAACTGGTCCTTTACACTGTAGGAAAACACGTGTTATGTTGAGTCTGCTGGAAGAAGATAATGGCATTCGATTAGAGAATGTGTACCTGTACTACAAATCACTCTAGAAACCGAAATACCAACGACTGGCACGAGTACTTAACGAAGTTGTTGTGACACCAAGTGAATTATTGCCAATCTCAGTGTTTATTTTCGACGATTTGGCATGTGATAAACACACTTGCATTCAAGAATACTTTAGCATGGGATGGCATGCGAAGGTGGACTGTATGTACCTCGGCCAGACTTATTCGTGCATACCCAAACAACTGCTTCGCGATAATGAGAATGTGTTGGTGCTGTTACACATGGACATTATAAATTTGAGACACATGAATGGGTGACCATGTCAATATGGACATGATGTTATAGGATTTTAAGAGCCTGTGTTCTTTGTGCTGGAAAGACAAGTATGGATTTTTGGTGATTGTTAAATACTGGCTTCTATATAGTGGCAGGTACTGATGTGGATTAGATCAGTTAATCATCGACTGTCGAGAATTAGTTACAACTTATCGAAATTCGGGCAGAGTGGTTTCAAGCTGCATCTTTATAAACATGAAGATGGAGGTTGTCTCGTACCAAGAAACGATAGAACTTACAATTCTGATAGAAGCATAATCCGAAATGTTGGTGAAGCCAAACGATCCGATGACGCTGTTACAAAACATTTCGAGCTCGAAACTGGAAGTGACTTCATCTCGGAATTATGTATTGTTTTTCGAGCAGAACAAATTCTTTTGCACTTACTTGTCCGAGCTCGGGGCGAAGATGGAGCATGTGAAGACAGAGATTGTTCGCGTTTTGATGACAATGAACGAACGCGTAATGAAAGCTCAAAGGCAAATTATCGACAGACTGAATGTGGCAACAGCACAAAATGATGAGAATCCAAAAGTGCTGAAAGATTCCATAGAGTATACATTCGCCACCTCGATTTTCCACCTCGCCACAAAAACGGATATTCAAAACCATTGCAAGGACATATTGGATGCCTGCGGCGAACGTCTGGAAAGATCCGAAAATCGGCTGTTGGAGACTAACGACTAATCCTATAAAAGACCACAACATTAACCATTTTTATTCAGTACGATGTCGGATATTGCTAGCGATCTGCATCGAGTGATAGAGTTGGTTGACTCAAAGTATTTGTTCTCCAAAAGAACTAGAATTTCGCACGACCGTATTAACAAATAAATCTTTAAAGTCATTACTCGACACTTCGACGTACTCAGGGAGAGCGATGGAGCATCTGTAGTGAAGACCGAAGTCGATGATACTGCTGAGCCTACAAAGAAAAGAAAACATCTTGATGTACAAGCGGATCGGGATGATGGATCAGATGTAGATTTGGCACACAAGAAATAGGAATGAAAGAAAGTCCTTAAATCCAATACTCTGGCTTGACAGTACTTACGATCGTACACATCTCATAATAATGATACAACATATGGTGAATACAGACATAATGATTAATGGTTCTACAGAGCTGATGAAATAGTATCTACCAGGTGGGATAATCAAAGTTGGCAACTACAAGATGCGTGGAACACCCAAGCTTTATGAACTTCTATTTCACAAGGAGACCAGGGAGTTTATGCAATCTGACCTGCTGGAATACAAGATGGTGCTCGAACTCACTCACGCGTTTTACCAAGATAACAATGCCGAGACTGGTGCTTATAAGGACTAAGATCACGAAAAATTCGACATTCTTGTAGACATTTTCAGTAACCTAGCACTAAAAAATTGGAAGGCCTGAAGAAGACAGACGGTGACAAGAACAATGACTTCGTGTTTCTGGACGAACAAATGAACTTGTGGATAGACCACAACTGATCGCTTCACAAAAAGTTGGAAATTACTTGCACACCAACGAGACTGTCTGTAGTCGAAGAACTGAAGGAGGGAGGCTACATACTATGAGTTGGTTGGGAATCGCCCACGAACTGAAGGCAGTCATTAGGTGCAACTACTATTGTCACAAGGTCACGATTTCTGGGATGAACGACCTGTTTCAAGCTGACCTCTTTGAGGTAATACTGTATGCTCAGGTCAACAAGCGCTACAAATACAAGTTGACAGTCATCGATGCCTATAGCAAATTCGCCTGGGCCAGGCTGGTCAATACAAAGAATGCATGTGACATCACCAAGGATATGGCAGATGTGTTGTATGAAGGACATATCCCGACTAATTTGCAAACCGACCAGGGCAAGGAATTCTACAATTCAAAGTTCAAGACCCTGATGAAGAAACCTAATTTTAATCATTGTTCTATGTACAGCAATCTCAAAGCATCCATCGTCGAGAGGTTCAATATGACTCTGAAGGACAAGATGTGGAAGCAGTTCGTGGCGAATGGCAGTTTCAAGTTGCTGAAGCTACTGCCGAAACTCATCAGCGAGTATAATTAACACCATTCATTCTACCACTCGCACAAAGGCCAAAGACATCAAGGACGACTCCCAGCTTCGGACCGTGTATTCCAACCACAAGAAGAAGGACCAACGCAAGCCTAAAGTCAAGATCGGCCACCTGATGCACGTCTCCAAACAGAAAGGCATCTTCGAGAACGCGTTTACAGCGAATTGGAGCCCCGAATTGTTTCGCATGCGATGTATACGCAACTATGCTCCGAGGATCTACTATCTCAAAGAGCTGAACAACGTACCTATCCATGGATGTTTCTACATCGATGATATCCAGCCTACAACATTTCAAGACATGTATTTGGTCGAGAAGGTACTGAAACGATGTAACGGAAAGGCATAAGTAAATTGGTGGGGTTTCCCTGTCTGCTTCAATTTCTGGGTCGCTGAAGCGGACAACGAGAGGTGAAATCGCAGTGGAAGTGGAATATGTATGTAAAGACTTTTATTCAATGTGTATGTGTATCCTCATATAATTTCAAATTAAAAAAAAAAAAATTTAAAGATTGTCCTTAAAATTTGAAATATTATTAGCAAAATAGTAATCACTTTATGTTTGGAGTCACCAAAATACATTTGTAAATGGACGACATAGAAGCTCTCTGGTGGTAAATGTTAAAAAAGTAATAACTAGCAAACTCTACAATAACCAATATTGGACAAATATATGTCAAAGTCGTAATTTAGTGGTCAATGAGCAGATACGATTCATTGACTGGTTATGGTGGAGGGATAATTTTTGTCACGTTAGGACAATGATTCTTTTTTGTGTATGGAGGGGGAGGAGGGTTTGGTGGTTGAGGGGTGACCAAGGGAAGAGGCTATAATGTAATATGTTACTCGATTTTTAAGAATTTTTTGTGACTTTTCTCGATTTTCTTATGATTGGGAGGGGTTGGCGGCTGAGTTTCGCCCGGTGGACGTGTGGGGTGGGGGGGTGAGGCGAGGATGGTGGGATGAGTTTGAGTTTAACGTTATATTTTCATCGATTTTTAACAATTGTTTTTTCACTACAAAAATTACATACTTAATATTTGACTCTTATTAACATAAAAAGAAGCATTGCCAAATGTAATATGCCAATAATATAGCGTGACATAGCCCAAGCCTCCTTCAGGGGCGTCACACACTTATGTATTTGGCGTTTGCTACATATTTATGTTTAGATTTTAAGAAAAATTGCTCATTAGATTTATTAATATATTTAAAGTTTTATAATGAGTATTTGGGTTATTGTACAGATTGAAATTGTAGAAATTAATTTGTTTTCGTTTCGCGGTAATTAAAGGGCTAAGCACTAATGATTGAGATCTGTATTAATACCTAATTTAAAATGTTTTTGCTGAATAGACTAAGGAATAAAAATTTATACAATTTCGTCGCTAAAACATACTTAACTTTGAATTTTGGCTATAATTACTGTTAGATAATAGTGTCCATAAAAATAGGTCAACTAAAATTTTTACTTTCACTGGTCTTTTGTTTGGTTATGATGTGACATGAAACATGTGTTGTGTGATGGAAGTTACGAGAGTGTGCGTGAACTTCTCAAGTATCCACGAGTGTCTTATGAATGTACCTTGAACTGAGCTTCTGACCTTCCTACACTCTGTGTGGACACTAAGAGGCATTCGAACACTTTAGTGATTGTCATTCGAATACAAAGTGTTTCTAAAACATGGGGACAAATTTCGGCATTGTATTCCTGACGTAAATATAAGACTAGAATGTAAGTACCACTTTCTTGTCAAGTGATTATTAAGGGAGCTGTGTGCCACTGAAAAATCCTCAATTAAATTTACATACTCTGTTTGTGGTTTGCCTACCTGGTATATCCTGTTTTGAATGTTCAAAATTAATTATCTCATAAAAGGTTCATCTGAGTGTGTTCCGACAAGACTACCCTATTTGTTAATGTAGGCATTTTGATTCAGAGTTTGTCTTTAAAATTGCTAAGAACTCAGTGTTACAAAGTTTAATGCAAACATAGGGTGCCAACAGCAATTTCCAACAAAAGTTTGCGCGGGGGGGGGGGGGGGGGGGGTTTACATTTCCGACCCCGCGTTTTTAGGGGTGTAAGATTTCCTTAATACAAAACACTATTCACCGATTTATTGCTTAATCACAAGTGTTTTATGATATTTTAAACTATACACTGAGAGAAAATCGAACAAAATTTTTTTGTATAGGGTGAAATACATATTTAGGTGCCCAACAAAATATATTGTTGAGCAAACAACAATCTTATAAACACATTAATAAAACAATAAAAAAAACTGACAAATTAAACTGCAAAACTTGTAATATTTCTTTGCACACGTTGCCTAATATTTGCAGTATATCTATTTAAAAGCTTTCTAGTATCGTCGGCTCTCACATTAGCTGGGGTCACTGAGGTATGATGCTCGGACGCAGGTGATAAAGGTTCAAAACTCGGTCTAACGTGTAAAACTCTTTTATATCGGCCCAAACTGTTTAATGTACGTGTAGCCAAACCAATATTTAGTTGCAACAACCGAATCTTATAGTTTGGGGCAACCAAATGAGAACAACAAAATAATTTGGTTTCAGCAACAAAATATTTCATTGCCCCTATACAGACAAATAATTTGGTTGCACCAAATTCAACAAAACCTTTTTCTCAGTGTACACATTTTAAAAGTCACATTTTGAGGGTTCATAGCTCCCTTAATAATCACTTTAATGGATAAGTTGTACGTATATTTTCTTAAGGAATTGTTTGTCCAAGTTTGTCACCATGTTTTATAAACACGAGGTATAATATGATTTCGATCTCTATCCATGTTCATCGTACACCCATGGCCCTTAGAAATAAAATAATAATAAAAAACCATTAAATTATTAATTAAAATTAATTACTTTAAAAACTGCAACAGCAGCATCTTATGGTAATTTTTTTTTCAACGGAGTCTCACCCGCGAAGGGTTTCTAATAATAAGAGTGATAAATCTTTATTTCCATTACCGCATGACTTGGCTAATATCGATCTGGTTCAGATGGGCGGGCGAGTGAGAGGCTCACAGACACACACTTCTCTTCCATTCACCCGCGGCGGCGATGGGAAACCACTTAAGGGGAAAACCCACACCACGTGGCCGCCCATCGTGCTCGAACCCGCGACGCCGTGTTTCGCAGTCCACCGTGCTGACCCCATGACGAGACACATTTGGCGAGCGATTTTCAACTCTCTGTGTTGATACGTGATCTCTGTGGTCGTTTACAGCCGAGGAATTACATTGAAAAACGGAAGGTCCGGGTTCGTACCTTATTCCGATTATCTGGCAACCCTAGCATTGACTGGCCAGTGAATCAAACACGCACATATATACACACTCGACCGATGAATTTAGGGTACATTTTAATCACCAAATAATTTACACGATAAAGAAGGTGAAACATACGACCAATGGTATAAAGTATATCCTAGGGACGTTACACATTTGTGAAGAAACAGTACACGAATAGCTAGGTTATTACAAATATTGGAGAAAATATTTAAGATAGAACACTGAGTATCTCGATAATGTGTAACGGAACAAAGATCTGCAGCACCATAACACCTGTTGCTGTCATAAAATTATTTTATGAAACTAATTGTGGTTAATATCCTTAGTTAAGCTTAATCTCCATGATCCTGTAGCATACTTGCAATTTATAAGTGGGTCATTAATTCGCATGTCTCAACGTTCCACATTATCAAGACACTCACTGTTCCATCTTAATCATTTTCACCATTATTTGTGATTAACTAGTGCTTCAGGTACTACTTAAAAAATTTGTACTGCCATTAGGATTCACTTTAGACCATAGGTTGTATATCTTTATTTTCACTTTTTTTTCGCGATAAATATGCAGCCGAAGCTTGTCGGTCAAATTAAGTTACAGACTGTATTCTCTCTTTCTATACATATATACAGATACACACACGCAGGCTGTACTATCATAAGAATTCTGAAATTATCAAGAGATTACTGATAAATAATTAGCCTACTTTTCTCTACATTGGTGCAAATAAGATTTTGTGATACTTCATTGCCAAATTCGAACGAAATCGTTTGATTGTTTTCCGAAATGCGGCATAAAAATTTATTATTTCATGTAGGACTATCTTACAAGATGGTGGAGAAATGAGGCTTTTCGTAGATAATTTTGATGGATAAAATCGATACAGATTCAGCATTAAAAAGTTAAGTTGAAATTCGTTTCGTAGTTTGGTAGATAAAAAATTCTTAGCTAAAATGTTCATATATGGCCGCCATTTTAAAAAATATGCGTGTAGGTATGACACTCTCAAAGTTTATAACTTTACATGGCCTGCCATAGTGCTACATGAGTGCCAAATTTGGTAGAAATCGCTGGTTTTTTCGAAGATATCACGCAACTTTGAGTTGTCATATGATACTATTTTACAAAATGGCGGGAAAAAAGATTTAGTGTAGACACATTTGATGGTTGAAATATACACAGCCAGCATACAAATTTCCATTCGGAATAATTACACTGTTTCGACGATATAACGTACAAAATATTTGGCTATATGGCCGCCATTTTGAAAATATGTGTCTGACATACCTAAAACATACCAGTTAACAGCATCTACCGCAGCACTACTAGTTTGACATATTTGGTAGGGATCGGTCAATGAGTATCTGAGTTATGACATACAAATTTCATTTATTCGTGTGGCACGAACTTACTAAATGGAGGGAAAAAGATGCTCTGTTTGAACACATTTGATGTTTTATATATACTACCAGCATACAAAGTTAAGTTAGAATTGATTACACGGTTTCGATGATATAACATGATATGCTAAAATAGTTAGACTACCGCCATTTTGAAAATAAGTGTCTGATATACCTTAAACATATTTGTACATATGAACTGCAACAGTACTACTTGTTTTCCAAATTTGGTAGCAATCTGTCAATTGTTTCCCGAAATATTACAAAAAAAATTTATCAATTTATTTAGATCTAGCTTACAAAATTGCAGACAAAAGTGGTTGTTTCTTTTTTTTTTTATATGATCCCTGTAATATATACTGTCAGCGTATAAAATTTGATTGAAATTGGTCAAATAGTATGGTAGTTATACTAAATAAATCTAAAATATTCATATGGCCACCATTTTGAAATTAAATGTATGACAAAATTTAATTTCTTATATTTACCTGGACTATCGTAGTATTACTTAGTTTCAGCAGTGAATGATATCTCCCGCACGTAGGGAATCTTTCTCATTGGACGGTATGTTCTACTGTGTACAGTGCAGACCACTTCATACACAACGTCCCATATAGGGGACACTGTGAATGTAAACCTTAAGAAGCATGTAGATTGGAACGGTAAATTAGGGAACAGTTTGTTAGAGTGTAGCCTACTAGAAATATTATGTTTGGTATTGATTTATAAATTATTTAATTAATTTTGAAACGACTTTCGTAGGTATTTAATCGTTTATTAGGCGGATTTCCAGCGAGTAACAATTTCCTGATACAAATTACATATTGAAAAATAGTGCGTGTCGCAGTGGGTTTGGGGAAGGGGTTTTTAGAAATAAATATGCCAGGCAGTGGAAAAGTTTGGTTTGAACTACGCAAAAAAAAAACATATCAAACCAATCTACTTCCGATTCCGAACTCCACGCTTTGAAAAAAACAACCGAGAAAAGACAGCAGAAAAGTTATAGTATGGGTTTTTAGCATCGCAGCAGCTAAACCAGTATACTAGCATCAAAATATTATTTAATTTTGTTGCCGTTCTAGTTAATGGGGTAAGAATCCAAGTGTTACTGAAGTACAGTCATGTTGGAAAGCCTGTACTCTCTGGCAGCCGATTACTCCACTGTACACTGAGGAAAATGTTTGTTTCAATCAAACAAAGTTGGTTTGGTGCAACGAAATGAAACGTTTGTATAGGGGTAATGAAATATTTTGTTGCTGATACAAAATTATTTAGTTGTTTCTATTTGGTGGTCCCAAACTAAGATTTGGTTGATGCAACTAAAGATTTGTTTGGCTCTACAGTTTCAGTTAATAAGAAAAAGAACAAGTCCGACCGAGATTCAAACCCAGAGCGTTTGCGCCTGAGTGTTACGCCGTTACAGTCTCAGCTAAAGGACTACTCATTTTGTTTGAATTTTGTTACACAAATACATTTCAAATACTGGGCAACGTACGTAAATAAGTATTTCAGGTTTTACAGATTTAATTTTTAGTTTCCTGTTAGAACTTGTTTAGTTGGGTTGTCTATACCATTATTAAGCGTAAATAAATCCACTAAAAACACTGTTACTATATTAAGTCTCATGAAAAATACGAAATATTTTGCTGTCCTTTTGAACGAAGAAAATCAAATGTGTGGCCAAACAAATTTATACAGTTGATTCAACCAAATACTCTATTTTGTTGACTGAAACAAACCTTTATCTCAGTGTAGAAAGCAGTTATATAATTATTTGGACTTACGAGTTGTGAAAATTAAGTATGTGGACTGAGGCTAAGATAAGAAAGTTTAAGACTCATGTAGTATTTAATCCCCTTGAGAGTAGCCTCCTTCAGAAACCAAAAGTTCCATCCAGCGTCGTTTCAATTGTTGTAAGCATGCCTTGGACGTCTTTTCTGGGATAGTGCACGGCTACCTCGCCACATTCTGTTGAATTTACTCGACTTATTGAAGTAATCTTCCTTACAAGCGGGACCTGACTTTTTGGGAAGAGGTAAAAGTCACAGAGTGCGTTATCTTGGGACTACGGTGCCAGCTTGATCTGGGTAATGTTGTGCTTGGCGGAAAACTTGCTGCACAAGTTGCGCTGAATGGTAGGTGCGTTTTCATGGCGGAGTTGCCACTCACTGGATGCACGCAACTCTGCAATATATGGCCTGACGAATGCCATCATTCGACCACCGCAACACTTCATGGTAGTAGTCCCTATTTATCGTCTGGCCAGGTGGAGAGACTTCACATTGCTTTGTCTCATCCGTGTTTTCTTGGGTCTCAGGAAGGTCTGGGTCTTCCACTGCGAACGTTGAGTCTTGATTTCGGGGTCATGGACATACATAAACGATCGCCAGCTATTATGACATTTTTCACAAAGTTCTCGTCGTTCATTGCTCATACAAGGCGATCTTGGCGCAGCTCAAAGCAGGTTTTCCATGTTGTCACCCGAGTGAACTTATGGCACAAATATGGCAGACACGCAGCTCATATCCAGCCCTTCAGCACAAACGGACTGAACTGAACCGAAAAATGTTGGTGAAATTTAATGCTGATTCTCTGCTCAACTTTGCCGTTGCAAATGCGACGATCGCAACCACACGTATTCGTTCAAGGCGCTGCTGTAAACAAGCGAGTGTAGCTATGACGTGCCTGGCGGGTTTCAAGGTCAACATACGTTAAGTGATTTTTCTTCGCTTATATTCGCTTCGAGCGTATATAGAGCCAGGGCCGATACTACTTGATCCCAGTTCTATGCTATGGGCGGCCGCACACAAGCCACTTTTGTGGCAGCTACAAAAGTGGCTGCCACAAATCATTGCATGGCCGCACACGAGACCACTTTAGTGGCTTGTTGCGGGCCACTATTAAGAGTAACCTGGCAAGTTTAATCATGAATGTCGTAGAAAGTGCGTGTGTTGTTGCTGTCGTTCTCCGGAACAGGAGAAGGAAGCATTGCCACAGAGAGTTTTCAATTCATCCGTTTACCAGCCAAAGGTTTTTGAAGGAAAATTTTTACACTTTACATAATGATCTCAGACAAAATCAGAATATATTTTTTTAAATTTCTATAGAATGAGCGCAAAAACTTTCGATGAGCTTGTAAAAATTCTTGGCCCAGTCTTCGTCCGTCAAGACACCGTGATGAGGAAATGCATTTCATTAGAGGAGAGGATTTCAGTAACATTAAAGTACTATATGTACAAACTGTATTGTATTATGTTTTATGCTTTATTTACTATAATTTACAGATTTACTTCACCGAATAAAAAATGCAGAGCCTTGAGAATACATCGATAAGTACGATTGTTGTGAAGTAGATGTATCACGTGAGACAGGGCGTAAGACATGAAGTTCCGTGTAGTTCGACGTACCACTTGTCATGGCTGACGTTGATGACTGTACTCGAACATGGCGGTTCTTCCCAGCTTGACGTCATTTTTGCGGGAGGCTGCAGTAACACTGTTACTGTTGGTTAAATGTGGTTTTCATGGATGGCCCGTCCATGTTTCGTACCCGCCTCATGACACTGAGAATCTAGATTTTGGCTGTGTATTTTTGATCATCGTCAATTTTTTTAAAGTCGCCTAGAAGTGAAAGAAGAAACATTTTGTCCTCTTCTTCCTCTCGTTAATTTTGCAAAATGTGAAGAAGTTGTTTTTCGTATGTAAGGCTCTTCTCCTTCCTCTTCTTGTTGGTATCAACGTTGACGCCATCCGCTTTCCCCTAGCCCGTTTGCCTGCAGTGGCCGGCAGCCGCTGCAGCTACCAGCACTCTACCGGGCGCTCGTGCGCACCGGTTGGAGAGTGCACCGCATCGGTCGAACCGCGAAGACTTCAGTTACGAGTGCGGCCGCAGGGACCGAAGAGAGCGCTCGTGAGTGAGCAGGAAAGTGCAAGTGTTGAGGAAGCCACGTGCGCACTTGTGTTAAAAGGAGACCCTGCAAATATGGGCCTAAGTGTAATCAAGCTTAATTAAGAAACGCTCGAGGACGCCCTTTCACGAAACGGCCAACCAAGGAACCCTATAATATTTTGATGCCCCCGCGGGCATTAGTGTTTTGTATTTTTCATTAATTACCATTTTCACGTGTTTCAACCACATTTCGTTTCATACAGTGTAATATGTCAATTAAAGGGTTCCTGTGTCAAGGGTAATTGTTTTTGTAAGTTTTGTAGCATTTAAAGTAACGTGGATGCGTTTTCTGGAGTTTGAGAGTGTAAGAACAGTCCGCGCGGCTGGCCTGCCCGCCAAACCTCGGCCGGAATGCCGCATGGGACAGTTAGTCATACTGCGGTGTCTCGAGGAGTTGGACGTGCTGACCGATGGGGTCGCGTTTCGCGGGCCTGGGCGGCGCTTCATCTTTGTTCACTTATCCCTTCACAGCAATAGACATTAATTTACCGGAACCTTTGTTTACTTTGCCGCCGCCCAAGATTCTCTACTCCTCCCTCCCCGTGGAATAGCATCGCCCGAGAAGGCTTAAGTTTTCACGCAAATTCTTTGCCGCCTTCAGGCCGTTTGTACAGTGTCACCCTGCCGGCGGGTTAAGCCCGTCACCGTGTATAAGTTAGCTTCCTGGAGGAGCTACTAATAAAACCCAATGATTCAACGTAAAATGGTGTGCGTTCTCATTCGGGTTGCCTACGGGACATAGGGGCACGGGCCCCTACCTTTCCCACCAATTAATAAGGGTTACGTATCAGTGTTTTGTATTATCTTTCAGTGCTTTTATCTACGTACAACTAATTATGGGTGTGTGAGCCGCCCCAATATCTCACTGCGCAGGGTTTCAGTAACATAACTGTTTTTATATTCATCACGACGGTCGGAACAGCTGGAGGACACCGCTCGTATGTGGTCGGCACACGACCCAGAGAGAAGAAGAGTCTGCTCTACGCTAGCTAGTTGGTATTACATTTAAAATACCTGGCGCCCGTCATCTACAAATAGAAGAGTTGGTAAGAATCTACGGAACATTTACCTGTCCCGCTCCCAACCTTAATGAAAACCACTTTGCTCCATTACATTGCCGTCAACGTTTCTTACTCGTTTCCTCCCAGTCCTTGCAGTCACCACTGGGGAATTGATGCTCACTGATTCTTCATCCGCGGCTTCCTCTTCATCTTCGTTATCTTCATGGAATATATCCTCAGGTGTGTTATAATTCGCAGATGTTTTACGTGTTTCAGGAGTGGACTGAATAAAGAGACAACTTTCCAAATAAATATACATTTCTTCTTTTTGTGGGCTGGGCCACTCTTTAGCTGCTCATTCATTTCTCGTTTAAAGCAAAACGGAAGAGATTTACACCGTCGCTGAACAACTTTATCTGAAACAAATAATAAAATGGTATTCTCCATGTACAAGTTACACATGTACGAATCAATTACAGTATCATATATGAATATATACACACACCAGATTGTGGCAGCATATTAGAGTAATATCGCATTTGAAATACAGAAACATCAGCTGATATTCGTGAAGCAGTCGCGGCATCCCTAAATAACATGCTCTTGTGTTTGAGCAGCTTGGCATAACAAATTGCAACAGGTTTTTTAAGATTTTACAGTGTTTTAAGCTATACTCGTACACCAGTACTGAATTAAAATGGCATATTTGAGATTTAAATACCTGAACGAATTATTTATAGAAAATTTATTTTGATATCCCACTAAAAAATAACATGGTATTGATATGTTTTGACAGTCAGTTAGAACACACATGGTGGCGGAAGAATACATAATATGTTGGTTTACAGTGCGCTACTTTCATATTATCTGTCAATATCTGGAAAACTTATACGAGACAGAGTATATTTAACCTCCACACTCATGCTATATTTCACCGTTATATAGAGTACGAATGATTTTCTTTTCATTTCAGGTACTTGGTATCTGGGAACAGTTTTATATCAATTCACTACCGATTTATACTGGGGGAAACAACTATTGGAGTCATCGTTAAGGACACACGTGAAAAATTCTGGAGTATCTTGTAACCTCTGTACATGCCAGAATTAAATGAAAGTGATTGGATAGCATCTGCTGACCGGCTTTACAGAACCCCAATACCGTAAGGGCAATAGATGGCGAGCATATACGTATGATCAAGCCTGGATGAAATGGTTCTGAATTTATGAACTATAAACATTACTTTTCAATCGGGCTCTTGGCAATAGTTGACGTTAAATATTCTTTCTTGTTTATCGATGTTGGATCATTTGGTAAAACTGGGGACTTAAATATATTCAAACGTTCTGCTTTAGGCAAGAGCCTTGAAAGTAATCAATTAACGTTCCCTGCAAAACGGCCTATTCCCAATAGCATTTATAAAACTCCTATGTTATTCGTTATAGTAGGGAATGCAGCCTTAGACTTATCTGAACATGTTATGAAGCCATATACTGTCAAACACATAAGCGTCAAAGAAAGCAATTTCAACTACAGGTTAAACAGAGCAAGATTAGTGGTAGAAAGTGCGTTTGCCATATTTGCTAGTGAGTGGAGAATATTTCACAGAGCATTGGATCCACGAAATACTGTGGACTGTGACACACTCGTAAAAGCTGCCTGCGTTCTTCATAACTTTGTGTGCCAAACAGACTATACTCTTTACAATTGTCCATAGGGATCACAAACATGGCAATATAAGATTTAAAATTAACTATTACAGTGAGAAAAATAAATATTAAATCCACCAATAATTCGAATATGGCAAAACAAATATGTTATACAGTTGCCATGACAACATTTTGTAAGATAAAACAAATTTTGAAGCCCAACAATATATTATTGTATATTTCACAAAATATTCATTTCGGTTTACACGTTTCGAAGTACAACAATGTAACGTACATTTCGCACAATATGTCAATTTACAAAATTATATTTGTGGATTTCAGAAATTGTTCCGGCCTACACAATATTTTGTAACGGCAGCTGTATATATTTGTCACCATTTTTAAACAAATAATTATTTGTTTCATATTTTTTCTCAGTGTGGATATTTCTCTTACAATACTGTATTACGGATGGGGATTAATGGTAATTAATAGAGAATTTCAGTGGTACTATTTCTCACAAAGTGTAATCCCGTGAGGCAAATAAAGTTTTACAAAACAAAAGAATAGGCCTAGGTGTTTACTCACCTCTTTGTGCTCTCTCTTGTGGCGTACGTGACGTCCAATCGTCGAAGACTGCTTCGCACACCTTCTTCTACAACCTTTGCTATCACCTCTGCTGTCACTACATCCACGGATACTGCTGTCGCACAATGCTGGGCGATTTTTGATCTCTGAAATAAGATTTTCTACATCCAAATCATCCACCTCCATTACAACAACTGCACGTGTCTACCGTATGAAAAGCTGGGCGAGACTGGTTTGTCATCTGTATGCGTCACTATTTGCATCGTTTTCTCCACACGCGCACAAGATCGGGCCACAAAACGCCGCCCGTTTGCGGTTCCCTATATGATTCCATGATTCCTCAAATGTGTGTCTCGGCCACACCAAAATCGCGTGGCTCCAAAAATTGAACCAGAAGCAACTTTTAGTGGCCAAGCCACTTCTTGTGGCTTGTGTGCGGGTTATAATATATTTACTATTGTTTCCATTCTGTAAAATTGGCCACCACGACAGCGGTTGCCACAAAAGTGGCTCGTCTGCGGCTGCCCTAAATGTGACCCAACGCGAGATAGTAAGGTCGGGTTTGCGAAAAACTCAAGAACGCAAGAAAAGCAAAGACGCGAAAATGTCGAACATACATAATCCAGACGTACAGTAAAAAAAAAAAAAAAAAAAAAAAAAAAAAAAAAAAAAAAAAAGCAAGAGTGCTTGCACCGAACGCAACAGTTGGTCAACTTTAAAATTCTTTCGTTTTGGCTTCCGTTTCCGCCTTCTACATTTACAGCACGACTTTCTGGAAATGTTGATAATGCACATAATGTATATGGAAGGCTTCGGTACCCTCTTTTCTTTACACTTGTGTCTGCATGCATGTGTGTTTTGTTCTTGAATATGAGTATATATTTGTATGATTACCAGGCGTTGAACAGTATGTATAAAATATTTGGAGAGAGTTTGGAGCGAGAGTGGAAGAAGATAATGAATTACATTATCACAGTGAACGCAAGCATTAACGGATGTGGATGTCGCTGTCTCTTCTGAAGCTTCCATTTTTGGAAGCGAATCACATTTGATAGTGGCATCAGAGATTCTTTCATTCATCCCTTACCCATTAACGCGTATTCCAACTGTACATTTGTTTGTTCCCACACGAACAAAATATTGCAGGCGTTCATGAAAAAAACACGAACGTAACAGAAACATTGAAAAATAACTGTTGGGCTTTTGTGCAAATTCAAGTTGTAAGATTGGCGACTGCTTGCGTCTTGATGTGTTTGTTATCGATCAAGGAAATCTTGTACATACTACGTTTTGCGTCATTGCGTTCTTGCATTAATAATTATTTAATTTTTTAATAACCCTGGCCTTAGTGTCAATTGTTTTCTAACTTTCTTCCTCTTTTAATGGTAAAGGCTGTTCATGATAAAGTGTGCACTTTTGAAATCAACCTTAGAAAAATTGCACTGCCCATGCCTGCATATATTTTAACGGGCACACTGAGTGACATGCGCCTGGTAAAGTTGGTAATGATGGATGGAATGTAATTCTATATTTTAACGACGAATAAAAAGTGTCAGGTAACCATTTGTGATGATTTAAGTTATTTCCTACGCTTTCTTTTTATTTTAACGCCTCAATGTGTAAAAATTATCAGAGTTATAAGATTTTTAATTTAATAATAATTTCATAATTTCACTTAACTGACGCATGAATAAAGTGATGAAGCCCATAGCAATGTTGATTTTATATAAGGTGGAAGAATACACAACGTGCATACAAGTATATACTAAACTGGGCTTTCAAAAGTGCTCATTTTACCGTGAATATCCTATAATTATCATACAACAATTTTTTTCCATGTTTTTCCCTGAACAAATGTTTAACATCATTAAATTAATTCGTATAAGAGGAGCTGAGCGGCATGGAATTTAATTTGAAATTTTTGAATCAAAATCATTTGAATGTGAGTGGGTTAACATACCATATGAAATTTGGTTACATTCTTTTCAATGTAACCTAATACCTGAAATAACATAATCAAGATTGTTTGGGTTTTGTTATTGTATTAAATACATACATTTTTCCTTCCGGAACCAATGGCGAAATCACCACTGCTTATAGTTATTTTGATAGACCTAAACTGTAGACGTTTAGCAATATTTGGATTGCACGAACAGCCTACCTGATTGCTGTCCGTATGTAAACAGTTTTGGTTGATGATATCTAAAGAAATGTGTTTCTTACAGCTACATTTTTCCTCACTGAACGTTTTGCGCTAGAGAATTTTCACACAACATGGAGTCGAATTAATTTTGTTCCGGGCGCGCGCATTTAATCTGCAAGCCAAACTGGGGATAAAATCCCCCCCCCCCCCCAAAAAAAAATTGAAAGGTTAGGTTCACATTGTACTTTCGGATTAATGTTCTCGTGGTTAGTTTATGACTTGCCGCTTGCAAGATGAGACGCGATCAGCGGAAAGTCCTAATAGCGCACGCCATCGAAACCGAAAACTGAGGCGTGTTATCGAATTTCAAAGTGCATTTGCACAGTTCGGTTGATCGGCCAGGATTGGGCGGCTCTTATCAACGAGGTCTTGAGAGCCGATGCGGGTGAAATGAGGTGAGAATGGAGCAGCGCCGGAATGCAAGGGCGGGAGAAACGGGATATCCCCGAGAAAACCTGCCGACCAGCGGCATCGTCCGGCACAATTACCACTTGCGAAAATACGGGAGTGACCCGGCTGGGGATTGAACCTGGTTCGCCTTGGTAGGAGGTGAACAGTCTAACCGCTCAGTCACCGCGGCCCCTAAATAAAATAAGTTTCAGAAGAGTTATTCCCTTTAACGTCCAGATCACTGCTTTCTAAATTACCAATTGGGTGAGCATCATTTGGCCTAAAATTATTTAGCCTGAAGTCACTTGGCCTAAAATTACTAAGCCTAAATTCACATGTCCTAAAATTGTTACCCTAGTCATCCAGCTTAAAATTTTTTGTCCTAATTTCACTTTGCCTAAAATTATTTAGCCTAGTCACTTGTCCTAAAATTATTTAGCCTAAAGTCACTTTGCCTAAAATTATTTGCTCTAAAATTTGCCTTTTTAAATAAAATCCTTAGTAGTGAGATTTGTAGGTTAGTTGCTTTCATGGAAGCTAGTAAACTTAGATAATATTTGTAAGAAGCTAGGTTTAAAATTTTTGTAAACGTGGTTTATTAACAGGCAGCATTCTGTTAATTATGTTTTTAGGTGTAGCTATCTCTCTTTTAATATTAAATTGAATAATGTGCTAGGTTTGTACCACTGATATAACGTTTAACATATAACGGTTGTGCATTAGAAGTTTTTGGCACAAAATTTTGTGAAGTTGTGTACGACTCAGAATTCTGATGGTATTATTACATTAATGCTCTTCATCGCAGTTGTTCCAAGACTTTTGAGTATTTTAGAATAGTATGAAATCCGATCGCACTAAATTCAGTGGTTTTCTATACTGAAAATGTAAATGTCCAATTTGTGCTACAATAATTGCAGTAAGAAATAACAGTAAAAATTTGAACACGCACTTTTGCCTATGCGGCCAGCTACAGCGCAATATAATAGCATGAAACGGCTGCCTGCTAGCAGTAATAGCATAAGGAGAATTGGAAAAGTTTCTATTTTTTATGCTGTGTTATATGCTGGCCAATCACAAGTTTCCAATTACAGGAGCAACGGTAAACGAACTTGTGGTAGAAGAGTATTTAAATGACCTTCGTAGTTGTCTACATTTCTGAATTCCATTTACTTCCACGAAAATTTCTATCCGCACTACGTTTGTGTTATGAAGATGATAATAATTTGTTGTATATTTCGTGTGTTTTAGTTTTTGTCAGTTGTAAACAACCCGAATGTATGTTATCAAATTTAAAACAGAGCGAAGTTACTGAGGAATTGTTTGCATTTTTACCAAGATTACTGTTAATGTCCACGTCTTTATTACATAAGGTTAGCCAACACACTGGTCGTAAATATCCGCGATAACTGTAAAACATGCCATTTTTCAACCTCGTTTCTCATTGATCGCAGAAATGTTTCCTTACTGGGGTTGTGCAATGTTAGGTAGAAACTTAACGAAAGTAACGTGTTACTCCGGAATCAATTACTTTAAAATAACTTTTGGGGGCGGGGGTAACTGGTTTCATTTTTTGTAAAGTAACTTGTAACATAAAAAAGTTTCAACTTGTAACTTAACAAAGTTACTAATTAATTGGAACGGCCAGAAAAATAAAAGCTACTTTTTACGTTACTTTTCGCTTCACAATATTTTAATCTCATGTGCAGACAGAATAGATGAAGTCAGGAGTTCTCGCTTGAGGTCGTCCACATTCCTAGAACTAGTACCGTTACATACACTGCCATCTGCCCTGTCCCTTACCCGTTAATATTTTCTTTGCCATGTGAACCTGATACTTGAAACTGTGATGATAGTGAAGAAAACTGTTAGCCATTTCCTAAACTTAAAGATTATGTCTTTGGTAGTATATAAATAACAACAACTTAAATATATAAGTAAATGTTTACTATGCGTTAACAAATATTTATTTATATCGAGGGTATCTTCACCTAACATGAGGAAAGAACTACTGAATATAAGAAAATGCCCAGATTGTGAGCGCGTGTGCACTTATGTATTGTATGCACATAAGAAGATGCCGTTAGAATTTACCGATTTAGTAAGCTAGATGATTATGTACCATTATTAATCATTTTCTTGCATAATACTAGAACTATAAATTTAATTTTAAGATATAGTTACATCTATGTAGTTCAGGAATAATGTAAATAAATTAAATTTATTTATAAACATTTCATTTGCTTGAAATGTATTTTGTTTTAGTTTTTTAGAAATTATAATTTAGGGCATTTTTATAAACACTAAAGAAACCGCCAGTAATAGAATCGGCACAGAAACCTATAAAATAGTTACTGATTGAATAATTTGAATTTTTAATTAGTCCCACCAGGAGTAGAATTATAAGAAGTCTGGGACGGACACCGGGGTTCAGAGCGCCCAAGTCGACCGGCCGTCATGTTGTGAAGTTGCCGCCCGCTATCTTGGAAGCCAGTACCAGTTGGACGTTGACCTTTGACCCTTGACCCCTGCCCTTAACCTTTGACTTGTAAAAATCCCCCAAAAAAATTATCCAAAAGAAATACCAAAAAATTCGCAAACAAAATCATAAATAACTTATCACTAAAAGGTTATTACATATTTTCTAAAAAAAAAAAAAAAAAAATGTATTAAAAATTATTAAAAATTATTTTAAAATTTCCATCATACGCCATCTTGTTCGGTGCAACCGACTGCCATATTGATAGGCGACACAGCTGTAGCTCCCTTTCGTTCGTCCACCATGTTGGTAGATGTTGCAGCCACCATATTGGCAGGCTTTCACCTGCGTTCGGCCCCCATCTTGGTAGATGTGTTTCGACCACCATATTGGTAGGCGTCACACTCATCATGTTGGTAGACGTCATTTGTTTAGGATTTAGTTTCTCACATTCGTTCGACGCCATATTGGTATTTTTTCGTTTTTCTTTTGTTTCAGAGTTTGTCGTCTCGTTCGTTCGACCTCCAGCAGACGACTGTCACTAATGTCTCTCATTGGCTAATTAGATGCGTTCGCTCCATCCCCACCTCTGTTTCTCATTGGCTTATTACTCGGGTGTCTTCGGAAACCGTTGTTTCGACCAATCAGATGCCTTCGTTCGAACTCTAACAATCTTTTACATTGGCCAGTTACCCACACTCCTATTTACTCAGTGGCCAGTTTTGTCAGTCAACCAGGCACCTTTTTTCGATCCTCGCCAATGCTTCCCGTTGGCTAATTACTCACGTGATGATCTTCCCGACCAATCGGCGACCTACTACTACTATAGTCGAACTTACTGACTATTGTTATTTCCCCTTTATAAGGCGCACCACGAGCCTCACTCAGGAAGTTGTCATTTTCACCCCGCTCTTGGAGATGTATGCGTGTTGTGCGTGCAGTCATAAAATCCTTTCGGCCATCTTGGCATTTGGAAGGGTGCGCTCACTTAGTGCCTTGGACAAACAGGACGAGTTGCGGTACCTGCTGAAAGAATTTTTCCTGGTCTACGCACCTTACGAAATGTCGACCGTATTCGAGTATTTGCCGACCAACCTACAGCTGGACGATTGACATACAGAACTGCCTCCCGTGCAAGGAGTGTCTCGAGGTCTGCACCTCCTCGGTTCCTGACAAGCCGCATCGCAGGGGGTGGTGCATGGCCCACCGAGCAGCCCTCGTGACGCCTGTGGAAGACGACGTGCAAGTTTTCTACTTGCAAACAGTACCTACAGAAGACGCCGTCGTGACGTCTGCGCCCGTAGAAGACGCCCTCGCGACGTCGGCACCCGTCGAAGACGCCGTCCTCGTGGAAGGAAAAGTGTAAGTTTTCTTCTTGCCAGTATTACCCGGCGACGCGGAAACCAACGAAGAACACACGTGCCCGCAGACATCGATGCAGTGTGAAATAACTTTCAACAACAATTTTTGAAATTTAGTGTGTGTGCGTGAGGACTTGAAATTATTTAAAATGTTCTGCAACATCCAAGGTTTTTGCTCGCTGGACTCGGACAACATAAATCAGATTGCCATCTCGTACAGTGACGCAGATGAGGAAACCAAAGTGTTTACATTTTTGCCGCAGTGTCAATGGAAGCACATCGACCGCGCCATTCAACAGGCGTATCGTCTACAGACGTACGAAACACATTGGTTAAGGTGGGAAGATGAGAATATTCTGTACGAGAATAGTCGTAAGATATTAGAGAGTGACATAATTCCCCATTACCCTGTGAACGTATATCGCCATGAGTTGGTGTTACGCAATGCTTGCCCCGCCGGAACGATCACTGTGGACCTCTACAGGCATCGCAGCTGCCTGCTGTTTCAACAGCCTACCGAGAAATATAGGAAAAAAATATTTCACAAGTGCGAAAATCGCAGTTATTACTGCGCGTCATGCAACGCTCAAGCCACAAGACTCTGGACTCGTGATAATATGTGGTACAGTAGAAAAATATTGTGTTTAATACCCTCAAAGACTCAGAGATGAAAAAAAAAGACATGTGTACAAGGCCCTCGAAAACTTAGAGAAAAGAAAAAAGTATTCCTTTCTGCATGTCTGCTATGTAGAAGAATATTTTTGAGTTTAAATAAAATGTGTCTTTAAAAAATATCTCGATACATGTCCCGCTCAATTCACTGTTTGTAAAACATTATTTAGTATACTGGATTTGTTATATTAAAAAAAAAATGTTTATATCAGCGTTGCTATATTTTAAAGAAAACGTTTTATATCAGTTTTGTTATATTGTAAAGAAATACTCAGGTTCGTTACATTTTAAAGTAAAAGAGCCACTAAAAACATAACATTCATACACTACGTGTAAGAAAGTATTTCTATTTTAAAATTAAGGATTGTAAGTGTGCAGATCACAGTGGCCCGCCAAAGTCGCAACTAGACTTGGAGGGCCGGAGGTACTTGCCTCGCTGTTTCCGCACAGCACCTGACAGGAAGACCACCTGCATTCTACGTGATGGCCGGCACGCCGAGAACTATTCTCCAGCCTACAGCGAGCAGCTTCACGCCAGCTATCAGGGCTTGAATATTTCGCACGTAAAATATAAAATGTAGAATGAACTATTAGTAGGCCTATTCCAAAAGAGAGCGACTGCATATTCATTTATCATGAAAACTGCATTACGCCGCGGAATTGTATGTAGCCCATTCAAGAATACATATACACAAGGACATGCTAACAGGAGGGTCCAGATTCGACACGTGGTGAAAATATACATGTAACCCTACAAAAAAAAACGGGTGATACAAACTGATAAGAAAAAATTATACACACTCCTTCTATATCGATAAAAAAAAATACAAAACATTCCAAACAACTCTAAAGCTGGCACACAGGGAAAATACGATGAATAGAAGTCCCGGCACCATCAATTCATAAACCGACTCATGCTAACACACTCCCTAAAACAAATACATGCGCTAATTCGTTTGCTTTAACATATGTGAAAAAAGTTTGTTGGCCGAATTAAAAATGTAGATATTCTCTCAAAAATTATAAGAACAATATTACAAAAGATGGAGGAAAAAGTAAGTTATTATAGATAAGTTTATTCAGTGTTAAGATGCAGAAGTATACAGCCCATCAACGATGAAAAAATTTCACGACAAATGATTGACTAACGATAGGACCAGTGAGACAGGACAGACGATGACAAATATCAATAAATACGGAAAGAAATTCTCACACAGGCACAGATCTATACAGAGGCCAATGAAAAAATATCATCCGAAGCCTCCAATAAGGAAAAATACAAACCAAATTTCAGAAATAACGCTGAAAAATATTTACACACAGACACAAATGCTCCTCGCAGGTACAAAATAACGCAGCCAAATAACGATGAAAAGATTTCAGGACCAACGTTCTGAAAAAATATTAACACAGAAAATTTAATCCGCAAAGGTACAGAAGTATACGCCCACCAATGATGATAAGATGCCAGTGCCAACACTGCAAAAAATGTAGGATCAATGGCGAAAAACATTCCCTCCCAAGTTTAAAAGCACTAGTTAGGAAATTTAGGCAGCAGGAAAAAATATACATATGGATACTCCACATACAACGATATTCCTAGCTCCTAGTGTCCGCATATATAACTCTTTATACAAGCAAATAATGTATGTATAGTAAATTCTCGGGGGAAAATAATTATATACCGCGAGAAGATGCTAGCACAAGTACAAAATCATTAAAAACAGTTATCTTCAGCAAACAAAATTTCTGTATTTTCTTAAATTCGCTTGTGCTCCCCCTCCAGAAGCCCACCACACTACTACGCGACTTCAGCAGAATGAAAAGTAACATGTGAATATGTGTATGTATATGTGAGGCTTCTAATCCAGCAGGTGTCAATAGTATTCTCCCTTTATGAATCACGCCAACTAAAACAAAATTTTACTCTCGAGATTCTAGTCCACCATGCAGAAATATACCACAATACGAATTCCAGCAAAGATAAGCACATAGAGCTCGCATTCACCACCGTTCTGACCTTTTTCGAGACATATATAATGAAAATTCACAAGTGTAATAAAATTGAGTAGGTATATTGCAACGAAACAGGAAAAAATAGCCCAGTAATGAACGTAAGAAATAATTTTGATGCCCAGAACAATGCACATATTTATATTTCCCAATCAAAGTGATATCCAGGTGAAAAAACCAGTATTTAAGTCTGTATTAATCTGAACCTCAGAGAAACTTTCTAAATTTACACCGAAGGACCTGACTACAAAAATAAGCAGCTCAAATAATTTCTTAAATTACTGATACCATCATATCAGAGCAAATACGATTGTAAAATAGTCCCTAGTTCATTATGAACCTGCAGAAATACATACGCACGTTGACAATGTTTCAGCTCATACTTGGCAGTGTATCACACACACATACGAACGATAAATTTTAGAAAGGTCAGAAGCTAGAGCTAAATCACCCATTATTGGTGTTCAATTTTGCGACAAATTTTGTGCACCTTCATCATATATAGAGAGAGTTCTGATGCTTGCTAGCATACTTGCGCTCTATCAGTCCATCGTGATGCCACGAAGATACAAAATTTCGTATTATGCAAGTACATAAGCAATAGATTCACAAAAAATATTAAACATACTCATGTAACTTATATGCACGTGATGTTTATTCCCAATGCAAAATTAAAATGCATCAGACTGCAGGAGCGATAACTCAGGTCAGAAGACCTACTACAATATGCGAAATTATGAAGATTTAGACACATCAGGTCAGGCTCCCCATGGAAAACAGCACCCCAGACCCATTTCCCAACGATGGCCTCTTCCACAATGTCGCATAAGTAAGGGGTCGCAGTGATGCAGAGGCAGACCTCTCGTCTCCCATCTCGAGTGCGCAAACAGCATCCATTCTTTTGTACGCACTTTTTTCGCACAGGAAGTTCACCTCAATATCAGCTCATTATTCACTCGGCTTCTTCGCTTCAACACGACGAGAAAGGTTTGATTCCCAGCAGGGACACTCCCATAATTGTTCAGATTGAACCATATTCCCCCTAACGCACGTTCTCGCTCAATTATTCTTTAAAACATACCCTTGCATTCCATTTTATATACCACTGAAATAATACGTTTTCCATAAAAACAGTAATGTAAGGTTCAATAAATTAAAAGTGCATAAACAAAGAGCACATAAATTTATCATCCTACTTTTTACACGTATTGAATATTTGCATTTCTCTGATGTTTGGAGATGGTTAAAGTTATTTCCTTACTGTGCAAGGCAATCAAATGTCTGGGTCTAGAAACAAGTTCATTGGGGTCTTCAGGAAATATGTAGTCGATGTTCTTGTCGTCTTCTGCATTATTCGCAACACTTTTTTAAGCAAAGCCGGCGAGAAGACGTGAGTCGAAAAAATCTTTGCTGGTTTCACTACCAATAGTGTCTTCGTTATTGTATCTATGGCCATTTCCTTTCATCGCAACTCTTCAAGTCGGAAGGCAATCTTATATACACTGAAGAAACTTAGGAAATATCACTCAGATGTGACTCACTATAACCTGTTTGATGTACGGAATATTCTCACAACACACAGCGAGCAGCGTCGCTTCGATTGTGAATAGCAGGGGCAATGACGGAGGAGCATGCCATGCAAAAATAGCCTCCCATGAACCCTGATATTTATCGACTCAGGCAATAATAGTTGAATACTACTGCCGTCGATATCAAGCACGATAGAAAAACATAACTTTGAATATTTACGAAGAAAATCTAATATGAAAACCTTAGTGTCGGGTATAACAGAGATCACGATCGGATAATAAATATATGATTGGAAATATGCATCATATCGGTTTTGAACCATGGCGATTATGTTAAGGCACATCCTCATGTTTGCTAATATCACCTTGCGCCCTAGGGTGAAAACGAGCCCATGTTTACACAAGTAAAAGTTCTCAAAATCACACCTCAGTCCTTCACCAGTGATAAAGGAATTCTTTATTCCATTTAATTGGCGACAGCTATAAATGCATGCACTGTTCCCGATGCATAAATATTTACAAACTGTTCTGTGAACATTGCGATAATCACCATCCCAGAGATCCACGAAACGTAGCAGTGGAGATCAGAAGCCCTTTCTATAATGATTATTAATTTTCATACCGACACAGGATCAGCCATGCTCATTTACTTCACACTATCCTCTCGACAGCAGATGCACAGCTACCAGAGCACGCACCTCCCATTGAAGCGAGCTAGGTTCTATTCCAGGCAAGGGTCGCACATGTATTTTCGCATGTGTGGGAAACGTGATTGATGCCAACAGTATTACCCGTGATGGACTTGGTGATGTCCGGCAGATTTTCTCGGGACACTTGACCTTTTCCACCGACCTAAACATCCTCACCCATTTCAGCTGCTAAACTTTCCTCTCAACTCAAAACACACCATCTACCCTGAAAAAAATGTGCTATTGTGTATAGGTTGGCTGCCCATCACGATATTTTCGTGCTTTAAAACACTGCTTGGTACCATTGTTAATCACAGCAGATCACTCACAACGAATAACTGACGTGTGAAATGTGGCTGAACCTAGTTGGGCCAGTCACATTTGATGCGGTGTGCCCCAGAGATGATTATGGTGATGCATGTCCCACCTGGGAGCAGATGGAGGACAGGAACTGATGATTCTGCCCGGTGCCAAGTTCGGTAGAGCGAACGATGATGCTGGGTTTGTACGGCCGATGGCCTGCGGCATTCTCTGGATACGCTGACAATTTGAAGGAGAGTTGATGTAATTACCAATTAATTATGTTTACTGTCATATCAAACCCTTTGCTAAGATACGAAGTTGTCAGCCACTTCGCATGCCGATACAATCACTGAGCTTATCTTGCTTAAGGGAAGCCGGCCCCATAAGAAAAACACTTATTACACTGAAAATACACTTATTACTGATTCTACTATTGGGAGCAGTGCCCGATGTATTCAGGACAGTAAAGTCAATAAAACCAGCCTCGTCAATGTATGACAGTTTTATTGATGAAAGGGCACAGCAGAATGTTAATGTACAAATGAATTTTACCCTTTGAAAAGCGGGCCCAGCACTCTAGACCTGCCGGTGGATGCTACTTACTACAAAATAAGGCGAGGGACTTGGGTGACGAATAAATGAAAAACGCGTCCTGGAATGTTACCTCAGGATGCAGAAAGGCCTCCAGTTGACTATAAGAGTGAAGTTAAATGTTTCTGAACAAAGTTGAACTATTGCAGTGGAAATATACAGCCTAAGTTGAAGAGTCGAGGGGGTTATGTGGGAGCTTACCGCCTGTCCTGCCGGTCGCCATGAGTGCTGGAGTCTGACTGAAGAACACGGTGGCGGCCTCGCCACACATCCGGTAAGCCCGCCGTCAAATGTAAACATAAAGAAAAAGTAACTCCACATCTTACATGATTAAAGAAATTAGAAAGTAACACTGTACATAATTATGTCTAATGATTAAAATCATGTTGGTGGCATACCCATGAACACCGGAGCCTCAGATATGGCTAAGAATGTGACATCACGAGTATGTCACAGAACTTGAAGGGTGATATTAATTAAATTATGCCTTATGTGACTGATTCTCAATGAATGAAGACAACTACACTCTTATAATTAATACATAAATATTGGTGTGTGTCGTGGCGAAAAATGAGAAAAAGCATATTTGTTTCACTTCCTGTGCTGACACACGTATTTTGCTGAAAAGGGACGAGGCTATGCCCTGTCCTATGTGAGATTTGTGCAACTCTCTATGATAAACAGGGCAGCTTCCCTAGTTAACTATTGGGCAATACTGCTGAAAATCAATGCAATTACCCAATTTAAATGATGTTGCTAGGGAGCCGCTTGCCATTTTGCACTTTTGCTGGGAATATTATTCCCCATCTTTTAACACCTCTTGGAGCCACATCGCATCCAGATTCGGCCACGAGGCACTTCGACATCGAGCACATTGAAAAGCCTTGGGATAAAGTGGTGCCGCTTATCCCAGTGTTCCCTCCAATGGCTGTTGCATCTAACAGTCGTGACTTCATAGGGAACACCCATTTGGGCCACATATCAATTTATAACGTGAGTTTACTCTCATAATAAATTAAAAACATTATGGTCTGCGGCCCACAGGTTGCAGAGCGGCAAGTAAAAGTGTTAACACGCCGTTCTTGTCGACCTGCACTGATTGGGACCACAAACAAATGATGATCGGTCGAGTGTTGCTGTGTGGTTGATGCATTAGCGATGGTACAAATGGGACCAAGGGATACGTGGACGCCTGGAACACAACAAGCTGAACAATTCTTCCATCGCCGCACCATGCTTCTGCATCGAACATGTGTTTACAATGGCTGGCCAGACCCACATGGGCGTGCCGGCGCCACTATGTCTGCAGTCCTTACGCCCCATCCCACAGGATGTGGTGGCTTACTTATATGGTGTTAGGTTCACATCATGTGAGCCGAGCGCTCCCGTGAGCTCTTATGGCCATTTATGCCACCGCAGTCAGCTATTGCATTAGTGCACACCAGGGGCGACTCGAACAGTCTGGAGTACATTGGTGCAGGTCACCAGGAACAGTGAGTAAATTTCCGTCACCCAAATCGCGTAACTCCAAATCGGAGGTTTAACCTGTTTTTCACAAGGGGTAACTCTTGCTGACAATGAGTTAGCTGTCTGGCATTGCGTCCCTGTGAAACCATGGCTGTCAGATGATAGCACTATTGGAGGGAACGTGGTGGCTGCTGTACAACAGCATAATATGTGTCTACAGTTTGGCGTGTGTCGGCGGACCTGTAAGCTGAAGTATATGTGCAGCAATGATGTGAAGTGTGTCTAAAGGCTAGCATAAATATTCCACTTATTGTGTCAAGACGCCACTCGTTTGGTCACACGTTTTAGTATAAATTCGTTTGTAGGTGTGCAGAATGAAATTGCTCTTAGTTCGCTTTAGCATTCAGCTGCATCGCATAGATGCATACCATAGGTGTGACGTCACAGAAAATGCATGTTCACAGGATGTTCATATATGTAACCGACGTCCTGTGACCAGAAAAGTGCAGTACTCTCGCCAGTACCAGATTTGGGGCAGAGTTTTTAAGGTAATTTATGAACAGTGTTTTAATTCGTCATTATGTTTAATTTTTCATGCAATGTTCATCCCACATATCCACGTTTGTATAAAACATTCAGAAGGGCAGCAGCAATTCCGTGACATCATTACAAAACCTGTTAATTTAGCATTTAGAGCCACGGGAATGTCGCCAATATGTTTAATGTAATAAACTGGAATTAAGAGGGCATGTAGACATATTATTTAACCTGTGTGTTTAATTAAGCCCCAAAGCGTAATGAGCTTGCACAAATCTGAACACACCCTCAGCTTTCGCCCGCGCGAAACTGAGCGTCGTTCAGACACAGACCTTCGCCATCAGCCAACACGCTGCTCAGGAATCTTGCTCTTCTGTGCGTCCCTTCGATATCGCAACTTTTGGGTGCAAATCATTAAAATAACCATAGTATAAATTCCTGAACCTTTTATTATTATTCTAATACCGAGGAGCCGACCGACAGTAATACTATCGTAGAACTTAAGTGCACATCATGCACATTGTGGAAAGCAGCATTGGCTATCGGCAGGCCACACTGCCGAGCCCGCATAAAGTAGCATAGTAGGATACAAGGTCAGTGTTGTATTCAGATAGATACAATAAAAGTGTGTGCGATTGATTTCCGCTTTTTATTGTTTTTGCCCGAGGTAATTAAGGGCACGGCATCCTTAAGGCCGAAGTTAATATCAGTGCTTTGTGTCTTAGTATTATGGGTACTGCTCTACATATGCAGAGTAGATTCAGTGTTTATCAATGGCTGTGTAAGGGGGCCTTTAACCTTACTTTTGTATAGCGGTAGAAACCACTATTTTAACATCAGTGCCAGTAAGTGCACAACGAACACCTCAACTAGCACGACGGCAACCTCCAGGAGTCCCCGTGGCCGTCGGCCCACGTCCCCAAACATCGCTCAACCGAGCTGGCGTCGGGTAAGAGGCAGAGCGACCCGCATCGTTCCTGAGAGGGGACATACATCACACATTCCAAGGTTTGAAACACATCGAGTATTGCAAAGACGACATTCACATCTAATGGATGCTCTATAGCAAAATGATCCTCCCTCAAAACATAAATTATTGCCAAAATACGGAATATGGCGTGTATTTATCACTGCCAATTTGTACGACATGAAGAAGCAAATCTCAGACGAGCATATCTAAACAATGTACAACCCTCAGAAGGACAGCTTGGAACATCAAATTTCGAATGCGAGTTTGTGTTTGTCTCGTCGATATTTCGAATGGTGCAATGGAAAATGGCATTTTTCAGCATTTATGGAGAAGGCTTGAATCGGCGACTCGAAGACTACAAAACCATCAATGTTGGCGATTTAAGAAGAGTTCATAGTGAATTGGCATTGAAGAAATGCGAGCTTTTGCTATCAATACTATGGAAACGAATAATGGAATTTTAACAACCTATTGTGGTTGGGCAGTTTAATTTTTAATTTTTATTTTTAAAGAGAGTAAATAAAAACAATTCATCTTACAAATTATGAATGACGTCACAAATCCCCGTCTCGCCACCAGATATGCTTGGTTAAATGGGATTATGGTAGCAATTAGGTAGCTGAAACAGCATTTATATATTGACAAGGGAATAACGAACAGTATTCCTTTGAATGGAAAGGAGAACTGTTTGTGTTTCGATTTTGTTAAAAAAAAAATTAGTAATACCAATGGACAAGTTAATCATAGAGCTCCGATGTAACACTCTATCACTCTGAACAGAGATCCAAGAGTTACGATTTTCGACCATATACATGGCACGAAAACCTGTCAAACAAACTAACTCACTTGATGTTTTTTTTTGTACGATTTTGTGGTAAGAATTTCGTAACAGTTCGGACAAACTCGAAATCATCCATTGTACGAGTATCGAATGGTTTATATTTGTTTCATCATACGATTTCCTGGTAACAACTTCATAACACTTTGGGCAAACTCGAAATCGTCCATCGTACGAGTTTCGAATGGCTTGTTAATCCATCAGTTCGCCACTCCAATGGATCGTCAAAGTATTTTATTCCCGACGATGAAGGGTGATCGAGCAATCCATTGTATGTAAACTTCTTTTTTTAATTCAAAGGGTATATGCCGGGATTCGAACTCGAGACCACTGTGCTACTCGACCATTGTGGAACTGAGGATTTTCTTTGTGACTTATACGTACAAAAATCGAATACTCCAGATGTATCGTATATGAAACACTATGCATTTAAGAGGCAAACATTTGTGTGTTCTTTTTTGCTGAAAAAATATCACATAGAAGAAATGATCTATACTAAACTTCAAAGTCCTACTTATGTGCTTCGCCATTCTGTCTTTACTGTATAAGGTGAAGGAATTACATGTAAACAAAACAGGACGCTGATTCGTGATGGGTTCTTAATTCCAAGAAAACTCACCAGGGTGTGTTGCGATCACAGTAGTTATAGAAAGTGAGTCCTGGGGCAATGCAATTTTTCATTGAATAAAATGTAAATTTTACCCCAAAGCATGTATTTTTATAGTTTTTAAGCAACTTCTTCTGATCAAAAACATGAAAATTTAAGCTATAAAAACAAACAAATTTAAGCAAAAATCAGTAATAAAAACGCATAAAAGCAAAAAAAAAAAAAAAGTGCACATGAACAGTCAATGTCTATTTTATGCTATTAAAAAAATTAGTTTATCTTAATTTAATACAAAGTACTGAAACTTAAGCCCAAATTGAACAAATTTAAGCCAAAATTACATAAATTTTATCGTTTTTTCGATAAATATTTCCAATTTCTATAAAAACACAATTTCTTAACTTCTTAAAAACAAACAAATTTAAGCCAAAATCAAGCAAATTTGCAGTTCTTTGCTAGCCGGTAAGGCTATACAGTACAAAGACCCGAGGGCCACACACTGGATTATGGTATTATAGGTTCCACTGGGCAATGCAAACCACAGGGGAAGAGGGCAGGCATCTCTGGTGGCTAATTAAAAGTGGTTCCAGTTACGTTAATGAGTTATTGCAGTGATGTGATCAGTCTAGATTTGAATGCCGCCCGACGCGGCCGAACACAGCCCTCCGTGAGTCACAGATGCTACATCATGGCTGGCTTGGTGAATTAACAGCCCGGGTGGGGGTTAGCGCACGAAGCAGGAACTACTTCTTCGGAAATTTGCAAAAGATAACGATGACATTAAATATAAAAATTATGCTTGCATTAATTGCAGCTCACTACAACTACACAACACTTGCTATGGATAATGCGAAGGTGAAACAAATGGGGTCAAGTTAAATATTGCAATGAAACACTCTTAATTGAGAATGCAATACTAGGAGATGTACCAGGGCGTAAGTCTGCATTCCCTCTGTTAGAAAAGTCCTATGGCAGTCACTGTTAAGCCCTTTATGTATCCCTATTTTCCCTTGCACTCACTTGCCCGATGCTGCACACATACACCCTTGTTGCACTGAGTGCATGGGCACATTCCTTAACACACACCACATGCATGGAGCACTGCTGGAGGTGTTTGACCTGGTGCGTGGCAGGACGAACGGTATAGGAGACGAGGGACGCGAGCACATGTCAAACCCCCCTCCCATCACTCAGGTCACCATTCGGAGTTGCCTAGCAGGAAGGGGCAATCGCCAGCAGTGCATTGTGCGGCTAGGCCAGAGGAGCAGTGTACCACCTTCGGTCACACAGGGCCTGCAGCTGCTGCCAGTAACATCGGACGGCCTACAAATGGTTCTTGCAATGAGAGGACATGATTCCTCTTCCCCACCTGTTGGGAGGCCGAAGTGCAGTAGGACCAAATGGCTAGGAACTCTCCGTTAGCAAAGACTTGAGTATATTCTCTTGTAACCTGCCACTAACACTTGACTGAGGTTACCATTTATGTTCACTGCCACATCATTATCCCTCTGTTCTAGCAAGTCCAACAACTGGTCACGTGGGGTGTCCTTGGTTCTATTTTGCATTCGGTTTATGCTCTGCTTAAATTTTGTTGAAGCTGCATGACACAACAAACAAATAAATGTAAGTCCCACGACTATTTGCATTTCGTGTCACTGAGTCATTCTTGGTGATACTTTGTGTCATATTGTTCACAATGGAGTACAATGCCACCTTTGCCATTACATAACAAGTTGTCACAGTATTTAAGAAATGTACAATTTGGAAAATGTACAGTTTAGAATTTCATTTGTGTTGTAAAATTTTGTTTGTCCTGCATAAGTTCATTGCTACTGTCTTACTGTCTCGTGGATGTCACTGGCATGGCTGTTCAGAAGGCTGGTCTTGCGAAGGCATTGGCAATAGGTTTTCATTCACTTATTGGTCACTAGTTAGAATAGGGTGCAAACATTCAGGACACAACAGCATTGGCGTGCTCTCAGTGATCCTGCCAGCCATGCTTTGTTGGTAAACACAGTCACGTGTGGTGGGAGATGTGGGTGTACCATCACATTTGCGCTGGGTTGGGGAAGAGGGATCACACTCTCCTGGCTGGCCTGCTTGTCCCGGACGCAGAGGTTGTCGACCTGATGCTCAGCTGAAAGCGGCGCGTGCGATGTGGTCAGCAGGCTGTCGGTGGCGGAATGTGAAGAGGGGTGGAGGAGGGGTAGCCTCCGCCCCGTCACTTCTCCTTCTTGCTGCTTCCCTCTGCTCCTCCCTTCAAGCAGTGTGGTATGACTTACAGCATGACGGCACGTTCCAATTGTTGACATGCTTCCCAAGCATCTATGTGTCACCCCTTGGTGTCCCAATGCTGCCGTTGTCTTTACTAGTACCTTCCTGTCGTCCTCATGGCATTGTGAATAGGAAAAGACGGGAAAGATTAATGTTCAGGAAAACTTGTGGAAAATTTTCGGAAATTTCTGGAAAAATTTTGGGTCTAATGAACAATAGCCCCACTTGGGCCAGCCAATTTGACGCTCGTGGGACATTGAAAAAAGGTAGAAAGGGTTTTTGGGGGTGGTGAAGGTGAGGTCTACGATGTGATGTTACCTGGTTGGTGCCAGATATTGTCAAGGCAACATCAATGTGAATGCTGACTCTCTTAACCTCGGGGTTGTAGGCTGTCCACCCAGACCCAATCTCCTCGCCGATGATACTGGCGACCTCTGCCCCTTCGATTATTGCTCCAGATGAAGGTTGTTTGTTAAACGGTAGCCGGTGGGACGACATGTACCATTGTTGATCTTGATGTAAAAATTCCCTATACATTTAACACTTGCATATGTGAATTGTCAGGGTCAACAACACGCCCGTAACATATGGAACAATACTTACTGATACTTGCAAAAGAATGGTTAACGAGAAACTGATTGAGAGGGTATTGTGAGAGCACATCCCTTGACATGCATGGACCGATGGTAAATAAATGTCGTGCTGAACACTTCACAGACAGATTAATTTCAATAAATTACATCTTCTTTTAGAAGAGCATTTACATTAACGTGGTGTGGATATAACCTGCTACTGCAGTGAACCTGCGAAAAGCATCTTACGACATACAATGGATTACAGCAAAACTGAAGCTTCCCGGGCAATGTTATTCCCACGGGAAGAGGTGATGGCTGACCGGGAGGTTTAAATCGACAGAAAATGTTCCAAAATTACATTAGAGTCTATTGCAGAGAATGGCCATATCAAAAGTTGAATACCGCCCATCAGGCATGGGAAATGCTAGAGCTCACGACATGCACTCCGCTTCCATCTGACGCTACTTGCTTACTGAACTCCCTGCATGATGCGCGGGCTCGCCTCATCTTACCCACGTGCCAAAGTGGCACTACTTTCTGCTACAGCTTGCATATCTTTACCTTACATCATCCTATTAAATGAACATACATATTTAAAAATCAGAAATGAATAGAATGTACAAAACACCATATGTATGATGAGAAAGGTGATAACTGTTTAACAATGCACTATAAACAAAAGAAACATAATATTCAATAAATACTTGACATGAGCCAGCACACTAGGCCATTCTCCCCGTCTATGCGATCCACACTCATTGGCCACGTGGGTTGACATCAAAAGAAGCGATGCGCCCAGCGCATTGTTTCAAGTGTTCGCACGAAGTGTATTGATGCAGTGATAGTGCGCGGAATAAAGGCAGAGCAATCGAAGTGTTTGTAAATATTAAAAAGATCAAGCGAGTATGCAGAGTGCATTATAGTGTAACCAGTCAAATACCACAAGAAATGTCTAAGGGTTGTGTTTCTGTTTGACACATCTGTGAAAATGTCAAAAAAGGGCATTTATCTATGTATGTATGTCTTAGTCTGGACACGTGATTATTTTTGCAAAGGGTAAATATGAGTATTATTGTTTTTATTGTGTGGAGAGTGTTTGAAAATATATGAATGTTAAGTTCCTTGTTTATATTTCACATACATGTACATTATCATGCATGTCATGCAGTAGTAAAATGACGGTAAGTCACTGACGCCCGTATAATCCGTGACACAGTTTATAAATATCTTTAGAATGTCTTGTGTGTAATTTTAAGATAGTTTTGAATATATTTAGTGCAAATATGTGTGACGTGCGCAGGGCGCACATTAACTTCATACCACAAAGACAGCACATTACATTAGTAGCAGCAGTGCAGTGTAAAATAAATTATGGCTTAATTTTTCACCATCAATATTAGAAGCGCTTATTGCTATTTAAATAAATAAGTTTATTAAAATATAAAGAGTCAATATTGCGCAGTAGCGAGCCAGTGGTAATCCAGTATTGTGAGTTTAGGTTGTCCTGAACAAGGCAACATAATGTAAACATTGGCAATGCGGGTTTTCTAACCCTACTTTCAGGACAAATTGATTAATACAGCAAATGTAAGAAATGTGATTATAAACATTAAAAAGCCAATATTCGAATTAATATTGTGTACAATAAAACTCTGTACTTGACAATTTATTTTGCCCGTAATCCAAAACAGAATTCTTGTGTTGTGAACACCATAAGACATAAAGTTATAATTAAGCTGCCGCATGGGTGCACAGTGAATATCTATATTTCTTATAATATTAGAGATTTTCTGAATTTGCTTAAAAGTATTATTATGTAATATTTTGTCATTTGTATTCATGTTAGCGCATCACACATTTAATAATATGAAATAAAAATTAATATAAGAGTTTTTCATAACTTACGCAAGATGGACCAGCCAATGAGCATAGCGTGGTAACCACAGTGCTGTGCAGATGCATTTAGTTGTGTCCTCCCCAGGCCTTCACCAGTTTGGTGTCTAATCATGTAGTATATCAATAGTAAGTTTTTAATATGGAACCATAAGTCTTTTTCATATCTGGCGAGAGTTTTTCATAACTTACGCAAGATGGACCAGCCAATGAGCATAGACAAGGCAAAGGATGAATATAGTTGCACTGTGAATTACAACATCTGTCAAGCTGTCTCCCCATCAGGGGGGGGGGACATTTAGGCGATCAGCCCACAATCCAATGCAATACTTAATGCACTACACTGTGGGAAGCACTGGCGCCCACCGGTTTTTAACCTCCAACTGCAATCATCTTATCAACTCCCCATATGGCAAAAACAACGGCATGTCGTGTGGCTTGCCCAAGTGTAACTTGTCTTTAACGGTCATCAGAGATGCTCATAGCCGAGGACACATCCTTTAATAAGCACAACAAACAATATCTGATATAGGCCCTGGAACAGTAAGCTCAGTTATTATTATATAGGCCTAATTCATTTCCGTCCGCCTCGCGGCATCTCTGGTCGTCATAGCAACCACCAACTGCTCTTCACCGGCATGCCCTTTCACTTGTTCTGCACTTGTTCGCTCCTGCGACCAGGTGCATGCTCTGCTAGTCGGTAGGGCGTACAGCCCTGCTTCTATAGCATTGTAGGTCACGGCTAGATAAACGGACTTCGGGCCGGTTTCACCATCATGGTTCGAAACTCTATCTGATATTGTATCTAAGATCGACACAGCAAGCTGTTACACCATGAGAGTTCAGAGCTGGACTGAGTTCGAGATGAAGTGCATTTCGAACCACCGAAATTGGCTGTTCCAAATATCGATCCGAGATCAGCAGCCATTGTCGACAAATGTCGTTTGAAAATATGCCAACAGATAGAGCTACGGTCGATTTTTTCTTGAGAAATTTCAACAAAATTAAGCACTTGAATATTATTCAGTAAAATTCGTTCAGTAATAATTCACCTAAAACAGATAAACATCGCACATCTAATTCTAGTTATAGTGAAAAATTCGCCTACTTCCATGACGTCATATATTACGAACCAATATGAAGATTTGTCTCATACTTAATATCGATCTCTCACTTTGGAACCAATATCGTAGTATTGGAGATCCAGAATCATGATATTTCGTTTGGCCAACACTTTTACATTGGGACCAAGATCAAACTGTATCTTGTTTCGGAACTAGGATCATTATATCTCGGATTGGGGCGATGTTGGTGCAACCAGCCCTTAGTGGTTGGCGCATGCGGCACACGTCAAAGGGGTATCTTAAATTCTCACTGTCGCATGGGTGACATTGCTGCTTAAAGTTGGGTACCTAATCTAATTCCAAACTAATCACAACTGCACTTGGGGTCGCAGCACTTTAATTCGGCCAGTAGGCCAGCTGATGTGGTGCCGATCGAAGGTTACAAACAGCACTGCTGAACGCACAGCCCGCACTCATTCCCACCAATGGCTTCATCACCTGTTGGTCGTGTTTTCCCTGGGACGCATTGCCAGACCTCTTGTCCATTTCCCTCAAAAGTTAACTCTTGGTGGAAACCAACAATAATGGTAATTGTGAGAATCACGATCTGTGTCCCAAGGGAAAAGTTATAAGTTATAGTTTTTGTCCCTGGCGGCTACACCAATGTACTCTGGGCTGTTATTCTTGCTCCGCCATGAGCTAATGCGATATATGACTGTGGTGTTAAACATGGCCAGGGAGACGCACGTAAATGCTGCTTTCACATCATATTATTGCAGTGCACTATAACGGTCCAAGTTATCATGTGTGTATTTGTGGATGTATGCTTAACATTCTGTTTACATATAGATTATTTGATTGGTTCTGAATACTGTTTTTGTAATCGTTTCGAAAAACTAGTGATAACTTATAAAAGAGTTTGCCGATATTTACATTGGGAAGTTATATCAATAAACATAAAAAGAAGGTTAAATAATAGAAAATTTAATAACTGGTGGCCTATAAAATAATGCATTTAATACCAAAAACCAATATACTTGATATTTTCGCAATGGCGGCTGTAGAAGGATATCCAAGTGGAGTGTGCGGGAAAATAGTAAAAGAAAATGAGCAGGCAGTATTTTGTGAGGAAAAATATTATGTATAGGTATGGTATCATATTAAATGTGTAGGTTTATCAACCCGGAGTTATAAAGTTCTTCAAAACAGTACAACAGTGTATAAATGTGAGAACTGTAAGATGGCTCAACAGGCGAGTGTAGGCCAGCTCCACGAATTAGAGCCTGTTATGACCTCTAGTTACACATCGGGTTAAAAGTTAACTACCAGCTCGTGCAAAATAGTGTATTACGACCTCTATTTATTGCTAACTAGAACTGTTATCAAGGGGTTAAACTATCAGTCACTTTCGGTGCTAGACAAGCATTTATACCTTTATATAAGCTTCAGGATGGTGTCTCAAACATCAGAAGGTGGTGTTTTGCTTATATATATATATGTTGGGTTTGGATGTTATATAAAATATGAATTGAATTTTTTTGCTATTTTGAGTGTTATGTAGAATAGTTCTGCAAAATGCAAGTAAAACCAGCGAATATCGATAACGGCACAGAAGATTAGTTTTGGATATTATATTATTTTTAGTTGTGGAAATTGGATTTTTTAATGGCAAAAAAAACGAGAAATAAAATATTAGCACTAGACTTAATATCATATTGAGTAATCGGATTCCTTTAAATTTGCAAAATAAAATTTTCCCCCTTCCATTCTCAAAATATTAAAAAATATACTTTAGAAATACAGGCACGAACCTCAATCTTGAATTGTAAAAAACCGAGTCTTATGCATTGTGATAAATTGTATGGGGACTAAGATAGCTGTGAGAGGATTGATATCACCAGCGACAGTAATAATTATGAACGAATATGTTCTTTGCCTGGATTTGGTTCATAGTTTCTATTTAATTCACTTTTGCTAAAAAAAAAAAAAAAAAAAAAAATTATTAACATATAACTTATATATTATGCATAACACATTTCGCACTCATTACTGACAACGGAACATAAGCCATAATATCACAAATATAGTGACTTTTATTGCCTACATACACAGTAACGAACCAAAACATTGGATCAAATAGCCTATCTATAGAAGAGCTATTCCATACGTTTATCTAGAGATCGTAATATAGGCCCTTAGTGCAGGCAATTCAACTCGGCATAGTCGACCTAAAGAAGAGATTCGAGGACAAAATCTCCACCTTCAGTAGTGAGGCGCACAAACTAACAAAAATACAGGAAGACCAAAAAACCCTAAAAGAGAAAGTGAAGCGACATAGTAATGACATTGACCAGATTTATTATTCACAAAATGATCTACAACAATATAACAAGAATTTTGATATAGAAATAAAGGGGATCCCAAACACCGAAAGTGAAGACTGCATAATGATAATCATGAAGATTAGGGAAATAGTTAGATGTGAGGTTAGGGATGAAGACTTGGATGGGTGTCACAGGCTATGGAAGCATAAAGGAGGATCAGGACCCTCATCGATTGTTGCTTGCTTTGTCAGACGGGAGAAAAAGCACCTTGTCATGAAAATCCGAAAAACAAGAGGGCCACTGTACACTAAGGATTTGAACCTCCTCTGCATTAGTATACAATTGTTCTTGAATGACCACTTAACCCTCTACAATAGAAGATTGCTTGGTAAGGTCATGGACCTTAAAAAAAGAGGTAAGTTCACTTCTACATGGACCAACCGGGGAAAAATATTCGTTAAAAAGAATGCGAATTACAAACCTATTTTAGTCAAAGACTCTTGTGACTTAAATGACCGGTGTGGACTATCAATTGAAAACTGAAGAAACTTACCTCCATTGTGGCATATTAAAAGGTAAAGTTGTGGAATACAAATTCGACTCTTTAATAGATGTGTGTGTGTGTCTCGTGTGTACTCGCAAGTAACTCTAACTCTAATAAAACTCCTTTTCCCTGTTACATTTTAATATAAGAAGTCTGAGAAACAAACTAGAGTATGTGAAACTCATACTAAACAATCTATGTTTTACCCTCCATGTGATAGTTTTAACAGAAAAACAGTTCACTGAAACTGAAACCATTTATTATAACTACACATCATATTTCTCATGTAGGCAAACACAAGGGGGTGGTGTTGTAATATTTTAATAGACAACCTATGTCAAAATGTTGCATCAATTAATAATAATAACAATGATTATTTTTCAGTATGGATAGAAGTCATCACCGCCAATATAAAAAAATACCTGTTGGGTGGATTTTATAAACCTCCCTCCACAAAGTTTGATAAGTTTAAAGAATGCCTGGACAAAGAACTTGATACATGTAGAACTGCTAATACAATAGCAATGGGAGATTTCAACATAAATCTAAATGACACCTGTGGTGCTACTACACTCTACAAGGTAGCCTGTGCATGTAATGGTTTTACTGTTCTTAATAGTCTACCAACAAGGGTTAAAGACCACACCAGCTCTACCATTGACCATATTCTAACCAACTTTACATGTGAGGAAGCCATAATCTCAACGATTCATAATTGTATTAGTGACCATTGCATACTTCTAATGGAGCTTATAACAACACACACTGTTGAACATGTTCTGACAAACAGATTTGTTAATATAATATATTATAACAAACTAAGACAAATAATGGAAAGTGAGTTACTTAAATAGGATACAGCCAGTCACAGTAATCCAAGCACAGCTCTAAATCTCCTGACGGACATAATCACAAATCCAATCACAGGAGCAGTAAAGCAGGGAAAGGTAAAAATAGGGAAATTTGCATTGTGCCCATGGGTAACACCAAAATTTTTTAAAATTGGTTTCTAAAAGGGATAAAACATACAAAACTACAAGAGGAAAGAAATAACACATTCATAAAAGGGCAACTCATCCTTCTAAACAGTCAAGTAACTAGTCTGAAAAGATTGCTCATCAGCAAACATACTATCACTAGATTTGTAGAATGCCATGGAGATGGCAAATTAATATGGCAAAATATCAACAACATGCTAGGTAAAAAATGCAGAGGTAAGACATTGGATGATATAGCTGTAAATAAGGATGGAATCCTAGTAAGTAACCAGCAAGAAGTTGCTAACATATTTTGTAATTACTTTAGCCATATAGCAGCAACACTGACAGATAACAGTCAAACAAATACTATCAATAACCATCACCTTAACACACCTGAAACAGCTTCAATATTTCTATCACCAGTAAATGAGGAAGAAATCATAATTGCCATCAACAGACTTAAGAGTTAAAAAAAGTCCAGGATCTGACACCATATCCCCAAAAGTAATCAAAGAATGCCAAATACTAGTATCCAAACACTTAGTGGAAATAATAAATGTGATGCTAACTAATGGTACTTACCCCGATGCATTGAAAATCGCTAAGATCATTCCTATTAATAAGACAAGGAATAAAAAGCTATTGAATAACTATATACCAATTTCTGTATTAAATGTTTTAAATAAAATATGTGAGCAAATGATTCGTAAATGATTAGTTAACTTCTTGGAAAAAAATTCCTTTCTTTTATGAAGGCAAATATGGCTTCAGGAAAAACCTGAACACAACATCTGCAGCTATATCGCTAGTCAGTGAAATCAGAAATGCAAAAGACCAGTGTAAACTGGCAGGAGCCATTTTTGTTGAATTGCATAAGGCATTTGACTTAGCAGATCATGAAATTCTACTTAGTAAACTAAAAAGATATGGTATACGAGGTACTGTATTAAATCTATGCATAAGTTACTTAACAAACAGGCTTCAATTTGTCCAAATAAGAGACCACAAAAGTAACCAGCTACCACTAAAAATAGGTGTACCACAAGGCAGTGTAATAAGTCCACTATTGTTTCTAATCTACATCAATGACATAGGGAACCTTCCACTGAAAGGATCTGTAAAGCTATTTGGAAATGACACAGCCATTGTATGCAAGCACAATAATAGTATAGATGAGATGATGATAGATATGCAACATGATGTAAAATTATTGAAGGAATATTTAAATGAAAATAGACTAATCATTAACACAGATAAAAGTAATTATATAATATTCACCTCAACCCAACATAGTATGAGCAGCCACAATGAATTAACATATGACAGTAAGCCACTCCAAAGAGCAACTTATGTAAAGTATCTTGGGCTTTATGTAGACCAACATTTGAAATGGAATGTACTCACCAACAAACTTGTCAGCAAAATTCCCCTAGTAGTGGGAGTTCTCCGGAGAGTAAATGGAGCCCCCATAGAAGTTTTGAAAGTCATCTGTCATGCATTAATAAACTGTAATCTCCAATACCTCAATGCCATTTGGGGAAGTGCATCAAAATCTATACTTCATCCACTACAAGTACTACAGAATAAAGCTATTAAGATAATATACAATTTACCATACCGGACACTATCTTAGGAGATATATACAATTACTGGACTGCTCCCTCTGAAAATAATGAATGAACTCAACTTACTAGTGTTCATTTACTGCAATGAGATCGAGCAAAACCTAAACCACAACAAGCATAAACACAACAACAGACAAACAGACAATAAGTTCCTACACACGATACGAACAGTATACGGCAGGCTTCTACCTACATTTTATGGTTACCAACTACGCAATGCTTTGCCCACTCGGCTTAAACAACTACCCAATGCTGGTTGTTTCAAAAAATTCTTGAAAAAGGTATTCCTAAATAAGTAACAGGTAACTGACACAATTTGGTGGGCATTTTTACTGTATGAATTAATTGGTCACTTCAGTTCTCTGTATGTTTGGGAATCATTACAATGGCTGCTTAAATATGTAGTAACTAGATCAGACACAGTAATAAGTGTTCATTATATGTAAGTAAGCTAAATTACATACTAAATTGTTTGGTAATGTGTATATTTATTAATTTTTATTTTTTTCCTCCGTGCAATGTCAAAATGGTTTCACTATAAGTGTCTGATATGTAGTCGTAAATATATGTTTAATCCTCACACGCATGTTTCTTCAACAGCTGCCATAAAATCTCATTAATTGTAATAGAACCCTAATCAGAACTTGTTCAATGGGGTCAAATGAATTGTAATATACAATAATGATATCAACAAAGTATTGTATAATTTCAAATTCAAAATCTATTCATATTTTAGCGCACGTCCTAAAGTTTCTGACAAGTCACTCGTAATCCCACATTAATTCATTCTCTAATTGCCTATTACGGCCATATTCGTGGGTATGGTGCTGCGCTCTAAAGGCGTTGAAAACGGAAACAATTTAGTAAAGCCAATACCTTTTATCCCATCCAGCTGTAACGAACAGCTTTGATAGCCTTTTGAATCGTCTTCAGTCGGAATTACATTTTATCAATTTACACCTTCGAAGGAATTAGAAACCCTGACCAGTCCCAGTTTTTTTTTTCCGGAAATGTTCAGTACATATCTGGTTTGTTTAGGAAAATATTCGTTTTTTCAGCGTTTTGAGGGTTCTTTTTTCAAATTGTATATCTGAATAACTTTTCATAACTTCTTAAACAATTAATTAAATATTTAAAGGTGTGGAAAAAAAATGGTACTTTTTATTACCGTCATAGCTAAAAATTATACCAACTGTTTGTAATCGTTGGTTTCGTTTGAATGTATCTCTCGATAGTTGTATCGTTAGTTTTTACTTTGCCTGTCAGAGCGCGCTACAGAAAAAAAAGATCGTTAAAATTATCCAGTTTTTTCATAGGTTGTTTATGGTCCGGTTGTAATATTGAAATTTTTGCGGTTGAGAATGGGGACAACTTCACATTTAGAGAGTTTATGTCGTATTTGTGCTATTGAACAAACGGACAGTATTTTAATATTTAGTGAAGAAGGGCAAAAACTTTACTTAGAGGCTAAAATGAAAAAGTATTTGACTATCACGGTGAGTTTTTTTTTTTTTAATGTCATTCGCCATTTGCCGGTGGGGGTAGATTTTATTTGTGAGTGGTGTGGTTCGACGAATTTTTTTTTTCCGAGACAGAAGTGTGTGTCTTATTAAATCTAAAAGTTTTTCATTACATTTCAGGTTTCGTCGAATGATAAGTTACCGAAAATGGTGTGTTTGAACTGTTGTAAAAAACTTGATAGTATTCATCGGTTTGCGTCTATGGCAGTAAAAATGCAGGACAAATTGAAAATTCTTGCTGAGCCACACTCGTCTTCAGAGGAATCCAAGAAAGAACATAGCATATTGCATTCTATTCTAAGCAAGGTTGGTTTACAACTGTATTTAAGTCATAGTGTATATGGTGGGAAAAAATTATTTTCTGTGTACTTTTTCGTATAGGTGGAGAAAAATATACGGAAGGTGTAGTTTTTCACTCTTGTTAGTTCATAAACATCAAATTGCATATTTCGGTCCCGAAATTCGTTTCTGGAAAGCCTTGAAACATGGGTGGGGTTAGGCCTTTGTTTGGACGGTTACAGCCCTGGTATTTTTTATATTCGGAAACTAAAATCCACAGAGCCTTTTGGTATCGCTTAAATACGTGTGGTGTTTCCTGTTGAACCTGTCAAGTTTTTATTCCTTGTATAATTAGGTAACTGGGAACCTTATTTGGATACACACATTATTTTCATGTAAGTTGCGCAGAAATTAGAACGTATTTATGATATTGGTCTCTACATTTCAGGAAAATATAATGCAAAATGCCTAAGTCATGAACAGGCATCATTGCATGTTCTATCATCTAATAATTTCAAACGTGCCCATTCTCTTTCATACCTGTATGGTTGGAGTGTGTGGTTTGTAAGTTTAGTACATTAGAGCAGTTGACACACTGCATCATTCTTGATGTCTTAGGCTGTTTCTGGATACTCAAGAAATCCATAGTTGTGCGTACCTGTCTCCGGAAGCGGCATCACCATGTAAATACTAGCGCTGTCAGATTTAGTGGTCAGATTTACCAGTAGGCCTATAGTACGCACAGGCTTTATACTTGGCAAGTATTTGAAATGGTATACTTTCTGGGCATACTTGCGTTCTTAATGACAGTCGCCATATTGTATTTCAGGTGTGAAAATTGTGTACGTTTTGTGGTTGTAAAGCTCGCAAGTTTAAAAGTTGAGTATATACAAAAGGTCATTCTGTCGTATGTGTAAATTTGTCAGCTTAATAAATGTTCTTCCAATTATGAATAAAATTCTGGGCATTATATAGGTGTTTCCAGTATATTTCTCAGGTGTATACTTGCAAATTTAATATTACATTTGCAATCAGCATTTCCAAGTTATAACAAACCTAAATTGTATTTCTCTTTCGTTTATCAATGTGCATATTTCAAACACTGTAATATATGTATTGAGGGTTGAGCAAAGAATGCCATTTTCTGTGTAATGTCCCTTTACATAGGGTCAACTGGGGTGTGATCGGAAATATATTACAAACTACAGTATACATAATTTTAATGAAATGCATTAATTTATATAGTGAGTATTACTAGGAATTTATTGGAATTTGGTATACATTATTTTGTACACTATTATTCCTCAAGTAAAATGTCTGTTATGGACTTGCATTATTGCAACACAACACCTATTCAGCCAACTTTAATACTAAGTCGGACATGTCACAAAATCTATCTTACGTTACATTTCAAAAACTTGTGTGACAGGCCTATTAAAATCATATTTTACATGTTCACCTGTCATTAAGTTTGGTGAATCTACAATTCCCAACACTTCGAGAAATATTGACATATGAGACATCATCATCTTTTTCAATGAATGTTTTTTTCTGACACTTAATCTTAGCATCGAAGGGTTTTGTCACTCGGTTCATCTAAACTTTCACTACTTGGAGGACTCTGCACAATACAAACATAGGCCTTATTTATATTTTGTAGCGTTTCTATAGCCACCAGTGAACTCTACCAAAACAAATGTTCCTTGCTTCAAATGTTTGTCAACTTTCTGCAGTTCTGTATCTTCATCTGTGATTTCCTCTTAATCAGATGTGTCTCCAGGTAATTCGTGGGCCAGTTGATCGTCAGATTCTGAAGAATCAAGCACCGGGTGCTTTTTTTGTTTAGAAGTGTTGATCCTTTCATGTAGGGCAGATTTAGGCTTCTTTGAATTGTCAGGTGTTTCTGTTCTTTTAATGTAGACAGATATTCTTCCTTAGTTTTGACTTCTGTATGATCTATTCGCTTCTTAGCTTTTTTCATTACTCCACTTTGCTTTACGGTGGAATGAGTTCAAAAGACTTGCTTGGAGTTTCTTTGTTAGCAGAGGTATTTGGCGGAGTAGCAAGATCTGCAGTTGAAGTACCAGGTTCACATAGGTCTTCACAATTTTGGCTTTGTGCCATATGACTTGTGGAATGAAGAAATTCGTGAACCAACTGTAAAATACATCTTCGGTCATCCGCCTCTTGTCCGAAACAAAGTATGATGTACCAGGGTATTCCTTCTCGTTGCCAAACATGGAGTCCGAAAGTCTTTTCCCCTTGTGCAAAACCAGTTGTGGAAGTTTAGATCCATCTGCTTGTACACATGCAAGTACTGTCTTATCTTGTCCACTACCTTCTGTTACTCTGTGCACATTTTTCCCTCTTTCAGCGACAACTTTGGTAGAGCTGGGATTAGAATTTAATGATGTCTCATCACAATTATAGATGCAGTGAGGCTTGTTTTCCAATGCATTCTCTATCAGTATTTCTTCCAACTTGTCGAAAAAGTAATTCAAAACAAAAGGATCAGCTCCCTGGCGTGATGGGACACTTTCAATCTTTGGTTTCTTCAAGGACAAGTTATGCATTTGAACGAACTACTGGAACCAATCCGTACCAGGGCGGTCATCCTTGAATGGTGTCTTTAATTTATTTAGGTGCACAAATTCTTGGACAACATCTAGCACTTCTTTTTTACTCAAACCAAAGCCCCACTTGTTATATACTTTTGAGTATTTCATGAAACATTCTTGTGTAGTTACTGACAGTGCTTGTGCGCGGCCACCTCCACCACTCACTGTTGCACTTGAAGGGCGTTCTTTCTATCCTTTGATTTTAAGTTGCAGCGTAGACTTTGGAATATTGTATCTTGTGGCAGCCTGCTTTTGTGAAAGTTTCCCACTGCCGACATCTTCCTTATCTTTAATGAGATCATCTCTTGACCAAGCGCCTCCCTCACGTCTGCTTGTTTTTCTTTTGTAGACACAAACCATATTTAATACTTAAATCTGCAAGCACCAAATCAGCGTTGGGAAGATATGTTGTAGGCAACTGCACATCATGTTTAAAGTTTACAATATTTTTCAAGAAAGTGGTTTTAGCCACTGGTCACAGGAAATTAGGCATACCCTCATATATTGGTTTATAAATTTAGTTAGGTAGCAGCTAATAGACCCAGGCCTGTATAATATCTAGGCTATATTGAAATGGCAAAAACATCAAATTTATCTGTTTATATCCTTAAATAGCAAATACGCGTAACTTTTAACCTGAGGGGGGGGGGGGTTCCCCAGAGTTCAACTTTGGATACACCTACATTATAGTGTTTAACCTAAAGAATATAGAACGATGTAGGCACTAATAATCTTCTTCGCACTGTAATTATAAAATTTTGCATAGTTACATAGGGCCTAAGAATATTATGATCTAAAAAACAATAAGTAACCTAGTTCTGAAATTATTAATGCTTGTAAACACACACAAAACAATCCTTCACAAGCAGAAACAAAACATTTACTTTTCTGACACTATTGCACACCATAGAAGACATACAACAGATGAATGTAAACTTCTAAACAAAACCACACTTACCCCACATTAATTAGTTTTCAGGGTTAGTGGGTTTCATATTAGGGTGCATTCACAAATATAAAAAAAAATTGTTTTTCATTTTGAATGCATAAAATAGAGTTTTGAGTCCAATCTGACCTAATTTCAATGCCCTACTCATCACCGAATTAATACGAGGCAAATTTAAGTGAACATCAAATGAATTTGTTTAGTGAATATTTTGCTAGCTGCTTTTAAATAGCAAAAATAGTACTATGAATTAACTGTGAAATCAGTAAAAAATTTGATACAATACACAAAATTAAACAAATTTAATGGATGTAGTGCTCGTCAGTATGGCTAGTAAGTACGAGAAGAATGAAATGCAGCGACCACACTTACCCCAGTCGACCCTACAATAAATAGATGTGACAAATCCCATAACTGCCCTAATTTGTTTACAATATCCCACTGACGTGATAAAGCAATATCCCAAGGCTGTTGGTGTGATATGAATACTTGTGAAATTGAGAGAAGCTGAACATATAAAAAAACCTCAGGATACTGAGGTGCAAGAATTTCTGTATTCCTGCAATTTGTTTTTCTGCTGAATGATTTGTACTCTGTGTAAAATGACCAAAAACATACATTATATTGGCATATTTGAGTGTACTAGTTTTCATTCAAAACACACATCTGTTGCCTTGCTGGTCTGCCAAGCAATCAGTGTACAACAATATTTCTGCTCAGTCGTTCATTTTCCTCCTGTACATAATACGTGCCCACTAATGCTCCTATTCCTCATTCCTGGCTAAAGCCATGTTTCAGCACTTAAAATCTTAAGATGTCAAGGTATAAACCCACGACTCAAAAATAACAGATTTTTATATGGTTGTGTGTCATCTTGATGCATAACCATAGAAATTGTAACGTATATGCAGCACCATGCACCACATTTTTGCTGTTGTTACATAGTATCTTATATTTCCGCCAGAATGTGCGACCAGTCTTAACATGAAGAGGCGACTATTTGGCGCCTTGCCATGTTGTTTAACATGAACTGTCCAAATAGTTTCATCAAGTACACATCACTGCTAGTATGCAAATGTATGTACTTACACGTATATACTGACAATCCAGAAACAGCCTTAGTACCATCCATTATAAAGCATAATCTTATGGTTGCATTTAGTATACATACATACACACGCAAATAGGCTACCACCCTGTGGCAAGCTCTCTCACCTCTCCTTCACCCAACCAACTCCCTTTCCACTCCCTTCCTGAATTTACCAACCCCTCTCACAGATACCAATTCCTCCCTCAACACATTCCACTCCCTCACAGATCTCACAAGCATGGACTGCCTACCCCGCTCCGTTCTCCTCCACACCCTCTGAAGCTTCTCACTGTTGTTTCCTCTTCCTCTAAACACCCTCTTACTTAGCTTGCAGTGTAGCCCTCCCCATCCTCTGTCTTCATTCACCACCCTGTACATCTTGACTAGCCGTTCAACTTTCCTCCTGTCCTTCAATGAGCTCCACCCCATTTCTTTCATCACTGATGGCCTATAGTTCCCTTCTTCCTCATCATCCTGCCCCTGCCTTCTCCACCTACCGTTCACCCAACTTGCTGCCTTTCTCTGCACCTTTTCCAGTTCTCACACCTCCACCTCCACATATGGGTCCCATACTGCTGCAGCATATTGTAACATTGGCCGTACCATTGTGCCATACGTCTTCTCCTTCACCTTACAGCTGACTCCATTCAGCACCCCTCCCAGCATACCCAGAGCCCTTCTTCCCTTTGCAACCACCCTCTACCTGTTTTTCCCACATTGAGGTCTCCCTGCAGTACAATCCGTAGATAATTATATTCTGCTGCTTCTTGTATCTCTTGTCCCTCCCATCTGTACATGTGCCTGCTTAGCATCTTCTTCCTTGTGAACCTCACTACCTTAGTTTTTCTTACATTTATCTTCATTTTATTTTTCTGGTCCACAACCATATCTTATCAATGTCCGCTTGCAAATTTCCGCCCCCCTCTCCTACCTCAGCATATACAACACATTTGTCTGCAAACAATCTGATTTTTCCCCTAATCCCCAAACCCATGTCATTTACCATTATGGTAAATAACAAAGGACCCAGCATGCTTCCCTGTGGTACCTCTGATGTAACCTCCTCTTCCTCCGATATTGCCTCCCCCACTTTCACCCTCTGCCTTCGCCCCCTGAGAAAGTCCCCTATCCATTCCACTACCCTCCTGTGTGGTAGCAGCGCCTCCACTTTCCTCATCAATGTCCCATCTTATCAAATGCCTTCTCAAAATCTATGAAGCAGGCATCCACCTGCTTCCCCTCGTCAACTACCTAAACCAGATCCTCTAATAACCCAGCGAGCTGAGTCTCATATGAGTATCCCCTCCTAAAACCATGCTGGGACTCCTCCAACCAATTCCTATTATTCACATACTGCACCACCAGCCTCTCCATTACTTTTCCTGTACTTGATATGAGACTCACCGGTCTGTAGCTGCCAGACCTCCCCTTATCCTCTCCCTGCTTGTGTATAGGTACCACCATAGCATCCTTCCAATCTTGTGGTAACTTACCCTTCTCCTAAGGACTTTTTAAACAGCACTTCTAAATATTTCGCCAACTTCCTGCCACCAAACTTTAGTGCTGTGTTTCCTATCCAATCTGAACCTCCTGCATTACTGCTCTCCAAACCCTTAATCACCTTTTCTATCTCCCATGTTTCCAATACAAGGTAACTGCGATGGAGGGGAGAGCTATGAAGACCAGGGAAATTGGGATAAAGAACACAAAACAGCACAGAAATATTACAAGGATATCAAAATATATAAAATTTCCACATTACTGTGAACTTGTTCACTGCACTAAGCTGCAATCTTCATAACTGGCAGGAGTGAATGAACGATTGAATGTAATTTTCATTGACTAAATTATTCAGAAGTTGCAAAATACTTGTGACTAACAAGTTATACTGTTTTTCAATCATTTCAAACTTACCCATGGCTGATTGATGGGTTTTCAAAATGTTAGAAATGCCATTAATAACTTGTGACAGGGAGTTGACTTTTACTTTGTGCTGTATTTCATGGATCACTTTAAAACTTATATTACGGGCTACGTTTGTTGAGTGTATATTACTAGCAAGAGTGTTAATCCGCTTGTCTAACGTGGCATCATTCTGGAGCAAGGCATGTAAGCATTTATTAGTGAGCAAGTTGCAGCACAAGGAGCCAACGTCTCCAATATCCTGGATGCTGCGCTTGTTTCTAGTGTGTGCTGACATCATTGTGGTATTCTCTAAGGACACTGTTTTCAACTGTCTGCAAATAACTATACCCAATTTTTCCATGACCACGTGATGTCGATTTTCTGTCAGCACACACATCATGTAAATACTGGTCAATTGCTTAGGCATGTTGGGTAATTGTAACGTAACTTTCTAAATAAGAGGGATACTCTGTTCGTACATGAAGTCAACGTCTGTCAGGAAATAGCATATCCCAGCGTGCATCCTAAAGGTGGCGGGCACTGTCAGGACAGCTCAGAAAACACAGAGCAAGACAGTGACCTTGGCTACTCTGTAGGTGATGCGGGCTGGGAGCACGCCCCACTCCTCGTGGGCATGGCCATCGATATAGGTTGCCATGGCGACTTCTGGCGCACGCGCAGAGCATACTCTCGCCTGCGCACTGCTGCCAACAGCATCTGGTGATGAGAACAGCACGTCCAGGCTGCTCGAGTGGCGCAGCACCTGGGATGGGGTTGGCAACCGTGTTCCCCTTCTCAACGACCTCCGGTTGCTCAGCAGTTGCTTGTAGGTGCAGTAGCAGACAGGAATACTGGGCAGACGCCTCGTGCTAGCCACTTCCTGCTGCATGACACATGTGTTGAGTCCGGGCGTTATCAGCACACCTCAGTTGCAGTAAACACAGGCCCCCTGGCTGCATTGTGAGCGGCACCCAGAGCGTTGCAAATCGTGTTGATGCATACAAGTTGTAACCCACGCATACTGTAACTTAGTTTATAACATATATTAAGCACTGCACATAGAAACTTGCGTTAAATTACTGTCAGAATGACATTGGATTAGTGTATAAAAAGGCAGGTTTAGTATGTCTAGTACATACTGTATCATAATTGGGGGATCCTGTTTTGTTTGTTTGAACACGGATAGTAGACTCTCCTAGCACATCAGTGACTCTGTAGGGACTGCGATATCTGTTCGTAAGCGCATTTTGTCAACCTCTGTTTCAAACCCACACGAAATTGTTTATGTGCAATGTGTTCTTTTTATGGGAGCGGTCAAATTGATTCTTTTGCATCCCTTGCACCTGAAGTAAATTTACTTTATCTGATTCACGGGCTTCAAACAACTTTTGGCACCAATTGTGCGCCCTTTGGGAATGTTGACCTGCTACAACCTGTGCTGGTAGTGCTGCCTCTACTCTGTGCAATAGGTAGAATTGGGTAAACTTAGTTGTATTATTAATACTAGTATTGTAGTTGAAACAAATGAACTCTACATATAAATCCCAGTTTGCTTGATCAGTGTTTGCACAAGCAGTTAGTTGTTCCCCAATTATATGATTTGAGGCTTCTACAAGCCCATTACACCTGGGATTGTAGGCTGTCATCAATTTCTTTATTCCTAGCGCTTTGAGCAGATGACTAATAAGTTTGTTTTGAAAACTGGTACCTCTGCCAGTTAAAATTTGCTCAGGACAACCAAATTGCAGAATGACCTGTTTAATAAAGTCCGCAGCAGTGGCGGCATCAATTGAGGGGACAGCCTTGGTAACAACAGAAGAGTACTCATTTATGACTAGAATGTATTTATTTTTGCGCACAATGGAAGGGAGGGGACCTTTCACATCCTAAGCCCACGTCTTCAGAAGTGGTTGGGGCGGGATAGAAGTCATCTAACCCATCGCTTTTGAATTGATCGCTTTGGTTTTCTGGCAAACAGGACAAGCTCTTACGTAGTTCTTAACATCAGCGTTCATGGTAGCCCAGTAATATGACTGCCTAATTTTTTCAAGAGTTTTGAGGGTCCCGAAATGACCTCCACCGAAGATTGCATGGTGGTGGACCAGTATAATCTTGTTAACATAAATTTTTGGGACACTAGTTAAATTGGAGGGCCCCTGATGCATATTAATTTTTAAAAATATTTCACCATTCGATGTAATCTCATAGCGGTGACTCAATCGCGCGGTACTTATTGTCTGCCTTGTGTGTATTAAGTAAAGCTAAGTTAAATTGTTTGATTTGCGGATCACGGTCGTACGCCTCTACAAATGATGATGTGTTAACAGAAATGGGACATAAGTGAAAAATGGAATCATCAATTTTTATATATTCCTGGTCATATGTGTATACAGGCAAAAAAATGTGGTTTATCTGATTTGTTAACAATAAGGATTTTACATTTTAGCACAGGGTCGATAAATGTTTCTAACTGAGGGGTGCTATTTTCCTTAATTATCTGAACATTCACTTGGTATATGGTAGTAATAATTTTGCATATGGCATGCATTGGAAAGATGTCTTCATTGGCCAACACCTTGGCTATTCTATTTCTATCTTGAGATTTGAAATAATTCTTAATATCATCCCAATGATTTAGTGTGTATTTAGCAATACTTGTTTCAATTTCCTCTGCCTTGTTACTGTCTTGTAAAATGGCTTCTGCCAATGCTGTCTAAAGGAATGTGTTCTTTAATCTCGTAAGAATTTGTGTTGATGGTGACTGTGTGTGTCTGTGCTTGGGATCATCAGTAATAATCCTGCTTAAGGCATCGGGGAGGGTATTCAGTTTTCCTTTTACAACATGTGCTTCAAAGTCGTACTACTGAGTGCAATCACCATTTTCTGTGTTCTAATGTTATGCTCTGCCATAGAGTGCAGATATCGTAAACTTGCATTATCTGTCTCAATCTTAAACCGTCTACCTTACAAATACTGGCGGAAATGATTACAAAGGTATCTAATAGCCCCAAGTTCTCTCTTTAGTATTTCACCCCAATTCCTGAACTGATAACTTTTTTGACACAAATGCAATTATGTAGCGCTGTTTGGATTGCATGTCTTCCTGTAGGAGCGCTCCGCCGACTGCGTCATTACTCGCATCGCTAGCTAATATAACCTTGCCCTCGTCAAACTTCTGCATTACAGGTGCCTGTAAAATATCTCGTTTTAAATTACGGACCGCCTTCTGATGAACGTCCTCCCATTTATATGTTATAGCATTCCTAGTCAGTTTGATAAGCGGCTGTGCTATGGTTGCATAATTCATTATGTATCACCGCAGGTATGACGTCATGCCAAGGAAGGTATGAAATTGATTTAAATTTGTTGGAAGTGCCATTTGTTCTATAGCACAGACTTTATCAGGATCGGTCGATATTCCGTATGTGACCTAATACTTTGACCTTATGTTCAGTAAAGGTGCATTTCTTTGTTTTACTTTCACATAAACATAGTAAACGTTGGACAACCTTATCCATATTGGACATATGTCCTTCGAACGTATTACCTAGGATGAAAATATCAATGTAGGCAATTGCTGCCATCCAACGCAAGGGTCCTAAGAGAGTATTAATGAACATTTGGAAATATTGGGGCGAGGTACTTAACCCCGTTGGCATTCTTTTATATTGGAACAATCCTATATCGTCAATTGTAAATGCCAATTTGTATATCTTGCTTCCTAACTGGTATACTATAAAAACTTGAAAATAAATCTAAAATTGTTATATAATGTGAATTTTGAAGAGCATTAAAAATATTCTCTGTACAAGGTAGTGGGTACTGCACCCTTGTCAAATACTGGTTGAGTTTGTGGAAATCTCTGAGAAATCTTAGGTCGTCATTTTTTTTTTTTTTTTTTTTGGATACAACTAAACTTGGTGCAGAATAGGGTGAGTCCGCTTCTTCAATAATGTCAGCTTTAACCATGTCATTTATTGGTACTAAAAGCTCATTACGTATCTTTGGACTAGTCCTACAAGGCCTAGTCGTGATACGTTTGTCGTAGTTAAATCTAATTTTATTTCAAAGTTTTTTGCTTCGGTTAGCTCTAAAATGGTTTTCTCAAACATGGGTTTGAGCAGTGGATAACTTTGTATTTATAGGGTAACTTAGGTGTGTCAATAATTTACCAGTTAAGGTAATTATCAAATATTATATATGCCCTATTTATTTCTGCATATATTTCAATATTTACAATAAACATAAGTCATTGCCATTAATTTGCTCTATTGATTGAAATATTGCAAGTTGCTTTTGCCCAGTAGTAGACCAGACCTGGCTAGAAATTGACCATTTCTTAACCAGTAATTGACCACTTGGGTTTGCATAGAAATATGCTGGCTTAATAACATAATTATAAAATATTATAATAAAACATCATTGACTTGACTATGTACAATACATACTCTATACATATTTGAAAACAAAAAGTGTGCATTATGTACTACAAACAATAGGTAAGTGACTGAACAAAATTATATATATTGGCTATTTGCAGATACCAGAACTGAATACTTTGCACTGTGTAGTATGAAATGATAATTTAGCCTCCGCCGAACCATCATACGCCACCGAATGGCCTGTCTCTTGTGAGACAGGGAGCCTAGACACTCATAACTCACAGGGTGTTTGTAAAGACAATGCACCCTGATACGTACTCAAATCATTGGGTTAGGCGGCGGGATGCCGTGTAGCTGTGGTTTCTTGGGCTAATTTAGCATAGCTCATTGACATATATGTACCTATAGTCCTTACAGAAATAAAATTTGTAAGAACATCCTTGTTTGATGTTTATTACATTACTAACATGGCGCTGAAAGGTTGGCAATTGGTTTTGAAAATTTATACTTGATACGTTCGCTTACTGTTATAATTTGAGACGTTTCAAGTTTTTTAAGAATCTGGCTATTATCTACATTGCTAACATCTTTATCATTTATATTAAATAATGTCCCTTGCTCACCACGTGAATTCAAAGCCATAACTTCAGTTTCATCACAAAGAATATTTTGAACAATGCATACATAATTATGAAAAAAAAATTTTTTCCCCCAGGAAAAGACACCACAACAAAATCTCCTTTACTAGGCCTATAATTCACGTCATCAGCCAATGGAAATTTTTCTTGCCTTATAACTTCAACACTAGTGTCTTCTGCTTCTTTCTCAGTGTCAGTTTCATAATATTCACTTTTTCCCCTCTTCCACCCATTCTTCTGCATCTGTTTCAGGACTGCTGTCTTTGCAAACATAAGGTTTCTTCTTTTTGGGTGCAATCTTGGGTTTTTCTTTCAGTTCGTGTTTATCTTTTCTTAGCAGCGCCTTTTTAATTGTACTGTCTTCCTTTTCTTTTTTTAGCTTTTCTTTATCTTGCCAATATGACAACCACTTCTGAGATGTTGCTGCGTGTGGGAGCCTTTCTCTTTTCTAGTGTTTTATGGATTTTTGAGGAGCTTCGGTAGGCCACAATACATGGTCCAAGAAACTTGGGCATACTGAGTGTTCGCCAGGGAGATGGTGTCGTTTTGGAGTTGTATGTTGACTGTTTTGTCTGAGATCGGATGTGTTGAAGTTGTCATTTACTGGTCAATAAATTCAACGGAGTCATTTTTGCATGCCTCTGTGTCACCAATTTGTTCTACTCCAGAATCCTGGGAGTTGAAGATTCGACATTATGAGACACTACGTCACTGCAGCTGGAGTTCTTAGGATTTAGGCCCTCTTCTGACTCGAGACATCTCGACCGTAATTTTTCCACACATTGAATAGTTCTTTGGCACAATCACCTTCAGTCCAACCAGTAGAATAACACTTTCTGAATTCTTCTGCTTGTTCAGGTTCCATTACCTACTCAAAGTAAAACAGATGTTTAACCTTAAAATTAGTAGGTTTCAGGATAGGTCTAGCATTCCCTTCAGTTCCGACAACTTTTGATTCATGTGTCATGCATTTCTGGTAGTCTATAGCATCTGCATCAAAAGGAAAAATACCACATTTCCTAAAGCCATTTTTTACTGTGTCTTCTGTAACTTGGTGTATAGCAGTTTCCAATAAGTGCCAAACATAGCTCTCATCAAGGCTCTATTGTTATTTTCCATGTTTCCAGTTATTTTTATGTGATCTAAATACGGCCACATCTGCTGGTTGCAAAATGTGTGTAGCATTTTGTAACAATGAAAATATCACAATTCCATTATCTGCACAAAATTTTGAGACATTGTAAGTCAAGTGTGATCGGTGACCATCAATAAGTTACAGAATAGGTTTTTTTCTTTCTTTCTAGTAAGGGAAGAAAAGTATTCCACACATAACCATAAAATGTTTGACCTGCCATTCACTGTGATTTTGATCTTTCAGCTACCCATTCACTATTTAGAGAACATACTATTTCAGCAGGAATGCGTTCATATGGATAGATAATCATGGGGGCAAGATCTTTCCGTTTGCATTTAGGGTCAATAAAACAGTCAGACTTCTTTTTTCTAGCTTTTTTAAACTTCATACATGTCCTTCATTCCTTAAGGACCAAGTACCAAACCAGTTTTTGGATTGGTCAAGAAACTGGACTCATCCAAATGAAAAATTCTTTCTGGCATTTGTAGTATATCCAAAACATTTTCATTCAATTATTTGTACAGCTCATTATCCAATTGTCTAATAGACTCTTCTGTTACACAAGCTCTTCTTAAATTTATGCTTTCAGCATGACGTTTCCCAATATCTGGATGTCTTAAAAATAGGTTGAACCATTTCTCATCAGGTATATTGTTTTTAAAGGAGTTTTGCGTCATTTGCTATAATCTCTTAAAGAGTTTCTATTAGTGCTCTTTTGTTTAAAGGGATACATAAAATATTTTCCTCTTGTGGTGTCAAGATTGTAGGGGGACCCATTTTCGTGTCAAAAGGAACCTTATCTTTAAGTTTGTTTATTAACGTAGAATGGGGAAAATTGTATTTTCTCTCAGCTTCCCTTATTTTGCCAACATACTTTACAAATTTGATAGCCTCCCTCAAATCATCCTCGGAGTACTTGAAAACATATTTCTTTACCTGTTTTGCCATCACTATAATGCCAACTGAAAAGAAAAAAAATTTCTTCAGTAACTTGATTTGTTATCTGTTTGTAAGCACAATTTATTTAAATGACACTGGACTTCCAGCCAAGGACTTTGCGAGCCATGCCCATGCGTTCAACTCAACGTGGCAGGGCAGTGGGAAGTAAGGGTAAAGGGACAAGGAGACAAATGAAAGGAATAAAAGGGTCTAGAAAAATTAGCCGGAAAACCTAACAAACAATGATACCAGCAAATTTACTAATGTCCGGTGACATACAGCTTCAGGTGAGAAACGTGCATCTTGCGCAGCACCTCTCTCCTAGACCCTTCTACAACTAATAAAACAGTGTTTGGGGTTAAAAACTTTACAAAACAATAGGGGCCTGCATACTTAGGTATTAGTTTAGTGGTAAGATTGTTTACCAAGTCCGCCAGAATAAAGTTTCTGAAAAGTACTAAATCCCATGGGTTAAAAATCATCAGAACCCTATGTTTGTCTAATGTAGTAGTGACTGACTGCTTCGCCACGGCGAGTCAACAAAGGACCTCACAGAGCAGGTGGTCATGGCCAGCATCGCTTAGGGGAGAAGGATTGGGATAGTTCCAAATATTGACAGTGAGAAAGAGGATGGTCAAGAAAGGCGAGAGATGGAGAAACACCAGTAGAATCGTGAACAGTACTGTTAAAATTGACATTGACCAAATCCAGTTCTTAAAGGCCATGATCTTGATTATGAAAAATGGAAAGACAGGCCTTCAGGTTCTTTCTTTAATAACCTGTATTGTGGATATGAAATATTAAGTTTGGTACAAACTTAGCATTATTTATTAGCTCATAAGTTTACTGATATTACTGGATTGTGGAGCCCCAACAGTGGCAGGTAATTTGGCTGCAGTTTTTGTTTTAATTGTTCCTTTGACCTACGATAATCATGAGATATAGAACTTGTATGTAAACTATGGGGTCATTCCAAGTGAAATTGATAAACTTTACAAATAATGCCACATTTTAGATTTTGATGAAATTTTGTAGGTTAGGCTATATGCACCAATCGTCTAAGACTCCAAAACCATTTTTATAATATTAAAAAGAAATTGCTTCCTTTGATATAGTCTACTGTTTGCAGCACGTACAAGCAAAAAACTGCATTGTTATTTTATAAAATTTATTTGAATTGGGAACATCAGCCAGGGCTCATTCGAAAGTGTAAGTAATGTACTTTATTTTGGTTTAGCAGAAGTTAGGTTTAAATTAAGACTAAGCAGAGGTTTTGGGGCTATCATTTTAGTTTGTGATTTTTTTAAAGATTTCAGACTTAAAAAAACACAACAAAGGATTCAAAGTAACATGCCAGAATTTTTACCTGTGAAAATAATTTGTGATTAGTATGTGCAGAAAAAATTTGAGCTGTTACTGATAGCTCTACAATCTAAAAAAATTGCATGAATTTTGAAAATTTCCGTTTTCAGATATCAGAAAATACATATGGGACAGGTTTTAAAATTTTGAAGATGCTAGAACGCTTATGTCCGTACAGTGTACTTTAAAACAAAAACAAAAAAAAACTAATGTTTCTCTCATGAGTTTAGGTGACATGAGCATTTTGAAGTGTCAGATTATGACTCACTGGTCCTTGTGCCATGAGGGGAGGTATGTGAACAAGAATCCAAGGTTGTGTGTTTGGCTGGCTGATGAATCACCTTGTTGGCATGATATTAGTAATCCACTGTATAGGAACAATTCTGGAATGCTATAGGCCCAGCTCCCCTGCTTGGTTTATTGATCTGACGAGGAAAAGGAAGCAAGAAAAGCAATTCATTGAATTAAATTACTAAGTTTGTAAGTGGTAGGATTATGTTTCTTCGGGGACAACAAATTCCAGATTCAGAGCTGGCTGGTCGCCATGTTGTGATTTCCATTTTTTCCCTCAAAATTGACTAAATTTCCCAAAAAAAATTTCTTGTTTTTCTCTTTAAAAAAATTCTCATTTTTCTCAGCAGGAGTGTCTGACTCATGATGCAGGAGAGGGTCTCGTGCCTCTGAGCCAGGAGAGCAAGACTGAGGACTCAGGACCTTTGGTCCTTAACCAGTGGTCTTTGACCCCAAGAATCCAAAAAAAAAATTAAAAATTAATTAAAAAATATTAATCTTTCCTGCTGTTCCCCTCTCACCCCTCCAATTATTTAGCAGGCCTCCACCCCTGCCCCTCTCAACTGTACCTAGTCAGCCATCTTTATGCTGTCAACCATCATAGCAACCATATAGAGTTCAGGTGACCTTTACCAAGACCTTGAATGGCCTTGAAAACAAAAAACTCTAGAAACATGAATAAAAATAGCAAGCATGTTGTGATACTGACTATTGCCACCATGTTGATTTTTTTTTAGTGTATTTGTTTTGGAGTTCATCTCTCACCTTTGTTTATCTACCTACTTGAATTTCATATGTTTTGATCCCCTTGGTGGTGCTAGTGTATTAATTCACACATCAGAAGCAGCTATATTTGTTTTTTTTTTTTTTTTTTGGAATTATAGGTGCACTGTTGGCACCCTCCATGTTGGATTGTATTTTCAGCACATAGGCATAGTTAATATCTCGATTATGCCGCCTGCCATCTGTGTACCAAATGGTGACATTGACCATTTCTGCGAAGTATGTAAACTGTCTTTTTTTTTTTTGTTTTATTCTTAAATGCAAGTATTTTTATGTAAAAAAAATTTATATGTAATGCAGGGAGGTTTTTATAAAATAAATAAAACATTACATTACATATTTAATATATATATTTTTTACAAAATTTTATATACATACAAGCATTCCTTTGCAATGATTTTTTCGGAGGCAAGATATCGCAATATTTCGTAAGAGGTCAGTATGCACTCATTCTCAGCTGCAGATGTTCCACCGAATCGAATGTCCGGTCCGAACAGCAAAATAACCAGATGGCTCGGCCAGTGGTGCGACTGCTGCAGGAAGGCTCTCCATGGAATATTCAGTTGATGCGATGGCTTGCAGGCAATTTGGGGTATGTCTCGACAGGATCGGAAAGCTACATCAATGTTTTTACCATCTTCCACATTCTTTAACATTTTAATGCGCTCTGCAGTTCTCAACTGCATATGAGGCTGCATCCGTTCAATAGACTGGAGTTACAGTTCCACTGTCTTCATGTTTTCTCCTGTACCCATGATGGTGCCCACATGCGTATCGGCTACGAGCATTACATGTTCCATCATTTCTTGGTATGAGAGAATCACCATCGTCTTTGTGAAGACACAGCTTGAGGCTACTTTGTCTGAATTTTGATATGCTCTATCTCATTCTCGACAGGTGGCAGTGATTTAATCGAACCTACGCATGTACCTCCCATTATATAGGGGCCAGTCCTTAATGATCAACAATCTGTATTTCTCTTCCCAGCATAAGGCACACATATAATTGAAATCTGATAGCGTCATGTCCACATTTACATGATCGTTGTAAAAGTGGCATTAATTCACATTGCCCATACGTAACAGTACCAACATGTTTGCGTTGTCATGAAGCATCCGTTTGGGTATGTGCAAATGATTATGGCCAAGGTACACACTGTCCACGTTTGTGTTTTGTCCCATGCTAAAGTATTCTTGAATGTAAGTTTGTTTTTTGCAGGCAATGGCATCGAAGACAAATATAAAGTTTGATGGTGTTTTGCTCGGAGGTACGATGGTTTGATTATCGTTGCATGGGAGTAACCCATGCATTCCACTGCTTGCAGTACTTGTGCCAGTCACTACTATTTAGATTGTTGGGCAATTTTGAATATAGGTACACGTTCTCGAACCGAAGACCATTTGGTTCTTCTATCAGGCTCAGTAGGACGTATGTTTTACCATAATTTTATGGTCCTGCAATGATGCACCTCACTATACGGATTAAGGTTTCCATGTCGTGAGTCGTTGGAGATAGCTTCATCTTCAGCATGAACATGTATGGGTAGAGTATTATCTTGCTTAATAATACATGTGTTACCACTACAATCTTGTGGAGTAGGTGGAGCAATTGGAGTAAATGGAGCAGGTAATAACTAAAATACAATTACAACTCTCGGAACATTATTGTATGTTATCGGGACCTTAAATGTAAGTGTCTATATTTTGCACAAAAACGGTTTAAAATCCAATTTTTTAAGGGCTCATACCTTCCTTAATGTTCGGTTTAGGTATAAAGTGTCACATATGTTTTAATTTATTACTTTTTCCTGAAGAATCACCTGAAGTTTGTTGGTCTAATTGAGAATCATCCTCTGTATATTTATAGGATAGGAATATACATAATTATATGTTAAATATACATGATTTTGTACGTATTAAATTTTGTAGCTCCGTGAAAATATCATTGCAAAGAATTGTTTGTATATATGTTTAAAAAAAAAAGTATATATTATGTTGTGTTTTTTTTTTATAAAAGCCCCTCTGATTTATATAAAAATACTTGCATTTAAGAATAAAACAAAATATGACAGTTTACATACTTTGGAGGAATGATCAATGTCACCACTTGGTACAGACCGATAGCAGGCAGCGTAATCGAGAAATTAACTATGCCTATGTGTTGAAAATAGAATCCAACCTGGAGGGCACTGACAGCACACCTATAATTAAGAAAAACAAAAAAATATGGCCGCTGCCTGATGAATGAATTAATACACTAGCACCACCTAGGTGAGGAAAACATACAAAATCTAAGATGGTAGTCGAACGAAGGTGAGAGACAAACTCCAAAACAAATGACAAATTATAAAACCAAGATGGTGGTATACGATAGAATATGTATAGGTGAGTGGTGTGAAGGTGAGGAAGTTAGTAGTCTGCTGGGAGGGTGGCGTTTCTGGAAATTTAAGTTTTTTAAAGATAGGTTTAAATAATACATTTTTAATAATTTTTATTAATACATTTAAAAAAAATTGGGATTTGTTAGAATATTTTTAATTTTCTAGGTATTTTTCTCAATTGTTTTTGAGGTCATTTAAGGTCACAGGGTCATGGTTACCTGCACCCAATGTGGTGGTAGTAATCCCCATGGTGTACAGCAGTTTTCAGCTATTCACAAGGGCTACAGTGAGTATCGCGTGTGACTCAGAGCCCCGACACAGTTATTACACAGACTCACAGGACCTTAAAAGTACCAGCAAGAACAAACAGTGCGGAAAACAACTGGAATATGCGGCGCCCAGGTTCAAGCTACCCATGCAGCTTGCCTGCACACGTGACCAGGAGTGCGCAAAGAGACAATACCGCGTACACCACGACCGCTATGAGGAACAGTGGCACAAGTACCGTGCCTGCTCAGCCGCCGCAGCATGTTCTGAACATGGAGGCTTCACATCAACCACCATGCTGCCACATCTGTTCAGACTTGCAGTACCACTAGCACAGGTTGTGTCCTATTAGAATCTAAACGGCTACGGGAAATGCACCTACGAGGTGGGATCACCACAGGGGCTCCCCTACTCCACCAGTGTGTTTACACTGACGGCCTCACCTGAGTTAAACAACCCCGACCAACACCTACCTGGGACAAGTGAGTACCACTGTTGATCATTTATTGAGGGTACCGGTATGTGTTTGCAAGTGTTTCGACTGTTGTGCTGATCGTCACCGCAGCTTCCCATAACTCAAAGAACTTGTCAAGCCTACTGACATACAAAACACGAACATAACTGTAGAGCCCGCCACATTGAACGGTACATGCAATGTCATTGGTATTACTCAGCTGCCCGTGAAAATCAGAGATGTAGAGATGTGTGTACCTGCTTTGGTTTCAAGGGAAATCCGCGAAGATGTCATCTTTGGAGTACCCTGGCTAATAGAAATAGAGCAAGAAGTAATCGTAGAGATTCCAAAAGACCAAATTCACTTTGGTAAACAAGTCGGACGAACTGTGTACAACTTAAGGAAAATGAGTAGAAGTAAACACTCAATCTGTGACAGTATGATTTTGATCATGGGGTTCCTGCTGAGTATCACAGAGCATTTGAGAGCATCCTGAACAAAAGGAGGGATGTCTTTGCCCCCTCAGATCCGCTAAAACGTACTACTGTGGCCGAACACAAGATAAAGCTCAGTAGTAAGTAACCTCTCTGGACGTCTCCTACTGACTATGACGTGTACCATCCGGAATTGGCAGATCGAGATGATACGCGACGGTGTAATTGAACCCTCAGAAAGCCATTACATTCCGCTATCACGCTCGCGCCTAAGGAGGATTGAGGGTGGTGTTTTTGTATCTATTTCAGACCGATCAACCAGATCATTGAAAGCACCTCACCCCCTTTCATTAGCATCAATAGAGCCCTGAACATCCTGGGGAAGGCGAAAACACATCATTTGATTTGAAGAGCGGATTCTGGCAGATCCCAGGGATGCAGGAGGATCTGCATAAAATGGCCTTCACAGCACCTGACTGTCGCCGGTACCAATTTTGTGCCATGCCCTTTGGGCTCAAGTGTGCCCCCCTCCACCTTCCAGAATATGACGGTTATGGTCCTTGACGGAATCGTAGGCGAGTTTACAATGGCATATCTGGACCTCGTCGTGGTGTAGTCCGAGAAATGGGAATATCATATACAATCTCGCCATTGTTTTGGAACGCCTTGCGATAAATGGCCTGATATGTGCGAACCACAATTGTAGTATTGGCAAGACTATCATCTAGTACCTTGTCATCTTGTTGACGGGGAAGGGAACCGCCCTACGCCGGAACAGATCGCCATTATCCAAGAACACCTGGTACTGACGACGCAGAAAAAGTCGCGCAAGTTTTTCTGTCTTATCAAGTGGCTTAGGCAGTACGTGAGGGACTTTGTGATAATCACCGCCTCGTTCACGGAAATGCATTCACCCACATGAGAGTATGAATGGGACACAAACATGCAACAAGCACTCGATGAAGGGTAGTACCGGTTTTCACAGTGTTATGCTCTTGTCCATATCGATATGTCCCAACACTTGTATCTCCAGACCGACGTGAGCCAGGAGGGCATCTGTGAGGCACTCTTCCAATATGGAGATAACCAGGAATGTTGGATCATAGATTGCGCTAGTGTCAAACTGGGCAACACTGAAGAGGTACAATGTAAATTAAAGAGAATGTTTAACCTTCATCTGGGCTATTAAAATATACAGTGTACACCTAGAATACCGAAAGTTCGCCCTCAGGACTGACAACAGATGTCTGCTATGGTTACCCAAGATGGAGGCCTGAAGCAAGCTGACCAGATGGTTGATGCTGTTACAGTTTTGATTTCACTGTAGAACACGTGCTCGGTGAAGATAATCAGTTGCCTGACGCTCTTTCCCGCTACCCAAACGAGAAACCTTCGTAGACGAGGGAGAATGGGAATCAGTGTTACTGGAGAACTCCGCCTGTGATACAAAAATCGCAGTCAAAGAAAGTAAACAAACTCCGCTTGTAGAAACATGCGCGCACAACTTGTATGTATACATGCTCAACCAACAACTGTCAACCAAAGTCCGGGAAATAAAAGAACAATGTGCTCTAGAAGTGTTACATGGATGGCGAGTTTTGGACGATCGACTAGACATGTAAAACAACAGTCACAGAGGAGTCTGGTGGTGCGTCTGTACTGCCCTTGGCTCGCCAAACAGTCATACACATAGCCCATTGTAACACCTTATCGGGACACCCTGGTGCCAAACAAACTATACATAACATATTTATGGCCAGGTCTCAGTAATGGAGTCGGAGAGTACGTGCGCCAAGGTAAACAATGTTATGTTTGCAAAACACACTGGTCCGACGGCACCGCACAACAACGACCAAGGCTACCACAACAACCTTTCGAGAGCATCACTCTAGATTTGATGGGCCCTTACCCACTGTCAGCTAGAGGTCAACGATTTTTGTTAGTGGTAACACCTGTTTACGCGGTGGTGTGAATTGTCTCTCCTACCAAGCTCACACATACGTCACATTACTGCCGCCGTGGAAAAGGAGTTTTTTCCCCGTTGGGGATATCTAAGAACAATTTTTAGTGACAATGCCACACAATTTTCTGGGCCCGCTGGAGGTATTTGTGCACGAAATGGCATGTTATACAGCATACTACAGATATCTATCGTGCCCACGCCAACCCGACAGTGAAGAAACCAGGAGGTTAAGGCACAACTATGCTTCAGAATTGGTGAGGACCACACCACCTGGTCACAACAAATACCTGAAATTGCTTTCTGTCTGTGCAACCGAACTAATAAAGCCATGGGTAAATTGCCCGCTGAGATGTTGTACGGGGCAGGATTGGCAATACCGGGAGAGTTTGCGTGTCGCCTGCCGGACTCAAACCCAGAACCCACCAATCTGGAAGAAAGAGACAGCGAGAGAGAGTATCAATACGGAGAAGCCCGCACCAATCAGAAGCGTTACGTCCAGAAATGGTTACCGGAAACGAGGCTCTGTAGCCGAGTGACTAGGTTTACATGCATGCACACCACCTGTCAACTGCGAAAAAGAATTTCTGCGCCAGACTTGCTCCGAAATGGTCAGGCCCGCATAGGATAGTGGAGAAAATCAGTGCCACTTATCTAGTACAAATGAGTACAAAAGAGATGCAAAGTCCACAGGGATGACGTACGAGCAGCAACAGTACCGTTGGAAGAAAGGGATAACCACCCGGCTAGAGGGGAAGCAGATAATGGCCAGAACGGGCAACATGGAGAGAGTGCAACCGAGGTAATAGTAAGTGACGTTGCTTTGCACACATCGAACCAAGGGCACAATCAAAATTTAAACGCACCACAATCATGTGACCAATCACCCCAGGACATCCCGGCCTAGAACAACACCCATGCGCACTGGGAGTAAAGTGCGATGGAGGATGTGAACATGTGGGGAGAGAGGGAATCCACCTCTGCCTTTCACTGCTTCAAAGACAACATGCCACCCCCCCCCCCCCCCTCATTGGCTATGATTGTGTCCGCAAGTCAGAAGCCGGCAGAAGGTGAGATTGACGACATGTGGGGATGTGACGCCGCCACATGATTTCCATGGCTTTCCAGCCGCCGAGCAGCCGCCTGCCACTGCTACAGATCAGCGGGCAGTAACGGCACTACTGGGTGACCTGTGGGGGAAAATGCCCACTTCCGCAGCCGGAGGTGAACTGCAGCATCAGCAGCTGCATGACAGGAGCCATTCTTCCACCAGCTCGACGTGTTTGCCAGTGTACCACCGACCAATACGCAAACAGCAGCAGCATTGCGGGCTGCCGCCCCGCTTGAGTCATTAGACATGCACTTGACAGGATGTAGCCATGCCTCATCATGCTGCCTGCACACGCTCTACGGCAGGCCCTGCCCCAGGGACCCCTGCAGACCTGCCAGATGCCCAGCATTCTCGGTGCCCTCCAGAGACGTCCACTCGGGTAAGGAATTGGCCATTCCGCACCGCCTTGCCACTTGCTGTGCACTTCAGTCTACACGCTGCCGAGTCGCCGCATTGCCCTATGGAACTCCCAAGAGGGGGTGCATGTGACATCACCCTCGCTCTGTGTGTCACTCGGAGGCAACCCGATAGTGCTCGCTGGTGCATGAACCACACGTTTTGCATCAATGTGTGTAGTGTGGTATGTCGTTCGTGCTGAACGAACTAGGAATCCATTTATGTTATATGAAGACCCACTTGCCAAGAGTAACCCGCACCTAGCTAGTTTATTTCTGTGTAAAAGTGTGACCCCCTTAAAGCAGAGTCCAATGCATGCCCGATGAAGTATTATCTTCTTGTGTCCCTGCCTTAATTTCTATTTTAATGTTGAGTTCTCACCCACGTGGTGCACGTGTGTTCACGCAGAAACAAACTGAGACACATTAAATTATTCTGTTAATTTTCCAAGAGCTACGTTGTGTGTTATTTTGTTTTAAGATGCTGGTAAATGATTTCACATTTTAATGAAAATAAACATTCAAAGACAATTGCAGTTCCAGCAGCCGTATTGCCAAGTTCACTGAACAAATTTCCAACAGCTTTTATATTAATTTTCACTTTAATTAATTTCGCTGTTTGAGAAGGGTTGAAATGTATATTTAGTTTTTGTTAAATTTTATTATACTGCTTTGTCTTCTGCTCGCCTGTTCTGGCATTGTTACTTTTGCAAATTTCAGAGATGCTTAGCAACAATGAGAGACTGTCCTAAAGAACTCTGAACATTCTATTCCACGTAAAATAATCTACTGATTATTTTCCTGCACTCAGTTATCTTCTGAATGAAGTGTTTTGTATTTTGTCCTATGTAAAAATTTCCCTCGAGATGCTAGCGGGAAGGTGTCCGTTGCTAACGGTACCTTCACTCCACCATCTTTAGTCTGGTTCAGTGGGTATTCGAGGCCAGATGTGCACCGCATGCCACGGGAGCATCATCAAGTTGTGCTAATCATTTAGGCTGTCAACATTTAATTACTCCAGAACCTTTTTCTCAGTTTTTGCTCTCCCATGTGCCGAGCCTCCTCTCTGCCGACTCGCAACCCTGGAGAGTTTCTTCACGTAATTTTTCACTGGCTAGTTAAGCCATTTTTGCCGCGTAGGCCCCTGGCAGGCCTCATATGTCAGACCCGCTTCAGACACTGGAATTGTTTATATTGACACGTGTACACTCTTTGGTAATATATCTCTTTGTTGAAACCCATGTGTCTTATTTTGATTTAAAGAACTTCACCTCTGGAACTGGCCCTAACCAGTAAGTGTAACCATATGGTCGCTGACCACGTGCTCAGTGTGTAAAATATTGCCATGACTTTCATAAGACGTGTGCTGCTAGGGGATGCCGCCACAGGCTGTCGACCTGTAAGGACCCTGAGAGGAGGAGATCCCCATGGTTTTTTCTGAGTAATTGAAAAGCTGGCACCCTGGGAAAACTACAATCTGGAGCATCATTAAGGTAATCTGGCATTGTTTGCCTTTTGCAAGTCCCAAGCCACATCACAATGTAAGAATTATCTTGAGTTAAAATAATTCTTGCACATATAAAAACAATTATTCATCATTGTTTGATTAAATAAGGGCAATTTTTCTAACAATGTATAACTCTGTTTTGGGTTCATTTTTGTACTGATTTCATTCAGAAGTTCAGTAAGGACTATTTTGTATTTATTGGTCCTGCCACATACACATTTTACTTATCTTTGAGAACCTACTGCAACTTGAATTGCCCGCCAAAATCATGTTTCACTAAATATATTACCTCTGCAGCTTCATTAAACTTAGTGTTTTCAGTATTCAACATAGCTCGCACAGAATGCTGCACAGCGGCATATGGAAACGAGTGCTAGTGATCGTCAGTGCTCGTCAGTAGTGTTGGATTGATAATTGAATTTACTAAAATTACTGGTCAGTGAAATAAGGTGGCCGTAGAGACTTCTGTTGTCCCCTGGGTTCGAATAGCAGCACCCTGAGAACACCAGCTCCCTAATTGTAGTCAGTATCACCGTCCTCTTCCATGACTTCTAGGATAAAGGAGAGCAGGAAACAGGTATCAGAATGGAAAGTTACTATTTGCATGCCTGAATGAATTACTGTGGAATCGCTTCTTGTGTTATTTCTATTAATTTTTTGTGAGCTGGATATAACCTTTCCTAATGTTTTTTGTGCACCCCATCACTCAATGTAAATACAAATTAAAAAATTTAATTTTTACAGTTCAGGACATCTTGCCCTTACCAAAGCTACCCCAACCCTGACCTTTCATATGTCTGTAACCCCTATTTATACAGGAAATTCCTCTCGCACAATATTTTCTGATATGGTCTCGAAATTCAACGACCTGATATTTTGTCATCAAAGCCACTCTGAAAACTCAGTCTATTATCCAGTAATGGTTTCTTCAACCTCTTCTGAAGCTCTGCTAAAGTTCTACTTCCAGGATATTCCTCCGCCTTGTGCAAACTAATCTTAACTAAACCCGGAAAAGTACACCAAAGGACAATGCACCAAATTTGTTCCCACTCAGTTGTAATAATATTTTGGATGAAAACAGTTTCTTACAAGTGACTACCAACACATGTTTTCTCACTGTTTTTATTCATATTTGTTATTGTTACATGCATATGCCTAAGGGGCTGATCTGAGTTCGTGAGGGATGGAGGTCTTAATAAAAATCAAAGAACGAAATTTGATTTCTACTTTACTCTTTCTATTTAACAGCGAGCATAGTATTTGATGTCTATTTCAACTCTAACGTCCTTTGTCTTTGTTGGTTACAGTCCATTAACTCATATTTATTATCAACATGTTTTCAGTCTTATCTGTTGCCATAAGTTATACTGTCTTTCACTCGCGCATCTAGTCAAATAGTCAAGCCTGCCAGCCGCACACTTAGCTGCTTGATAACCACAGTCGCAGACTTCCCTCCCACTGGTCACTTCTCTCACTGCTAGTCTTCTATCGCCCGGAACTGAGCCACTCATTCATGCATAAACTCCAACCGAACACCACTCCCAGCCTAGAGGCCTGTCGCAATATTTATGGCGTTGACTGTGACTGTCTCGAAGGTTCAACGCACCCCAATCACGCTGATAGAATGAGGTCAGTAATTCAGAGCATTCTTAAAATAAACTCAGAAATCAATACAACCAGGCTTATCGTGTCGGCTTGCTCTTTGTGACTGATACGCGGTTCGCTTGCCTGCCATTCAAAACATTACTATGATGCGCTGCCCCATTACCATATTTACTCTGTCCCTCTCTTTTGCCCGCTTGTGTGATGCGGGCCAAGCTCAACAGCGCAGACTAGCGACATGTAAAATTATAAGTGAAATACTTTAATTTATGTATAAAATATAGGTAAACCTTCAACTTAATGAAGAAATTATATACTTCTATGTTAACAGAGGTATAACATGCTTGTGATACATGGCATATTTAGGAAATAACTAAATACGTCATACATGGGATTATTTTTCAAAGGTTTGATTCTAAACGTGGGAAGAAACCGCGAACAGATCATACTCAAAATTCTGCTGCACCAGAAAACTTCCTCACCGTTGGCTGCTATGTCACAGTCTTGACGTGGACTGGGTGGTAAGGGGGGCTCGCTGAATGCGGCACCCCTACGGCACATTCAGTTGGACGGCGACCTTCGTACATGACAGATTGCGACACTATTAGCATCAACATGGTGTCGTCAAAATAACCCCTCCATGTCATATAAACCCACCGGCCAGGCAGGCACATAACTTAAGACCCCGCCTACCTGGAGTTTTCTTGTGCTTTTGTGCCCGAGAAGTGCGGGAGCAATAATTGTGACACTGTTATGCGCACCAAGTGCATCATTGCTACTAAGCGCAAGACTTTGAACTGACTTGCAGTGTTCTCGTCGCACTGCGTGTACCTTTGGGACCTTCAGTGGTGACCCTGTTATTTTATTTGTGGAAAGTCTGTAGGAAGGTGTGTGGGACGTTAAACGGGTTGACACAGTTTTTTTCCACTGGGTGGAAAATACTGGTAAATTCCATGTTAAAACCATTCTGATCTTTATTAGTTTTTGCCAATATTTTTCACTTGGTAGAAAACATTGCCTAATTTCATTGAATGTTTAAGTGTTTTAAGTTTAAGTGTTCCCACACGTTTACAAACTATGATGCTGTTTTTCAAACCTCTCTCTGTTCATGGTCTCTCCCTGAATACTGTCGTTTGTCGCCTCTGCGTGGGCTGTGCGTCTGCTAAGCGTTAAATATATTGCTTGCCTTCTCCGTAACATCTTGATGATTCACACAACTCGTTACTTGCAGCTACTGTCATAGTTACTGAAATCAGGACAAAATTTACTATCATGTCAAAAATAGTATCTTTAACAAAAAAAACTACCACTCCAAATGGGTACTATTACCAATCCCTTCAGTTTTGTAGCTGTGGTTGGTGATTTTGTAACATGTTACCAATTTGTTGGCAGTAGTCAGGCCAAGTCTATTTCGAAGTTTGCTATGAGTAAGTGAAAAGTTTGAAAATACTCTCTCATTAGAAGCTGAGCTTGCAGGGACTCAGATGAATGATAATCATGCAAATTTATTGTCAATATGTGTGTTCTTTTGTATCACTTTCCATCATACCAGAGGGTGCATTGCCCTTGCAGTTGCTGAGATTTTTGGAAAAGGATCAGACTCTGCTTCAAAACAAATTATATAATTTAAAAAATATGGATTAACGGATGAAGCCAACACTCTGGTTTCTTCCTCCGTTTCAGGTGACAACGCTGGTAAATTTGTGCAGCAAGGATGCATGAGGTATGCTAGATGGTGAGCTGAAGTTACAGCTTCATTAAACCGCTTTAACATGATATCTTCATATGGTTTCAGTGCTGGATCATTATAAAGAGATAGCAAAAATGCCAATCATTTGCAGTGTTGTGATTTTCCGCTTTACACTAGAAAAGAAAAAAATCGTATAAATTCAATAATGCTATTGTTGATGGCAAAACACATCAGCTGTGTTGCAGTAGTGAGAATAAAACATATGCCTACAAAAATTTTAGAATAATTTCTATTCTTATGTAAATATTATATGTTAATTTAATTTAGAAACATAAAATTATATTATAGTTATCCTTATTTTGCTTTGGCTAGATTCTGAAGATTATTTCTAAAGTTGTAAGTAAATATCAGCATTACCGAGTAGCAGAAAGAATCTTCAAAATTCAAGCCCTGATTTCTTTATCCCACAACACTCTTATATAGTAGAAATTCTATCAATTTTTCAGGAGACTGACAAAAATGTCAATGCACATGGACTTTCAATGGATGTGGACTTCATGTGCAGATAAACTGAAATGGGCCTGCAGAAAATTAATACATGGATGTGGATTTTCAATCTGGGTTCAATACAGGAGTTTTCACTGTATTCTGCAGCTGCATGAGCAGAAATGAGAAATTAATGATTTTATAAAATTTAATTTTACGCTAAAACATATGTAAACACTTATTTTGTCCAAAGTTGTTGAAATAGGTTTAAGCTTGGCATACAAAGTTTTCACTTCTTTGTAATTTCCAACATTGATAATTATTCTTACAATGTTCTTCGTGATTTTTACAGATTTTGAACATGCACAGTCTTTCTGCTGAAATTTTCAAGGCATACAAGTTGACTATTCCAGTTAATTTCCCCAGGAAGCTGAAACTTGCATATTGCCCTCAATGACGATGTGTGGCGTCTGACGTCCATACATAATGCCGCCCCAAAACATGGCGGATCCCCTTTCCTGCTGGACCTGTAGGATGGTGTACAGAACTTGTCTGGCATTACCTTGTTCTCTCCAAACTCATACGATTATCAGGCATCAGACACATTCGGCACTCATCAGGGAAGAGGACCTGATGCCATTCTGCCAGAGTCCCAAGTGCTCCCTTGCCCATATGCACCTGGCATCACAGGTGATGGGGTGTATGTGCAGGTGCTCGCCAAGAAACTCTTGCATTTAGGTTGTCCCTATGAAAGCAATTTTGGATTGTTTTGAGTAGACAGCCCTCCCAGTTGCCTGCAGGAGGGCATTATGCAATTCGGTTGCGGTGTCTTCCCGGTTCCTGCGAGCCATGATTCATACATCTGGTTCGTCAGTTTCTGTTGTTGACCGTGGATGACTACTGCAAGAACGATCTTCAACATTGTGTGTAACGCAATAGTGGCTGTATGTCTGAACAATTTCACTATGGTGTACACCGATGAAGTGGGAAATTTCCCTCATGGAGAGGTTTTGCTGATGCAAAGTTACTATGCGCATATGATCAAAAGCCGTAATGACTCGTCGAAGCATGTTTCATGCAGCTGAACAGGACATACTGTATTTCCATGCTGTGTCCAAAGGTTACAGTAACAGTGCACTTTTCCAGACTACTGAGACTGCATGCATTAAGTCCACGTACATATAACAGGTATAGTTACATTTCATGCAACAACTTTCAAAGTGAACATCCTTCAAGAACAAACAACATACAGGTAGTGCAAAACTTATTTTGAGGTGTGTATATAGTACTTAGTAGGAACACCTGACTTTTACAGTTTTAGACCATGCAGGGCATTTTCAAAATGGTGGCAATTTTAATATTTAGGATATGTCATTTCGGGAACCATTTATCCAGTTTAAACCAAATTTTGTGTGCTGGCAGAGCATTGTGTAAGCATTAAAGTTTGGAATATATATTGTCAGTCTGCCTTTTTGGAAGAAAACGCCAAATAAAAAATAGATTTTACATTATATCCCAAACTATCAAAGCAATTCTCACCAAGTTTGTCATGTAAGTAATACTATGACAGGTCAGGTAAACGTAACTGATTTTCTTAAGTATGTACTTATTTTCAAAATGATTGCTATGCACATTTTTTTGGTATATCTACTATACCATTTAACCAATCTCAATCAAATTTGGATGCTTAAAGTACCTATTACACACATTGTATATGCCAACACATAGCCACTTGTAAGCCATTTGGTAAGATAGTGCCACATGAATAAAGTTTTTGTCATATCTTAGTAAACAACGAAACAATTGCTACCAAATTTGGCACACACACAGTACTGAGGCAGATTATGTAAAATATGTTTCAAGTATGTCAAGAGACTTACTTTTAAAATGGCGGCAATGTAGGCATTTTAGCTTAGTAGGTATACTTCATCCTTGAAACCACCTAATCCTTTCCAAGTTAATTTTGTATGCTTGCAGTATATATAACTATCAGATGCATCTATAAGGGGCATATTTTGTCCGCTATATATCTCAGGAAACAATTAACAGATTCAGACTAAATTTGGCAAAAATTTGCATTGTATTAGGCGGTGTAAACTGGTATATAACTATATAAATATTTAATCTCAGTATTTATTGATGAAACAAATTCCACTTTAATTTGGTATGCTGGCAGTATTAATTACAACCATCATTATTTCTCTGCCATTTTGTAAGTTAGCCCGACAATAATAAGTTTTTATGTTATATCTCCAATAAACCCTTTCCTCCCAAATTTGGTGGGAGTTGTATTGATGTAGCCCATATAACTACTAAGCATGACACTTAATTTCTTAATGGCGTCTATAAACTCACTTTAGCTTAGTAAGCTGTATCTATGATACTGTGTGATCAATTTTATCTTTACTTTAAATGCTATCAGTATATAATCATTGAATGTGCCAATGAATAACTTTTTCTCCTCCATTTATTAAGATATTCGCCTGAAAAAAATGGAGGTTTTATGCCATGGGGACCGATCAACCGATTTTCACCAATTTCTTCACATAAGTAGTGCTATGGTAGGCCATGTAAACTTGTGTGTTTTAAGTGGTCCAGTCATGTATTATCAAAATGATGGTCCTGTAAATATTTTAGGTAGTAAGCCCTATTGCATACCTGCCAACTTTTACTACGGTTTGCCCGTAAAATGTACAGAATTTTTAGTGTGTTTATGGCTTTACGGAAAAAGGTCATAGTTTTACTGCTTCTGTGTTCATCATAACATTTTTATTTTTTTTTATGATCGCCATAGATAGCGTGATAGACGCGTCACTGTAACAAAGAATCTGGTAGCTAATCATGGAATGTTATTGGCTGATTGAAGTTGTAGACAGCGCTGAAGTATTTTTATGAAGAGTTCATGACTCGTATCTTGCCATCTTTGTATCACACAGTGTGCTTGTGTTTACTTGACGGCTATGTTTGTGTTGTAGGCAAAATGAGTGGAAAACGTAAGAAAACCTATTTTCTGATTTGTTTTGAAAGAGTACACTGAAGAATTTCTGTGTATATTAAAGTCTTTCAAAGGAGAGAAGTTTGCGTTTTGCCATGTTTGTAGTTGTGATGGAAACATTGTAACAGGTGGCAGAAAATATGTTTTCAACCATGTGAAGTGCGGAAACCACATTTAAATTGTGAAAGGTGGTTTTAATAATTTGAAATTGGACAGTTCTTTGTCAAAAGTTCTGATGTGGATAATGTTACGCGAGCGGAGTGCTATTTCACGACTTTTCTAGTTGAACAGAATATTCCAATAAGTGTAGCATACCATGCCGGGCCTATGTTCAAAAAGATGATTACTGATTCGGAAGTGTCAAAATAAGTATATGATGGCCAGTCAACCGTATTAATTAGGATTAAAATTTGAACTGTTGTTTTAAGTTTGGTTGTTTTCAATATTATGTGAGAGAGTGTGTTGTAAATAACATGCAACATAACAGCTGCAGCGTTAATGCTAACTGTTAATAACTGAAGTTGATTGAAAGGAAAGTTGCTGTGAAGGTAAGGCTTGTAATGTGTTAATGTTCACTGTTAGTATTTCTTCTCATTGTACACTAAGCTGCACAGTTTTTTTTTTTTTTTAATTAAAAGAAAACATATTAACAAGTACAATTTAGTAAACAATTTGACAATAATTTTTCACTTTCTTGCAAAGAAATTTCCTTTGAACTTCAGGTTGGCATATGCTCATTCTCACAGAGTTAACGTACAGTTGTGAAAACTGCATTTTCTGCAAGTTTAAAGAAGTCTTGACCATAAGAATTTTTAACTTCTACTTCGGATTTATTTTGTAGTGTAGGATTACAATGATAAATTAACATGTAATAAAATAGGTGTGTGTGGAAGAAATTTTCTTTATACTATAGGTTTTTGGAAAAATGCCACATCCAGTTAACGTTAAAATTGACATTTTCAAAGTGTTTTACTGATTGAGGATTTGAAAAGTTGGCAGGTATGCTATTGTTACAGTATTACCACTGTATTCTTTATGCAGGCACTTAGATGGTATTCTATTGAGAGCTCTCGATGGGTACTGAAGCAGTCTGCTTTCTGGCATGGGCTCCCGTGGCATGGCAGTAGGCTAAGACCTTGCCCCAGTCTCGCGTGTCTTATATACGTTGCATTGTCCTCGTTTCTCAGTGTGGTTACTCTGTTTACCCACATATCTCAAAACATGCGTAACCCCTTCAGCTCAGGCACCTCTGTGGAGTCTCCATTATACTCTCAACATTTTAATTTAAAACATTAAACTTATTAAATTTAAAGTTGATGCTCAAATCCGATCTTCATAATGCAGTTGATTGCACATTAGCTTCTGGTAAGAGGTTTTTTGGTTTGTCCCTGGTAAGGCTAATGTGTATTTGTAATTCTCATTACAGTTGCATATGTTTCTGGTTTCATCTTCAATTATATTGTTTTGCACCAGACAAGTCCTTCCTATCAACTCAACTTTTAAGAAATTATTTAAAAATTAATTGCACTCGTGTTGTGTAGAGTAGGCTCAATTAGTTATCAATAAATTCTCATTTTCCAACTGCATCAGACAACCTCAATTGTAGCATGTAAGGCACGTCGTGTTCAGTAATCTGCATGGACTGACCGCGTGTGTGAAAGGCTCGGACACACGCATTTGCACAGTTATGGTAGGGCCTTTAACCAACTTTTAACTCGGGGTTGGTAGTCAATCATCAGGGTGTGATTCGTTGTCTATTAATACGCCATAAACGAGCCAATAAAATGAGGTCGAGCTGCACAGGTGAAAATTAAGACAGAAAATGAGTATTTTATTTATATAGCAAGTTCTGTAATACATGTAATAAAAATAATGTATGGTTTACTTAAACTGCAAAAATCTCATTCATAGATAAGATCTGTACACGGGAAAAACAAGCAAATGTAAATAAAGTGATCGCCTTGCCACCTAAAGCACCACAACGGAACTACCCTCGTCAGCAGATGATCAGCATTTATTGTAGGACTAGAGAGTGTTGATCTTCACCGCAGTTGGCATCAGCAGGATGTAGACTATTTACGGTAAGTGAGCACTTTTGTAAGCCCTCTCATTTGGAATAATAGTCTATAAATATATTATTTTATTGTAGTGCTGGATGTTTAATTCAGTGTGTGGGGGAATATACACACTGTTTATTACTAACAAGGAAATATTTATTAAAAAATATGGTTAGAGGATAAATAAATTTTTGAAATAAAAAGTAACCAGGGCCTCAAAAGTGCGCACTTAACCATGAACAGCTTATATCAGCAGTTAGCATAAGTAAATTGTAGCAGGGCCCTCAAAACATACAGCAGCATGGTCTGAGATGCCTGTTACAGACAAAGCATTACTTAATAGTAAAGCAGCTTTGAATTTGTCGTTTGTCGCATTGGATGTGTTGAGCCGTATTGTGTTGATTTATTAAACCATTTTTACATACAACAGAAATGTTTGCACAGATAGGCTTCTCGACCTGATAGTTCCTGATAGAATTTTTTTTGTTTACTAGAATTCTGAGCAAAAATCGGGAATGTACTGAGAATTCAATTTAAAGTCTTGCTGGAAAACCTATTATTCACATACTAAGGTGTGTAAGGTAGTAGGGTGCCAAAGTTTTTGCAATAGTCACTGGGGAGAGCTGGTTCAAGTCTGACTGGCATTTTTTTGCAAATGTATTTCAAAGGAGGATTATTTTTTCGTTTGAAGCTATTTTTGATATTTATCATCAAGTTGTTTTTGAGATCACAATAAAATAATTTGATTTCAGTTACCAATGTAATATTGTATATTTATACAGTGGTTCAAAAAAGTATTCATCTTTCCACAGACAATTTGTTTAGGGATATATCACAGAAATTTCTAGTGGTCATCATTTTAAATCTTAATATCTGGTGGGCCCTCCTTTCTTTTATTTCTTGTAATGTTAGTAAATATAGTGGGATTTTACTAAGTTTTCGGTTGTTTCTGCAATATATTCTTCCATTCTTCTAATAATGCCTTCTTTATATCATGACTTGTACATTGCATAATTTTTTTATTCCCCAATTATAAGAATTAAAAAGCTTACGTGTTTGTTGCTTTGTGTAGTTGTGATCATTATTATACTTTTTTTGCTAAATTTTGTTTTTTATTGATGCGGCAAGCATCGACATAGTGGAAAATGTTATTTTAGATGCTAGCTTAAGATTAATGCAATTGAAATATGTACTGAAATAATAATTAACACACACTAATGGTTCTCATTGAATTGCTACAGTCTTTGTAATGCTTTGTATTTGTATCATGACTTTGTTTCTGGCCCTGATAAAGTAGTAACTCCACACCTGTGTCGTGTTTTTCATATGCCATCTTCAAGTTGTTTTTATTTTGTATATTATAAATGTTTGTTACTGCAAAGAAAAACTTCCATAAAGGATGGCTATGCTGGCGCTGCGTATAAAGAAATTCCTAATTTTTGAGAAAATAATATAAAAATATTTTCAATTTTTGCAGTGTATTTTGGTCAGGGAAAAGTAACAGGATAATTTGAAAATTCGGGGAAATGCCAGGGAATTCGTTACAAGAATTTTGCTAGCCACAAAATGATAGGGTCAGCACCGATTGCCTCATATAGGTAAGTTGCCACAGAAAAATTGCATGCTAGTTCAGTGCCTTGCACATATAGCACTTAGGCATGGTAGTGTGTTTGCCTTGCTCACCTTCTGCATTCTTGCTTTCTAGGACTCTGAAATGTAAAATACATCCTTGTAGACATCTTTTCCAGACATCTATATGCTGGTGATAAAACTATTTTCCTTGAATGGTTTTCCTATGTTTATTTGGCTAAGCAAGTCATTATTTTTTACCTGTTTGCACACCACAACTTCAGAATAATCATTGTTAAACTATGTTTTTGAATGGAATTGGAATTCTGTTTGTAAAATATTTATATTCAGATTGTTGGCAGAATGCATATGTTAACATACTTGCTTCTGTATTGAGGTTAGCCACTCTACGTAGTGTATTGTGACATTGATTTTGTGTGTTCAACTTCTATAGTTGAAGTTTGGCTATGTTGTTCAGTCCATGTAAATGTTAGCATTGTTTTGTGGTGTAGCTTGAGTGTAACTTGCTTCTTTTTATACATGTGTTCAGAACAAGGTTTAGTGTATAATACCATACATTAACAATTGAACGTGATGCCTATTCTAATATTATTCACCATGTTGCCGTAAATTGCCATAAGTTTATTCTTCTAATGCAAATATCAGTTCCAAAGTATTGGGGATTAGAAAAACCTTGTAACTAATGAAATAACATTTGTGTTACTGTAACCAGAGTTTCTGGTTTATGGAATATACATTTAAAATAGTTTTGTGATGAGTTTAGTTGTGGGTAGAAGGGAACTCTAGCATTCATTAGAAAAATTGTAGCACCTCATTTATTGAAACAATTGAGAAGTAACCTTATAGAGGAAGTACTAAATTTTTTTTGTCATGATAGCTGTAATATGGTGCTGTGAAGTTGATACTAGTGTTCGTCCAGTATTTCATACAAAAGGAAAGAATAAAGATCCATTTGGAATTAATGGATTTACCCAGTGGAACAGCAGAGGAACTGGCAAAACATCTATAGATGTTGTTTAAAAGGAACTGTGATTAGTCATAATACCTTTCCACCTCCAATAATAATTTAAACTTTGGTGACTGTGCAAGTAAATGGAAGTTTATTTTTCATAGATTAAAATCCTAATTAATATGATTACATTGCTGTGAAACCCACAGCACACACATAACTTGTCATTCAAGCTGTAATTTAGAGAAAAAAAATTTAAATATATATATTTAAATTTTTATTGCATAAGAATACAGTCCCTCCAAGAATGGTCATTTTGTAATTACAGAGTAAAAGTGACATTAAAACACTGTGATTTTCCATGTACCCTGCATTCACAGTATTAAATTTATGGACTTTAAAAATATTTTCCTTCTACAGAAAACGCCACTGATATTGTTGGACTTATTCAAGAATCCAGTTTTAGAAATATTGGAAACACTCCTCCCCAATCAGCATATTGAAGATGAAACATTGCTCTCACTCAAGAATTTTGAGAACTTGTTACGGAAACTAAACCATAGGTGAGCTAAATTTTTTCCACAAAAACATTGTTAAAAACAGGACTCCTCCTCAGTGATAAGTAATGTATGGTCTTTTAAAACTGGTTTGGAATTCATTAAAGAATTATTTTTTGCCCTTATTTTTGATTGTAAAACTGGGCTCAATCTATTAATAATGAACTCTCTCTGAAGCAGAGCTTCCTCTAGGGCTGAAATTTTTCGAGTAAGTTTGACTCGCTGGTGTGAAAATGAGTGAAGGCAAAAAAATGTGAGTCAGAAAGAGCTTACTAAATTTTATTAGAAAATAATTTGATATTTTTTATGCTTTTCTTCTAGTTGAATATTAAATAAAATACATTTTAATATGTACTAAAAAAGTGTGAATACAGCACAATCATCAGTGGAAATGTTTGACACGTTCTTGGTAATTACAAGATTTGTATACTTTTGAATTAGCTATAGTAATTTGAATGTTATTTCCATACAAGCAAAATTTTACACTGCATCATCAAAACAATAAGCAGTTTGATGCTGGCTAACAGCCAGCGAGTGTTAAGACCATGACGGCGCTCACCACCACTTGGCACGTGGGAGGCGCGTGCGCAAAGAGGCCTTAAACTGGACTTTCCCATAGTGAGAATATTGTATTTTTCAAGTGTTAAATATGTTTTCTTTTATTCCAGGTTCATAGTGTATTTATGTTTATTATTTGTATGTTTATAAAGTGTAGCACCATACTTGGTTATAAATTCAAACTGCGCCCTGCACGGAGATTAAGAACAGTTCTACTCCGGTCAGAATGCGGTAACAAAAGACATAAGAAGACAAGAAATTATGAATTACCATGTCAATTCATATTTTAATTTCTTAAGTGCCTTTTACTTTTCAATATAAAATATTTTACTCGGCGTGCATAGCACTTCCGCTTATGTGAACCCCCCACTTATGTGAACCCCGTAGACGTGGCGCTTGCCTCTGGGCAGTCTGTCTAGGAGAACTGGCGAGGTAAGACACTGTCACGTATGCATTACAACTTTTGAGCACTGATGGAGATTACCATATTTTCAATTTAATATACTGATCAACCTTTGCTTTGTGTATGTTAGCCAGACATTTCCCCAGCATTATCCTTCCACTTCACTAGATCATTTGTGCCCTTGCGGCTTTTTGAAACTTAAACGAGGAGAGAGCGAGAAATATGTTGGAGAGGCCACGCGACCTGTGCAACTTGAATCAGGCTAATGGTGTTTCATTGTAATTTCTGTATTATTGCTGCGTGCAATTTTAAGGGCTTTAATTCTATGTATGTATTTGAGGTAATTTTTCATGTATTGTTTCACGGCCACAGCATGTATGACCACGTGGTTAGATATCACCAAGTCAATATCTGCGCCATCCTTGTGATTTGATGGTTTATTTGTGTAAAATCATGTGTGCCATAATTTATTTCGGGATTCTATGTATTTTTATTCAGTGTTCCGTGTAATTTTCAGGTAAATTGATGCTCTGTATGACCACGTCATTTTCACGTTTGCTTTTTCCACCATCAGGCATGCTACGTCTGTAAATGTTTAATAGTTAGGGGAATAATTTTCTCAAATGAAATACCAATTTGTGTGATCATAATTTGCCATTTTCTACGGAGAAATATTGCAATTTCACCTGCACCACGTGGTCCGCTACGAACTTTATCCAGCGGCATCCGTGCCATCTAAGCTTGCTTTCATGCATATGCGTGTTTATTGTGATTACTAATATCGGGCCCCATCTTGTTTCATTGATATTTGTGTAATTTTGTACGGTGGTATTATTTCCGTCCTAGCCGGCTATGTGTATAGGCCGTCACCACACTAACCACGTGCTGGAGGGCGAGCCCCGATGAGTCCGCGCTAGTGATGCCAAATAATCACACTTGTTCATGTATTAATTCATCTTGTAATTCTTCGTGTCCTATCTTCAGGGAAAATCGTCAGTCCACCCTAACGGCTGTCGACCCCCTTCCCTTGTGAAGATATGTTTTTAAACACCATGGTGAAGTTATCCATCTAGGAGTGCGCTAGAGTAATTGCGAGCTGGGGAGCACCCAAACGGAGTTAGCTAGACGTGTCAGAGTTTATCACCATTAATTTCCAGGTATGTTATTTGTAGAGTGGTAAAATTAAAAGTAAGTCTCACAGTGTTCCAATCTTTTATTTGTAGTGACAGTGTCCTTGCCACACCATTTTTCAGTGATAAAATGTTAAATAAATGTTTAGTAGTGCAAAGTGTTTCGTAAGGACGCTCGGGTGAGACACACACACAGAATCCACAGCATCCCTGAGAACCCTGAGTCTTAACAGTGCGGTGATTGGGAAGCACCGCTGGCACCCATCATCAGTAAGTAAGTAGTCTCTTGTTCGTCTCTTATCTTACCCAACTGCGTCAAGTCTAATTCCTACTCTCTCGTAAGAAGAGGTGCAAAACAACCTCATCTCGTGAATGACTATAAATGTGATAAACCTAAGTTTCCTGCCTCCCTTATATAATAAACAGAATCTTAACTAATATATTACTTTGTCAAAACAAAAATAAAACTGTGCCAGATACAAGTCATAATCGCATAACCTGGATAACTTTAAAAACGTGTTTACATACAAGCATTACAAAAAAAAAAAAACATTTGGTAATATAGATTTAACAATCAATTAAGTGGTCAGCACCTAGTGCCAATGGAAAATTTTGTTATCATTTTTGAGATAAGTGGTCTGTAATTTTTCTAGTTATCACATTTGTATACTACCAAGGAGGTTACATTAATTATGCGACGAAAAGTGAACAAGGGCGAAATGTAATAGAAATTAGTTTATTTTAGAAAATCATCGAGCTCAGTTTATTTCCGAAACACAGCGATATCTCATAGGAGTAAATGTTTGTTGGCAATATCACTTCAGTGGTGTATATTCGATACATCGATTGTGTCGACTTTTTGATCCTGACTACACATTGAAACAATTTATTGAATTAGCGGCGTAAACATGAGGATTCACAATGGAAATGTATTTTTTCCCCTGCATATTTCTAGTGTTTTTTTTTTTGTGAGGTATGTCATTTTTGTGAGAAACTGTGTATTTTGTTATTTCGCGGCCCCGAAAAATAGCCTCTGTACTCATGTGTGATTTGATGTAGTCAATGACTATCAGCGTGATACAAATAATAGTGAGTAAAATTTGACTCACTGGTTTTAATAATGTGGAGTCAAGCTGGCCTGAAAAGTGCTTATTTGCATGTAAATTGCGAGTAAGCAGAAGATCTGCTCTTAAGAGTGTGTATCACATGCCAGTCAAATCAATGATGCAGTCTGCCAGGTTTCTGAGTATTATATAGGCATTATTGCATGTGGATCATTTCCGATTGATCAGCATAGGAGATAGTGTTAATGGAGGGTCCTAGTGCTGGAAAGTAGATAATTCTATAAAAACTGCTTTAAAAATGCAGTTTCCCGAAGGTAAGCATTGTACACAAATAGGACCAACCTTCCGTTATTAACAAGAAGTTTTGTCTCTTTGCTATCTATTGTCATCTTCTAGCATATTGGAGGTGCACAGAAATGCTGTCAGCCGATGACTCATAGCGACTTATCGCTTGGTATTGTAAACTAGAGTGATAAACTGATATTATTCTTTCCCTTTTCCTTCAATTTATGGTCTGAGCGTACTCGCCCACAAACGCAGATGTTATACGGCAGCTGAGTGGGTCTGCTGTGATGCATGCTCTTAATTTGGAAAATATACATTAATGTGTGATGGTTTATTTTTTTATAGTCCTGGAAAAGATAATTAGTTTTAGGAATTAAAAAATTTTTTTTTCCCATTATTCCAGAAACAAGTGCAAATATTTAGAATTTCCACAAATTAAGTGCATATGGACCAATAACACACTTTTCATAGGTCAGTAAAATCAATCTTGAGGATAAAATTCTCTTTTAAAACATTATACACTTTCATAATGATATGGAGCAGAATCTAGAAATCCTGTCAAATAATTTTCATTTGTCTGAAAAATATGGTAATAAGGAAGAACAATGATAGTTATGATAGGAAATGCTTATTTAGAAAAGAAATGTTAATATTGTTTTGATTGACATGGTCTGTTACAATACAATAGGCTAAAACAACTTGTGATTATTTTTGTCTTTTTAACATTTCCAGTATGTTAAAAATTGGTAGTTTTATCAAATGTATGAAACATTTATATGGTATCAAGTTTCTTTGAAATTTACGCATTATAAATAGGTATGGAAGGTGTAAATTTTAATTCTTTTATAATATAAATATTGCATTTACTGGAACATAATTTAATGGAAATTGAAGGAAGTCCAAGTTTATGGTTAAACAAACATTCAACCATGATTTAATCAGGTTCTTCATTAAAAGTCCATAAATTTGCCAAATTGATAATTACATATTTGGTTAAATTTGGAAAATATAAATTGCGAAAGAAACTGGGTGAAAATGATACCGTAATAAGAGTGTACAAAACTTAAGAAATGTAACTAGTGTTCACATTTTTTTAAATATATGAATTTGCCCATCTATGGACTGCAATGCACTCAAGACTTTTGGTTTGTCTTCTTTCTTCCTTCCCAGAACTTCATCTTTTTTCCAACTGCTCGTCTCTTCTTCAGTCCACACTCTCTTGGGTCTTGGTTTCGGTTGGTCCTCCGGAAATCTTGGATTGTCGATCAGTCGCATGATGTTCTCTCTGTTGTTGAACAATTCTTCCGTTATCCCAACTTTTTTTTTTGCATCTTTCCTGGCCTCTACCATCCATCCAGTTGTGCATTTCAATTTTGCTGTGTAGTTGAATATTTTCTTGGTGAGGCTATTCTTATTCATTCCTTTTAGGTGTCCTTAAAATTTCAGTATTTTTCTCATTGTGTCTAAATTTTTTGGTATTTCTGTATAGGTTTTCATTTTTCCTTTAGATCCACGTGTTGTCTGTGTTTTTGAGTGGTCCCAGAATTTTTTCTCATGATTTTCCTCTCTCTTCCAATTTTTGCAGTTCTCCTTTCATGTTCGTCAGGCATTCTGATCCATATGTTGCTTCTGGTTTGATGACTGTATTATAGTGTTTAATTTTGGTTTGGATGGATATTGCTTTCTTATTGTAGTGGTTTTGTGTTATTCTGTATACGGATCCCAATTTTCTTACCCTTTGTTTGTTGTGTTGTCCAGTCCATTTGGTTGGATCCATTCTCCTAGATATTTAAATTTATCGGCCCTCTTTATTTGTCCATTTTTTGTTTTCATGTATCTTTCCCTTTTGTGCCTGTATTCTATATATTGTCTTTTCATAGACTATTTCCAGTCCTGTTTGTTTTTTTGGCTATTTCGTATAATGTTTCCACCATGGTTTGTGTGTCTGTTCTGTTTTGTGTTATTAATGCTACGTTGTTGCAAATGCTAGACATTTCACCTCAAATCTTCCTTTTCCTTGTCCAATACTGACCCCTTTCACTCTTTTTTCTTCCAATGCAATTTCCCATGTCTTTATGATTTTCTCTAGTGCCAGGTTGAAGAGAATTGGTGAGAGTCCGTCAACTTGAGGGAGCATGTCACTTCTGGTCCATGTTGTGCAAGTGACCTAAGTCACATTTGGTGCAAGTGTGTGCTAAGTACCAAATAGGGATATGCAAATTAGATTGATTAATTATATCATTAATTAGATTAACTGACTAATTAATTTGATTAATAGTTCAATAAAATAATGTTTTGATTCAACGATTGTTTTTAATTTTATAGAATTCTTTGATATAAAATAATGTTTATTAATTTATTTGTGTCATAGGGGTCATATTGGTGGAGCAGGTTAAGTGTGGACTCTGTGAGGTCTTGGGGCCAACTGACCAGAGGAGTGGGTTGTAATTGTTTATATAGGAGTTGATGTTGGTGTAAGAGTGGTATAAGGGATTTTTTTTTTATTTTGGCTTGTGAGTGGAACGCATGCATGTGGGTTCGTTCTGGCCCACTAGGTGAGTGAGGTGTGGATGGAGTGTTCACATTTAAAAGTATGTTCTTATTTTAGTGTTTAAACAGTAAGACCAATTACTACTGATCTTTTACTCTAAGCTACAGAGTTAGGTACATCACTGGCTTAAAATATTGACTGGATTTGTAATTCACAAGTTTTTTATTTGTCATAATGAAAGCATTTAAATAATCTGTGTGTGTATTGGTTATGAGAGTCATGAAAAAGTAATGAAATTAAGCAGGTGGTCATGAATGCCATAAAAAAGTAACAAAATTGAGTTGGTGGTCATGAAATTGTCATTTTTGTATCAGTCGGTTTAATGTCCACTTTATTGTCTATGAAATTGATATTCCATGCTGTGGTAAATGGTGGAATCACAGATAATATTTTTATGATCATGCGCCCATCAATATGCAATATGCAATATCAATGAAATGTGCACACCTAGAATGGTTGTCATTGTCAACACATTATCAAGGAGTTATCAATTTAAATGAAGATGTCTTGAAACTAGTTGTGAATTTGGTTTATTGGAAATCGGTAGACACGCTGAGAATTATGTTACGCTTTCTGATGTTTACAGTGAAAAATAATTTCATCATGGCTTGCTGCCATGGATTTCTTAATTTTGTTTTAAATGTGAGATATAAGGCCTATTTATTATTAAAAATAAAGAATCCCGAAACTTTCTGCATAAAATTTATCTTGATATTACATTGAGTTTTGCGCTGTATGAACTGAAGGAAGTAATAGTCTGCTGCTATTGGTCTGGTAAGAGTGCCACATTAACATGATGTTGGTGTCTTTGAAAGTTTAAATTAGCAACATGGTATGGTATAAGGTTGCCTGATAAATAGTCCACTTGTAGTACACAAAAATTTTGGTCTTGGGACTCTGAGAAAAGTGAAGAAACCTAATAAGATTCTTAGAAATTTTAATTTTACATGAAAAAAAAATTAATGCTTTATTTGCTTAGTTTAATCTCGTTGCCTTTTCTTCATCAGCCTCCTCTTCACTTATTGTTTTCAATGTAAACTATGTTGTCCTGACCTGGGTGTAAAGTTCTTGCAACTGATTCTCAGTAGAAGTCATTGTTGCACTTGATGCAACTTACATTTAATCCTCTTGGTAAACTATGGAGGTCTATTTTATTTCTGTATTTGCTAATGTATAATTTTGTTGGCAACTCTTCCCATTACCTTCTCTCTAACGCTTTGTAATGTATTTGGGTTCACCTGTTTCCTTCATTCCTGAAGTAACTGCAGTAATATTCAGTGCACTCAACCTTGGATTGTTATTTTACATAGTATTGAACATCTCTGTAGTTCTTAAGCTTTTTTATTTACCTTTACTATCTTCAATTAACATTTTTTTTTTTACAATATCACAAACTGTATTCTGAGGATTATTTACTATTGAAGAAATCTTCCTGACATACGCCTTTTCGCATGGTGGAAGATGGTGATTTTTATTGCTCAGACTTTGCCTTATGAGCTTTTACATGCCATCTGAATACACCAATAATTACTAGGAACACGTCAAGATAAGTGAGGTAACTCTGTTCATCCTTTGACCTTATCTGTGGAAGGTTGTGAGAAACCGTTAACTTCTGCTGGCAATTATTACAGAATACTAAAGAGATGTGATATGTGGGAGATTTAAAGCAAATAACTGTTGCATCCTATCATTTTATGTTCATTATAAAGTTAATGTGATTCTGTACCCGAGCCGTTCCTCTCTATATCCGTGTCTTATAAAACTTCGGCGTGTCTACAATGAAAATATTTGATAACTTGCAAACAAATACCTGACTGGATATTAACAAATCTGTACCAAAATGAGGAATATAAAATATTTGTTAAGGCCTGGGAGTGTCTAGGGCATGGCCCCCAATTGTATAAATGGCTCACCGAAGATAAAGTACAAAAGAATTCTCTAATGCAGGTGACTTCATTATGCATAGATCCTGAGAAATGGTGTTGTTCCACAAGTACTTCACAATAAGTGGTGATTTGCTTAAGTTAAGTGAAAAAAGCTGTATCGTTTCTTAAGAATTTGAAATTAATGAAACATCAACAAAACTGATTGTCCTGTAACTGCAAATTGCCGTTATTGGAACTTTAATGTAGGTAATGGTCTTTATTTATGTAAACTGATTTTATCTTTGATTAATATTTTATTTGTTCGTCTAGAAATTCAGTTTTGGAAATGTCGCTATTGAATTTTATTGCTGATAATACTAGTGTTAAACGGAAAATTTCGTGGTACAGCTTCGCAGTTATAAGTTTAAGCAACTTGCATTCATCTCCTAAAAGCCCGGAGGAAACCAGCTTTTATTAATTGCTTGAGTGAGGTGAAAGGAAATGCAAAATGGTTTTGTGAGAGGCAACGTAAAGCTATTGTTAACGTTGTTAACTCCTGAGCAAGAAACACATCATCCACCAATGATTACGGATGTGCATGTTGAGCTTTTAAGCCCGTTCTCTGGATTAGTGTGTGTGTATTATATATATATAGACACCCCCCCCGTACCTCACTTAAGCAAGAACACTGGTAAACTGTTACATTGAAACTTTGCTTGCCAAGATTTTCTTGTAAATAGACTTTCTTTAAAAATAGGGTTTGTTACAAATGTATTAATCTTGTGTAAATGACAGGTTTTTCCAGCCATGAATAAAGTTACCCTTAGCAGATTGGCAAACCCTCTCAGCATTTATAATTTAAATAATCTCTTTATTTCATATGGATTTTTTATCTTACATTTTCAAAATATGTTAATATTAGTGAGTACATTTCATTTCATTAATTCAAAGAAGCGTGAACAAATTGAGTTATCTCAGTTTTATTTTACTGTAGCAGCCATCCATATAGTACATTTATATTGTGCCATTGCTGTGGGGTTTCCTTGTTTGTGAAGATGAAACATTATCAAAACCAAGTCTGAAAGTTTGCAGGAAAGCAGTAATAACTTGTATGAATATTCCTAATACAGTTGCAGGGGTAATGAGAGACTAAAGTAAGAAGGGAAATTCCTTAAAATTCTCATTTAAGTGGACTAATGAGAAGTTGTAGAATTATCTTGTAGTTGGCTTTCATTGTGAAATAATGTAGTTTATCTTCTCAGCTTGGTATGTTTGATGTTTAATTACCTGATCAAATGTATCTGTTTCAAATTCACAGCTTTATGTAGTGCATATTAACTCGCACTAGAATTATAATTTATGTGAAAGAATTGGGGTTTTTGTATATTGAGGCAATTTGGCCTTGAAGTATGAAGCAAACTTTTTTTTTACAGTCTCTTATTACCCCTCAGTGAATACTTGTTGGGGTAGTAAGAGGCAGTCTTTTTTGTTTCAGGAATTAGCTGTTCATAAAGCCTAGAAATCATGGATGGAAGGAATTTACAGTCATTTTTGATTCCCACAGTCTATGCATGCCAATCAAGCAGTGAAATGTGGCATGGTATTGCAAAATATGTGGACATCTATAACCTGCCCATGTCATCTTTTGGGGCACATTATAAAGACAATAAACCTGATGATTTGTGTTTGGATGGAGGAAGAAAAAAAGAACAGAAGACAGAAGATGATTACTTAGCAGAATACTCAAAGGTTTGTAGTAATACAGGCTTCACATTGACTATAAAAATTATAGTTAACTTGATTTTTAAGAGAACAAAGCTTTTATGATTGGTAGGAGAATATTGGTTCGAGGGCTTCACAAGATGCTATCTGGACCTTTCATTACAGAGATATTTTTGCTGTGGTGATTGTTTGTGGTAACATATGCTATTCACTCACTGTTAATAAAAAAATTCTATGCCAAAGAAAGAATGTGTGCTAATGGTTGTGGTTGTGGTGGTGGTGGTGGTACATACAGTATTTGTGGATTTTTGTCTCTTAGGAGGAACTGGGAAATGCAAAGTTTTGCCTGCATGCTGCATAGATCATATCAAATGGAATTTAAATACTACGATTCATATTCTATGGTAGTTCTGTACGGAATGCTTAAAATGCCATGACAGTAATGTTGGACCAGATATTACTACTCAAGCACATCTTGTAAACAAAATAAAAAAAAAAATAAAAAAAAAAATGTATAAACAAGATTTCACAACTTGACAAAGGAAAATTTTGGGAGTGCACAAAACTATGTAAAATTAAACTGAGTCATGCATTCAGTTCTTGGATTTCATCAAGATTGACATTGGGTTGAAATTTGGAAATATTCAGAGATATATTATAAAATTCACAGAAATGTGAATATTGCAAACAGTTGAAAGAATAGCATTGCACCTCTTACCCAGTCAAAAATACTCTTCAGGTGCTCCCAAATTATGCATTTCCTCGCATAGTCCACAAAAAGCTGAAGAAGTGTAATGTATAGTTGAATATTTATCTGGATGAATGCCAATCATGAACAAAGAAAAACACTAGTAAAAATTAATGAAATTAAAAAGTGAGGATTGAGTAGTTAGTCATGTTTGTCAACCTGGGTCACTGCAGATAAATGAGCAACACAGATATAAAACTGCCCTCAACAATAACTATAATATGTTTATTGTACTTTAAAAAGTTTTTTTAAACTTCAAGAATTTTGTTTGCTAAATTGCAACGAAAACAAACATGAAGGCAGTAGAAAATAACAAACAACATTGTATGTGCTCAAGAACCATATCAGTAGAATATTTAAAAATTGTTGGACAAACATGTGAAAGCAACAATGAATGTAATCTATCATGTTTGAGGACCTGAGGCATGTTTCCTTTCTCCATAAGCTGAGAGCAGAAGTCTGAGGGTAATCTGTGAGTATGCCTTTGATAATGTGGTCAAAGACAACAAATACAGTGCTACTTATCCCATTAAACTTCAGTTTTTATATGCATGAAGATTCGAAAAGACTTCTCAATTTGTGATATTTCTCTAAAAAAAAATTTATTATGTAGAAGCTGTATTGAGTCTTATGTTCTGAGTTTGTTTGGTCATTTCATATTAAAGTGCATTCATACAATGCAGTTTTAATGTTTTAGTGCTGATGCAAAACACTGTATTGCTACCTAGGTTTATATATCTTTCTCTATTCTTTAGCGTATTGGGATTTAGGTATTATTAACCATATATTCTCGTGCATACTTAATTTTTTGTGGAAGAGAGTATTTTGTGTGCTGATGGGAGTATGTTCGGGGAAGGTGTGGGGTCTGGTAACAGGAACCTTACGTGTTATCAGTATTAACATGTAATTATGTAATTGCATGTATTTCTGCATTGGGATTTTAGTTCAACTGCAGACCATCTGTTCCAAAACACTCATCTGTGACCAGGCTGGTTAGCTGAGGTCAAAAGTATTTGGAAAGATGTGTGTAAAGGGCGCTAACATGGAAAAAGTGTTTTCATGAGTGATGCCTTCAAGCTGGACTTTTCGAAATTGTACCTGTGAAAAATTTCTCTGAAGAGCATTGAATTACATTTTGGATGTATAGATGTACAATAAAGAAAATTTAAAACTTCAAAACAACATACCTAAGTCTTTACATTTGAGATGTAAGAAATGAAGGGAATGCATGAAACTTGGAAGTATGCATGATTTGCTTTAATGTTGAAGTAACCAAAAAACTCCTTTTGTATATAAACTATATTAACTTGCCTGAATAAACAATATAAAGTTGCTAAGCTTAAAATCATCTGATTAGAAAATCATGGCCAGTTCAGTTTTATTTCCATTATTATTCCATTTCAGCATTTTCATTCACACTATTATTTTGGTACGTTAGTGTCAGAGATTAATAAGGTTTACCTTGCCCTTATTTCTGAACCTTCCATTCAGTCTTGTTGGGGATACTTTCAGTATGAAACTTTGCTGAGAGAGATGTATTACAAACTTCAACCTATATTTCCTCTTTAGCAATAAAGGTGTGAGGTTTACAGCATATTACATGTTAAAGAAATTTGCTGTTCAGGGGACTGCCTAGGCTGTGAAGTAAAGAAGAACTGGAAACATTCCCGAATTACTGGAAACATTCCCGAATGGTTGGACATATTCCCGAATGATGACACATTTTTTGAGTGATCTACCCAGTGTCCAATGTTTGTTAGCTCTTCACTGCCAATCATTAACCTCTCTTATGTCATAATGAATATAGTAAAATTTGTTAGCTTTGTGCATTTTTTCCTTCACTGACCTCATATGTAAGAGCTCTGCAGCCACCAGCAATTCCATGAGTAATTTGCCTCGTTCAGAATCACTGTACTTGAAGTGCTACCTACATTACGCTATACAACTGAATAGGCAGGATTACCAGTTTGTCACATAGTTCTTAAATGTCCTTGTATTGTGGAAATCATGTCTAGGGCATTTGTCAACATCTGGCACAACCCACCGCTAATCTTCACACTGGCTAATGTTTCCATTAAAACTGTAAACCAAAATTAAAGCAAGTATAGCCACACTAACATAATTTTTTCCTAACTCTTGGTGTAAAACATTGGGTAGGAAGCAGATCTTTTCTATAGTTTAAAAATGTTGAATGCCGTTATCTGTTAATATATTAAAAATAACCAATACACAGACGTACACAACTTTCGGCTTTAGGCTTATTTTGAGACTAATTTAATTACTAAAGAGGCTCAACGGTTATGTGCTATCTTCGAAAACTAATTCCTTGCTGGCTATAAACTTTGCTATCTTTTAAAACCTCTAAAAACAGCAGATAGTTTCCATTTGCTATCTCTTCACTAATAGATCATCTCTTTGTGTGTGCAGCATCAAAAGATTTTTTAGGGGCAACATTACAAAAACAGGAGAAAAAAATTAATTTTCAACATTTAGTAAAATGGTTTTTTTCTTCTTTAGAAGAATTGTATTTACTAACATAACCAGAAAAACTATTAATCCTGAGACAGTTTGTAGAAATAACATTATTTTTATTATATTTTTGAAATGAAAAGATTTTCTTTCACAAAATGCAAACTTTATTATTGTAAACATACACTTAATGATTAAAGATGTATCATATGCCTACTTGGGCAATGTACCGCTTCAACTGTGGCCCACACACAGAGTTTTTTATCAATAGAAAAATTAATTGATTTTAAAACCACACTTGTGATCAGACCTCATTTTTAATGAAACCATCCTGACAAACACAATTTAAATGTAAAACATGATTGAAGTTTGAGTAATTTAACTATCCTAAAAGCAAAGTTTTTTGTTTTCAAAATATCTTTTGAGATCTGCAGATTCCCAAGTTATTTGGATGGCAGATTTTCTTACCATCAACAGAAGAACAAAATGGTACTTTTCTGAATGTATGCACGTGCAATAAGCCTACAATAATTGTTCTGGAGGGGTGCTAATGTGCATTTCAACACCCTTGCCTGTGAAATTATTGGCAACCTGAAATTAATATGGTTAAGTAAGGGTTTTCGCAGCTCTGAAAGTTGACCAGAACCAATTGAATATTTCCCCATGATCTATTCTTATTCTCAGCACGTCTAGCATCTGAAGTAATTGTGGGGGGGGGGGGGGGGGGAAATACAATTATTGTGAACTCCTTTGCTTCATCTTATAGCATTGGCATTAAGAAGATGGATAGTAATTGATACATAAAAATTACCTTGTCTGTTGTATTCTTTGGATGGAAGATTTCCCATTTAGGCCTGGGTTTGAGTGCCATAAACCAGTATTATATACTTCTGAAGACTCAATATTACAGCCCATTTTCCCAACAATATCAAGTATGTATTGACAGTGAATTGCAGTGATTTGTGGGAAAAGTTCATAACCAGGTCATTAGCAAGACATTATTTTGGCAGCAGCATTGGATGTTAAGGATTACATCAGTTTTGTAATAATCACGCTACATGCAAAATAACTTATTCGAGGAACAGGCAAAAAGTTTTGAGGCCAAGTGAACAACATGCTTTGTTTTTCTCTATTAGTCACAAGGCCTTGAGAGAATGTAGTGCATTTGTGATTCGTGTTGTAGTAACGAATAGTAGTGTAGTGTATTTGTAGTAACAGATAGTAGTGTAGTGTATTTGTGATCATTGTTGTAGTAACAGATAGTAGCATTCTGTTCAGAAGTAAATCTGCCCAAAGAAGCTCCAGGTAAGGAAGAAAAACTATTTTCCAGGAGTGCTACATGAAGTGAGGAATGTCCTTTCAAACAGGCTTATTTTTACAATGAGTTTTTCAGCAACTGTGAAAAACTAATTGCAAGCAGACCAGTGGAGGTTTTTCCCCCACATGTTCATATATTCTATGTTATATAATGTAGGGATGTTTGTTAATTGTTGTGATAACTGAAGGAAGATAAAAAAAAATGATTGAAGTTTGGAAATAAGCCTCTTTGTCATGCATCACAGGTAATAAGCTTGTTTGTCACAATTGCTATGGAAATTAGGCATTTTGATGTGGACTGTAGAAATGAGACTTTTGTAGGGTACATAAGACAAATTGACACCCCTAGTCTGTTTTAGACTGAGCATTATGGACTTTCTGTGGCTCCGCAATAATCACTTTATACCAAGCAAATTATTAGAGCTTATTTATCCCAGCCAGCACCAAATTGCTTAGAAAGCAATTTGTTTACATCTTTTGTATTCATGTTTAGTGCATGATCCGCAATTTGTAGATCATGTGTTCATTGGATTTTGCTTTCCTTTTTTTTAAATAGTCTGGTATACCTCTTTATCCTCATCTATAATATCAGAAACCTACAGTGCACCTCTTTGGCTTGCTATTACTCAAACTGATTCTATATATTTCTGTTAGCTTCACACACTGAATGAATGCCATCTAGCTTCTTGAAGATGTCTTCCAAACATTTGTTTTTCAATTTCCAATCCTGACCCAGATCTTTCACTTCTCCATGTTTTATGTTAATCACATGATACTCTTCTTGTTGTGTAATAACTGGTGGCAGTCTGATGTCTTCAATACTGCCAAATATTCAGTCAGCGAGCAAGAAACTATGTCCACGGACAGGGAAGAAGGGATGTATTTCCTTATAACCCGGCGACTTCAAAAATAACCACCGTATTAAAGTATGATGTTGGTGTTTTTATTTTGTCTGCTACATCCACCACAAAATAGTTTTGATTGAGGTTATGTTACAACTTGCATCATTTGAACAATCAATTTCGTGGGCGTTCAGTTATTCAGATATGGAATAAAGATATGAAGACATTTTAAACAGTATTAACCACAATGTATTTGACACTGTAATAGGAAATTAAACATTTGGTTTTGGACCGTGAATATCCCTGGAAATAAGTAATTTTGTGTCAAACACAGTTTTAAATCCTGATTTCCCTTAGGAAATAGTTAGATTTGACTCAGTATTCAAGGAGTCAGTGCATATGAGCTTCCAAAGCCGATTTCAGTTAAGTATATATGTCATTTTGACTGAAAATTGAATTAGGTTGTTTGAAAAGACACTCCTCAAATAGGCAAGTACCAGATGTATTGTTGTTTTATTACAATTTTACAAATACACAGCCACATATTTGAGATTCGAGGCATTATTGGAACTTTGATAGGCAGATTGTTATTCTGAACATTTAGAGGGGAAATGTATACCTGCTGGAAAGTGAACGGTGAACTCTCGCCATACATCCCAGTGAAGGCTCATTGGACAAAGTTTCTGTATTTGTGATGCTTATCATGCTGAAAACCAGCAAAAAATCTAGTATTGAGGGGATCTATCGTAAAACCAAAATTGCATTTTTTCTCTGGTGGTGGTCAGGTCAAGATTACTTATCTAGTAGCCCATCAATTACTCTGTTTCTGTGTTGCACTGCTGAAAGTTTGGTAGAATGGAACATACTGTAGATAATTTTTCCATTGAGTAAAGCTGCCTCAAGCAGAAAATGACATGAAATATTGTACCAGTACCACATTGTGTTTTTGTGGTAATACCAATAGTACAATGATAGCTGGTCAAACTGATCACTGCTATTTCTATTTTTATTATATTCGAACACCAATTTTGTTTTACTTACTGCTCTTAATCCAATTTTACTTTCTTTTTTGGCCATATGTTGACCTATCACTTTATTGTCATGCACAGTTGACGTTACATGTATGTCAAGTGCATGCAATGTGCCCTTCCACTTTGTTGCGCCAGAACTCTGGTTTCTTACCTTTTTTCATATTACAAATGTTTGATTTGCACTGAGCTGGCATTCATCTGGTAAGGTGAACTGTCACACATTCCAATGTCAACATCCTATAGATACAGGAAGAGTGATGAGCTTTTAAAGGAATTATCACAGTAAATGGTTCACTGTGAGTATTCAAAGACCTGATAAATTGTCCTTTGTGACTCATACCCCTAATCCTACATTCTGTTCGTTTACATTTGCTACTGTATCCTGTCTTTTCCTACATATACATCAGACCTTAGAAGATAGTCTGTTTTGCTATCACACATTGACCAGTGTTTCACACCCCACTTACTTGAAGGTTGAAGGCATTTTTTTCTTGAACTACAAGCAGTCCTTGATACAAAGCTCTATTTCGACATCACAAGTTATGATCAGGTTCAAATTATTCAAAATACTTGTCTTTAACAATTTCAATCAGGTGATTTTAAAAAAAAGGGTCATTCTGGATGGGATTTTGGATTCTGTTTGCAGTTTCTAAAATGCAAGAATGAATGAAGTTGGTATGCCACAAGACATAATGTTGGAATAATTTGGTGTGGAATTTATTCAGGCTGTTTCAGTGAAATTATGTTAAATTGAAGTTTTCCTGCACAAACCCATGTATTTAATTTCTTTCATAGTCATTATGTTTTAGGTGTACACTCTTTCCAATGGTTATACCGCAACTGAGGGAAAGAATCTGTTCTACATTCATTGTTGTAGAACTGCACTGCATATAAGTTGGGTCTCATGTGCAATAGAAATGAAAATTGGTTTAAAAAAAATTGTAGAAGCAGTCTACAGCAGAATCCTCGGTTATTGCTTTCAGCAAAGGATGTAAAGCAGATTTCTGACACCAATCGAGAAATATGTTTTGGTTTCCAATTTCCACATATAACCAATCACAGTTTACTGACACAGTTTTCTTGCCTCCTGAAATGTCTGATGTTGCATCTTATTCAGTACACATTGTGTCAGTATTTAAATCATTATTACATATGTATGTTTTCAGTTTCTCTACTAAAAGTTTCTGTGACAGACAAATTGCAATATTGTTTTTTACTTTTGGTATCATTATAGTGTCTAATTCTCACTCAGAATCTGCAAATAAAAGCTCATACCAGTAATTTCTGACAGAGAATGGCAGCGTGGTCACTTCCTGCCTTAAACAAATGCTACATCGCTGAACTGACTAAATGTGAAACTGTAACACTGTGATGATGATAAAGCAGTGCTTATCCTATTTATACTTCCTGAATATTGCATCAAAAAAACTTGGTCCAATTGTGTCTTCGCAAAGTGCGGTAATGTCTAAAATTAGCCTGTGAACTCAGACGTGGGTTTCGAAATCAAAGTATTACATGCCTGTCATGGGTCACGTCGACCAACTGTGACCTCGTATGGTGCAACCCGGCGACTACGTGTCTAACTTACTAACCCAGGGAAAAGTTGCACTGTCATCCGGTGATGAATATTACTGATACAATGACTCAAATAAAATACTAAATTTGGAAAAACAAACATGAACAAAATGCAAACCAATTCTTATTGCCATAATCTCCTAAATATTAATTCAGTTACTATCCTTAACACAAAAATATAGCAAATTAAAATAATTCCCAAAAATCTTAATTATAATATATTGCAATGCCACAATACCTACATTTTTGTGTAAAGAAAGGTTTTTTTTGTCCATGTATGTCTTGGCTCAATGTTTATCAGGCATTATAACAATTATTGTGTTTATTTTTTTATTGTTTTTTTTTGGCTATTAAACTTTTTTTTTACGCAGGCAGTTGTCTACTTTGACATATGTTCTTAATTTTGTGCATGAAAGTTGAAATGTATGATAGTGGAATCCTTATGTTAATGGGATTAATTAGGTTCTGTTCCTAAAAAAAATTTTAACTAAGCAAAAAAACTATTCAAAACAATGTTACACATTTAGAAACAAGATTATGCACAAAAGTTAATTAAAAGTATTTAAATATACAGCTAACAGTTGAAACTATTGATAGTACACATTTTACACACAAACATTTGACTAAATACAGTGGGTACATGCATACAGATTCAGCTCTCTTTGGAATTATGCAGTTCATAGCCGGTTTAACAATCACTGGGTCGTGGTGTAGATGACTTATCAGCTTTGCAGAAAAAGTTATTTAGTTACAGTCAAACTCCTCTCTTCTTTGTTTCATACAATTGTCTGTAGCACATTGTAGCTGCTTCAATGGCTTGGCAAACTCTTGAACTTCTCTCTTCATCTGGATAATTTTCTCCAATGAAGGTTAAAAAGTTTTCAATATTTTTTAAAGCATCGTTGATTTTTTCGTGTAAGGGTTTTTGTGGGTTTCTCGACAGCCATCATTTTGAGCAGCTGTGGATGCTGATGAATTTGCTTCTTGAAGAGTAATTAGGTCTAAATTTTCAATGGCTCTGAATGTGAGGCCATGTGCCATCATCATCTTCAGAAGTAACATCCAGATCCAGCTGATGCATGACTTTAACAATTTGTTCAGTTGCGCTTTCTGGGGTCTCCTCAAAACCTTTGAAATTTGGCACCAAGTAAGGACACAACTTGTTCCAGCAACCACTCTTTGTAGATGGCTTTATTTCTTTCCAAGAGAGAATTATTGGTGACAGCATTAAGGACAATGTAGATTTTCCAGAATTTTTGTAGAGTGGGTCTTCTGTCACCATGTGTTGCCTTCATAGCTTTGTTGATTAATCTCCTCATTTAACATCTTTTGCAAGTTTAAATCACAGTCTGGTCCATTGGCTGAATTAAACTTGTGGTGTTCGGAGGCAAGAATATGACCTTTACCTCTGGACATAAATCTTGCAATGCCTGTGGAAGCCCAGGTGCATTATACAACAGTAACAGTGCCTTGAATGCAAAATTCTTTTGCTTACAATAATCTTTCACTTAAGGAAGAAAATGGTTCCCAAACCAATCCCTAAACAAAGCTGAAGTAACCCAAGCTTTAGAGTTCAATTTCCATATGACTGGCAGTGTTTCTTAGGGGTTTTATTTCAAACCCTGGGATTCTTAGTGTGGTACAGTGAGGTTTTAGTTTACAATCACCTGCAGCATTGCCACGAAGCAGAAGTGTCAGTCTGTCTTTAGATGCTTTGTTTCCAGATGCAACAGCCTCTTAGTTTGCCAGGTAAGTTCTTGAAGGCATTTTTTCCCCCCTGAATAAGCCTGTCTCGTCAATATTAAAAATTTGGTGAGATGAGTAATTTCCCTCGACAACAATGTTCTCAAAAGCTCTAATAAAATTTTCGGCAGCTTCAGTATCTGCAATGACAGATTCTCCTGAAAATTTTATGTTGTGCAGGCCTGTTTTTGACTTAAACTGGTCAAACCAGCCTTTGCTCGCTTTAAACTATGGCGCATTAGCAGCTGTCTTCACCAAGCTATTTTTTCCGATCTTCACACAAACTTGAGAGCTTTGCCTTGAATTATTGCAAGGCTGATAGGGATATTTTTGTGGTGTTGATCATGCAACTACAATTTTAAAGACTGTTCCATCTCTTCCATTCCAATTACCTTAGAAGGAATATTTCCTGAATTTATAACATAGTCCCGTATGTTGTCTTTACTTTTTACAATTGAACACACAGTGAATCAGTTCAGGTTAAAAAAAAGTCCTATTGCTGCAAACAATTTGCCACTTTCTGATTGCGCGATAATTTATCATTTAATTTGAATGCTATTTACAATATGTTTTCTTTGTTTATTGTACAAGTTTTTATTACAAATTAGTTTTTCCTTTTATTTATTCATTGCAAATTGAAATAATAATATACATGTGCCAATATACAAATAACAAAAAGTAACTGGGTAGACAATTAACCTCAAAGGAAACTAAATAGTAAATACCACAATAAGAACAACGGAAGTTCTAAACAGGTACGGCACTAATACGTAGAATCGCCATACAGTAGTAAAATGTCAGACTACATATAACTGCATATGTACATTAGCTTGATTCACGATAAAATGTCTGTAGGTATGTGTTCTTTATGACACAGTTCATGATTGTAATGTATGTAAACAGCGTTAAAGAATACCTATTTTTATTTTCTTACATGTATGTTCGTTATGTAGATGTTTTTCATCTTGTTCAGTTATATTGAAAACATAGTTATACATATCGACACCAGAGGTGTCTGTAAAAGTCAACTTTGCCGCAGTATTATTTATGAAGTCAAATACAGAATATAAACAATTCATATAGCTTTGGTGTTTACATTTGACGTGATGGAGGGATGCGTGCAATACGTTATTTTGGTTATGTACAAAAGTGCAAAGCAAACACGCGAATTTCGAATTTATGGTGTAAGAAACCAATGTACGAAAGTGGGATTTGTAAGAGAGTCGAATGTCCGAAAATAGAGGACTGCCTTTATTTTAGTCAAGTTTTGTTTTAGTTGTGATAGGTATTGTTAAAATTACTTTTTATGTAAAAGTTTATTTGGTAGCCTATTACTAACAGTGGCATTTATTCCATAGATGCAAGGTAAGCAATGCTTATCCTATTCATAATAGAAATATATGACCCATTATAGGTTTCACCTTAACTTTAAACCCATTTAATTCTAGTTTCCCATTTTCAATTTGAGAAACAGAGTTTTCATATAAAAGCATAGTGCTGCTATCCAATATTTATTTCCACAAATGGGAGCGACTAGCGATGAATCGAACTTGCAAGCAACAACACGGGCAGGGTAGGCAGGCATTCTGTTTTGCTTCCTGCAGTCTTATATATTTCCTTGGAAAGTGGATGAAAGTGTTCGGGAAAACGGGAGCTTCCTTATAATTGGTAATATGCATTCTAAATAATATTCAGTTCAATTATTATTACTACATTCGTTTCTTTTCCGTTTTTATAACTAATTTAATGCTCCTGGAAGATCAAAGCTGTATGTGGGGAAGTGTTATCTCGTTAAAAACTAGCTCTTAGACACTCGTCCAAAAAAATATAGTAGGCTGGTACATGGCGCTGCAGGATATTTTCAGCATAACTGCTGTACATTCAGTGACACCTGTATCATCACAAGTGGTGAATGTCCAGCAATTGTGATGGCTTCTTTCACCCAACACAGAACTTCTTGGATGCTGAAGGTGTCAATCAGCAGCCTCCACCTTCCTTCCACTAGCAGGTGCCAAGTGATTGAATTTTTGTGGTTCATTTTGCTGAACAATTAAGTGAAAATCTGGAGTCTGTATCTATCCATTTGTTTTACATTGAGTGTGCATGACAACTGGCATGAACTTGCTGTTATTTTTCAGAGGAAACTATATTAAAGAGGTGTATCCTAATGTGTCTGCCTTGTTAGTAGATAATGTAGTCTTCACTCATACTTAGTAGACACAAGATAATGCATTGCACAACAGCTGTCTTACTCTACGCACAGTGTTGGTATCTGATCCAGCTTGTACCTCAAGTGGCCAAGTATCATGACAGGCTTTGAACAATCTTAACAGTTTTCATTTGTTTGCATGTAAAGTTTGCATTGAAATTATGGGGCTAAACCTTGCGCTTGCACCAGTAGTAAAAAAAGGGAAGTGGTTTACAAAAACATCTGTCTACAGTCTTTAGTGTGCATTTTTTTTTTTTTTTTACAAAATCAAAATAATTTCATAAACGTATAAATTTAAAAAAAAAGTACAGTTTGACAGCAAGAGCGGGTGGTATCTGTAAACGTACAGTTTGGTGGATATGCAAAGGAGACACTGCAGTATTAAGATAATAATATTTGTCAAGAAACTAATTACAGATTTGATCATATTAACAAAGACAGTCTTCAGAGAGCGGTGTTAGGTCTGCTTATTTCCAAATTCCTCCGTGGTGATCATTGGCTCCAAGGAAAGTGTAATTTGTTAATGTTGCCAGTCTGTAGCATTGTGTTGCTCCTTGGTGACAACTGAAAATCAAGGCACTGATGTTGAGCTGTTAATGGCAGAACTTGTGAAGGCCTTAGTAATCAGAGAGAGTTGCTTGTGCTAGGCACCTGGCAATTCGTCTTGCAGAGATAATGTTTTAATGAAACTGTCGTATATTGTTGTATGGTGGATAAGGAAGCCATTGTTTTTTTATTGTAGTGCTTTTTTGGTACGTCTACCTGTCATGGTAATTAGTCAGGAACAATCAGAACGAGGATGCAGTATGTGACCATATCTCCCATTATAATCTGACTGTGAAGTCAGCAGCTCAAGTGATGTGTAGACTCTTGCAGCATTGTTATGCATCCTCTAACTCTCTGTTGATATGCTATCTCAAGCATTTACTTCGCTCGCCTATCACTCAATCATGCCTGGCAAGTATTGTGCCAAAGTCGTTTTAAAGTTTTCGCCTAGTCTGCATAGACATGACCATGGGGTGGTCTGGGTATACTAAAGACCGCATATTAGGGTAGTGTTAAAATAGTACAGGAACATCTATACCAGCATTTGCCATTTAAAAGAATTTATCACATGGAGAATGTTTCTACTCGTGCTCAGTGACATGCCTGTCATCATTTGTAACATGTGTTTTACCTCTAAACTGGTTAGAAATTCAGTTATTCATCTTTGCATGCTAATATTGATATAGATGTATTCTGCTGCAGTTAGTAGCTTGTGAAGCAGTTCATTGCCTGTTTACTATTTGTAAACTTCATTGCATAAAACACCAATTTTCATGTCGTGTATCACCACTGACTTAACAATTTGGAAATAATCTTGTTACCCTTTACAAGCTGTATAATTTTGTCTGGAGTTTAAAATAGCTGTATTTATTTTTAAATTAAAAAGCGTATTTACAAAATTTAAAAATTTAATGCAATTTTTCTACTCTGACCTGAAACCAAACTGTGTTTAAAGATTTAATCAGCTAGGCATTACAGAAAGTTTAATTAAATGTAACCAAAGAGCAAGAAGTTATCAATATAACTATAGTGTGCACGCCACTTCTAGGTGGACGGGTTACCTAGTGTGCTATGAAGTTTATCTGCCTAGATGTGGCGTGCTGACTAGCCTACTTCCTCTACATTGATGCAAATAATTTTTTTATAAAGGTCTTAAAAGTTTAGATGGTAGGTAAGTTTGACATCTCGTTGCCTAAAATATAATTAGAGTAATTAGTGATAGAACCAGAAACAGATGATAATATTCTCACCTGGCATTATCTTACAAAAAAGGCAGGCAAAAGAGGATCTTTATAGGCATATGCTTCGAATGGATACTGTCAAGATACAAAGTTTAGTTGAATTTTGTTGAAATGCTTAGTATATATAACATAGTAATCTAAATTATTCATATTGCCACCATTAAAAAAAATGCTTTATGTGCGTGAAACATGTAAGTTGATACAGCATTGCAGTTTACATACAGTAGCATTACTTGCATGAAAATTAGGTGGGAATTGGGTAATTGGTCCCCAAGATAAGGCATGAATAGTAAATTTTCTCATGTGGTGCTATCTTTATAACTGGTGGACAGAGGGCTATATAATAGCACATTATGTGTTTGTCATAGATCCAGCCTGTGTATAGTGTGGTTGAAATTGTTTGGGACATATGGCATGCATATTTTAAATATTCATACATCTTTTCTTTTGAAAATATGTGACCCCCCCCCCCCCCCCCCACTAGAAAAGTATAATGTGTTGCCTGAATTTGATGGGAATCAGTTAATTATTTATCGAGATAGGACATAAAAGTGTAATTATTATTATATTCCAAAAGTGTTGCAGAAGTTAGGTATTTTCTCATTTGGTATTTGTGTAGATGCTTCCAGCATACAAAGTTAACTTGAAATTGGTTAAATGATTTCGTAGATGTAGCATACTAGGCTAAATATATTTGTCACCATTTTGAAAATATCTGACCCACTTTAATAAAATTAATTTATATGGCTCACCACAGTAGGTACTATCAGTTTGAAATGTGTGTGTGTGTCTAGATATATATATACACACATACACACACCTGTGTAAAGGTAAGAGGCAATTTATTTTGGTCGACATTGTAACAATGTACTATAGTTCCAACATCCATTTCAACAAGAACTTCCACTCAAATATTATATCTGGCTTAAATTCAGTCCTTAGCTCTGGCCAATATGTGTGTGCTTTAAAGAATTGTTGCTGTGTGGTTATTAGAGCTTTAGTGGACCACAGTATTTACATGTTGAAAAGATTGGAAAATAATTATGACTTGGCGAATGTTGTTAAAAGCGGCTTGGCAACACAGTACCGTGTCATTGTGCAAGCACTCATTAGTTAATCAATGTTTATTCTTTATATAGTAAAGTTCAAATGAGAAATTCTTAACGTGCAGCTGTGAGGTAGGGAATGTAGGGGATGGCTATCACGAATGCTGGCAGGTTATGTGAATGCTGGTGGAACTGTTCCCTAAGGCATTAAACATGCAACTTGGTGTTACAAAGGTGCCTTTTTCAATACTTGTGCAAGTGTTGATCTACTTTACACCTTTACCTGCCACCACTTTTGGGACCTTTTAAACCATTGTTATGGAGTCTCGTCTAGATTATATAGTCTAGAGCCATTTGAAAACTGTGGATGACGTTTATTTACCTCTCCCAAATTATGATAAAATATCTCTTACATTGTGGTGATTGAATCCACTTGCTCTCCTTAAACTGCAGCCTTTGCGACAATATTATTACATTTTTATTGCATTTGTGTTTCTATGGTGCATCCACTGGTACGATCAGGGTGCTTCTCCCCTCTGCCCCCCCCCCCCTCGATGAACTACGCTCTACCCAAATAGTAGGTACTCGTATTGTGGATAAATCTCGCAAGTCACATTCCTCAAGTCTTGGGACTCGGACACTGTTACTTTTGCTGTTTGCAGCTCCTCAGTCCTATCCTGAACTTAGTTTGAAATGTTGCACATTTTTGGCCCACTAACCAGGTCATATGAAACATCTCTGAACCTAGTGAGAAAATCACAACCAAAAATTATTCCCTTTATTGGGGCTTAGATCTAAAAGGTGCTGGTACTAAAATTTTATCAGCAGGAACCATAAATGTATTATATAATTCACTTTTTAATTGCAATGTGCTTGTTCAGTCTGTGCACAGTACTGCCAGGGAATTAGCTGGTCATCCACTAGTGACCTAGCATCTCCACTATCTATAAAAGGAGGAACTAAACATTTTAAAGATCTTTGTTGTCATGCTTAAAATGCCCTCATGCATTTTTAGAAGCAAATTATTCTCGCAGGCTCGTAGTTTTCTTTATAATGCATTTGAGTGGATCTGACAACACAAAAACGTCTTTTCTCATATTTAAGATGCTTTCTAAGGCGCTGTGGTACTATGCTGGAACACCGTGGTCAAAGTCATTTAAGGTTACTTGTTGCAGATTAACCTCTACGCATCTGTCTAGGTTATAAACAGTGCATCTAACTTGTTTACCAAAATGGTACCTGTCTCTTGTAATCTCTACAATTTTGTCCTGATCGATAAGCCAAGGCACTCCAAAGATGACATCTTTGTTAATTTCTCTTGAAACTAGGGCGGGAACACACATTTCTACACCACTAATTTTTACGTTAAGCTGAATTGTACCAATGATATTGCTTGTGCCATGCAGTGTGGCAAGCTCTACAGTTATACTAGCACCCTGCATGTCTACATACTTGACAAGCTCCTCGTGGACATAATTGTGCAAGGCTGCAGTATCTATCAAGGTGACAGTTGAGATATTTGAAACATAAACAGGCATTCTTAATAACTGGTTAATGGTAGTACTCGTCCCAAGTAGGCGTCTGCCTGTTTGATAACCTCTGGTCGGGGCGCTGTAGCTGTCATGCTGGCGGAGTAGGGAGGCCCCTGGTGTGGTCCTATCCTGTCTGCGTGTTTCCCTTAGCCGATGTTGCTCTGTTAGGGCACATCCGGTGCCAATGTTATTGCTTGTCGCAGCAGATTTCACACTGCTGTGCCTGGCACTGGGCCTCGGCGTTTGCAGCGCTGGACAGGTGCGGCACTTGGACCGCTGTTCCCCTGCGCTGTCGTGGTCGACCTGCGCTCGGCTTGTCACATGGGCGGAAGAACTACCCAGGCCGTTCTGAACCCTTAAAGCGGCATGTTGATGTGGCTTGTTGAACTGCCATTTTGTTTCACGCCACTTCTACAGTCCAGAAAGTCCTAGAAGTAACTGCACCTGGGTTCTGAGTCGTGCGTGATACTAATGGCAGCCCTGATGAACTGCTGGTATCCACTGTATACCATGGAATGAAGAGCCGGTCGGTGTTCTGGGAGCACTGTTTCCACTATTGACTCTAGCACGTCTTCCGGAGACAGATGCTGGTAGTGATGGTTGGCGAAACTGATTTTCGAACCATGAATGCTTCCAGGACCTACTGATGCTTCCAGATTTTCCTGCAGTCTCTGCTCCTCTGTAAATAGGGATAGCTTGTTGCTTCAGCATTGCGTATGTACTTGTGTACCAGGTTGTGAATTTCATCACCAACTTTGTCCAGGACATGTTGTAATCTTGCTGAATGCTGCCAGTTTGTAGCGTCAGCTGCGCTCTAAAGGCATTCTGCCACTCAACACTGACACCATATCTTTTTAGGCGGCTGGTACACTCTGCCAAAAATGCCCTTTTATCTTCAGTTCCCTGTCCGGAGAATGTTGGGAGTGTCTCAAAACGAGTTGGCTTGGTGGTCGTAGGGGGTTATTGTCGCTGCACTGGCAAGTAAACACGTACTCATGATTGTCTGGGCATTGGTTGGGTGGCACACAAGGTTGATAGGCTTGTCCCGCCCCTCTCTGTGGCTGTGCGGAATGTCACAGATGTTGTTTACCTCAGTGTGTGCACTGTTGTTGACATTGAAGGGCACACATTCTTTGTACCGGAAGGCTTTGCGGAATTTTTTCCAGTGCCTGTGTTACACACTTGGGGTGGTACTTATTTTCACATAGATTGCACGTGACAACAGCGTGGTCTTTTCCATGGCACAGTCTGGCATTGCACTTACTTGCTTGACGTTCCGCTGTTAGCAGGAATTCATTCGGCACTATCAGCGGTGTTGTAGGCGTGCTGTTCTGGTGGTTTATGCAGTTTTGCCTGTACATGCAATTCTGGTACTGGAACACATCACGTTGTACAGATGGGCATTCTTCTGCTGACAGGCAAGCTCCTTGCTGGCACAGCTCACAACGAATGGTGTCATTGCTGGTGTCATCGCAGGCAGGACGTGAGCAGAGTGCTACCCTGTTTGTTGACGTCACTGTTGGAGAGAAAAACATATTTCTCCCTTCTGAAACACAGTGGCAGATGTTGCCTTGCAGGTTGAATTTCTCGTATGAGTCCAATGAGATTTGTTTTCCACACAATGCACATATTTCTCCCATGTTCCACATGTAGGTTAGAAATTCCATGCTGCTGGTGCTTGCAGTTGTCGCTGTCTTGGTTGGATGCGAACCAATGCACGTGAGTAGTTCCTTCGGATCTGAACCTGGTAGACCTGGCCTTTTGGGGAGCAGTGGTCAGCACGCAGCTGTACCGTACCACGAACGCTTGTATGCCAGGCTTCAGGCATATGGTGACATCACAGGAAACTCCACAAGCGCTCTCCGGACACAAGGATGTATGATATGTGCACAATATGGTGGCCAACACACTGACACACTGTACTACATGGTTTTCTGAACAATGATGGACTTCCGAAATACTAGTTTTTCCGCCATGTGCTCGTTTTCCACAATGCGTGTCTTCACGCCACACAAGTTGCGGCACCATATAACGTGGCTTGGTTGCTAGCGAGGGGCAGGGAATGGTGGATTTGAGATAAACCCTGATCCATGGTGATAAATTTCAACAAAGATGTAATAATTTCCCATTGCGCCGGCTTATCTATTGCAAAGTTGAGCACAAGTAAACAATCTCAGGGCAGTAGCAGGTTGACAGCCATGTGGTGCCTTCTTCTCGCAGCTCACGTTAACTAAAGAAAGTTGTTACAGGAGTCACTTAGCACACTTTTACATTTTAAAAGCTGAGCACGTGGTGAAGTTCTAAGTTCTGGAATGGGCCAGATCCAGAGGTTACTTTAAATATTAAATAAAGAAATAAGACTAGGTGCAATTCAATTATATATATATATATATATATATATATATATATATATATATATATATATATATATATATATATATATATATATATATATATATTGCAGAACAGGTACATTCTCACACAATACACTGTCCCTTGAATAGTGTGGGCATGGTGTATTAGACCCGCCATAGGCACACACGGAAAAAGCGTTTGGAACAGCTCGTAGAAATTAAATGGAATAACATTCTCCGAGGCTGCGAGTCTGATGGAGAGAGGGTATTAATGCGGGAGGAGCAAAACGATACAAAAGGTTCCAGCAAATAAAGAACTTAGTATTTCAGGTACTGTGATGGGTGCAAAACGATGAAGCTACCTTGGTGCACGCGATGCACACTCACCCTTTTCGGCCCGCTGGTGAATACTAATGATGGTGGCTCTGAGATTCCTTTAACTAACGGAGATCTCCTGCCAACACCGTGAAGGAAAAACCATTAAAACACACATACTGAACAGTATGCGAAGACAAACAACTATACACATTAAAACACTTGGGAAAATTACAGGAACATTTCAGACACCGCATATTTTTTTTTTTTATAAATTCTCCGGTCTCTGGTGCTAGGTTTGTCAGGGAAAATGAGTTTACCTGTAAAAAGCCAGGACGGCTTGTAAAACACATTAGATACTAAAATGAAAAGACATAAAACACTTTACACAGAAAAAAACCTTTTAGACAAAATCTATTAAATTAAAAATATTAATTTAATACATGAATTGAGAACTTTGGGTACTAGGCACGGTAGATACCGGAACTGCCAAGTTTGGTAACTTACACATTAAATAAACTGGAAAATGCAATTTTGCCCATTTGAAGTAAAATAAACATAACACAAACATTTGCAAAAGTTCAGGTAAGAATACAGTGTGTCACTGTTCGCCGATATTTAATATTAACATAAGCCACGTGGTCAGGCACTCATTAATGAAAAATGCAATACTCGTGGACACAAATGGGAGATAACACTTTCCCATGTTTACGTTAGGCTCTGCTTTCTGGGAGACACAACACTGCACCACAATAAATACATATTATATAGTTTACTCTTGGTGGAGTGGGTTGTTCAGGTCTCGGACGACTCAGTGACCCGTTTGTGCATGAACGATCCTGGGGACCCGTGCATTAATGCTTCTCGTGCGTTGCTGGTGCAAGAGTGGAGCAGTATTGGTCTGCCTCCCAAGCAAGCAATGAGGATGACATCAATATCAAACACTATAGGTGAGAATAATATTAAATTATTAAAAATTTTATTAAATTATCCAGTATTGTAGGGTAGCAATAAAGGATACGGGTAAGCTGAATTGTGCTGCTGAGCCTATAGTGAGGACAAGACTTTGTTTGTGGACACTGTAGACAAATTAGACGATGCATTTGCAAGCTGGAGGATCCCTTATTCCAAATCACCTCGTGTACACATATTGTTCCCTTGAAAGATGGAATACATTTTGCTATATGCTCATTTTCAATGCCCTGTAGTTCGTGCTCTCTCCATGATCATAATCCTAATATCAGAAATCTCCTTCCTTAGCACTTCAGACAATATCTCAAAATTAAGAATGTGTCTACTTGTGGCCACAAGCCTATCTGCAGTTCTTTTGACATATGCTCAAATGCCATCTGGTGCGCCTTTACCATGGCATGTTTCAGAATAGCGCCAGTGAATGCTTTCTTCCTCGTTTAGAGCAGGGGCAAGAAATGTCCCTATCAGCTGAAACATTTAACGATTTCTGTACTGTGTAGTTGGTCCGTCACTGACAAAATGAACTAATTTAAGATTAGTAATGTGTTTCCTCAGCTCATCAATGACTGACAGTAAGTGCGCACATATTGCCGGTGTATCATGGCGTAAATTATCTGATATTGTACAAAAAGAAATTGGTTGCACTTTTTAAATTTAACTTGAAAACAAAATATATACCACAACAAGCAGTGTGCTGCAAGAATTTGCATAAAGACTCTTCAAATGCAACATCCATGTCTCTCTTTTTGCATTCAATATTTTCTTTCATTGTTTTTTGGCAAGAGTTTACTTTTCCTTTCACAGTAATGTCGCATCTCTTTGTATTCCATTTTTGTAATGTTGTATCTTCCATTCCATCAAATTCTTCAACTGTAACCATTTTATCTTTACATCAGTCACACTTCCTTTCAAGACAAGCTTCACTTTGATTTTTGCATGTAACTGATGCAATGGCATCTTGTGATGAATATTGAACAATCATTTTCTAAGATTTCAGTTTTTCTACAAGTAAGGAAATATTTTCATGAACTACACATAAAGTGTGTGTGTTACAGTAAGAGGTACAATCCAAGATGGCCTGTACTTGCAAAAGGTGCCATAGGAAAGTTTGTTAGGATGTGATTTGTTAAACTGTTTGTAAAGATTCTTCATTGTGTCATTCAAAAGTCTTTTTTTGTTTCTTGATTTGAATTTTTGTAACGGTGTCCCGTTTCCGTGGTGTAACCTGCTATTTATGTCCTCTTCTAAAAAAGTTTAACACAATCTGTGTTTTTAAAAATGTGCTTCTCACCTGCTGCTTCATGTCTAGTTCCAGATGTCCACATCTTTATTTTTTTAATAAATCTGTACTCTTGACTATTTCCCTAGTTATTTTCACGACAAATGCATGTTTCTACTTTCTGTTCTGTTCATTTTTGAAGCTGGCCTTTATCTGATTTTCTATTACTTCTCCGAAAATTAAATTTCTTTTAATAACAGTGTCGGCTATAAGTCTCTTAACGGTTCTTCTCAGCATTTCCTCTGTGGTTTTGTTTGATTTTTTCTTGGCATCTGTGCTTCTGCTGCCTGTAAGTAGCTAGCTTCCTTTCATTGTCTTTTAATTTCTTCTTCAAAATTGTAATTTAGTCCTTAATTTTTGTAGATTTCTCTTCTTCTTTTCTCTTGTCAACATTATTAACTGTACTCCTAATGTCATCAGGGCTTCTTTGTGAAGTACTAGGTGTACCAGGACTATCAAATGGTGAATTGAAACTTTTAAGTTTCCTATTGTTTACAGATGCTTGATAATTTCTGTTTTTTTTTTTTTTCTCACCATGTTCTCAAGTTACTTCTGGCATGTTCACTCATTGTGGTTTTAGCCGTTTTAATTTTTCCTTCGTTCACATGTTTCTTGTATCTTTCACATTCTTCTCCTTTTTTTTTTTCTCATACAGATCTGGAGCATCCATAATTATCTCTGTGTATTTTTGCATTCTTTCCTTAGCTGTCATCTTTATAATTTTGTGGCATCCTCTATGTCCAGAGGATGCAACAAGGTGGCTATCCAAAAGCCCTAAGTTGCTCTGAAGTGAGTGGTGCAGAGAAATAGCAAAGAGGCTCACCCATGCAAAGCTAAACTATAGCAATGAGCCTGAACTGTGATTGGAAAATATTAATCAGTTGGTATTTTACTCCACTTTCTAGTCTGCAGTGTGACCATACCTCAACTAGTAAAATTGTAGTTAACATTTTTACTGTAGATAATATTGGACATTTAATTTTACTTATCATTGGTTGTTCAAATTCGACATTTATGTATATCTCTGAGTTATATTCAGACTTTACCACAAGCTGAAAAAGCCAAAGTAACCTGCTTTACATAACAATATTAAATATACTTTTATTATACATACTGGCAACATCTTCCAAAAGTATGTACTGTACTGAACATGTAATATACTGAACTGTAAACATTACAGCATTCAATAACAAGGTGGAATATAAATTAATTTATTTAAATTTTACACACAGATCTTTAAATACCATAAAAATGTAAAAAAAAAAAAAAAAAGAGTTCAACAAGGCAGTTCATGCCTATGAACTGGACAGTTCCCACTGTCATTGCAAAAATTTATACTGGTAAATTGTAACAGGTTTATATATATATATATATATATATATATATATATATATATATATATATATATAATATTGATTATTAAAGCAATATTTTTTTCATTGCTTGACCATAACCACAATGCTAAATGCCATTAGATGCAAAGTGAACAAAATACTGGAATATGCAAATAATTTAGTGTTACACAAGCAAATATTTAAAACTTGTCCATAGCCACAAATGCAGAGAGGCCAATTTTCGTATCAATTACTAACTGATCCTTAAAATATTCCATTACAATCTTGGATTTTAAGCCTTTTTAAAAACTTTAACAGGAGCATATTTGCATTTACTACCATTTGGAACCTTATGCTCCATAACAACATTGATGGTGGCATAACAGGAGAAAGATGGCAAAATATTTTCGTAAGGCCATCGTTTTAAAACTTCATAAAATTACAACAGGAATTTTCATTATTTTCTCAAAAATCTCCAAACATTTTTTTACAAAAATGCTTTCCTGAATATTGAAAGCAAAAATTACTATCTTCACAAAGCTCCTACTAGGACCTTCCATCTGGTCCAACCTGAGTTTCATGCCTGAAAGGCTTAAAGTTCAAATTTTCAATAAATTTTCTTAAAGTACTTAACTGACGAGGCCGTCTGATCACCGCTGAGGAACCATCTCTCTCGAGTGGCTCTCCTGGGCAAGTATTTATATAAACGTCTCCAAAATTTTAACACAGGGCTCTGCCAATAAGAACTGTCTCTTCTATGCACGTCCAATAGATGCCAGCAGCACACAAAATCTTCATGGTGGGGTAAATTCAGGGGGCGCCTCCAATAAACAATGATTTTCCACCATGCCTCCTGGAGTCGTGGGTGCTCGCCGAATCACAGAGCGCCTGAGAGTTGGCCGCCCGCAGAGCAGCGACAAGCCACGTGCCAAACCGCTGGGAGAATTTGGCAAGCGTGTATGCATCGGGTAGCATCAGATGGAAGCAGACTTTTGCTGCTCAGTTGGCCTTGGGGAGGCCTGTTGTGCGCTGAATCCATGTTGCTCCGGGCGAACACCCGCATTGGCTGGCTGTACGGGCAACGAACTCTTCAGCTGAACTTCACCTTTGCGTTTGTTGTGGACACCCAGTAGAATTCTTCCAGATTACAACAAAATGCAAGTAAGTGCGGAATCAACGAAGACATTAACGTAGTTAGAGAGTTATTTTTGCAAAAAAACAAAGCTTCATAGCCAGTGTCATCTCTGTCCAAACGGGTCAGCCAAAATTTCTTAACTGTGATTACCTCATAATTTATTTGAACAACTCTCCAAAGTGTGTAATAAAGTTTTCAACCAGAGAAATGTGCATCGGAATTACATTTTCTGCACATACAAGCATGCTAATAACTTCGTTTCAAACAAATGGCAGGGTCCGTTATTACCCTTAGCAGCAGAGCAAAGAAAACTGTAAGTTCAGTTTGTGCTTAGAAAAAGATCCAACTTTATTAAAGTCACATAGTGAGAAAAATTCAATTTGATCATGTTGTTAAAAGGGGGGGGGGGGGGGTGTTGATGAAATTAGGACACCCGTCTGAATTTTACCAGTTTTCAACTGAAATTAACCAAACCACCAAATAAAATAATTATTTATGGATAGTTAAGGGCTTTGTAAAAACATATTTACAGTCTTTTTATTTTTAAACAAGCATACACTAAATATGTGTTTCTTGACCAAGAGTTGAGAAAATGACTTGCCAGACTCTATTAAATGTGATTTGAAACATACCTAAAATTAAAAAGTAATCCTTCATTATAAAAACGGTATCCTTCGTTTCAAAAGAGATGTCCTCCGTTACAATATAATTGCAACGGAGGATATACGGAGGATACAATATAGTTGCAATGGAGGATACATAAACGGAGGATTCAATATTGTGATAAAATACTAACAACATGCTCAACTGAGGTTATGTGTTTTTGCTATTAGACGTGTATAAAATATTAATCAATTTTGTGTATGATCTTAATTACATACCAATTATTAAAATTACCTGTTTTATGTGATGAACAGATGTTACATCAAGTATGTAACCTATTACAGAAATCTTTGTTCACACTGCAAAAACTGATGATTAGATACACATCTCCTCACAGAAACCTTCGGAACATCAAAGATGGCCTCTTTACAGCTGTTCGAGGAAGATAGATAGAGCTGCTTCAATATGTACTTCTTTGCAACTTGTAATGGAATGTAATGGAGGATACAATAAACATTGTGACATCGTTTAGACTAACCTCGCAAATTTTATTTAAAGCCAATAGAAAAACTACACGTGGAGGAATAAAGAACTCTGTGTTATTGTTTCAGTTGGATTGTTGATTTGTTTGTAATTATTTATTATTACTAAGATAATGAGAGAAAGTCAAAATGCAACTGTGATAGGTAATGGAGGTATATATGTATCTCCATTCACAAGAAAAAACATTGCTTACATTTATTTTATGTTTTAATAATTTATTACATTGAAATATTTGTTCCTTTATTTTAGGGGCAACTAATAAATTTTCTTTGTACTGTTTATTTATAGTACTGGTTTTGTGACATAAATTTTTCCTTTTTGCAAGCATGACCCTTATAGGTTAATTAAAATATGGGGGAAGGGGCCTATTGTAATACTTACAGAGTCCTGCAAGTGTCTAGTTACGTCACTGTGAGCATTGTTTTTCCCATTAAAAGAAATAGCTCTATATTAAATCTTCAGTAAATATTTTATGGCAGTGATCAATAAGAGCATGACGGTATGTGTCAGTGGAGTATTTACAGTAATAAGCATGCATTAAAATATTCAAAGGGAAATTTATGAAATATTAATGATATTTGTAAATTTAATTAACAAGAGAGTCGGCCAGAAATTACTCTCCTTGAATAACGATGTGACTCAATGCTGGTGGTTACATATTAGATGTTAAGTTGTTAAGAAAATGTAAAGAGGGCACATGTATAGTGAGTGTTAATTGGCAAAAATTCTAAATTGTCACGGGAATTGTCAATTGTAAATACAGATGATGTGGTTCATTTTGTACAATCTACAGTTACTGCATAGTATCTAAAGTAATAATTTTTATATTGTAAACCTATGGGTGGAAGTTACATGCATGTTTTAACATGGCTCGTAAGCATAGTATAAACAAAAAATTTCCCTTTTAACAAAATTCTGTTCAGTTGAACTTGTTTATGCGCAAGCTTTAATGCATCAAATGAGACAATACCAAACTGAATTAATGTATAAAACAAAATCATCACTGATATAACATAATTTATTTCCTTGTACTGTATATCTGTGATTTGAATAAAATACAATTAACTATAAATTTATGATCAAACATTGGGCAAAAATTTATTATGCGTGATTAGTAGGCATATGTTTGTTTATTATTAATGGAGTCCTAAATAATAAAAATTATCTTAAGAAGTGAGCTATTTTACTGTTTATATATGGATGTGTAGGCTTATTTTAAATATTTTTTTGATTATACGAGTTATTAATCATCTTTGTGTAATTTAAAAGAAAATTTTAACCCGGTAAGACACAATTCCACAGAAATTATATATATATATATATATATATATATATATATATATATATATATATATATATATATATACATATATATTCAAGAATACTGTAAATGTTTGCCAGTAATTAACAGAAACAGTTGTGTCTTGTGTTAGGCTGCTGTTCTTTAGGCTTCCCATCTGAAATAATTAAGAAAAAAATAAATTCACCAAAATTGGACCTAATCAATAATAATTTTAACAGGCCGTATGTTGAACTGAAACCACAGAATGTATGTATTTATAAAGCTTTATACCTAACTATTTCAGAAGAGAAAGCAAAAAAAAACACGTCATTTATGTTTTGTTGCTGTCTTCTCATGCTTCTATACATAGTATAAAACAGTTGTCCAGCTGTGTGTGTCTGTGTATATGCTTATCCTTCTAGATTCTTCCACATGTACACATGCCCAGAGATCAACTCATATTGAGCTTTAAGGCATTTCTGAATAGAGAATACAGTTGCAGACCTTCTCAAATATGTTTTTTTTTCATGGTGTATGAGCTGTCAATCAGCAGGCGCAATCCGCATTGCGCCTTGTCATCCCATGCTGAACTTTTCTCCTTGCAGTTATATGACTCGGGCAGGTGGTAGTGATGGATCTCTGGTATGCAGCAATACCATACTTCCTATTTTCTGGAAATTAATTTATGTTTAATGTTGTAAGTGTTATAAGAAGCTGCATTCACACTTGCACGCACAGGCCTTCACCTTTTTTTAGACATGGGATGTTGCCAAGTTTTCACCATTGGCCTTATCTTGAAAAAAAAGATGTATTAGATACATCTTCCTAAATGAAAATGTTTTCATTTATTACATGCAGAATATGCATGCTTGTATCAAAATTAGTTTCTCTGGACGAACATACTTGTAGCACATAATTACTTTTGAATTACATTCTACAAAAATGTTTCAAAATAAAATTTTTGAATTAAATTAATGTTCAATTATTTTTACACTTTAACATGGCTTGGCAGCTTGCGAAGGGCAAGGGATGCCTGGTTTTAGAGAAACGTAGATTCATGTGTAGTTATCACAGAAAAGTTATGTTCCGGTAGGGCGCCAGTTCGTCTATATCACGGGTAAGCACTAGCTCTCAGGGAAGTAGTTGGTTGACAGCCATGTGCCATATCCCTCTCACCGCTCATGTTTATGAATAAGTCACTGATGCCTTAACACTGCATAAATGAGCACGTGGACCTAACACTCTGGAGTGGGCCAGGACCTGAGGAAAATTGACGTTAAAATGAATTAAGACGTGAGACATTATAATTACGTATATTGATTGCAGGAGAAACATACAGACAGTCAAGTACATGAAATCCCTCAAATGAAGCAGGCATGGCGTACAAGACCTGCAATAGGCTGACACTGCAAAAAGCACTCATTAGCGCACGATGAAACTGCGGCGCGGGGGAGAAATGAAAGAAATTAAATGTCCCTGTATATAATCACTTGCTATTATACTTGATGATCAGACAAAGGCAATATTGTTCCCCTGTGACATGGAACGCATGCACTTTTCCAGGCCCGCCGAACTAGACTGAGGACGTTGGCGGCGTCGAGATCCCGTTACGAAGCGGAGATCTCCTGCCAGCTCGGTAATGGAAAAAGCAGTTAAACATATTTTACAAACAAGTACATGTAAAACTGAATACAACATATCAAAACACTTGGAGGAATTAAGGTGTTCATTCAAACACATTATTACGTCTTTTATTTTTTCAGTGTCTTTGTTGCTATGAATGTCGGGGAAAATGAATATCACTTGGAAAAGCCTGAACGGGCTTGTAAAAGAAATGTAAAATCATACAAAAATTACACAAGATATTTTACATACAAAAAACCCTTCAAAAACATTTCAGTAAATTAAAACATTAATTTAGTGAAAGCTCTAGGAATTAAGTTTGGGCGCTTGGCATGGCGGCTGCCGGAACTACCAAGATCAACTTACTGTTTACGATTAATGAAAACTGTAAATATAAATACGTCCGTTAAAAATAAAAGCAACGTATCAACTACTCTCAATTATGCATTGAATTGAGAGCGTCTCCAAATGTAGGTCTCTTTCAGTACGTTGACCACGTGACCATGCACTCTTTAATTATGGAGCACTGAAGGGTAGCAAACGGGAGATAACAATACCCCATCTTTACTTTAGGCTCTGCTTTCAGGGGATCACAACACTTGCCTGATTAAATCACAGACACACTAGATCTCTCTTGGCAAGCGGGTCATTTGAATCACTAAATGGGTCACAGGACCTGTTCCTGCATGAACGGCACAGTGAACTCTGGAAGACATGCACAGCAGTGCATGGCTGATGCACAGCATTGCATGGCTGATGCACAGCAAGCAGCATTGGTCTGCCACCCAAGCAGGGCAGTGAGGGCCATGTCAACTCCTTGAACTAGAATAACAGAGAACCTATTAAAGACAATCTGATGAGATTGCTTGTTTTTGATCTTATGACAACTTAGGTTGTGTGTGAATGTTAATAGCAATTGCAGGGTGTCTACTAAATAATGAAAGTCCTGAAACAGTGTTTCACGAAAGTCTTAAACAAGTCACAAATTTTCAGTGCTTTTTTGTCCCAAAACTATTTTTCAGGCATTGGAATATTGCAAAAATGGTCTTTGATATGCACTTGAATATATTTTGAGCAATATCTTATGCCTAATGAGAAGTTATAATTGATTAAAAAAGTATGATTAAACATTTCTGACTACAGATGTGCTACTAAGTATGGGGCTTCTGTACAGTTGCAAGAGCATGAAAAATAACCAGTGTCGAGAGATGTAACTAAAGTAATTCGTGCAGATTATTTTTGAGGTGCTGCATTACTTTGTATGTCCCCGTACATTTTATGTCTTATAAATTTGATATATGCACCATTTTTTTACATACAGCAACTGAAAGTTGTGTGTGCATGTGTGTGCACGCACACGCGTGAGAGCGAAAATTTGTTGCTCTCTGCTTGCCAGATGTAACATGATTCACCAGTATGTTTTCTGCCATTCAGTGGCACTAATGTTGAATTATTGCTGTTTACAAGTTGTAGCTTTAGCACAATTTGTTTTCATGATATGTTCAACTGCAGACATAAAAAAAAAAATTTACTTTTCCACTGTGTACACACAAAAGCAGCTGATGTAACTTTTTTAAACAACACTATTCACTAATTGTGGATAGTGGTTTGTGTTTAGCTGTATCATAACATCACGAAAGTATACCTGGACATACAAAGGCAAGTGAATGATTTAAACATACTTGACTATTCCACCTATTCATACCTATTAATATATGGGAGTTTGGGCGTAATTCATGGTAACTATTAAATTGTGTGATGACCTGTTATCAGTGCACATAATGGTATATGTTGCGGGGAAGACAGGCAGCGCATTGACAATGTCAAATGGTGCAGTGTTTGCCTGTACGATCGCAGAGAGCAATATGAAATCAGATGTAAGGTGACCGCCATGCCAGATGCAGGATGGCCATCAAACCGGAAAACCGGGAAAAAGTATGGAATTGAAAAGGACCCAAGGAAAACCTGGAAATAGTCTGTAATTTTGTCCACCTGTAGAGAATCCCCCTCCCTCCCCTTTTTGGACATTTTGAGTTTCGTCGCAGAATACTGTAATGATAGATCGGGGTAGTTATACGTGAACAATTTGTCAACATTGCGCAACATTTTCTTCCTGCTGGAGTAGTTTCCCATGCCCAGTTCCCTCCCACCCGCCATAGTAGTATCCCACACCGAGCAACGTCACTCTGGAGGGGAAGAATGTCAGCAGGTGTATCTCATACCTTTTTCAACGCCGCTCATTTGTTTTTCAGTGTTTGTGTGTAATTTGCTGCGTGATGAAGTGATCATGTCGACTAGACATTCATTTCGTTTTACGAATCAGAATTTCCATGGGCTTCAGAAGACACTAAAGATAGAGGTAGTGCGTTGTGCAAAATATGTGATAAAAGTTTTTAAATAGATACAATGGGCAGGGGAGCATTTCTAAGCCACGTAAAATCTAAACTGCATCAAAAAATACTTGCTGATAACTCGAGAAACTTGCAAGTTACTGCATTCTTTACTGCACATTCGAACCATACCATAACTATTTCTTCTTGCAGCAAAGGTAATAACAATTTGCTTATGTTTTTTACTGCTGTGTGTGTGCTTCCCAAATGTTTCACTTGATTTAAACATTTAAACTAACTATGTAACATACGCTTAGCTTTATTTAACTGTAGAAGTTTACAGCATAGCTTTAATTGCCACCCACCTGGCACAGTAGGAAGCTAGAAAGCTACGAGTCTGCAACATCTCGTGACTGCTAACTGCTAGACTGTTCGTCGCTTCCCTGCAATCATCATGCCTCCTGTGTCGCTTGTAACGATACTTATCTCCATTGTTAAATATAAAATGTAGACGTTTTAAAAATGAAAGATATCCCAGAAGTATTATTAACAAGTCTCATTATTATAAATAAATTGCACGATGTGCTAGGTTCATTTTCTGTTGTTGAGTAAACTGGGTAATGTATTTAAATTATATAAATATATTTTAATAAGGACATGTTTTTAGAATAAAGTGATATAAAAAGGAATAAATACATAATGTTGTTATTGCCTAGAAAAGTTCGAACTTTGCGCTACGTATTTAATTTAGTGAGCTTCGCATTCAGTTTCATTTGCTTCTCGCAAAAAAACCAGATGGTAAATCATGTTTTAATAAGCAGCTGAATTCAGAATAAATTATACCCTAGATGTATATCAATATAGCCTCTCATTATCACCAAAAAAATTTAAAACTGTGCGATGTAATTTAGGCTCGAGTGGCACTGCTTTTTAACAGGTCGTAAACATTTTTATGAATGCTGCATACTGTAATTGGTATGCGCAAATTCATTTTAAGAGTTATTGACTATCATTTATGTACCATGGAGACAGACACCCATTAATATTGGAGTCAAGGACGGAGGGCCAGATATTTGCCACCACGCTGCGCAACAAGTACTTACTTTTTATTATTTCATGTTTCTCCAGAATTGTTACAGTTTTACACAGGCTACTGTTCACTTTGTCCTAATCTTAAGCGAGTTGTCAAATAGAAGCATAAAACCAAAAATAAAAACTAGAGCCGGCAAAAAACCGTAATTCAATAAAATCACGTACAAATATAGCCATATTTGTACGTAGCCAATAATTGATACTTTCAGTTACAAACTCAGTGCAAGAAGTCAAAATCCAAATTCAAAAGTCTAAAAATTGTAATTAATATAGTACTGTTACGTGGCCTATGTAAATCTGAACATGCACGCACACATCACACACACACACGTGCGTGCCCATCAATCATTCCATTCGCAGGTGGGGATAAAAGGAAGTAGTAACTGCAGTCAATAGTCAGCGATGCATGAAAATAGCCCAACTTATGGCTGTCCCTGCTTGTAATCATGGCTGACAGGCACGTGGCATATAGCAAGCTGTGCACAGTTGACCTGCAGATAAGCAGCACATGGTGTGCCACCTAGCTGGAGGACTTTATAAATGTGCATAAAAATTGGAATTTTTTTGTTCAGGGCATATATTGCATGTATTACATTTTTCATTAATAAATCTTTATAAATAATGTAGATATAGTTCAATTTTTTAAATTGGGCTTATAAATTGCATTTATTGTAGTTTTTCAAGAAAATACCTTTTTTTTTTTTTATAAGCAACACCTACTGAATGAATGTGTAAATAAATTTTTTTTCATATACGGCAGTTGTATTGCATTATATTGTCTTTTTAATGCGTACTTGTATGTATTTCTATAGATATTGCATTGTAAAAGATGGGACACTGTACAAAACTGGTTTTCGAAGTGTATCTGTAAAATCTGGAAAATCCTTAGGAAAACCTGGAAAAACCCTGGAATTTTATATTTTCAATAGTGGCCACCTTGCAGATGGATGTAACCCGTGTTGAGCAGCGCTTGTACATCAAAATAGCCGTTCTCCATGGGAGAACTGCCAGAGAATGTCACAGGGAATTGGTAGAAACTGTTGTGAATAATGCCCTGCCATACCGGACAGTCGCGAGGTGGGTAGGAGCGTTTCAGCGAGGACGTGTACAATTTTTGGTGTGTTCTTTATTGTAAATACACGTAGGGCTTACTTTGTCCTGTCATGTGTCTATTTCACATTATCCACACGTGGCGGTATTCTCACACTTCAATATAGTTGCCATGACTTAATCCCAAACTTTATATTATTTCAGAAGTTGGGTGTGCTAACCTAAACAGGAATAGAACTATCGCCGCTACTCGTTAATTCCACTAGTTACCGTCAATAATTGAATGAATGTATGTATAGATTAGTTTGAAGGTTGATTTTGAGCAGTTCAAGTACAACCATGTGACCGGATATGTAGGAAGTAATCCCTAAAATAGTGAGTATGGTTGAAAAATAAATAATTCACCAACTGTACTACATAGTTTTACCACTGTATTTGCATATAGATTTTGTTACCATGGAAAATGGCTTTCCTAACCTAGAAAACCTTACCTCAATAGTGGATGTGAAGTAACGTTGGAATATATGGCCTCCACTATACTGCTTTAAAATGTGATGGACACTTGTTACTTTAACACCTGACATGTGCAGCTTGCCGCATAAATTTGGACATCCCTGAGGAACAAGTGAATGTGTGTAACAGCTTCCACACTTCCTTCATCCATCGTCATTCTTTCTTCCGCGCCATCCTTCTTATTTTTTCACATCGCATACAGTTCCACGCCTCTTAAACTTTTCACCTTAGTGTTTCATTGTTACACGTGATGGCAAAGTATTGAATTCTGCCCTCATTTGTCTCTACCTTATACGTGTACTCAATATACACACAATCCCGTCATGTAGTCTTTAATAATTTCTTTGTTATTTACATACAAAGAGAGTAAATATTACTGAGACATTCGGTATAATAATGCTGTATTATTACACATATCATTAATTTTATCTCAGCCTTTTAATTATACTTTTTTCTTTATAATTCAGTATCATTTCATAAATATAAATTGCAGCAACAAGGTGGTATTACAGAATATGTTTATAATTATGTATAGAATTGAATGATAACATTTATAGTTTCAATAAACAACATATTTACATAAGCCAAGCGTATATTTTAAACTGTAACATAAATGCATCAGGGATGGTTTTGGGGGCCATGTATTTAGGAACACAGGGCATACAGCAGTGTTTAACACAGTGATTTGAAAACATATCCCTTGACAATTACGTTATGCAATGATTGTTAGCATTTTCTTAATTACTCATAGTTTCTAACAATAATAAATGCCTACTTTCATGTAATTTAGTTTACCATTAGAGAATGTAAACCTAAAACTGGCATAATATAAAATGCTTGTTAATCGTGCCCCTGCATTTCTTTACCAAGTTTCTGATAATAATGACCTGAAAAAATCCAAATCGAGAATCAAAAATAAATTTTGTTGTACACTTGAATGTATATTTGGGACAACCATTAACCATGCATTGTACGTGTCTGTATAGGTGCAATTAATATTTCAGTTGCCCCATTTAATTTCTTTGTTTTAGGTCATTGTAATTGAATTGATAAATTAGCCATCACTGTCCAGACAATGTTAGAATAAAGTAGCAGAAAATTGTAAAAAATTCTGCAGCCTTTGTGTGCAATTTCATCTCCATCCTTAATCACACAGCTGTATACTACTATACTGTCTTGTGTGTAGGCTATTTACTGTAAAGTGAACACTTTTGAATATCCTCTCATTTGGAATAAAAGTCAATAAATATATTTTATTGTAGTCTTAGATGTTGATTTCAGAGTGCGGTGGAACATAAATTGTGTGTTTATTACTTACATGGCAATATTTATTTTAAAAGGTGGTTAAGGATAAAAAATTGCTGAAAGGAAAACATAACTATGGCTTCAAAAGTGCTCACTTTACCATGAACAGCTATATTTTATATTTGCATGGTTAACAATTTTTGTTGATCATGATATGCAACCAAATTAGTAGCCATATCATTGCTTTAATATAATGCATAGCAATGTGTGATGTTGAGTAATTTTGTAGTATACATTATTTAAATTGGTACTAAATTTTGTGGCTAAGAATTAAAGAAAAATTTACAGTTAACCAAAATTAAACTTTTTGATTCGGTATTTGTGTTTTGAATTTTAAATAGTCTGTTTAAAGTTTAACAATTACTGTTGTATTTTAAATATTTAACCACCTCTCCTTTTTTATAAAAAATTAATATTTATTTTTTTAACTATTCTAATAGTTCACTATTTAAGTTGTATTTCAGTAGGTTTTTATTGAAAATAGGTCATCTGTAATAATGCTCTCTGCTGTTTTTCCATGTGTGTATTTTCCAAATTTTTTATTTTTATTTGGTGGTTGCAGAATTCTCATAAATTCTTGCATGTCATTTACAGTAGTTACATTAAGAAATGTACTGTTTAAATGTGATGTTTCACGTTAGAGCATGGAATAAATTGACTAAAATTTTTTTTAGTGTATTAGTGTGTGCGTATACCAATCTGCAGTAACTGCATTCAATGACAGACCACTATTACAAAAATGCCTCGAGCCAATTATGATTATTTTAAACTAGTTTACATTCTCACAAACAAAATTCTGGGCTTTAAAATTATCATTGGTGATTGCTGCCAGTCAGAGAATTATTCGTTATTTTAGCAGGCACATGGACTGCTGCAGAGCAAGGCTCAAGTGGACAGCATTCTGCAATCATCAATGTTTCACTGATACCAGGCAGAGGAAGCTTCTGGTAGGGTGGTGTCATTACATTCTGTGTCACTGTGCTGTTGTTTGTTTTGGCAGCCAGTTGGATGCATTCAAACAATTGGTATCTGGAGCAGTTAATGCTGCTATTGGCTGGCTGGCCTTGGTGGCATGCCGGCGTTATCTTTAATAAGTGTGTCAGCCTGAACTTTCTGGTATCTGGGTTCCACTGGAGTTATACATTAGTCATCTAAAGTTCTGGTGGGCTCAAGGGTTTAAACAGCCAGCCATGGATATGTTTTATACGGGGTTTGCACATTGCATTAGGGGTCATTGATCATAGTCATTGGTAAGTTGGTTATCTGTGTAGGCTGTCTGCTGTCGACATTATCTGGTGATGGTGGCATTAAAAGCACAGCATCCTAAATAAAATATCAATTACTTTGCAGCTTCTGGTTTCAAAATTAAGGGAAATCCCCCTTAGCGAATAAAAAAAATATTTATCCTGGCAGTGATGAAATGTAAAAAAATTTCATATTGTTGTAATAGATAATAAAATTATTTTCTCATATGAAAAATCACATTTTGTTAAATTGTTAACTTTGTTTTTAAAATTTTTATTTAAAATAAAATTTTATAAAATGAAAACTGTTACAGTTTGTTGAAATTTTAAATAAATTAAAAACCTCGTGTAGCATATAGTTAAACCATGGGTAACCATATCATGGTTGACATTGTGCTGATGGTAATATGTACTTATAACTTGCAAATATGAACTTTTAAACAAAAATGGTTACCTCTGTAACAGGTAATGTTGTAGAGCTTTGCAAGGATTTGTAATGACAAGTTCTTGAAATTAAATTTAATTGGAAATATAACCTAATTATTTGTGAAAGAAACAATTTAAAAACCTTTACACAGTAATTTTATTTTAAAAAATTGATGTAGTTCTGATGTTACATACAACTGTTATTTTTTTACTTGAGATATAATGTTAAAAGGTTACTTTCAGGCACCCCCCCCCCCCCTTCCACTCCACAATTTCCATAATTTTTTAAATAAAAAAAGACCTTGGATGTTAGTGGTAGTTTATCTTGGGAGGCAAATAATAGTTCTCAGCAAAATTGTAGTTCATTGTTACTCCTTCAGTCAAGTTGATATTTAAATTTGTGTTTTAATAATTTCAAAAAAATTTTGGATAAGTTTTTAGTAAATTCATCAATATTCTAAAAATTGGTTTGTTGGACATCTACAAATAAGTAATTCAAATTTTAGGAAGTCTTGTTTTATTATAGTAATGCAGGGCATTTGGCGAGAGTTAAACAATAGGAATAAAGGTTTTCGCTTTTGTCCAATTCAGTTAGTAAGCTTCTGTAACTTATTATTTTGCCCTTTCACCCATTAACATTATGAGAAACACAAATTCTGTTTAAAAAAAAAAAAAGTTTTCAGAAAGAATTTTAAGTGAACTATTATTAAGTAAGTACTGAAAGAACTTGCAGAATTATTCAGTAACTTTTCCTATAACTAGAGTTGCAATGATGTGCAACATCAACCACCAATTCAGCAATAGTGTTGAAAGCATTTGCAGAGCATCAGTCTGTCATGGCGATAAAACAATGTTGCCAGAGTATACCTTGTAGATATATTAGACAGTATAACCAGCAGTTGAGGTTTTAAGGGCAGCATTGTGGGTCTCCATGAGTGTGCATTTGGCAGGCATGTGATGTGGGGCATTCCAATGTCAGTGGCCCAATGTTGGAACCAGTCAGTACCGCTCACTCAGCCAGTGTTCTAATTTTTTAGCCTTTCAATTTTTGTAATTTGTATTTAGCATTTTGTAAGGCTTAGTCCGAGCACGACTTTTGACTGTCTAGCAGGACATGCTGTTATTATTTTGATGTTTTGCTGAAGCTCAAATAATTGAACACAAGAAACAATGTTAAACTTTATATTTAGATCAAAAGTTTACAATAACTGGTAGCACCAGTATAATTCATAAAATTGATCACCAAGTTTTTGAGGATCAAAAAATTGCTTACAATAAGTTAAAAAATGTAACACAAGAAAGTTACAAAACAAAAGAATATTGAATAAATTGCTCATACAAATTGATGTTAAATCAAAACATGAATTAAACTCTTGAATACAATGATCAAAAATATTTGCAACAATTCAAAATACTAATATGTCGACTAGAAATTGGAAATGGAGCAATTATATTAAAGGACAGCCTAAAATAAAAAGCACAGTAAAGCCTCCTTAGTAAAAAATACATTTTAAAACCTTTAATAAAATTTGTTAGAATTAAGTATTGTTGGAGGCAGTCAAATGAACCATCAGATCTCTATTGATTAAAAGTCAAATAACACACGTTTAAAATTAATTATTTATGCCCAACATGAGCGTCGTGGACGCATATCGAAATAAACTTAAGTGATACTTGGGCTGCAGACAAACTAAACACTACACGTTAAAAACCTGGAACACACAGCAAAGCTAGAGTTTTAGTTAGACCAAAACTAAATTTGGGCTGGCGACCAAAACCACAACTTAGAAAAAATATCAACTCACTGCATGCCCAAGATGACATAAAAACTACCCCACACAAACCTTAAAAACACTTTTAAAACAGACCCCAATAAAACAATGCTGCGACCACGACTCACCGTGTCAAGTTGCTCTACATCATGGCCACTCAGGCAACAAAACAAATTAAAAGGTGCCTCATGAATGCACGCTTTCTAAGGATGGCTAAAAGTACAAATTGAGACATATTGTAGCTCTTCACACAGCTCCTACAGGTGTCGACCAGAAAGTATAGGCATTGAATAGGCATAGAATAAGGGGGGGCACAATGTTTACATCAATTTATACTAACTTTTCCCCTCAGCAAAAAAATAGTGATGCACGAGGAGGGGAAATGAATGGAAGGGAAAGTAGGGGAGGAAATAGGGTGGGAGCCAAGCTGGGCTTAGAGCAAGACATCTCACAGAGTTTAAATTACTAAAGACTTCAGTTGCGATGAAACTAGTATCACAATGTTATCATTACTCCAAAATTAAAAGTACAGTTAACTCCTGATCAACCATGTTAATCAAGCCAGATAAAACATGAATAAGTGAATTTGTATTAAAAAACCCGGATAATCAAATTTTTACTGTTAATGGAACAGTGATACCTATTGGCTCTGAAAATTGACAAAACACAGTATTTATTATACATTTTAAAGCACACACAAATCACGAACTGTATGTGCAGAATTTTAAATATGCTCTACTTTAACTGATATTTATGTTGCACCTAGTGTAGTGTAATTCATGGCGCATTGAGTATACACAGCCTTTCATCGGTGCCAGGTGAGCATGTTGTGCGTACAGTAGTCGTGTATGTCACTTTTTCAACGTGGATCACTCAGACCTGCCAATTTAGATGGCAGAGTTAGTTGAAAGTTTAGAATGCAATGTAATAATGACTATAACAGGACTTGAAATGAGGCAACCTGGCATTTAAACAGTACAGTACAATCCATATTTAAAAAATAACCCTTACAACAAAAAAGCACTATCTTACATTAACTTTTGTTAAAGCAAGGAAAACACATTTTAACAGAGTTTAAAATTATTCATTTCAAATTTAGTGACAGCCATAATAAATTTTACAAAAACATAAGTGCACACCTATATCAATAAGTGTAGGCTGCTTTGTCATTGTCTCAATAGGCTAGGCTGAAACGTCTCACATTTCTATATATCGTCAATTACTAGGAGCTTATTAAAATTTTATTGACTTACAAATCCATACAAAAGTTTTAAAATTCTGAAATGTTTAGATTTTTGTAAACATTTTAACACTTTATATGAAAAAATGTGTAATAAAATTAAACTGTGCCTTTCTTGAAAAAAGCTTCAATTTTCTTTGGTTTTGGCACAAGAATTGATATTTCTTTGTTTATAACACACCATGCTCAAATTGTTTTATTATTTCTAACTTTTCCGCAATAGTTTAAACTGTTTTGTTAAACTTTTATGTTTTGTTGACATTTCTAAAATTGTACCATGAGCAGTGAACACCCCGGGCTGGTGATCGATAAACTGGGAATATGTTTTGGGGGTAGGGGAGGGTTAATTGTGTCCAAAATCGAAATGGCAAATTTGTTATTTTGTAATTTCGTAAATTTCACTACTTCGGAAGTTGTCGACAGTCACTTGTTTAGTACTTGCGGTGACACATTTTTACATTAACACTGAAAAAGTATTATCTGAATTTAATGTTTAAAACTGACGTTATATTTATTCAATCATCACTGGAATGCTGCACATACATTAATAAATAAGAAAATAATAAGTTATGCAATATCGACTTCAAAATAATTTGTTGTGAAATATATAAACAAAGCACAACAGGTACTTGCTTTTTAAAACATACCTAGTGTATTTTATGATCAATAATTTGTTTTAGAAAACATTCGCACATGTTCTCATTTTGTATTTTTGCTAACATCTGCTGCTAGATAAAAAATACGAAATACATCACCTTGTTCGTATTCAAAATCAGGTCACATGATCATTTTGCCAACAGAATCTGCCATTTTGGACACAGTCTGAGATGAATCAGTCAGACATGCTTCAATGGAAGGAAATGGATGTCTCACGCAGGTCTCTTTGATAGACTGACAGTTTAAAGAGATAAACATCAGCTCACATGGCACAGCGATAGATGATAGTGTATAGTACCGCTGCTTGTTAAACAACACACTTTACAGCATCATCTTACCGCTGCATGGATAAGCCGAAAACTGGTTAAGCGAAGCACGATTAAGCGGGAGAGTACTGTATATTGTCATAAAATAAACTGTAACTATTCCCAAAAGTTTTTCATGCCCGTTTAAAATGTAAAATTAAAAAAATGAAACCAATATTATGTGAAATTGTTACTTGATAAAAATTTTGTCATGAGAAAATACCTATTTCAAAAATATTTCATCAACTTGCTTTGTAAAAAAATATTGTTAGTACAATAACCTCATCTGTATGTGTATTTAAATGTTTCAAACAGGCAAAGAAAATATGGCGGTGGTTTGATAATTTGTATTTTGTCATTTGTTAGTTTTGAAGCTGACAAAATGTAAAACACAAATTATGAAAGAACGTCATATTTTGTAGACAAAATGGGCACATAATCATTTTGTTAACAAAAAGTGCCAAATGGAACACTGCCTCACTCTTGCTTACTCGCACACCTGCTTGCTCACTCACACCTGCCTGCTCATTCACACTCGCCCACATACACAATCAGCGACTCTTTTGCTCACACTCGCAATCAGCCATTCTTTTGCTCACACTCACAATCAGCCACTCTTGCTCACACTCAGACCCACCCACCCACTCACTCGCACTCAGACCCACCCACCCACTCACTCGCTCTAAGACCCGCCCGCCGCCGCCCGCCCGCCCACCCACCCACACTCGCACTAAGACCCACCCACCCACCCGCCCGCCCACCCACACTCGCACTAAGACCCACTCAATTACACCCCGAAGGATTGCCTTATTGTGCATAAAGTATTATGCAACCCCATGACATATATGCCTGCCATGCAGACATGGTTACTGGACATTAAACAACTCCCTGTGTCTATCAAAATGTTTGTTTTGTGTATGTAGTTGTATAATTGCTACTAACAGTGGTTGCAAGAATGCAAATTTCTCACTTGGTGAGTATTGGGATAGTTGATTATAGTAATTGTAGATAAAACATGTCACTTGGACATTGATGTAATATATGCAATGTGATACTTTTTTTTGGATCTCGTGTTCTGAGAAGTTTGTACTTGTGTTTTATGATATAAAAGGTGTGGTTTTTATGAAAGATTGAATCATGGTAAAAATTAGCATCATATACCATCAGAATTTTATTACAATTTGTTTAGAAGTTACAAATGTTATTTATGGGGGACATACAAAGAGAGAGACTGTCTCTTTTGTTAAAGCTCATCGTCCAAGGAAATTAGGGCAGAAATTTGTAGTCACATAATGGGCAACATGCACATTTTTTTGCTGGCACTTGGTTTCCAATCATTTATGTGTCAAAAATGTATTTACAAAGTATCACTGTTTAAAAATTAGTTTTGAAATAGTTATAATTGAATTAAAGTTTTACGTTTGAAATGCCTGCCAAAACACGCTCTGCGACAACACAAGTTAGGTACAACCTCTGCCGCCATGTTTATTTACTTCAGTGGTGATGCACATTTCTTTTGTTTGAATTAATGTAAAGTGAAAATAGTCAAGTATATCAAAAATCATCAAAATGGTATTTTGTACCGCAGTGTACTATTACTTCTCTCAAAACACCTGATAAAATATTTATTTATGAACAACTGATAAAATATTTATTTACGAAAAAATAAATAAACAGGAAGACATGGTTTAACACAGTTAGGCAAGTTATTGAAGGTATTTAGCCAAGTCAGTTTGTTTCTTTTATGTAGGTACTTTTAACAATGGACTTCTTAATGGCTACTGTTTACATCTCATCTAACCTTCATTACTGTACTATGGTACTGTTTAATACACACCACAAAACTTTTAGCAATTTGTATTTGATGAAGACATGAGCATAAAAAATATGTTAACGTATTTCATAATAATAAAGGCATATATATATGTTTATAAAAAATTTAGCCACACAATGTAAATTTTACATTTTGTAAGTTTATACATTCCAAGTTAGGCCTAACAGACGGAATTTGGTATAGTTATTGTTTATTTATTTAATATAACTGATAACATTAGTTTCAAGAGCACAGTTATCATATTTAGGCTATGTTGACATTGTATGCCTAAATAATATGTGATGTTAAGCCATGCAAATTAAACATTGAATTTTTTAGGTTGGGCTCAGAGTCCCTCTTGCAAAAAGTTTGATTTATATTATACAGTATATTATTCAAATATAGCAATTTCTAATAAATTTAAGTTGTTTTGATTTGTCTCTAGTTAGCTTTCATAAGACTAACACTGAATTGGAAGCGAGTTCCTCAGTCTCCATTTCTTGGTGTTGTTTAGAATATGGACATAAGAAATAATTATTCTACCCCTGGAGTCTGCTGTTGTTTTCTCCTACAGAGACCCTGTATTAACACTGATATTAATTTTATCCTAATATCCTTTTTCCCACTATTTCACTGTGGTGTTCGGAATTTTATTTGTTTCGGAATCAGGTTCTTTCCCCTGTAATCTGGTCAAAATAAATGTGCCAGTTTGATTCCTGATTGCGATTTGGTAAGTATTGGCCTCTTTTGAGGACTTTTCGAAAAAAAGTTCCATCCAAGGTGACGTTTGTGTTTGCGTCTCCTCGAATTTCACAGGCGCGGGGGTCAGGAAGTGCGGGGGAAATTCCAAAATTTCATTTGCAATGTTCGTGTACGTCCTGGATACGTTGCGGATGTCTTGTACGCTTGTATTATGAAGCGCACGGCTCGTGGAGTCCTCGTGGTATTCAATTACAATTTCAATGTCCGATTCCAGTTTCTTCGAAATTTCCCGAGACATCCAATTCCCGACCGTCGTGATCCAATGGAGTGTATTAAGCGTGCGCGAGGTACTACAGCGGGTCGCGGAACTACGTCCAGCTCCATGCTGGCCGACAGATGATTGGAAATGCTTCCCCTAAGATTTATCATGAGCAGGGCTATAGTAGAGGGGTGGAGCACAAAGTCCAGGTCTCGAACGTGACGCAGGTCTCCTGTGTCTGAAAGGCTGCCACGACTAGTGGTTGTTTGATATCACTAGATGGTGGGTGGGGAGGGGGGAGAAAATTGCCAGCAATTTCACAACCTAGGCTTGAGGTGCCCGAAACACTGGCAGACTGAAGACTGAATAGGAGGCAAATTCCTCCCCAGCCCACAAAAGTAAATTCCCTACCCTGCTGTGTTCCAGCTAGACTCACGAGGATAAAACTAGAAGCAGACTATTTTGGCACAGCGCTGGAGTTCAGTATGGTAAAATTAAGTTAAATAGCAAGTTAATTTTTACTTTTAGAACTTTAAAATGCATGTTTTTAGAATGTCTATCTTGAAAGATCTTACTTTCGTGTTTGCCCTTCCCCCTTTTTTTAAGTTACTAAGATTGACATTACAAACCAATTACACGCGACCATGTCCACAAAATTGACACTAAATAGGCCTATGCGTATTGTGCAAGTAAGCTGTGTTACTTTTATTACCTTTTCCCTTAAATAAACAGAAAGAAAACAGCTTTTGAGGAATAAACAAAATTATTAAGCTTTTGTTACATATTTTCTTCACTGTATTTAATCTCATCTTAGGTATTGTGTTTCTCAAACTACCATATCTATATTTTGAGCTTATGTGTACAATTCTTACATTTTAAAAAAGAAAGTGTAGACACAGCTGTTGTGACGTCAGAATAATAAAAGGTATGTTTGTTACACAAAGAAACACGTATATAAGCAAGTTGTTTTTTTTACAATTTTTTGGTTTCTAAACACTATATTTGAGATCTAAAATAGGCCTATAGTGTTTAGAAATGAGGTGAAACTCGGAAATGCAGGTTTGCCGGCCGACAGCGGGCATTTGAGAAGTTGAGCCTTGTCGGTTAGTGACAAGCGTTGCTAGCTTTCTGCCTACTGTAACCATACTGCTAGTTATCTGACATTTGTAAAGAGATAAAAGTGTTTTATGAATACTGAAACGTGGTTTAGAATCCAGAAATATTTGCAACCTTCTTTTTCAACATTAAGTTTTATTTCTAAATAACGCAATTAATTTATCACACATCAAGTATGGTGCGCGACAACACATTACGGTCACTGCAGTTGCCTTCATCACAAATTTGTTATTCCATATTTTAATTTCCAACTTTGAATCTTAGCAATTGTAAACATACACATGTAATAACACGTACTTAATAAAACGTACAAACAAATAAGTTTCAACATGTGATGTTGGCCTACTGTTGCTTTGAAGGTCATGACTGTGCAATATGAGACACGCTCTTACTTTTGTAATTTTCCACCTCGTATTTCAGGTTCTGCAAAACAATAAGAATTGAAGTAATCAAGTACCATATTGGTAGCTACTCGTGGCAGATTGTCCGACTGTGCTGTTAAAAAGTTGCCTTCCATTTTAGTGCTGCGTGTTTGCAACGTGCCGGGGCTGGCCGCCGACATATGACTGTTGACGTCAAACCAGTGAGAGAGCATTCTGCATTCCCATGACAGCAACCGCAAAAGTTTCTATTTTAAAACTAAAGTAAGTTTGTCAAAACAGATTTTTATGCAACAAATGGCACATTTTTATTTTCATTCCCATATACAAATGTTTGTATCATTTTCAACTATATTTGTGAAATTTGCATGTTGCCTATTGGCATTGTTACATTGTTGATAACAATTCCAGTTTTAATTTGATTTTCTGATATTTATTTAGTGGGACAATTATAAAAATTATAAAAAATGGGTACCAGCTAGCTAAGTGCTAACAAATTGCTTGAGAGCTAAACTAGTTGGCGACTTAGATACTGGCGACTGCTCAAGCTATGTGAGGGACCTATTTCAACGCTGACCTGAAAGCAGTACTGTTAGAACCACTATGCAGGTCATGTAGTGGAAGGAAAAACACCCCAAGCATTTTAGAGAATCTCAGCACACTGATAAATATATAATATACCTTTACTGGCTGCACACTTATGGTATGCGGGTCCACATGTTGTATACATTTTACCCTCGTACATGAAAAAAATATATAGAATCCAGTGTTTGCAGAAGTCTGCTCATTGAAAAATTTTGATTAACGTATGTCTGGGTGGTCACTGGCAGAGATGCTTTATATTGAGAATACAGAATCTAGAGCGAGTCTCACTCTTAAATTGCTGTAAAGAGTCCATGAGGCATGCTGTTTCCAGATGGCTAGTGGTTACCAACAGCCAAGACGTTATGCACTGTTGGTTGAATAAGTTAATACGTACACAAATACGTAGCAGAAATGGTCAAATTGTGAAGTAGTGTATAAATATAAAATTGTTTGATTAGCTACCCACTGCAATCTTAAGAGTGAGATGCACTATAGCTGGATTCATATGCATACAGCTGGACTGCCTGCAAGCACACCATGTAGAAACTAATAAATTTAATATTATTTACAAGAGTGCACCATGTGAAACGTATTCACGGGAGCAAAGAAAGAAAGAAGGGTTCTCATTGAAAATTTTTTTGAAGACACTACGTAATTTATTAATGCTCAAAAGATGTAGGCCTAAATGGACACACGTCTTACTTCAACTGTAGTTATTTGGACAGTCTGTAGTGGCAGTGGGAGGGAGGTTGTTTAAATGTTTTCTTACTGTTGCACAAATACTTAGAAAATACACACACACACTTTTGATAATCAATGGTTGCCTTGTGAAGTTACTCATTTCAATTTAACATTATTAAAACTGACCAAGGGGGTTGGAGATTGATTTGCTATAATATGTCACACATGCATGATGACCACTGATTATGCCAGTACATCCTTTGTTAGCATTGCTGTACACCTAATGCAGTTTATTGCGCTACCCACTTAAGTGCTTATACTCCCCACTTTCTACACGACTTGGTTAATACACACACACACTTTTGATAATCAATGGTTGCCTTGTGAAGTTACTCATTTCAATTTAACATTATTAAAACTGACCAAGGGGGTTGGAGATTGATTTGCTATAATATGTCACACATGCATGATGACCACTGATTATGCCAGTACATCCTTTGTTAGCATTGCTGTACACCTAATGCAGTTTATTGCGCTACCCACTTAAGTGCTTATACTCCCCACTTTCTACACGACTTGGTTTTACCCCAATTGCCAAGTTACAAGTCTCCTCTCCTGTTTAGTATTGTACCCTTTGTGCCTTCAGGATGTTACTGGTGATGTGGTCATGACTGGTCTTTTGGTGAAGGGAGAAGGTATAACGTAGCTCTTTGTGCAGTTTATTAAGTTTTTGTAGTTTATAGAGCAGTCCTTTTATACTAGAGTACGTAGAAACCAAAAGTATTTGAATTTACAAGTAGGCCAGGTTACCAAAAATATGAAAAAGGAGAGAAATTAAAATGACTCAAGACTAGTACTCGACAGACGGGCATACACAAAGGACGATTGCGCAACTGCGTGAAAAATGTTGACCTTTGTGTGTTTGCCTATCGAAAAGTATTAGATTGTAAGTACTCGAAGTTCTGCCCTTTTACATATTTTTTAGTAAAGTAAAGGTATTCTGTGACTTCCAATTTCAAATATAATTAAGTTTTGGAGTCTGTACAAAGGTAATGAACATGGAAATTTAAATTGGTAGCAAATAATTATGAAAAATTTGCTGGTATATGGATTGACTTATATGCTGTTGCATTGTCAACTGAGCACTTATAAAAGCATTGCTTGGGGTCTTAATTTATTGCTTATATTGTACCCTTCCAATGTGTATAAATTTAATATTGCCATAGGCCTGACCACTCAATTCATGCACCAGTCAAGTGAAACTGGTATTAAGAATATTAATGTTTTACGTATATTCATATACATATTCTTATGTGTGTAATAAGGATCTCTAACATCAGTGGTCATAAATTTAAACATTGCGGTATAACACTGAGTGTTAGGAATGTTTGTCATTAATTTGTTGCCAACATTACAAGGGGGCTGTATGCCATTGTGTATTCTAGCATATGTGTAGGTACAGTGCACCCTTAAGTGCAATTTAAGAACAACAAAAAAATTCAAAGAGCATTCCCAACACTGATACAATTTACTAGAAATTAAAGTACACTAAGAAAAACATCTCAAAGTGAAAGCAGTGTTCACACAAATCATTAAAAGCCCTGTTCGATTTAATTTCTTTAAAATAAATGACCACCATGCATTATAAGAGCTTCATTAAACCTGCCCAAGCACCGCTAGCACTCTTGGAGCTTCGTAAGAGAGACAGTAATTATCAATACATGCTAACAATTATTCTGAATATATAAAAGTTACTTAAATTGCAGTGGCTTAAAAAATCCTATAGATTGACTAGAGGCTGACCATTTAAAAATACTGCTCTACCATTCCAAAACTAAGCATGTTTAGTATTCTTATCACAACACTTGGCGAATATGTAACATTCGTGCAATTATCTTTGCGTTAACCAGCAAGCATATTCCAGACTTGCCAAGAATATGAAAACGTGTGCTGTGGTCCAAGCCCATCAAAGGATATACATAATAAAAAGAACAATTTAAAACAAAGCTTAAAATCCCAACCAAATGGCCTGGCAGGAAAACCTTCCCCTACCAAGGCGAGCCATTTTAAAATACGCTTAAGAACAAATGAACTAAAACCAGTTAAGCTCTCGACCGCAGCGAGTGACGGCACACCTGTGAAAATGTAAAAAGAAATGGGCAGAAATATTGGGCAGCCAAAAACAAATAACAAATTACTCAAACTCTTCAAGCTTTCCGCCGTGATGCGGCGCGTATTAATTTTGAACGTGCAAAACCAGACATCTACGCACCATGCACGAACTAAGGCACGCCCACAAACATGTAGCACTCCTCAAGAAATGTTAATCATCAACAATTTAAGGTTTATGCTAAGAATTCACGCTTGGTGCACCCTGACTCACCGCTTCCCATTTGGCAGACACTTGCTGCACAATAAAATCTACCTCGATACATTTGGCTTGGTTACTAATTGCACTGGCACTTTTTATTGTCATCCTAGAGGCTACAGTCTAACGGTCCCAAGCTGTTCCGGACTCCAGCAAGATGAAGTTAAGTCGTGGCCAGGAGGAAGTTAACTCACAGGTCGATGAACCAGGCGAGAAAGAATCGTCCCAATTGAAAATTATAGTGAACATCGAAGAAGGGGGGGGGGGGGGTTAGGGGATTGAGGAGGAGAAGGGAGGGGAAACCCAAGTTTGGCGCCACCACCGCACCATCGGCAAGGCAGTTAAGGCGGCGCGCACTTCAAGCAGCAGTGCAACAGACATAGGCTGTTCATGGTAAAGTAAGCTCTTTTGAGGCCTTTGTTACTTTTTCCTATCAACCAATTTTTATTCTTCCACCACTTTTTAAAACAAATGTTGCCATGTAAGTAATAAACAGTGTGTTTATTTCACAGGATTTGAAAGTTAACTTCTAAGGCTACAACAAAATATATTTATTAACTATTATTAAAAATGAGAGGGTTTCAGAAAGTGCTCACTTTATTGTGAATAGCCTATAGTGATTATTCCAAAGGCTTATTTTAAAAGTGCCCACTTTACCATAAACAACCTGTAGACAACTTAATTGCCAGTTATTCCATCCATGAAAAAATACGTCCAATGAATAAAATTTTGGCGTTACCAAGCCAAATTAATTTTTGAAACTTTGTGTAGATAAAAATGTAAGACTAGGTACAAGGTTGAATGATTTTGGATGGCAAAAATGTTTATTCCAAAATATTTTTGAACCACTAGATATGTGATATCGTTTAAAGGAAGTTAAAAATAATTTGCACCGGAACCTCGGTATAGTATTACAAAAGCAAGTAAATCAGTTTTAAGCCCTTTTACTATAATATCCAGATTGTTTACAAAATAAAGTATAAATTAAATTTTAAAAATAATGCAACATTACAAACACTTTTTAAGGTACTTATATGATAAGACAAATTTGTTTCATGGGAATTAGTGCACTGAATGAAATATTGCCCAGTAGGCGCACATGTAGAATGTAATAAAGTATTTAGGTTTCAGAACCTTTACATAAAATGTACACAAAAAGGATAGCATGCACTGAACTTTTAGTCAGTTAACACGTCACCTGACGTCATGCTACAAGAGCGTAGCAATTTATCATCACAGTGCCAAGCACTTATTAAATCTCACCACAAGTGATTCCTTTAAAGTACCAAATGTACTAATTCGGATCCATCCGAATTCATGACAAAAACTATTGTAAGCGAGAATTAACATTTACGTGCCATTAACTGGATCTTGTACCATCTACTCAACTCTGAGTGAAGCTTATTCATTTACTAACCACTGCCTTCATACAGGCAGAACAATTCATTAGTCTGTGAAAATTCAGTTGTTCAAATTACTAACCATATTTCACATCATTACTTGTTTGAAAATCATTGGGCCGTAACCCCACACGTCTGTTCATGTGCAACATAAGCTTCCCATCAAGCTTGAATTAAAATACATTAAAAAGTAGCCTCACATAGAAATAAACCAACCTCAAAGAAGAGCTTCCAACATTGCTCGGACAAGTACAATAAATAATTTGTACAATACCGCATACTTTCACGTAATGTATGTAGCTGCAAATTATGAACGAACCACTTCAAATATTTAAAAATTACTCACTCTCAATGTGGCACCATTTGGTCTACCAAAGGACATTGTGATAAAGGAAACATATTAAAAATATTTTACTAAAAATTACCATTAAAATATATATGTATGGATGGCGGCGCATTTAATACTACGAGGGCTGAACAAAAGCACCCATCCTTAAAAATTCCTATGACACAATAAAAAGTATCCTCTGTGGTTACGTCACCCATGGACAGCATTGCGCTAGCATAATTCTGCACGGCCGGGCAAGCCAAATGGGGCACGACACGAGCAACATTACTACGCATTTGTGGTAGCAAAAGCATTATGATTTAGCAAAAACATTTCTGGCAAGCAAAAATCAAAGTTATCAACTTTACGTACAAACAATAGTTTACTACGGAAAGGTACGTGCACCCATGTAATATTACGAAAGTGAACAGTAGAGAAATACGTAAAAACTAATGCCGAAACAAAATTACTGCTGCCCACGACTCACCATCTCCTTCCGTCATCTCGTAGACTAACACTATTCATTCTGAACCAAAAATTACCTTAAAAAACCATGCCCAGCACAAATATTACAATTGAATCAGTCATTTAAGAAAGGGCACATGTCCATATAAGCCATTTTTCTGGGCGGACAAGAAACCGATAGTCTACTAAATAAATAATAAAGTTCTAAGATTCCCTATCTGAAGTACTCATGAATGTACACTAAAATATGGCTCTACATGTTCCACATGATTATAACTTTGTGTGCAACTGAACATGTAACAATTAGGACAAGTACCCTTTCTATAATGAATACATGTAAAGTGAATACAAATGTCCACTTTATTTACACACACTGATTTATATATATATATATATATATATATATATATATATATATATATATATATATATATATATATATATATATATGTAAACAAAAAATTGTTACATGGATATTTTAAGCATTGTCCGAACTGTCATTACGTGTGGTTGGCCATATCAAAATTTCATGGAAAAAAACCTGTGTATTCTTCAGGTATAGAAATACGAAGTTTCTTCAGGTCTTCAATCTTTTTGTCATTTATACAATTCGGTCCTTTATATACCTGTTCAGTTGTTAGCTTAACATTGTGTTTCAGCTTCAAACTGAAAGTGTGGTGCACCAGTCCATCTATACATTCCCTCGTCTCAACAAGATTGATTGTGAATGTACTTGGTTGTTTCGGTGCATTAAGAAGCAATTCACAATACTGTTTTATGTGATAGATTGTCAACATTTTTAACAGTTTTCTTGATAATAGAAAAGTCTCTGTCACAAGTGTTGGAGTGACCTCGTACCGGGAAATAATGTTGTATTTTGTTGAACCTTTTTGTATCAACAAGAACCTGACACAGTCAGATCATTATATGGTTCTTATTTTGGACAGCAGCTCCATCGGAGAAAAGTCGGTTGATTTCTTTCATACTATGCGGCACATATTGAGTTATATAGTTCAGTAAAAATGTACTCACCTCATTGGCACCTTTACATGCAATACCTTTATGGTATGTATACAGAACTGATGCGATTGTCTTCATATTATGGACCCCAAATATGTTAACCCACAATTGCCTCATATAACAAATATCTTGGACTGGTATTTTAGGCAAAGGAAGATTCTGACAATCAAAACAAAGTCCCAACAATTTCGGATTGTTTTGACATTCTTCTCTTTTTGCTTTCATTTTATTGAAGTACTTTTTGCTTCTATGTTTGTGTATAGGCTGTTCACGATAAAGTAAGCACTTTTTAAGGCCTTTATAAATTTTTCCTTTCATCCAGTTTCCATCATCGTGCTGCTTTTTAATATAAACATTGCAATATGAGCAATAAACACAGTGTATAAATTTCACCACTGTCAAAATGTGATGACTGAGGCTGCAATAAGATATATTTATTAGCCGTTAATGCATTTTGTGAGAGCCTTTAAGAGATAGACTCTTCAGTCTCGCCATCAATTCCTCACACTTCAACACAAGTGTCAATTTGAGGGTCAAACAACAGGTCAAAATGAGTGTTAAAATAGTTCACATAATACTTAAAAGTTATTGGAGAGTTGGGATATTTAGTTCTAAACATATCATACATTTTCTGGCAATTCAACTCTGATGGAAGGAATTTGTATTGGCGTGATGAATAGTGTGTGACAGAAACTGGGAATAATGATATGTGTTCATTCTGTAGCAGCACATCTTTGTTATGAAGAGCTCTATTTGTGTTACCAATACTTCTAATATCTTTCGGAGTTTTGTCTTGCAAAATATAACTTTGGAGGTGTCACAGTCTCTTCACACATCTCCAGAGAGACTCACAAAAGCTTTCTTGCAAACCTCAGATCTCTGGCAATTTACCAAAATGAATTATTTATAAACAAACTTTTTAGGTTTACTTACAGATGATTCTTTGTGCGCTCACCTTCATTTTATCTCTTGAGGTTCAATAAGGCTGGATAAGAAAATGTCTTGCTCATGCTTTGTACCCACATCATACAAACGTTGGAAGATTTGCATTTGATGTTCTTCAGAAATATTACTGAAGCAATTACGTTTGCATCTGCACAAAAAAGTAACATAAAAATTAACACAATGTAATGTGTAAACAAAGGTAAACTATCTGCCTGGCGGGACTTATTTATCTTACTGGAACAGTATTTTTAAGGGTCCCTATCAGTAGTAAAAAATATTTATGAATGTATATTAACACATTGACACAAAGTTACTTCACTTCTATTTGGTTTTGTTCACAAACTAAAAAGCAAACTATTACAAAATGGTGAACATTAACTTACCCACATGGATGACCTTTTAATCTTGCTGGAACAGTTTTTCCTTTGTAGTTTTGGTGTTCCAATACTTTAACTTTAGCCTTTTTAATCATTACATTTATACGTATCCTCATGTCGTATTCCTTTTTTTCTCATTTTTTGCTGGACTGGGACACTCACTAGTTGATGCCATTACTGCACACTTCCTTGTACTGCACAATGTCTTGACTGTTTACAGTGTCGGGCAGTGTAGATATAGACATAATAGATGTAGAAGCATAGAGGTGTGTTGTGTTTGTTTCAACCTCTATGTTTGACCATTTGCACTTTTTTCATTCCATTCCACAGAAATATTTTAGTAACAAGTGTATTTAATTTGCTACGGACTGGAAATTACAACTCTCACAAATTGCAACGTCAAAAAGAGAGGCCAAATCGAAAATACCTAACGTTATTCTCCTCACTATATAGGTCATTTAAGAATGGGCACATGTCCATGGACAAGTGCCTTTTCAATACTGATAGCTTGATCGCTGTTACAATATACATGGCTTAATGACACTTAGAAGTTGGACAAGTGTCCTTTATTTACAGAGATTGTGAGTTATGATCTTAGGATTAGTTCTATGAAATAATCAGGTTTTCTCTGTTTTTGGACTAATGCCCTTTCTTAAATGACTTCAATTTAGCTTCACACCAATCGCCATCCATGATGGTAAATTCTTACTCCCCGCAGAAGTGTTCAGCTCAGCTTACAGAGTAGAATAATAGGTGGGATCCTGCTGCACACACCAGCTGACCAGTGATCCTCTCCAAATTGATGCACCTGGGAGGGGAAGTAGGAGAAGAGAGGCGCAAGGAAGAGGGAATCTGAATCCGAGCTGCCATAGGCAAAAGTTTCTAGCATCACTATTGGCAATCGCAGGTCACTAAAAAAGCACGACAGCGAAGCAGCACGTCGCAAATTATATTCCATAGTTTCTGCACAATGGCACAATTGACATGATTCTCACACACTGTTAAAAATTGCATGATTTCAGCTGTATCAATATCAGTCACTAAGCAGTGGCATTGACATTGACTATGTTAAAAACACAGAAGCAGAGAGCCTGCAGAATATGGCTGTGAAAGCTTCCCAACTTTATTCATGAACCCTGATGAGGATGGTACTGCTAACCTAGCAAGAAAACTTGACTACCTGATGCAAAAGAATTTCAAACTTCTCTATTCTCTAGCCTTCATGAAACAATGTAAGGATCACAGTAGGGCATGGCATTGACATTGGTGTGGCTGAAACTCAGAAGTAGAGATCATGCAGATGACTCCAAAAGCTTGTTAATTTTCCTTAAAATAAAAAATTTGTTTAGTAAAAATATTGACAAAAAATACTGCACGCTAATGAAAGGTGGCATGATTCTAGTTATGTTGCCATAGATGTGAGAAATTTAGTTTGGTGTCTGGTGTTGAGTGCCTACCATCTTGGATCTGTGGAAGTTTTACAGCCATGAAATTTAGAGATTCTGAATGAAATTTTACATATTGACAGGACATAAGAGCATTGCTACAAAAATTTTATGAATTCTGTTGGCCAAAACTGAAAAGAACACATTATACTGTATTTAACATCATGAATACACAAATGATTATTATAGAAAAATGTAATTTTTAGTAATGAATTATGTAGTCTGTAGGGTGTTAAATTTGCAGATTTGTTCATTTTTGAAGAAATTTCAGGTTGTATTATTGCAAACTTAAACATATTGAATACAAAATGCATAGTAAAGGTGAAATCACTATATGTGCTCAAATGTTTACCTGTTGTGCAAAGTAAAGAGGTTACCATATGTAGTCATATCTGAGAACCTTTATCTGGAGTTGTGCTTAAGGCTCTGGCCTACCAGGCACTTGAATTCCTTTACAAAGTTTTTTTTTAATACATGTCTTATATGAAGCTATTAAATGTGCATATAATGTTAATAAATATATTTTTCACAAATATTCAGTTACCTGTTATCAATTGTTATACAGAATGTTGCGAAATTTCATGACAATACTTCGGGGAAACATTCCTCACATCTGGAGGATGAAAAAATATTATGTGAACATAGGTCCGCAAATGCTTAATTTCTTTACTATTGCTCCTAATAAGTAACGTAGAATGTTTGGCCTGTGGGCTGGATCATGATACTGTGGAATGCCATCACAGCGTTCGTTTGATACACGACACCTGACAATACGACATTACACCGAGAGCAGTAGGAACTGCACAGGAATTGGTAGACGTGTGTGAAAGCTTATCAGCACTAAAGGAAATGTTCAAAATGTCCTCCATCAGCACGAACACATGCATCAACCCACCATTGCATGGACACCCAGATGCGTTGAGTCCCTGGAAAAGTCCTGATTGTTTATCAACCTACCACAATACGTCTCTGGGGTGCCCACATCGTCTACTAGGGTTACATACACAAATGCCTTTAAATGTCCCCACAAATAACTTTAGTGGATTCAAATCGGGGCTCCTCAGAGGCTAGTATAGGGCTGCCAATTACATCTGCGATGGCATTCCACAGTAACATGATCCAACTCGCAGGCCATACACTGTACATTCTTTATTACGGGCTGTAGTAAAGAAACTAAGCGTTTGCGGACCTATGTTCATATAACATTTTTTCATCCTGCAAATGTAAGGAATGTTTCCCCTAAGTATTGTTATTCAATTTCACAACATTCTGTAGAATTTCCATAGGAACATCACATATATTTTTTTGAAATGTTAGAGTAATGAATAATTTTTTAGTTTGGCATGTTTGTAGTTTCTTGCCTATAGTCGTTAAACATTTTTTTTATTAAATATTATCCTTATTACAGGTAGAAAACAGTGGCAGACTGGAAGAAAGTGGTAATTGTGCAAGACATGAAAGTGGTACAGAAATTAAATTTCCAGTTGAAGCTGGCATCACCTGTGTTTTGCAAGATGGTGTTAAGGATAGTTCTGTGTCTGAAACAGAATGCACCACTAGCAGTGTTAAAAGTCCACTAAATCAGGGGCCACTTAAGGTAATCCACAACATAGTGAGATAGTTGAGTTGTAAAGTCCATTCACAATAAGTTCACACTTTTTTGAAGCCCTGCCAAAGTTCTACTTAGTAGTGGTAATATGTATGTTCTGGATAATTTGAGAGTAAGATTAGCACAAGATATGATTGACTAACATGTAAAGGTAGGAGTCAAAAGTTGAGGCATCGTATAGCATTGGAAACTGCTCTTCCCTCTTCCACACCCTTCTGTAAGGTGTGTTGTGTTTGGCAAATGGCTCCCCCCACCCTTCAGGTATAAGCTGTGATTGGCCAGAGAGAATTTTGTACCCTTTTTGTTGTAGTGCTTAAACAACATTTGGGGGACTTAATATTTTTGGGGAGTGAGGGGGTATTAGGGGGTGAGGTGTTTGTTATAAAGGTGTATAGTTCTGTAGTTGAATCCCACGAAAGGTAATTAATATGTAATTAGTGCATAATTACGTTGCCGTACAAGTAGTGAGTATATAAGGCACATGGCACAATCACTGAGAAGCCTAATTGCATATCTAAGCCAGAAGCATATTGAGCTTCATCCGCCTCCTCCCTCCCAGAGGGACTTGGAAAAAATAATTCTCTGGCCTTGTGAAGCATGGTGGGTTTGATGTCAGGTGAGTGCAAAGTCAAGTTTTTTTGTAGTATTTGTAAACGTCCTAGACTTAGGATTGTGCAAGCCAACTATTATATATTCAGCTGCATTGCTCAAAGCGACATAAAATTCGCAGTCAGTTTTGAGTGAAGCTATTTCAAGCAAATAGGGGTTTGAAGTACTTTGTAGTAATTTATTTCAGCAGGTTGATACCCCAGTCGCTGTTTCACATTTGTGTATGAAAATTCGTGAAAAAAGTCAAAGTGATAACGCAGACAATAGAATGGTTCGTGAAAGAAATAATGTGGTTAGTTGTCGTGTTAGGTAGTCCATGTGATGAGGCCTACTTAATCCGAGGTCTTGTTTTACAATTTCTCATCCGGCATTCACAGACTCTTTCCGTTTGCAAAAAAGATCCAAAATTTGAAAGAACTGTTAGTGTTTGTTTCTCAGGTTGAGCTAACCATAGGGGATTGCCATAGCATGTGTAAAGTAATGGTGGTAAGTCAAAACTGTAATTTAAATACTGTTCATGCATGAACCATGCTAGTAAAAATTGCTTATTTAAAGACAGCTATAGTATAAAGAAGGTAACAAGTTTTGTGCAAATAGGGGCTAAAGAACACATTGAAAAAGATTTGAAAAAGCCAAAACGTAAGCGTGAGGTGTGTTCATAGGTGGACAAGGAGAATCGGTCACGCCAAAATGAAAGTGAAACAGGAAAAGTGACATGTTATCTGCATGTGTGTTAAGTATGCGGAAATGAATCACATTTGCAGTACTCGTGTTCCTTTAAGAAATAACTGTTGGGCATAGGCAGTTTGAATTAGTTTTTGTCTATGAATAATAAACTGGGATTATTATTTGTAACGTTACAAATTGGCATTTCGCAATGTAACTGCATTAATTGATTCAGGTGCTTTTGCATCATTAGTCATGAAATGTGCAACAAAATTAAGCATGACAATGCCATGGGAGAAGTTCGTTACATATTACAAGGTAGTTTCTACCATGAAATGATGACTAAGATAAAGTATGATATGTATTGTTACATTACAGTATTGCGTCACCTCGCGACCTTGACAGTTAGAAAATATAATGGAAGCCCGGAATACCACAGTCTGTTATACCGTGGGGCAATTTACGTCCCCATGCCTGAATAAATAAATACATAAATGGAAAGCGTGCAGTCATGTAGGTGTATAGTAGGTCAGCGGGTGGTCGTGAGTCGGGGACATTGATGGATGAGGCGGAGTGAGTGGGCACGCATTCTCCCTACTTTCAGCGCAGAGGTCTGTTTTGCTGGTTCATTACAGCGAATATTATATGTTTTTCCATATTCTACATAATTATAATTATGGTGTAGACACTTTGATTATAATGTATGTATACCAGATATACGGCAAGTCTTCCCATTTAAAAAAAAAAAACCCTAGCGGATGAGCTATTGTGGACAAGTATTAATGCGGAAAAGCTGCCTTTCTTTGCATGCCACAATAATTTTTTTTTTTTCTTTCAGTTTTCCTTTGTAAAATGCAAATCGGATGAGCAAGCGGTATGTTTCACAAAACTTGGGGCACTGAGATCTCATCTGCAGTGCAAGCGTGCTTTGACCTCTGTTTAGTTTTATTTGGACGTGAGCTTCGTCTTTTATTCTCACTTCCTCCCAACCAAGCCCAGCAGGGGCGGGGGGGTGAACCCCCTTCTCCAACCCTGGTAGTAAACAACTCACAGCGAACACCGCCCTTGGTGGAATAAGTACATCCTTTGCCTTGAAAATGCAGTATATTTTAGTTATTCTTGCTTGAATGCATGCTATTCCCTTTATCACAGCGCATTTCTCTTCTGTTTCCTTCCCTTGGGTGCTGTCAAGTCCAGTGATGCAGATAAAAATATGTTCTGATAGCAAGGGGCTAAACATTTCACGAGTTACGGCGGTAAATTATAACACTTTTTTTTTTCCCCCAGAATTGCACGGAAAGCTATAATGTGGATCTGTGTGATGTCCCCCAACAGTCATGTTATATAGGGCTTTTACTGTATTAAAAAAAAAAAATTAACAGTTTTTTTTTAGGGACTTGTGACTTTCTCAAATATAATTTGAACTCTTGAAAACTGAATGATGCAAAAAGAAACTCTTAATTTAAACCCAATAAAAAAAATTCTGTTGAAAAGTTTAGCCATGCTAAATTAGTGAGATTGCATGCACATGCTAATAAAAAAAATTTTATGGCCTGGTGTTGCACGAAGCTGGGCATAGCCCATCATGGGATATTTCACTCAGCAACTGCGACAGCAACTTAGCCATGATGAAAAGTTGAGGCTGCATCCATAAGGGAAGTATCACACCTCGGCCGCAAGGCTTTACAAAGGATCTCAGGCACACATCTTAATGCGGAGATACGCGGACTGCTATTTCACACAGTAACACAACAAAATAAATTTGGTCACAAAAAATAAAAATACACAAAAGGGATGGCGAACAACAAATGCAAGGTACACAACTCACCAGATGTGGCTAAAAGAATTTCTCTCTCCATTATTAGAGAAAAGGCAAGCTTTAAATTTTTTACCCATGTCACGACATAGATGCTAGGTGAAGATGGAAGCAGATGCACTCTGAAAATTTTACTGTTAGTGGTAGTTTCAGAAAGTCACTACTATAATTAATAATTTATACTTGTAATATGTTAATTAAAATATAATTTTCTTTTAATCAACACTATACTAAACAATTGGGATAAAAGGCACATCAAAGTAAATACCAAAATCACAAATATTAACATGTGTCATTTACTTTGGTGCCCTACATGTCGCTTGGCAAAAACAACTTACAATTTTCTTGCTTAATTGATGTATTCTAAACCAGCTGAACATATTTGGTCACCTATAAAAATTTAGAATATTTAAAAAGGTAGCAAAATCACAAAATGTACTTAATTATATATGAACATAAATTATTGAATTACAGTCACCATGACCACAATTTTAACAGTGACCCAAAAATATTTAATCTTACTTTACATGAAGTGCAAAATTTGTCTATTCAGGTCTTTATCACAAAATGATTTTTATGTAAAAGTACAATTTTATCTGAAGGAAATTTGACATCAGAACAAAACTCTCCTTATGGACGATTTCACAACTCTAGTCTTATTTTCTGTAAGGCAAAACTTTTTTTTTACTTTACTTTAAAAGCCTTTTAATGACATAACTACTTCAAGGAAAATTATCACAAAACCTTGTAACTTTGTTATATTTCCTCTTAATGTTCCTGTCAACTACTTTTGGTTTCATTATTAACTTTACGCAACATTAAAAAGCAGGGCTGACATATTTATCCAAGTTTTTACTAACAACCTTAATGATACTTGAATTATTCTGAATATCCATCAATTCCAGTACTTGGACTCTCTTGAATATTATTTCTATTAGTAAAGGACACAAAAAGTCCAGTTTCTTCGTTTTCTTGTCCTGAAGGGCCCTAAATTACACACACAGTTTTTGCTTATCTTTTGATCTGGTCTCCAAAAGCCAAGTCTCCCACGAGCTGTGGGCTGCCGGGGTATTTATACATAATTTTACAGGGGAAAACTCCCCCACCACACCACATTGGGGTACAAAGACTTATTTTTGATTCCAGCCAATACAAATCATGGCAGGTTCTAGAAAAAACACATTTTCCAGGAATTCAAATACACAAGTTGTAATCTTTACATTGAAAACTCGTGCGCCGTCTATGCTGGCCGTGCGACCACAGCGCTACATAGCGGGATGTCCAAGAATCAGTGGCTCCGCTGTTAGTATGGCAAGTACCTCCTTGCTGTCCGGCTGCCGCGTTACCAGGCTCCCGTGAACTTCAAGGCTACATCAGGTAATTGTTTTTGTTCACGGCAAATCACACATCACTTCCAGATATTAAAGGTAAGGAATAAAATCCTTCATTACCCTTTATTGTCTTTAATGCAGGTTTTTTTGCTGGAAATTATCGCTGATCAATATTTGCGTTGTAAATGTAAGCAGACGGGTACAGCAGGCAGTCACAGTGACATAGTTAGTGCAAGGCAAAGCAAGTCCACTGGGGCAGACGTTCTGTAATTTTCCATGGCAATGAGACAACCCATCTCAAACCATAAGTAAGCAAACAAGTACAGTGGAAGCCCAGAATAACGCGGTCTGGTATACCGCAGATTTGGTTATACCGCTGAGCAATTTATCAATTTATGTCCCCCGGCCTGAATAAATAAGTGGAAAGTGTGCGGTCAGGTAGATGTGTGGTCTGTCTGGAGGTGGTCGTGAGGCAGAGGGTGCACGCACGTTCTCCCTCCTTTCAGTGCCCAGATCTATTTTAGCGATTCATTACAGCCAATATTGTATGTTTTTCCATATGTGCAAATTAAATGTGTTCTTATATTACCATGTTGGCGAGTAAGGCCCTGTGCTTGTATATGCCACGTCAGCAGTATTTGATGAAAAATTTGGGATAATTAATATTTCAAGTAGACCGCACTTATTCCCGTAAACATTGCTGGGCCTCATTGTCAGTGCAGAGGCCAACATGCTGCCTAAATTTCATTGAAATTCAACACATTGACGTGAATACCATCAATCAGCGTGTTTTCCAATACCGGGCCGCTGTTACCAATTGAACCGGTCCTATAATGATGGCAGTCTCGCCGCCGCCTGCCAAAATAATCTTGTAACTACCAACGGACAGCTGCCCAGCCCCGACGACCTAGGCATGAGTGACAACAGCAAGTTGCCACTGCAATCTCCTACTGTATTATAGCTCTATGTAATCATTATAATTATGATGTAGACACTTTGATTGTAATGTATATATACCGGCTATAAGGAATGTCTTTCGATTTTCGGAAGAAAAAATTCAGAACGGACGAGCTATTGTGGACAAGGCTTAATGCAGAAAAGCTGTCTTTCTTTGCATGCCACAAATAATTAGGTTTTTTTTTTATTTTAGTTTTCCTTTGTAAAATGCAAATCAGACAAGCAAGTGGCATGTTTCACAACATGAGGCACTGATAGCTCCTATCTGCAGTGCAACTGTGCATTCGACCTTTGGACATGAGCATTCTTTTCTCATTCTCACTTCCTACCATTCAGGCCCAGCAGGATGTGGGGGGGGGGGGTGAACTCCCTTCTTCAACCCGCATGACAAACAACTCACAGCGAACACCGCCCTTGGTGGAATAAGTACATCTCTTGCATGGTAAACACAGTATTTTTTAGTTATTCTTGCTTGAATGCATGTGACCCTTCATCACAGCGCATTTCTCATCTGTTTCTCTCCCTTGGGTGCTGTCAAGTCCAGTGATGCAGATAAAAAAAATTAAGTTCCGATAGCAAGGGGCTAAACGTTTGACAAGTTACGGCAGTCAATAACATCATTTGCTCCATGTTTGACAGATGGGTGCCATGCTCCATTAGAACACTGGGTTTTTTTTGCTACTGTACTCAGTCACTCTTAGAATAGCGTGGAATGCTATAACGCGGGTCTGAGTTATGTCCCCCAACAGCTGCGTTATATCGGGCTTTTACTGTATTTAAATTAACTTACAAATTTTTGTGATACATGTTTATTTAAATTACTACACATACACACACAATTTTAAAATTAAATACACTCACTTGTAAAGCACATAATAAATAAGAAAGAAGTCCTTGAAGTATCCATTAGCTAAATAGTGATATCTCTTGCAGCATGCACTATTAAATTAATGCACACATATAATCTAATATATGGTATGATACCATTCACTCATGATGCTCTCGGGCACAGGCGTTAGCTATGTCGCAAGAGCTAGTTTTTATTGTGGAGGCCTGTCGCACAAGGTTTGAGCTGGCTGGTTCAAACTTATTTGCCAGCAGGGGCCCGATCAGAGTATATGGTGGGTCGAGTCGCCTGGCAGCTAGGTACGAAATTGAGTCCGGGCTTGGCTACGTGTTGGGTGGTGTGACTAGAGGTCACCTTTTACCTGAACTGGTACTCAATCGGCTCTGCTCTGGAGTTGGTAGAGGCATTGAAGGAACTGGTAGGTCCCCAGGTACTGCTGCGGCTGGAACTGCTGGCATAGGACCGGGCTAGGCTCGTGCTGCGGCCTCCGTGGTACCAGGAGTAGGCTATGCCCAGTGGAACTTTTTCCCATACTGGAAGGTTACAACAACTGGGTGTGGGGTCCCCATCATTTCCTTGAGAGCTAAAAGGAGGGAGCAGGTGGGTAAAGCTCCACAAACTTACGGGTGGCGTGAGCTTGGTCTTGTGGGTTATTTATTGTGGCAGAATGAGTTACTGTTTGGGGTGCAGCCCCATTTAGTTTTCTAAGTTGCAGTGGCCTTTCTCTCCTGCAAATCCTTACCACCCCTTTTGGTGTAAGGCATGGAGGGGTGCTATGGCCTGCCACACGAGAGTAGAGCAGGCCATTCTGTTTCCTAGCCAAGTGTGTTCTGCCACAGCAGCAGTCGTGCCGACACAGCCATATTGTTACCCCACAACACAAATGGTGCAGTGGTTGGAGGTGGGGTTTTCTCAGAATCGTCTGACAACAGCTGTGGGTGTAAGCCCTAAGGCGGTCAGGCCATCCAGTACTGCTCAAACACTTCCTCCGGCAACTCTAGTGTCTAGCCTCCTTAGAGGTTGTATGACTAGTGGTTGGGGCTTGCCGTTCGATGCACTGGGTGCACCAAATGGGTGGCCATTGAGCATGTTTATGGTTTTGATGTACGAGGCCCTGAGGGGGATCCCGCAGTCCTACACTAGACTGTAAAATTAGGTGTTGTAAAATCCGTTCTTTCTGCTCCACTCTGGCGGGCATAGTGTCTACTATGGATCTCAAGTCACCCCAGGAAATTATAATCAAAGTAGGTGAGAAATGTGTTTTATTCCGGGGAGGAATAAACGTGGTGGCCCGTACTACCTCCTAACTACCTTGAGCTGATCGGAAGTGTAAGCTACACAGATTCCAGGTGAAGGGGACCTGGTTCTAGACTACAGGGTGGCAGTTTCGACTAGGTAGCTATTAAATTTACTTATCTACTCTGTGCCATGTCCTGAAGGGACTAGGGGGCCCCACTTCCTGAAGGGTCGTGGGGTAACTGTTACTAGGGGCAATCTTCAGGGATGACTGGGGGAGATCCTCTGGAAGGTCCGGTAGCTGCAGGCAATGGAGCTGAAGAACTTCTGAGTTGTCTAAGCGACGAATAGTGGTCAGAGCTCCAGCGCACGAGGCGGTGGAGTGTTCTGCCGGGCTGATGTGGCTCTAAGAAGAGCCGATGAACAACTGGCGATCTGCGGCTGTGCGTGGGTACGTATATCGCTGGTTGGCCCTCACCGGGGCTGCATGGCAGGGGTTGTTAGTCATTTGTGAGTGGTGCTAAGAGCTGTCTGCTCATCCTATATTGCTGGTTGGAGCGAGGGTGGTGCTGTCACTCGGTGCACCCTTGAACTACTTGACCGCTCAGGAGTGGCAGTGGCGGCTCGGCCGCTGGCTCACTCAAACTTCACATCTTCTTGAGGGGGTGGCGTTGCATAGCTTACTGACCGCGGTGATTAACAGTATAAAACACTAACACGTCTATTACTCCCTGCAACAAGGGAGTAACGTGTAGGCGCACTGGCAGTTATTACACTAGTGCGGACCCCGTCCGGTGTGCCAGGGAAATTACTAGCAGATGAATCAAAGTCTGTAATGGCCCAAAATTTTGATTTTAATTGAATGTAAGGAAAGTGCAGGAGATATATATTTTCTTGTCATTGCCATAGCCGCCTGGCTGGAGCATGAAAATCTTAATGATACGATTATTTGCCAACGACACACACAGCTTTTGGCTGACTCATGGACCCTGCTAGAACAATTATATAAGACAGTTTCTCAAAACACGCAATGACCGATGAGCCAGCCAATCAGAGCCTCTGTAGCCTTATTTGGCACAGTATGTGCAGTGCAGAGATTATGTCTGCCAGATGTACTTAATAATGTTGTAGTATGAAGTAATAAAGAAGCTGTTCCAAGTTGATGTGTGCTTCATCTCTTATCACAAAGGCACTTACCCACGTTCAGCAGTAAGCATAAGTCTTCCTCTTAGGCAGCTGATTGTGACCCGGCACCCATATAAGATATTTTCCGAAGCTGTGACTAGAAAATATCCCGCCCTCAGGAACACAAGTCATAGTTGTCACTTTGATCAGTAAGCGTCACCCCTCACCATAATAAAAAAATAATTGTTCCAGTGCCCAATGAATGAACTTGTCAGCATGTCTCATTCTCTTCACCTTCCGCAAGAATTGTGCCACTCTACCAGACCCTCAGATTGAGGCAAATAAATGCTTGCTGGGGGAGGTGGTTACATAAGTATTGGTTGAACGGAAGAGGAAGGAAAAATCATACAATACTGAGGAAGTTAAATAGGTGAAGAGGTACTTGCTTACAAGGAGTGAAGAAGCGTCACAGCACAAACCGCTATCACACACTCATCGACCATCAACAGGTAGATGAGAGGTGTCTCACCTGAATTGTTGGCAGCGGTATTTTGACCAGCGAGCGGGACAACCCCCTTCTCCCCAGATAAAATCCAGTGAAGTCCTAGATGTTGGTACTGCAGGTGTTGACAGACAGATGTGGTTGCACCTCAGCTGCTGATAGTGGCAGTTGGAGTTGCCTGTGGAGGCGGTTGGAGTTGCTGGTGGCGGCAGTTGGGTACAGAAAGTTTTTCATCAGTGAGTTAGACATGTACTTAAAACACCATCATCAGAAACCAAATTGTTGAAGTCGATCTGCACATCCAAATTTTCTTTAAGTGCCCCCCATCTCCCAGCACTCAAGTTCCTTCAAGGCCTGTGTAGGATTTTCCACCCTGCCTTCAACTACACTATTGTGGAAGCCTGCATGTCAAACTCACCAGGTACTTGCCGAGTAGTTCTACGAAATAGCAGTAGCCCACACTGCATTGAGTACAATCCATTTCACAATTTGCGTACCAGGTTTGTTTTCTGCAATAAATGTTGTAAAAGTATGATGAAGCAGAAATTGTGTTTAAGTTATCAGAAAACTCCTTGGTAAAGCAGCTGAAGCACGCTGATGTAATTCTGCGACAGAAACATGATTACAATGTTTCACAACATGGCAGTTGCCTGGGTGAGGCAATGGTCAAGAAACACCACAACTGTTCTGTTGTTCAAGCATTGTGACATCAAAAGCTCTGCAGTTGTCATTGCTTTTCTTGTTGGCATCATGGGTACAAAGGAACTCGCGCACTCCACAAATGCCAGAGGCTTCGGTGAACTTCCCGATAAAATATAGTTTAGGTTCATCACTGCTATCCGTAGTAGTTTGAAACATCATAGTTAAGTCAAGCGTTTTCTGCTTGTTTTGATTCACTATTGTAACTACAAACATTTAAAATACAAACCATGTCAGAACTTGTTGTCTACGGAAAAACTGCCATAGACACCACAGTATGCAATGAGCGCGAGTTGCATGCTCTATTCCATATTATGAAATGTGGTTATAAAAAGAAGTACTGTTCTAGTAACATGAGAGATTGGTAGTATTTTTTTGTTTATTAACTTGTGATTTAGCAGGTATACTTGTTTTAATCTGAGTAAAAGCAAGCTTTTTTCCTTTGAGTGAGTGTAAAGTAGTGAGTCATTATGTCATTTTAGTGGACTATACAATTTTTTCATGGGACTGTCAAATTTACATACATCCAAAATTTCAGTAGATGGATCACTTGACTTGCTCCGCTATGGAGTGACAGAAAATATGCTGAACTCATTTTCTGACAAATTTGCAATTACATGCATTTTAGTTAAAAAATCACATTTGTGAGAAGTTTTGATTGCTCCATGTAAATTGTCATTCGTCACTTCATTTAGAATGTTCAGAACGAGATTTGTAGGTTCACAAAAAATTATTTAACCCCACTCATTTTTTCATGACTCTGGTACCTTGCATTTAGAACACGAGCTGTCTAATTGTCGTCAGCTATCTTGTCAGTATAACTGTATTGAGGGGGCCATAAATATATTTGGTTGTCTTATAGGCTAACAACAGTAGTTAAAAAATTTGTCTTGTAAATATTCCTTGTTTTATTTTTTAATTTGTGCTCGTAAAAGTGATTAAAAATGTCATTCACGCCTGTGTGTACTCTGTCATAGTTATCAAATCTGCTGTTTTCACAGTTGGAGTGACTGGTAAAACCACCAACTTTGTGGTGGTGTCACAATAATGCAGTACCATTTTTAGTGCCTACTGTCTCCTGGTTTGTAATTTTATTCAGGCATTCACGTTGATAGCACTTGCTGCAAGTAGTACATAAATAATAGATTAACGTGTTTAAGATACTCATCAAAAGTTAACAGCATTGCATTTTCAGTGATCTAACAAGTTTCTACTTACAATTTAAAAAAAAAGTTTTATATAAAAGATAGACTTCTGGCATATCATGCATTGTTAAGAGGAATCTGGCCCCGCTATCCTGGATTTTGTTGTATGACATAGGGTATAAATGTATGTGTTTTCTGAATTCTGTTTGACAGCTATTATGAGCTCTGTAGTAGCTCCCACAAAATAATCAAATATTTTACCTCTGCGGTTACATTTTAGAAAATATCAAATGCGGAGAAGCTGTACCAATTCAATAAAATTAAGTAAGATATTATTCATGCGTCTTCGTGCCAAATCTATAAAAGTAATTTGACAGGAACTGATCCCCCTTAATGTAACTAATGTTGAGTGACATCCTGTTGATTATCTCTTCACATTCATTTAAATAGTGTCTAAGTATTTTTTCTATATAATCTTTTCCACAGTGAAGTGATGTAACCACTATTTCAAATCCTGTGAACTGCTGGGTTTTGTGCATTGTGAAGATTTCATTCCATTTCCACATCACAGTATTTAAACTTTCTGACAATCTGTTTTTACTTTATGTAATATTGAAAAATTGTGATGTAAGTTCCTGTATTACTTGGCCACAGAAAAAAAATCACACCACAAACAAGTTTAAAGATATTCCCCATGATATTTAAATTACTTCTATTTGAGACACCCAATGGGTCTGTTGGGCATAGTTTTAAATGTACAGTGAAACACTCTTTTGAAGTTTTCCATTTAAAAAGTTTCCTGCTTGATGAGTTTGTTAATTTAATACCTTGTCTGTATACACACTTATAATTTCAATTTAACCATTTTAATGAGTTTTCCTGGTTGAATAGCATAATTTTTTCCAGTCACTTCACAAAGGTCTTAACAGGGTTTTGCTGTATTTTGTATTTTAAAAAGTAGCATAAATGCTTTGAATTCATCCTAAAACTGTCCCAGGTAACATATTCCCTGTCTTGTATGTAGTTTTTTTTAATTTTTTGTTGTATATTTATGAACAGAGCTTTCACAAAGCCTAGATAATAATGATTGTGTGCACACACTGTGGCTCTAGCCACTTCCATGTATTCCACATTTCAGTGGTTACTTACAAAATGTATGATTGAACATATTTTTGTACAGTTCTAATGTAGATATTTTTTTATGAATGTGTAAATTGGGTACTGCGCGAGTCAGTAGTTTAAAATTAGTCTGACTGTAGTTAACTATCTTACATGCTTTATTTCATTGTGCTGTCCTGTGTAAAACTAATGGAAAAAAACAGGCATTCTTCTGAACTAAAAGTTTTGGAGTGACACAGTATAATGTATTTCATTAACTCCAGGTGTAAGCATGTGTACTAATAATTATCAAATTGTAAACTAGCCATAAATTATTTTTTGCACAAGGACAGTTAAAGTTTAAATTCAAAGTATTTTTTATTGGAAGAAGCACAATTTAAATGTGTGGTGTTATGTTACACCCTCGTGTAGTTGATTCCAGCACCGATAGGTACTCTCATCATGACACAAGGATGATACATGTGGAAGGGTGGATACAGATTCCTGTTGTAGTAGTGTTTGCAGAACTTAAGTTAAAGACGTGCTCCGGTCTTTACAAAAACTGATTTGTAGAAATATATTATTTTATCAATAAAATGGTTTGTTAGTTGTCGTTTTCTTTTGTTATCCACATAGAACAATTGTTGAATACATATTAACCACACCAGTGTACTTATATTTTAAGAGGAGAAATTTTAGAAGAAAAAAAGTATGACAATCTGTGTGTGTTTGTTTGTGTGTTTGTTTGTTTCTTTATTTCTTTATTTATTTGACATACAACATAAGCATATATACTTGAGCATTTTATATGAGTAAAATAAATATTTTAATAATTTAAATATCAAAGGATCTTGGATATTCAGTATCTTTCACAACCAAGATCTTCTGTTTTCAAATTAAGTTACTTTAAAACAAAACATGCTATTTTCAGCAAGACCGCAAGTGAAATCACCTTCGGGCACCCATTTGCAAGTATAAGCCATAAGGCACATAAACTTTTCTTAATTTTGTAGGTTACATGTTTTATCATCCTAAAAAAACACAATCATGTTAATTAATTGCCAATGTTAAGAAAAATTTAGTTCAACCAGTCTATGAACAGTTCAGTTAATGAGAGCTGTAAGCTCAGAGCACGTGGCATGCGAACAAAATGGTTAGATTTTACTTGGTGCTGGAGAGAATCAAAATTTTGTCTGCTGCATAGGCCAAGAAGCAGCACTCAAGAAGAAACCAAGAATGGTTGTGAAGAAATCATCCCAGGTGGGCTATTGGCCACGATTTACTGCATCGTAAAACGAAACTCCAACATGTGCACAAGTAGAATAAAATTCTTAGAACAACTACATGCTGTATGGTTAAGTTCAACAAGGAGGCAATAACCTCGCAAGTACAAATAAATATGAAATTGATCATGCTCAGAACTCCAGTCTGGTGTGATTAATTGATATGTAATACAAAATTTAGAAAGATGTATAATACAGAGATAACTAACAATTATTTTATTAGGTTACTTTAAATTATATTTGCATAGTGCAAATACTAAATACTCATTAAATTATTAAGTAGAATTTATTTTGGACACAACATAGACATATATCACATAGTAAAATTATTTAAATTTGCATCAAATAATATGCCTCTTGCAAGTTAACAAGACCAGTACAACAGTAAAATAATTTAAACAGATTCTCAATGTTTTACATTTTGAATAGCATAAACGAATCAAATAAATATAACTGGAGTACGTTTTATTAAACCAATCATTTTTGGTGAAGAAGTAATTAATGAAGAACTTGTTAAATTAATAGTAACCAAAAAAAAATCAAAACTGTGCCAATACAACTGGCACAGTGGAAACATTTATAATGCAATTAATGCACATCATCTTACGTATACAGGTTGTTCGGAAACCAGCCCAAAATATTTTGGGAGACGATTCCTTGTGGAAAATGGGGTAGACCTATGGAATACAACTTATAGACTAGCTCAATACCTAAGGGAGATATATGCTCTGAAATTGAGTTTAGTAAGTGTATTTTTTGCTAAATTTCAGAAATTACTTACAATGAAACTATAATTCTCTAGATAATGTTTAATGTTACATTTTTCAACGTATGAGAAAACCGGTGTTAATGCAATTTTTGCTTTCATAAAAGTAACAAGGGTGGCCATTCTGTAATTGCATACAATTGTTTTGCCTTAAAGTTTGATAGAATTGTGATGCTCTCTTATTGACCAGTATATTGTATTTAACAAAAAAGGTTCTTTTGTTGAAAGTGTCTTGGACCCACACTTTCATTTAAAAACACACCAGTGTTTGGTGGTGACAATACACTGCCTAGCATGTTGGCAATACTTCTATCACATGGATGTATATACATCACAAGCAACCAATATTGGGCTGCCAATCCTTATGGACTTAGTGGGACTTGTGCATGAAATGTACTAAAGTAGCACAATCATAAGATGTTTGAATATGTGCCAGCAAGAACCAAACTGGTTAGTACATGCTGAGCATTGTATTGTTGTCACTGAAAACTTTGTGTGCATTTTAAAAGGAAATTATTGGTTCTAGGAACTTGCAACAAGAGAATTGTTTAAGTGTTAATAACACTTAATAAGATGGCATCAAATTTCGATTAAACATGAAGGTGAAATAATTGTATGCAATTGGAGGTTTGGCATCATTCGTGAAGGCAGGTGGTGTTAAAACCTATTTTTTCATAGGTTGAAGATCTCAATAACACTAAATATTATCCAGAGAATTGTAATTAAATTCCATGCTGTTTATGAAATTTTGTGAAAATACTATTTATAAACTCTGTTTTCAAGTGAAATTATCTTGCTAGGAGTTGGTCTAGGCTATCACAAGAAATTGCATTGTCAAATATTTCAGGTGAGTTTCTGAACAGCCTGAATACATTGCTAGACAAAGAAAATATCACACCATGAAGATGTGATTGCAGTATCGTGCAATGTGCAGTGGATATACATGTGCCTGTTATGCATTTGATTACCTTTGCTGGCCAATCACATGAACCATGCATATAATATAGTCACAAAATTAACATGTAAAGCAATCTTTTAAGATATCAGAGCCATGTGTTTTGACTGTTACTGTATCTGGAGAAAGAACCAGAGGCTATTGTATACAATCCCATCAAACGGATATATTCATGAGAGGTTTCATTTTAGTTTTCCAAGCCTCTTGCACAGTGTTGCGGAATGAACACAATGTAATGCCTCAACCATCAGTTGCATTTGGCGACAGTGGTCCCAGGAAAGAAATGTGCATAATCATAGTAGGACCGAAGCTCTGAGATGGAACGTTGGAGCACACAGGTTGTTGCATAGCGCACCCACAGTCTAAAATTGGCAACGTTTTACAAAGCGTGCAGGGTGGTTTGGATGCTCCAATATCAACATGGACGGTCTCAAGCTGATTGTGTGCACGAGCCGGTATACTAGCCGCCATGGAAGATTTATATTACACGACTAGCATTTGGCACCCTCTGTGGGTGCAGTGTGTATTTGGTAGTAAATATGAACCCCATTTGTAGAATTTATACCAGTTAGTAACTTGCGCAAGTCTATGAAAAAACTAGCTAGCACATCTTAATATTGCAGAGTTGCCAACTTTTAAGATTTTTCCGCAAAATGTATGGAAATCATACCCTCTTTACGATTTTACAAAAACGTCTTGATTTTTTCCGAATTCCGATACTGGAAAAAATTTTAGAGTGAATATTTATTAGAGATGGGACATTAGATTTTTTGATACCTGAATATTGGGATATATCGAAAGTATAGAGTATCAAGACTTGCTTATTGATACATTTGTTTGATGCGTGAAATGTTATATTATCGACACGTGAATGGCTTGGTCCACCATTTTCCCAATTGTCACGAAGCATCTGTGTTTTCATTCTGCAGTTGGGTTTACTAGTTTGGGAAAGCTGGTGAAATGTCGTATTTATTTAATGATTCAGCTAATTAATTTGTATCGAGAAACGTGTAGTAAGAATAACATGTATTCATGAGTCGCAAATAGGAATTACAAACAGTAAGTCAGTGTGTATGATAAATAATGTATTTTGAAACGGTTATTAAATTGTTTGAAATGTATGTGGTGGAGAAAACCATTATTTCAAATCTATTTATTGAATGGAAAAATTACTTCGCCAAAAATATTTGTCCCAAGTGTGTTTTATATTCGAATTGGAACTAACTACATATTTATCACATTTTGTTTTGGTAACTTGACAGGTTATATAATAATTTGAGGCCGTGGCTGAATTGGCAGACTTTGTTAAAATTATTATGTGCCCCGATTTTGTATACAAAAATGACAAAATCTGTGCCATGTTTGTTTTTACTAAGAACATGCAAATGCGTAAATAAAATGAATTTTAAAACAAATATTCGTACATAAAATACACTAGGCATGTTTTAAAAAGCAAGTGTTCTGCTATGTTTATATCTTGCGCAGCTAAATTTTTTAAAAGTCGTCATTGCATAATTTATTATTTTCTTATTTATGAATGTATTTGTAGTATTTCAGGGATAATTGCATAAATATTATGTACTCTTGAAGCATTACATTTCGATAGAAATGTTTTTCACTGTTAATGTAATAATGCATTGCCGTGAGTGCTAAACAAGTGACTGTAGTCACTTAGTAAATAACAAATTTACAAAATAATGTGCAAATTTTCGACTTTCATTAAAACAATGTGAAATTAAAAATGACAGTCACGTAATAAGAGTTGCAAAACACCGCTCTCTCATGAAATACGTTAAACTAAAATCTCTCCTAACCCCATCCAATATGCTGTCAATAAAATTTAAGGAGCCCCCAGCAGTATGATTTTGCCATAACAGAAACAAGGTAGGTTGGAATGGTAACCTACCTTGATCACAGCATTTGTTTACACTTATTGTTTTCTTCATAGACAGAGCAGCTGGTTAACAAGGATACATTGCGGCCACACCATGTTGCTAGAACTGTCAAAATTTAGTGATCTTGTGATTTGTATTCTGAATGCAAGTGCATATTTTGATTTTTTTTTTTCATGTCATTTGTGTTTACAACCAGTATTTCATATTTATTTTACATGTTTTGTGTGTGTACAATCTGTGAAAATGACCAACACAAAACAACAAACAGAATAATAAATTTATCTTACTTCATGTAGCAGTAGAATTGCTATTATTTTTCATCCGGTGATAAACAATTCCGATATTTCCTCTATCTGACTTAATTCAGAAAAAAAGAAATGCTTGTTTTTTCTAAATATAATTTATAAGCTTTCGTAGTTCGTAAATTGTCATGTGAGTATATGAACCTTTTTTGATATATGAGTTTTAAATGTCATTATCATTGCAGAATTGTATATTATAAAGTGAATTTTTTAAATACTTTTTTGGTAAGCGTATTACTACTATAAGTGTGAAAATTAATACGGTAGGGAAGTTATCTTAAATTAATGTATATTTCACCCAAGGCAAGGAATAAGTATATTTTTGCTTTGCATGTCATACTAAGCGCACACACACTCTAGGGGAAGTCATAGTTTCTGGTCTGAAACACTGATCAAATGTTAGATTATATTGAAATATCATTGTGAAATTGTGGAAATTTTATTACTTGAAATTATGTGTGAATGATAAGTAAATTAGTGTATATGAATTTGCCGCGGGCAGTTTACGCATGTTTAAATAGTTTTTATCCATTTTACTAATTGGAAACTTTAAAAGTTGGCAAGTCTGATATTGCTAAATTACTGTTCACTTTTTACATAAATTATTTGCTTGCTTGTATAGTTCCATTCATTTTCTTGAAAATGACCAAGTCACTAGAGTAAGTGTGTGTTATTTTTTATTTTGATGAAAATTACTGACTGTTTGCAAAATATAGTTTTTTCTATATGTACTAGGATATTATCCTCATGTAAAATTTAATGATAAAAAAATTTTGGTCTGGCAGAGTTTCGAGCTCATGCCCAAAAGTTATGTTACTCGCGGGCACCGCGACGTTACCACTGTACCGCCAGTTCACTCACCATATGTTCAGTTAATATAATGTACATACGTTAAATTTTTTGTATTAAGTTTTTCATACAGTAGGTAATGTTTCAAGTATTTAGAACGGTTTTAAACAGTAATTAAAAGTTGTCATCGCCAATATTATTTATCATTGTCGTATTTCAAATATATTTGAAAGAGTTCCAATGTCACAGATTTATAATTAAGATGGAGGCATCCTTTTCAGTTTCTTTATCAACTCTTTTCAAGTAGTAGCCATGGGGAGTGCCCTATGCTCTGAAACTGCGGCGTGATTGGCCAGGTACGAGAGCCGGTACAGAACCTGGCACACAAAAAATAGGACGTGTCCATTACCAAACCTGGTACGAAATCTGGCGGTACAAGGCGGGAAATGCATGACGGCTGCCACACTAGCCCTACCGGCCGCTGTGGTGGACCGTGCACAAGCTTTTATGGAATCTGGTATTGTGTAATATTGCCTTAAGGCACCATAGCTGCATGGAGTGCAGAATGGAACAGTTTCTCTCACCAGTGATCATCACTATGTGAGAATCTGGCAGTGATGTGGCAGTCTGGCATATTTCTCTGCCATTGTGGAATGCCACACAGCCTTTCAGTGTGGGGGTCATGGTTTTGGGTGCTATAAGCACCAGCAGCCACTTATCGCTAGTTTGCATGATGGGCATGTTGACATGCCACTTTGTTGATGTGCTGCAGCCCACATCAACAACATATCTGTAGGGCATCTCAAATACATGTGTTCAACATGATATCGCCTGACCACATACAGCTCAGATCAGTCTTAGTGGTTTGCAAGGTGTGCAGATGCTTCCTTGGTCAGCTTGAGCTCCTAATGTCACTTAAAAATATGTGGGACAAATTTAGATGTTGGTTGAGTACTCTCTCACTCTCACACTGTTGACTCTGATCAACAATTAAATATTTTTAGACACTTGTTGATTTGATGCCATCTTGGGTTTAGCAATATATAGTCTAACATGCAGATCCTACTACTTAGTGATCATCTGTATTTTAGACCACTAGGGCTTTGTCCGTGTGAAAATTAAATAATTTGTTCTGTGCCTGTTTGTCCTGTTTCCAAGTCTTCCATCATGGTGTGGCATATTCTCTTTCAGGCAGTATATACTGGAGTATTCAGCCTGAGATGTTCACACCAAGTATCTTCTGAACTGCTGAAGGTATCAAAATTTTGTGTTTTAAATTCGTAAATGGCATTATGGGGCTCATAAGACAGTCTATGTCTGTTTCGAGATGAAATAAATTACCAAAGATAACTATATTTATTTTGGTTTTTTTAAATGAGAACATTTTTCCCAATAGCATAAAATGTTGTTGAGAGGCAAGTTCAGTGACATGATTGATTTGAAAATCTGACTAGTACTTTTAGAGATAAAAGGGGGGGTATTCATAGTCATATGCATTTGACTGTAGTTGTGGCAGGGTAGGTTGCATCATCCACTGGGATGTCCAGTGGAGTGTTCCTACGCAGGTTACATGTGCTAGTGATACAGTACAAAATTATCAAATGCATTTGATAGATTATTTGCTGGTGGTAGTGTCGCTGTTGCATACAAACAAAATGTGTGTTTAATTTAATTTTATATTCATAGCTTGATTACAATTAATTCATCAAGCTATCTGGTCGGTGGATTTTTTGGGGATCTCCCATTTCCCCTGCCCTTTCATTCTGACACTGCTCTATATTCACATCTATTCACCCTCATCTGCTCTCAAGACCTCAATGTTAAGAGGGGCTCAGATCTCCTTATGAGTAATTGTGTCTCACAGTCCACGCCAATGCAACATCTCCCAGCAGATGACTCAACCTACCCCACTATGACTACAGTGAAATGCTTACACCTATGAACACCTCCTTCATATCAAAGTGCTTGTCATATTTGAAAATAGTCATGTCACTGAACTTGCAGTTTAATGTGTTATGGTACTGGGAGAAATGCGTATTTTCCCATTAAAAAAAGAACAAATTTGATACTGCTATAATTAATAACATCTCGGAACATATATAGGCAGTACCTTAAGCCTGGTAGTGCCATTTACAAGTTGAAATCAAAATTTAAATATTGTAAATGTCTTGGAAGATATTTGGGGTAAACATCTTACTTAGCTGAATAATCCTGTATATAGGCTGTTCACGATAGTTAGCACTTTTTAAGGCCCTCCCAACAAGCATTAACCATTAATAAATGTGTTTTATTTCACTCTGACATTAACTTTTGAAAGTGGTGAAAGTATACATGGTATTTATTAGCTACATGACAATACTGATATTAAAAAGTGGCTTAAACATAAAACATAGCTGAAAAGAAAAATTTGGAAGGGCCTTAAATAGTGCTCACTTTACCGTGAACGGCCTATAGTATATCTCATATTACGCAGATGATTATATTTTTAGAAACATTCTAATTGAAAATTATTTATTACGTAATTAAACGCACCTGACCAAGGTAGCAGTTCAGAGTAAGCATCCTGACAATGTGCCTGGACAGATGAGGGAGGGACACACTGAAGCAGCACAGGCTGTGAAGAGTTACAGTATAAGGGGACACAGCACAAACCCCCCCCCCCCCCCCTTCAAAGGTGCATCACACCAGGTTAGTCACAAGGAGGGTGCAAAGATGCAGTATTGGTTGCTAGGTAACCATCTCCACCTTTCCAGGCATGTAAGTGGAGGAAACAAGGTCACATTTGTGTCATGCTGATTGACAACCAAGGATTATCCCTCACCATCAAATGTTTACATACATGTATGTAGACACACAGCAATGGATGCCACATGCACTTGGAAATTGTACAGTAATATTTTGTTCCATGGTAATGTGTTTATGCCAGACGCTTAAACATGGATATATGAAGGAAAATGTGATTTAAAACAATTCTTATGTTTTTTAGGGGTGAAAGTTGTTCAGTTACAATTTTATGAGTGTAGCAATTTTAATAACTGTACTTCTACCTGTATCATCTTGACGCGTATTCTGTAGGGGTGGACTATCTCGGAAGATAGTATGGTCGTTGACCGCCCTGCCAAGCCCAGTTTAGCCTACCACGATTAATACTATACCTTCAATTAGGCCTCTGGGGCATTGGGGATTTTACTACAGCATTCGCTCGCTTGGGGGCAGGTTTTCCATGGGCTGGAGGGGAGTCAAACTCCAGAGTGAGTCGAATACAGGTGACTTCTTGACCTGGGAGAGTGATCCGTCTCACTATTAGGGCCGCCAATATACGCAGGATGTCGGCGATCTTGACTGGATGTAAGGGAGTGAAGTTTATTCTAAAGAGATGATGGGGGTGCCTAACCTGGCAGAGAGACTTTAGCGGGGTTGGTTTACGTGCTGGGGCATAATCATCAGAGGGGTTTGCCATACGGACACAGGCGTTAGGTTGCGCCGGGAGTCAAACCCGGATCACTTTCCCTGTTGCTAGCTTGATGGTACAAAATTTTGGTAGGACTGTGACCATGGGATGTTTTACTCTGATTAGCTGTCCGGATTTCAGCAAGGTTTTCCTGGGGAGTAGCCTAGTTTTCCTGGGTTAGCAATTGCTCTTAGATTTCATAGTCCGTAGTGGGGTACCCTGGCCAATTACCACCAAGTAGGTGATCAAGGGGAGAAGAGATGTCTAGGGGAAATGGCTCATGGTGTTAGATCAGAATGGTTTGTCAACTGTTCGTCTATAGGGCATTGGCTCGAGCAAGGGCATGACGTTCCCTATGACTTTGCATATTGTAAATCTGATCAATAACAAGCACACAATACAAAAGTATACTGAGGGAGCAGGGATCCACTACTACAGTAACGGCACACACATATATAAAGTTACGTAGTTGTTTACTGTGGGGTTTTGTTCCCTGGGGAGTAAACACAATGATAATTACTAATACAAAAATACACAATAAGTTACAATTTAAATTGTTACAGACAATAAAAATGGTTATACGAGATTTTATGCAAAGCAAAACGGGGGTCAGGCGAAGGCGGGCCTGAGGTAGCAAACTATAGCTCCGCAACTTTGAGGGAGTTAACAAGAATCTATAGCAATGCAATTTATAGCAGCTAGATAAATTAAGAGGGGGAAGCTAAACATGTTGTTAACACACAACGGGATGGCTCACTACCAGAGATTCACGGAAAGTTGACTTAGGTAGGATTTACTGTGTTGAGGTTGGGTATACCTGTAGCTGTTGGCTGACTCACGTGCAGGTTCCTGATGAAGTGCAGGTTGAGAGAGACACACACACACATACACACATACACATTCACTAGACACAGGGTGAGGTGTGGGTCAAGAAGGGAGGGTTGGCGGTAGGAGATAGAGTAGCTCTGGGTTGAGCCTTCTACATGCTGGGTGTAGGCGAGTGGGTAGTGAGCAGCAGAATTCTTGGTTGAGAAAGGTAAGCCCTTGCGAGCTGAGGAGGATGAGTCCTGTTGCAGACTGGAGGTTGGGTTCGCGTCCTATGCAGTCGCCAAACCCGGCTACACTCACTGGTGCTGGCTGCGGGGGTTGTATTTATACTAAAATTTCTATGGCCAGCAGTTCTTCGGGGGTAGCGTAGCCTTCCACCATGGGGGCAGGTTTATTGGGGGGGTGCAGACGCGCTGCGGGTTTCTTATCACCCCATGTGGAGGCGACGACATATTAAAACCCCTGTCTCTGAGGCATCATAGGGGTGCTGCCATCTCTCGTGATTGTAGGAACTTCTTCCAGGGGCCAGACATGAGTAGTCGAATTCTCAGTAAATATAATTTCAATCACGGGGGTGCCATTTGCATGTATAAATCTGTATGGGCAATGGGGATTGCAATTACGCACGTAATATGCAATGATGTGATCGGCCACCCAGGCTTGTGGGGTTCTTGGCGTGATACATTAAATTCGGATTTGCCGCTTACATATTCTGTCCCAGAGCGAACATGGCTTGTAGATGGGGCGGAGTCGTCTGTAGAGTGTGCAGTTGTGCTGCGCAGCATTCTGGCATGCGTAAATCTTAACTGACCTCATATAGCTAATAAGAGGTACGAGTGAAATGGTCACAGATTTTGTTAATCCTAGGACTTCAAGTCCCCTGATTTTATATGAACTTGGTTCACATGTTAACACTTTTGTTTACCTTGGGGGTGTTTCCAGGGCCCTATTTCATAAAACGTGACAGGTGTGACGTATACAATTGTCAAATCCGACAAATTCGTCTCTCATAACAATGTTATGTTACATAAATAATACAAGTTCCCCTTGTTTGACAAGCAAATAAGTGTCCATTTTAAAATAACAGTTTCATAAATGCAATAATAATATGTCAAACCATAAGTTTCATTTATTACACGCTCAATAGCTCTCAAGTGCGCTTACAATGATCGATTGCAGCCTTATATACGATTCATGAACAGTCAATTCCTACCACAAATATTAAGCGGTAAATAATAATTCTACCCACATAACTTTGTTCCGAGAGGAAACTGAAGTGCTATTTGCCAAGCAATGTTAAATTCACACAATATTGAAACACAATTGCACTGCCATGTTATAAAAACATTACAGATTACTGGTTACGTAGGAAAGTTTGCCTGCCACTTCTGCATTGACAATTCTACACATTTGTAGATATCGCAGAGTGATTTATACCTATCTGTTTCATGAAACAGTCTGTAGTGTAATATTTGACACGTTTGTCAGATTTCTACCTGTCAGATCAAAACTTATGTGAAACAATTATTTGTCAAATTGTCATACAACATTTGTAAACTTGTCAGCTTTTATGAAACACACATTTGTCGGATTATAAACCTGTCTGACAATTTCCTGTCACCTGACGAATTGTAACTTTTATGAAATAGGCTGCAGTTCAGAAATTATGTAACACTGTTTAGAGAAAATTGTAAGCTTTTTTTTTTACATGGTTGTAACAGAGTTAAAAGTGCATTTTCGAAGATTCAGCATTGCTTGTATTATGGTAACTTATTATTAAAGAACACTATATTAAAGGGAAGAAATAACTTTGAACTTGCTTAGATTTGAACCCAGAATCAGGCCATCAAAAGCTGGTATCTTGCAAAATTTGTTAATGAAATATATAAACCACTGTAATTATACACTCACCATCCAGGAGGATGACTAAAGTTAACTTCAAGCCAGTTGCTGAGTTCCAGTACCTGCTAAACATTTGTTGTACTGCTGTGGACTGTATGAATCCCATCATGTGCTTCTCACAGACTCTTGAGCTCACTTAATCTGCCAAGTTGGATGATTTGTACAGTATTGTGTACCTTGTAGACACAAGGTCCCAAAATTGATCTTTTAATTCTAAATGTTGTTAGCCTTTAATATTTGTTCAGGTACAGGAAAAGGAATATGTTGACTTATTGAGTGCCATTTACAGTTGCTGATAATGGTGGTTTCAGGAAATTTCCTGTTCAAATAATACGACCATGGAAGTTTCGTCAGCCCAAGATGAATTGGCGTTGAGGCACTCATCTGTGAGTACTTTTAAAATCACTACAGTATTTTAGTGGTGTGCATGGCTCTTGGGTTTAATGGGTTCTTCACGCCAGAATAATATGCTTTTTCCATGTATGTACATCTGTAGTAAAATGGCACGTGAAATGTTAGGAGTAGGTCTTGTGTTGGACAGCTGTTCAGTAAAACAACATGCTAGATCTTTTTTCTTTTATATATTTCTTGGGACCATTCTGGAAATATGTTGTTAAATATATATAAAATTGTGGTTCACACAAATGTGGGAATTGGTGATTGCTTGGTTTCAACTATAGTTATTTCCATTTCCTCAGGACAACTAGCTAGTGGGAGGTGTACTGCATTTTTTTTTTTCAATTTGTACTAGCAAACTCGTAAGAAATTAAATATGTGCACCACATTTAGTAGCAAAATAGCAAATTATGGTTACAAGACAACCTAACAGGCCAAGCAGCTTTAGAGACATGACATGAGTAAACATGGAAACTGGGACTGCAGCAGAAACTTGGCCCATGAAAGTAATTATCATATTCCATGCCATATGTTTCAAATTCAGACTTGCAGTTTTGAGAGACAAAATCCAAAGAAATAACTTTGCAAATTGTTGAGACTGTAAATAATTGTAAATAGCGTGTTTAAAGTTTTGTGAGGGCTTGAGTCCGAAAAGTGACAAGGAGCATAGCTTTAAAATGAGACGTTCAACACGTATGTTTGAACTTTGCGCCATTACAGAGCGCCAAAACATCAATCCTGCTGGTGGCCGCTAGGAGTGGCGAGTTTGTATAAGATGGCAGCGGGTGTGGCTGGATGCGTGTTTTTTGTTACTGTTCATCAAGCCTTAAATATGTAAGTTTCAAGTCTAAACATTAGGTCCTCCGGGGTCGGCTTAAATCCGCGTAACTTCCGTAGTCATTTGCTGTGTTTATTTGAGTATCTTGAGTAAATGTGGCTTGTTTGTGTTATCGCCGCGTTGCTCTAACCTCTTTGTCTCGCTAACACCAGCTTTGTTCACTGACACACAGCAAGGAACATATTTTGTGTCATGTTACGAATGTGTGTGATCAAAATTCTGCAGCACAATACACATTAATCATAAACTAGATGTTCAAATAGTTGGAACTGGTGCATTCTGGTGTTTCGAATCACCGTGACCACAGCCAGTAATATTAATCATGACTGAGTTCTTGGTGACTGGGTCTATGGGTGCATTCTATACACTCTGCTGTTGGTTTTAGCTGTGGATTTTGAAGAAGTTTGTGATTCAAGAATTTATGTTTCACCCTGGCTGACAGGCAGCGGCATTAGAGTAATGCGTGAAATGCATGGAAAATAGGTTATGGCGGGCTGCTGAACTCGCCAAAAGGGTTTCCACAGATACGACCAAAAGGCAGTGGTTTTCTCCTACCTGCCGCGATTGAGCCCAGATACGCTTAGGATTTGAAGACAATCATCTGGCCTATGAACTAACGAGTAACGACAAGACTGACTTTAATGCTGCGATGCACTCAGAAATGTTAGATTGTTTCGATGACTTATTCTATTAAATTATTGTGATTTGCGATTCCTTAGAACCCAGTAAGGAGTCTACTAAGCTTGCACGCAGTTCTGGCTCAGCCACTTCATCCCCTCGTCTCCTGACCATTGAACTACCACACTTCAGTGGTAATCCTACTGATTGTACAAACTTTTCCAGCCTATTCAGTGCCTTGGTGGCTGACAATCCCAATGTCACTTATGTGGAGCGAATGTTGTATCTGAAATCATCTCTGTCCTCATGTGCAGTGTCTGTTATCCAAGCATTGCATTTACTGAATGGAATTATAGTAGTCTGGGAATTATTGAACAAACAATATAATAACTAAAGACTTATTGTGTCTTTACTCAAAGATTCCATAATGCATGCTCCCTCGGTATCACCAGATTCTCCAGCATCAATAAATTGGTTACGCTCAGTCTTAGATGAACATATTGCTGCATTGCATGTACTAGATGTTGATGTAGACAAGTGGGACCCATTGCGTCTCCATATCGTTGAAGCAAAGTTGAATCCCCTTTTGCGCATCCGATGGGAACTTTGCATAAATGACAAGATAGCAGAGCTGCCAAAGGTGACAAGAGTTTTTAAAATTTCTAGAAGAGCACTGTCAGGCTGCTGAATTGCAATTAGCCACTGCATCACTACCTTAGTCCTAGGTTAGTTGATATATTGATAGGTGCAGATCTCTTCCCCTCGTGTTGAAGGTTGGTACTGTAAGCCAAGGTAGAGATCTACCAGTGACGGTCCACACAGTCTTTGGATGGGTAGTCATGGGGAGGGTGCCTGCCTCTGCACTCTTGATGAACTGTGTTTCACTTCATGCATGTTCACCTACACTAAATGAAGCAGTTTGACAATTATGGGAAATCAAGGAAGTTGCAGTGCCTGCAAGGCCTACCTTAGATGACCTGCAATGCAAGCAAGTTTTTGCAGCAACTTGCTGAAGGAATGAAACAGGTCGCTACAGTGTGGCTCTACCCTTCAAGGAGCCCCAGTCCCACTTCAGAGAAACACGAGTGCAAGCTCGTCATCAGTTCCATAACCTTGAATGTAATCTAAATTCTGATCCTAGCATGAGGGTTTCTTACACATTGTTCATGATAAATGCTTAGCGCAGGGTCATATGTCCCAGATACCTGCCTCGCAGCTAATAGATATGCATTTTATATACCACACCATGGCGTCTTGAAGCCAGATAGCAGTACCACAAAATTGTGTGTGGTCTTTGATGCCTCAGCACAAGATACTATTGGAGTATCCCTAAATGACTCGTTGCTCACTGGTCCATGCTACAAGGGGACATCATGGACATTCTCCTCCGCTTCTGTAGTCATACTGTTGTCTTCACAGCCAATATAAGGCAAGTGTATCGTCAGATCCAAGTTCACTAAAAGTTTAGGGATTATCAATGCATTTTGTGGAGACCTTTAGACCAAGAACCAGTTGGTGCTGTCGACTCAATACTGTAACTTATGATGTTTCATCATCCTTCGAACACTGCACCAACAGGCTGCTGATAAGAGTTACCATTTTCCGCATGCTGCTTCAGTGCTATCAACAGATTTTTTTATATGACCTCGTGTCAGGTGTACCAAGAACACAAGCAGTCTTTTCGTTACAGGACGTAATTGACCTTTTAAGGGTGGGAGGATTCCACATGCGGAAGTTTGCCAGCAATGACCAGTCTTAACTCTCCTGGCTTCCTGCAGACATGATTCAAAGTAATGAGGCACTTTCACTTGACAGTAATTGTGGTCTTCTGATAATGAAAATATTAGGCCTCCAGTGGTAGGTTGAAGTAGACACCTTCTCATAAATGTACAACAACTTTTACCATTTCTACCAAGCAAAATATATTATCATACAGCCTGGATATTTGATCCTCTTGGATAGTTGTCACCCAGTGTTCTGCTGGCAAAATATCTCGTACATCATCTGTGGATCTGCAATATTGACTGGGATGACTCACTCCATCAGACATATTAGCCATTTGGAAACTGTTTCAGTAGGAGATTCCTGGTGTGGCAAGCATTGCCATTCCTAGATTGGGGCTTGTAAACCAGCAGAATGTGGATCTTCAGGTGCATGGGTTTTCGGACAGTTTGGAACGTGGATGCGCAGATGTTGTCTACTTGAAAATCACCTTACTGGATGGTCCAGTAACTGTTTATCTAATTATTTGCAAGTCGAAGGTGGCTCACATGAAGCAAGTAACTCAACCTCATCTAGAGCTAGGTGGAGCTCTACTGCTTGCCCGTTCCATGCACAAAATACAAGATCACCTCAGTTCCCGTGGTCACATTTCCCGAACCATTGCCTGGACTGATTCAATGACTGTTTTTCACTGGATCAATGTCTCACCACATAGCTGAAAAACATTTGTCGCTAATTGGGTCGGTCAAATCCAGGATCTTATGCCATCAAAAAAACTGGAATCATGTACCATCATAAAACAACCTTGCTGACTGCACTTCTCGAGGTATCTTTCCCAGTGAGCTGACTGCACATCCATTGTGGTGGACAGGCCCACCATGGCTGTGTGTCGCCAGAACACCGGCCTCAGCCTTACCTGACAAGGAGTCACACTGATGAAGCGCTTGTAGAACAACGGGTTGTCACGCTCCATGCAATTGTAATTCCTGCTGACCTTTCACTGCTGCACAGATTCTCGTCTCTTGAGTAATATAAAATGTCACCACCTACTGTTTCCGATTTATGCAAATTCTACGTGTAAAGAAACCTATTGTTGGTCCTTCCTGCCCTGAGGAACTCATTGCTGGCTTGATGGTATGGATTAAGATTGCACAATCTGAAGCATTTACCGCAGATATAAGGGCACTGCAGGCCGGTCTGCCGTACAGGAGCCCACTATCCAAGTTGTCTCCCCTTGTGGATCCTTCTGGAAATGTTAGTGTGGGCAGATACTTGCATTTGTCTGATTTGCCATATGAGCAGAGGCATCCAATACTACTATCAAAACACCATCTCGCAGAGCTCTTGATTGACCACCTTCATGAACACTTGTTTCCACTGTATGCCAAAGATCCTGCAGTCAGTCCTGCAACAAAAATTTTGGATCATGGGTGCTCACAACCTCATTCAACATACATTTAGCACTGTGTGTACCTTGCTTCAAGGTATGCCCTACACCACTGAAGCCACCCATGGGCTATTTCGCAGCCAACAGTGTTTTCTGTAGTCAAAGCAATTTCTAAGGGGAGGGGGGGTGTTGATTATGAAGGACCCTTCAAAATTACTTTATCACGGCTGAGAAAGGCACGAGTCCTTGATACATACATGTGCCTATTTGTGTGTTTTGCGACCAAGGCAATTCAACTTGAATTTGCATCTGATCTCACCACTGAAGCCTTTATAATGGTATTCCGTTGTTTTCTCTCGTCGTGGTCGATGTTCCGACATCTATAGCGACTCTGGTACCAACTTTTTTGGTGCCAATCAATACTTGGTAGAATTGAGTTTGTTCATGACTGATAAGGGCACGCAGGATGTGTTGGCACAGGTCCTGAAGGAACACCAAGTGACATTACATTTTATCCCCCCCCCCCCCCCCCAATCCTTTTCAGGCCCTCATTTTGGGGGCTTGTGGGATGCTGGGGTCAAGTTGGCCAAATCCGTGCTTATCAGGTGTGTGGGTTTGCAAACACTTACATAATAAGAACTATATACTGTTGTGACAGGTGGAAGCAACCCTCAACTTTCGGTCACTGCGCTCTTTCCACCGACCCCAACTCCCTGATAGCATTGACTCCAAGCCACTTTCTGGGGTTAGTATCCCCATGTCTACTGCCCGAATCAGATTTATCCCACATCTCACTCAATAGACTCTCATTTTGGTAACTTATGCAGCAAATCCACCAATCCTTTTGGAGGCGGTGGCATCAAGAATAACTCCATCTCCAGTAACGACCCAAGGGCTGTAATGTCCAAGAGAACCTTACTATTGTAACATTGGTGCTAGTCAAGGATGACAACTTACCCCCTCTTTGCTGAAAACTAGGACGAGTACTGAAGACTTTTCCAGGCCCAGACTCAAGTTGTCAATGGCGGAAGTGAAGACTCACCAGGGATTTCTCAAGAGCCATGTGGTCGAGATGTGCCTACTACCATCTCAATAATCATAATATGTGTATTCTGCTGGGTGGAATGTTGAGAATGTAAATAATTGTAAATAGTGTGTTTAAAATTTTGAGGGCTCAAGGCCGAATAGTGACTAAGAGCATATCTTTAAGATGAGACGTTCATCATGTGTGTTAGAACTTGGTGCAGTACAAGATGGCGGTGGATGTGGCTGGATGCGTGGCATTCGTTACTGTTCATCAGGCCTTGAATATGTAAGTTTCAAGTTGAAACACAAATGTTATTGTGCTACCTTCCTTCCAAAAGGGCAATCCAAACATACAGGTGCATCCTTTAATCACTTAATACTTTATTATTATGAATGAAAGTGTGTTACCTGACTATTTTCCCAAATTCTCGTAACCAGGCGCACATATGTTATACACACCCCCAGTCTATGGCCACCCGTACTGTGCACCTGATACACAGTAAGGTAGGGCCACAATCACTAACAACACACTCCACAAGGTGGCTAGTCAGCCCAGCCTTCACTCCGTCCACTGTGGAGGGAGTGCTAGACTGGATCTGGAGGTCTGCCTATCTTTGGACCCAGACCCAATGTCGTCGTTGGACGCTCAAGAATAAACCTATCACTGTAACCACCACACCTTGTGTCACCGGTTGGAGTAAACTGGTACAGCTCTAGGTTAGCTTGGCCTTAGCTTTGGGTTTACACCTAGCTAGGGACCATAGTCGTCTGCTTCCCCTTGATGAGGCATACTGTTGCACGTATCTGTTAATGCCGCACACACATGGGAGTGGTACAAAGTGGGAAAATGGGAATGTAGCTGCTGCCTCTGATGCCAAAGGGAACTGTAACCCAGCCCCAAATGCACTTTACAGCATAAACACTCCCCCCCCCCCCCCCAGAACAAGCTCAAGCTGCCCACCAGCTGGAGAGGCTTCACCTCCCAGCTCCCTCCTACCCAATTGTCACCGACTTCCATTAAGATACACGTTCCACTAGGGATTGCTAATCCCTTAGCATGACCAGCAGCCCGCCACAGGCTCACCTCAACTCCGCTAGCTGCAGCAGCTGGGTCAGTAGCTACCCCGGGCCATCTCCAGCTCGGGTAAACCTGTGACCGTGAGCCACTCGATTCGCCGGACAGCAAAGCCCACGCCTGACTTTGTGTCGTGCTGTCAAGCCACGTGCCCAGTATTATATACCGACCGAGGCTCGGTCAGCCAGTTAATTTTCATGTGTCTCTGACCGACACAACAAAGCCTTGCCAGACTGTCTCATGTCACCATCAGCCACCCGACATCACACGTCAAACTTTGAGTTGGTCTGCAACACTAACACCCCCCTTTGTTAGGTTGTAAAATGTTATATCAGGTTTAGCAAGTTAACCTGTTTCTTCATCAATTTTGTCGCTACAGTAAAGTGTGGACAACATTGCTTTTCTTTGTCATATATGACACTAATGTACCGGTAGGTGAAAATGCACAGAAGAGGAATTTCCTTCTTGTTCTTTCTCAACCTGAAGTTCCTGTGCTAGCTTCACTGAGGTGAACTAATTATCCATTGTGACATTTTGTCACATATTTATTACTGGAGCAACAGAACGTTTAATCCACTGGTAGTACTGTCACATTTGTATGGTCCTTCAGGTTGCTTGTCAGCATATATTTCAAGGTTAACTATGTAAAACATAAGAGAATCAACTAGAACATACTCTTTGATGCTATACTTGGTTGGTTTGTTTGGTATATTATGTCTGAACTTCAAGCATCCTCTGAATGACTCGAGCATTTGGTCAACTGCATAGTCACCTATTTGATTATTGTATTGGCAGTATGCAACAAAGTGATGTGTGACACTTTCCTGTATACTACTACTAGTATTTCTACTTCACTCGGGAGAGAGAGTCAAACCCGGCAACTTATTACATGAGTGTCTTGGATCATCACAACCCTGGACGCTGATTCCACACACATGGAAAATAATGTTGCGCAAGCCAGCGAGCCCCCCCCCCCCCCCAACTGTCACGGGGCTAAACCGAGCACCGCCGATTATGCACGAAGCCGAGAGCTACACAGAGGGTAGCTACCCTCACCCTAGCCTCGCACAAGAGATACGTCATGAGGCGACATCACACCTCCCACCGCAGGCCAGCGCTGCACCTGTCCTGACTAAAGTCCATACACAACCGGGCTAGCAAGTTATTTCCTTCTCCAGTAGCTCACTTCTACTCTCTATGTACTGGGGCCTTCTACTGCTTAACAGTCTTCGGCAGCCACCAGAGGCTGCTACCATTGACGTTACCAGAGGCTCTTGCAGCCTTTGCCAGAAGCTCCATTGTCCTCACCAGAGGCTTCTGCTGCAGCCACCTGCAGCTATGAGAGGCTTCCATTGTTGACAACCATTTGCAGCCTTTGTCAGAAGCTACCATTGTTGGCAACCACCACCATCTACCAGAAGCACTTTGTCTTCACCACACCTTCCGCTGCTGCTCCTCCTCGAACAGCAGTCGCCTCTACTTGCTGGTAGAGGCAACTACATCCACTGCTCTTTTAGTAGTGGTACCCCTTTTTATATTGTCTCTTCTAGACGCCACTTGCATAGTGTAGCTGCGACTGAGTTATCATAGCCATCGACGCCACTAGTTATCTTGGATAGTTTAGGAGCAGGTCACCTACACCTGTCTAGTGTATGTTACTTCCATATTCATTCTCTGCTTGGTTAGGAGGTAACACACGTCACTTGTATTTATTACGTTTAATAAATATAATTTCTTCCTTTCCCGACTAGTATCTGTTCTAGAGGTAATTCCCTTGACATCTAGGAGTTTATTTTATTGTACGTTGTCGACCGGAACTGGGTTTTGGATATTTGTACGAACCATAGAGTAGGACTGCGAAGGCACTTCGGTAATCCGTACATCCGAGACACACACCATTCTATGGCCACCTGTTCTAGATTGCTGGGGATAGAATGGTAGAGCCCTAACCACTAGAAACTCATCCGACGGGGGCAAGACAGGCTCCTTAAGTTGTATTCTATTACAGCACTTAATGGTGCCGGCCAGGATATTTGCTAGAGACTGACTGCCTACATGTTGCAACCTACACCCAACAGGAGTAGGAAGTGGTTCAACTCTCTAGGTCTGCGTGCCATGGTGAGGGACTTATTAGAGCACTGAACTAGTGCTGTCAACTCCTATTTGAAGTACACTAAAGATAGGGAACCGTTTCGTATCGGCAACAATCAGTAGATATCTCGTGTCAATCCAAACTCTATTCCTTTTTGTGGCAGGCAGGGCTCAAAGAGGAAGGAGCAAAAGGTTGCGTGTATCATCACCAAGCAAGAGTGTGTACTAGCCCCGCCTACTCGCAAGTATGCAAGCTGAGCGGGATCGAGTGTGTGTCCCCGTTTCCTAGAGAGGCCTTCCTCTCCAGTCTTGAATACGTTTATTTTCTGGCCCACACACACACATTCCTTGGGAATATCACCCAGTAGTGACAGGATACTCAGGTAAGGTATGGAGCAGCCAACCCCAGATTCCGGAGCCCGGAGTGGAGCCGACTGTACTGTGTTAGTCGACAATATCAACATCCAACAACCTGCCACCAGTTCCAGCCAGTCTGCACTAGCCCTGTCACCACCGACTGAAGCAGTCTCGCGTAAGACAGGTAGCACCAAATAAACTTGCGCACCAAACAGACCAGTTGCCATCCTGGTAGTGGGAAATTTTGTTCCTAGTTGCGAACCAACATGTCCAGCTAAAGTTGCGAGCACTAAACGTAAAATAAACAAATAATTAGTGAACCACCAGCGTGAATGGTCTAACACTACCAAAACCACGTTGATTGTGCATTCAGTTCATAACCCGGCACTCGTCAAAAGTTTTCAAATATGTTCCTTACAGGTAAGTTCTCCGTCAATTTTCTTGCATCCAAGTCATTGAAATTGTCAAACCTAAGTGAACCTCCTGAGATACATGGCTGCTCTAAAACATTCTAGAGCAGTCCCATTATCACTGAACAGTTTCTCAATATTTTTATGACTGGCTTTTTTTCACACCAGCAAGGCAGAGTAGGCCTAGTAATGTACTCGGCTCTTAAAATGTTGTGTTGTTGCAATCTCTTTCCTGCTCATAATTATGGTGAAAGTTTGGAAGGCAAATATTAGTACAGTCTATAATTTCCTGTATGAAATGGACACTGAGAAAATAGCTTCCAACACACTGTGTTAGTTTCAGTACTTTTTGCAACATTATTTACTCCAGGAAGATGCATCACAATTTTGTTTGCTTTTTGCACATTAGGATGAGGAGTATGTACTGTCCACCTTGTTTTGTTGTCCTTTCCTAAATATACAGGTAACGCAGCAGCAGGAATATATAAATAGTCTTTCATTGTTAGAGTCACTACCGCGACTGTTCAATTTCAGTATAAAGATCTACTTCTTAGATCTCATCATCACTTTCACCACCATCAGAATGCCTATTTTGATAATCTTGGTTATTGATTCACTCATCATCCTAAAGCCAGGTTGGAATAGCTGCCAAAAGAAAAATTAGGAAGTAACTTTTATCATATATAGGCTAATTTTTAAAACAATACCTGCTGAAAGTACCATTATTTAGTATAGCTATAGCTAAAAGGAAGACACAATAACATTATTTACTTGTTGCCTTCTCTTCCACTCTCAGCAAATTTCTGTAAAGCTAACTCCACAAATTTTTTCCCTAGACTTTTCATTAAATACGTTCTGGCATCCGTACATAAAAAAAGTAAACTGAATATGTAATGGTACTAACAGCAATAGTAATCTCCTCCGCCTTTGCGAACACAACTGGTTGCGGGATGAGAGTAATGCTCACACATTGCAACACCGTTAAACAGAGAACTTTCTCAAAGTCAGCGATGCATCATTGGTGGCAACCATCTGGCATGGATGCATCATTCTTGGCAACCATCTGGCAGGTTATCTGATGAAAGTTGAAAACTTGGCAACGAGCGTACAAGGCTCTTCAACCTATTCTTAAAAAAATAACCATTTTATTTTTTAGTGTGAGAGATATGCTCATAGAGTGACCAGTGACTAGTTAATCTACATTTTTCTGATGCAGTGATAAAGAAATTTCTACAGCAAAATAAACATTTTTTTATTTATATAGATGAACATCCTGGTGTCAATTTAACAGGTGGAAATTACATGGTGGAGGAAGAGTATGTAGTCTGTTTACTGGGTACTGCTTCCATACTATGTGAAAAGTGGAAACCTTACACAAGAGTACAATAGCCGTTGTATTGGAAAACATAAAATACAATGCTGTAGTTTAGGACAAGTTTCAAATAGATTCAAACACGTGTACAAAAACCATTTGCATACTTTGCAGGAATGAAATACTATTATGAGGTGGTAAATCCAACATTAATGCTTTGAGTAAACATTAATAGTTTGCTGTGGAATGTATTCCATAAGAAATGTAAGTATAAACTAGCAGTTTTGTTTAATCTGAGTACAGTATTAATTTTTTAGAATTATCTGTACTGGTTGTATTTTTTCTTTATCCCCTTTGGAGAAAAAAATATGTGAAACAAAATACTTTAAGAAGACCATTTATATTAATGTCCATATAGATTCAGATTTCAGGGCATTGTGAAGTATTGTGATATGGATTTATATTTTGCAATGACTAGAATTTGACGTATCTGTGCTTTCATAATCTAAATTTGTCACATGGTGATGAAAGATATGTTAAACATCTAAAATAAATTAGTTCCATGGACTCAGTCTTCAGTAAATATTACATAGTGTTTGTAAGTAATAAAAATTTTAAGCTTTAGGGCCTCCTAAGCAAAGTGCTTATTCTTGTCAACCAAGTTTTAAGACACAAAAATCATGTCTTCTAAACTAGAAACATTAATCAAAATAGTTTGAGTGAGTGCCAAGATGTTGGGAAAGCATATATATATGTTTAGAGCTAGTGAAGAGATTTGGACGGCTCTTAATTTCGAGGTCTTGAGAGCTAATGAGGGTGATTCAGATGAGTATGGAGCAGTGCCAGAATGAAAGGGCGGTGGAAACTGGAGGTCCCTGAGAAAACCTGCCGACCAACGGCATTGTCCGGCACGATTCATACATGCGAAAATCAGGAGTAACCTGGCCAGGGATTGAACCTGTGTCACCTTGGTAAGGTATGTTTAGTGGTTTTCTCTCTGAGTAAAGTGTCTTAAAATTCCCAAGGGTTACTAGAAAGGGTGCTATGCTTGGAAGTTTGTAGTTTAAATTGTTATTGCAGATGTTATACCTGCTTGATGAAACATTGTGTGCAATCAGTATAAATATTCCAAGTAAACTTCTAACTTAAATAGGCCTATAATCATTTTGGATATAAAAATTTAATTTAATGCTCTATTTCTCTAACATTTGACATCATTAAAGGTACACATGTAGATGCTGTTTCAGTAAGTTTGATAAATAGTCTCTCTCTTTAAGGAATGGAGTTTTTGACAGGGTGGTAGGATGTCTTAAAAAACAATGCTGACGTATGAACAAATCAAAGTGAATGTTACGGTGGAAATTCTCAACATCCCTACTGATGTACAGTAGACAATGAAGAAACATATGTGTAGGACAGGAGAGTGTTTGTAGACTAGTTATTAATACTATTTAATTTTACATGTTCAGAAAACAGCTATCATTAGCATAACAAAGTAAACTTCATTATAAAATGTGTGTTTTAAACTAAATGCTACTTGAAATTGTACATGTTTATTTTCCTGAGAAGTATATGGGATAGATGCATCATGTAACAGCATAATGTTTACACATTATTTGTTATAAGTTTTCGGTGTGCATTACTATATTGTGTAAATAACAAATATTTTTTACTAGTGATGTTTCAATTCGTATATTTTATTGATTGCAACTCCAAAACTCTGTTTTCTCAAAAGTACTAATAGATTCTTGATCTGATTCTCAATCATAATTTAAAATTTGAAGTGTGTTCAGAGCAGCTGAAAATGAATTAAATAAAGCAAATTTTGTTTATGCAGCAGTAAAAACTTTTTTATAGTTAAATAGAAAGTTTTTTAGTCATAACTTGATTGATAATATTTTTATGATTTTGAGGTGTAATGCGATTTGTGACATAACATGAAGTAACAATTTGTAAGCTTATGGTGCTTTCAAACATAAATGTTAAAAACATTTTTAAATGTTTTTCTGTTGTAACATGTTTGAAGTGAATATTTAATGATTTTGAGGTGTAATACTGAAGTCCATGAACAGTTGCAAATGGTCACCAAGGAGAATTTTGTAGGTTGCCATTGAAGTTTGTCTGTGTATGTGTATAGACATCCCATGTCATGTGAACACACCCCACGCCATTACGGAACCACCACCAGCCTGCACTGTGCCTTGTTGACAACTGAAATCCATGGCCTCGTTGGGTTTGCGATATACCCAAACCCTGCCATCAGCCCAAAACAACCTGTATCGTGACTCATCGGACTAGGCCACATGTTTCCAGTCCAGGGTACAGTTAGCAACCTCGTGAGCCTAAGTGAGGCGTTGTGCCCGGTGTCGTGCTATTAACAGGTGTGCTCTGGTGGGTCTTCTACTTCTATATCCAATGGAAGCTAATACACATTGCACAGATCTGCTAAATACACGTCACACCTCCTGCATCGACTGTGGCTATGATTTGAACAAGTGTTCCTGCTTTGTTAGCACGGACTATTCTACCTAATCACCGCTGGTCATTATCATCAAGTAACTTTGGGTGGCTACTGTGTTGTCCATGGTGGATTGTTAGACCTTTTATTTTGATATTCCCTGTACACATGTGACATCCAAGGAATATTGAAAGTCTCCACAACTTCTGAAATTGAATGTCCCATCCTTCTGGCACCCACAGCTATGCCCCCCTTGAACTCTGATAACTTGCATCGCCTTGCCATGAGCATGTAAACAACAGTCAATCCAAACGACACGACCACTTGTTCACAACTGAGACTGATTTAGGCAGTATAACATCATTCTGCAGCGGTGGCACCACGAGTCATTCACTTGCATAGTGTTATCCCACGACTTTGTAATTTTAGTGAAATTCACATTTTGGGATGTGTTGACTATTTTATTTATGAAATACTGTAAATAAAAGTTATCTTGAAGATGGATATGTAATAAAACCTTCTCGTGAAAAAAAAACACTTACCAGGAGTTGTGCATTAAATGGAATAGCATTCATGAATAATGGCTGATCAGATAAGACAGTAAGTTTCTTTATGCTGTATTTGCCTTTTATTTATTTCTGTTGTAATAAATGCTACCATATTGCAGTACAGTGATGTATGTGTAAATAAAACATAATTGTAACTTCGACATTTTCTAACAATCTGTAAATGCTTATTTATCATGTTAAATGTCCAACTTAACTTAGTTATGCTGTTGTAATACTATTTACTTTATCTCATTGTGTGAAAAAACTGAACAGATTATTTCGGAAGTATCAATGGAATTGATGAGTGGTAAAATCAAAGCAACCCATCCATGTGCGAGAATGGAAAATTGTTATGGTTTTAAGAGGTAGACTCTCTTTCTTGTACAAGGTAATTTTCACCAAATATTGTATCCAAGTTTAAGCTAATCCACACAAAAGTATCAAAGTACATGTGCAAACAATGGTGTGTGATATTTATGTTAAACTTTTTTAAATAAAGCTAAAATTCAGCTAGTATTTTTCATATAATTTGCAGTTAACTTCTGTACTGGAAACACTTTGCTCAAACTCCCAAAGTAATATCCAGACTGCTACTGGATGATATGTTTCATATAAGTTAAACCAAATTTCATGTATTATAAATTAGTGTTACACAGTTTTGTGTTGTGCTTTCGAGTTTTGCACGTAGCTACAAGATCCTAGTAGTTAATGCTTTCAACAAACAGAGAAGTAGCATGAACTTGGCTTTATATTTTTTTGTTGATACATTACACACTCTTATCCTTGGTTCAGTTTTACATTTCACCTTTTCCATGTGCCCTTGTAAATTTCATTTAACATTAAAGAATTACATTATTAAAATTAAACTTTTACAATTTCTTTTTTTAATTTGTTATTCAGTATTTTGTTTTCCATGTTAAGTCCAAACATATTTATATTTTGAAGACCTTTATTTGCCCATTACTAAATGTCCATCACTTTAATTTTAAGTTTCTCTTTCCTTGAAAGTCCAGTGAATCATCTTTCAGGCAGGCTTTTTGTAGGCAGAATAGTGCAAAAAAAAATGATAGGGAAGAATAGAAATTTAAGTAACACATCACAATCCAATGGAATCACAACACAATCATTGATAGTTCAAAATTTTATTGTTCAGAATGAATTTTGTTGTTTTTTGAATTTTTGTTCGTTTAAATGGGTGACAAAATTAATCAATAAAAGTAGATTGTGTTGAAATGTGAATTGAAAAAATTATAAATTATTATTTGTCCATGTCCTATGAAAAGACACATTATATATTTATAATACTGTAAAAATCCCTGTAGAAGTTTGTGAAGGGACTGAAAAGTTTAGCCTTGTTAACTAGGAAAGATTAAAGTGTGTCTAATTACATTGTTGTATTGACTAGGTGCAAAATTATTTATACGTATTAAGCAGAAAATCTTTATAAAAGTGTTACTGTAATTCACAGTTAACTTATGCAGCTAGTCCTTGGCAAAAACTTCACACACAAAAGTTACAACACAATGTCAAAAAACAAACAACTAATGGCCAACCCTTCAGGCACAAAAATAGAATACAATACTCGTCAAATAATTGTGCTAGGTTGTCCTACTGCACACACATAAAATATAAGAAGGCATTCATGCCTCTCCAGACCTCAATGTTAGAGCTGCCCAAATCTCTTCACTCTTCATGTCATTCATGTCTCATCAATATTAATAATTTTTTAGAATTGGCAGAAAAATATTTACAAAGAAATAATAAGAACCAAACTTGTGGTTGTGCATTAGGAAATATATTCTCAAATTTATACTTGTCATTAAAACATTTTTAACAATCTGAACAACAGTTATAAAACAATATACTGTTAGCAAATAACTGACTACACAATATTGATACCAAGAAATACAACATTAACATTTGTATTGTCTGTAATAAAAGCAATTTTTGAAATACTTCAATAAGATCAGAAAAAAAGATAGTAAAACTTCTCTTAAATATACCATAATTAAACTTCAGTATAAAAGGTAGGGGCAGCAGTGGCTAGGGCGCTCGCCTCCCACCACGGTGATCCAGGTTTGATACCTGGCGGATTCAACTACGGATTTTCGCATGTGGGAATCGTGCTGGACGATGCCACTTGCCGATGGGTTTTCTCTGGGTACTCCTGTTTCCCCTGCCCTTGTATTCCAGTGCCGCTCCATCCTAGGGTCTCATTTCATGTTATGTTTGGGGGATGACTGGCACCTACGGGTCCCAGTTGGAAAGCCCGTCACTCGGTGAGTGTAGCCTCGCCCTGGGTTTACTCCCCACTCAATTTGGTTTTTTTTTAGTATAAAATGTACCTAAATTAACAGCTCATAGCTAGTTAAAAAATTTTACAAAGGGTACCATTGCACAGCAGGTATTAAATAATAAGTACAATAATATACCTACTTGAAACAATTTATTAAAAAGATGTCCCTAAAATTTTGTTTAATATTGATGTGATATTCAAGTTTCGAACTCAAAGCTTAAGGCTATATATATTAGATATATTTCATTAATGATTAAATTTTTAAAATTAATTAAAAAATTAATTCAGATGACAGTCTTTGCTGTATGTAGACATTGTCTAGTGCACAGTTGCAGTTAAGTAACACGCAGAAAAAAAATACAGTCAAATTTGCATAAGATGTTTTCATGAGACCAAATAGTAAGCACTTCTTAGCTGGAAAAAGGTCTTACCAGGGGAAATTAAAGAATCCTCTAGGTTTTTGGTGTACAAATAAGCATTGATATATTTTCAAAGTAAATGCTTTATGATGAAAAAGATAGTCCTATGACACAGTTATAAATAAGCTTTTGTAAAGTAATTATGTGCATAAACATCACCACAATAAATGCTGGCATTTGCATGTATTTCATCATGTGTAGCTAGAATAATGTTGAGTAGCATTCCTAACTCCTTTGCTACGACTACTTACCTTGGAATTGAAATAAACTTGATGTATACAGTAGAACTGTGCTATAACAACTGACAATGGTGAAATAATCACATTGTTATAACTGAAATTCATTCTGCATCATCATTTCCTGCAGTGTTATCGTACTCACATCATGGGCAACCCGTGTTTTCTGAATTCATTTTAAATGCATGAAAGCTGACAAATTGACTTTTAAATACAATGTAGCACATCTGACAGTAGCTTTTTTTGATGTGATTACTATTCACATAAAGTTTATTGAAAAAGCTATAAACACTGATATAGTTAAGTTAAAGGACTTTTTATTTGCCGTTTCTAATCTGTAAATGCATGTAACAAATACTAAAAATACTTTATTCAAAAGTGCTCACTTTACCGTGAACAGTCTCTAGCAACAAGAATTTATAGTTATTATCCTAGATCAATGCAAGTTCCTGCAAACTCCTCAGGCTTTGATATTTTTAAATATTTATTTAATCAAAAATGTTTATTTCTTCAGTATTATTCAAAAGAAAATCGAATTAATATCACAAGAACTAAAACTGTTGTAAATACAATTTCAAACACAGTATTGTAAGTTTTAGCAGCACTATAAGGAATTTCGCTTACATTTAAATAGTAGTCCTTCAAAATGATATATGGTACATGCTTGGAGTGTGAATGGGTTAATTTCTCACTCGTCTCAAGTAGACTGCTGTATGTCAACAGTAGACTGCTGTATGTCAACAATAATGGCCATGGTCATTATCTATGTAAACTTTAAAGAGAGACTAAAAATCTGTTTGCAAACTTGCTATAAAATATGTTTGTGTACCATACAGTGCACCGTACCATTCCAAGCAAGTAGGTAGATAGCTACAGATGTATTCTGTGAATTGCGGTATATGAAATTATTACTGAGGAAAGGTAATTTGTGATGAAACACTGTATGATGAAGTTTATTAGCATAGACTAGTGGAAATACTTCAGTGTGATCTGAACATTGCTTAATTTCAGTGGTAATCAAACACTTTACAAATAACTTTTTTTTTTTAGTATGGGGGAAGGTTACTCTAATCATGTTGACAAAATGTATAGTACTGATGGAACAGATCACATTCTGGGTCTAGGTAATTACATAAATTTAAGAACCAACAGCAGTGACATAAGAGTTCAGCAGATAATGGTACAGTTTCCATGAGGAGACTTGACACTGCCTCTTTGAAATTTTGAGTAAATGAGGAGTGGAGTGGAGTGAAGTTGTATAAAACAGTTACCTATTATTCTGTCTGTGTTGTGGAGGGACATATAGAATGGTAACTGCCAAACTTTTCTACATTCCTTCTAGGGTCAGAGCTGAGACCCACACACTACTATCACTTTGAAGCTCTGAAAAGTTTTTTAAAATAAAGAAATGTGTGCGCATGTGTTTTAGGGCCCTTAATACAAGTAGACTGGAACTTTCCTGTTTAGATAACATGTTAAAATGTTTTACGTTAAATACTGGGTTCAACGGAGAACAAAATTCAAAATAAGCTGTATCAAAAACTAAACAGTTGAAATAATTTATGTAGTTTTTTCAGTTCCTCATTATTGGGTTAAAGGTACTGTTACATGTGTCACTGGTCTGCACTGCTGACCTTGGCCCGCCTGGCGTGAGCGAGTGAAGAGGAGGACAGTCGTTATGTGATAGCGGCTGTGGCATATTGGTTAAAGAAAGCGAGTGACACTTAAATCATTTTTTCACTCATGCTTCTTACACTGGTAGTATTGATTTCTGCATTTATCTGAAGAATGCTCTGAATTACTGACCTCGTTCTCTCAGTGGCACTCTGGGTGCGTTGAACCTTCGAGATGGTGAGAGGAACACTATAAATATTGTGGCAGGCATCCGGGCCAGGAGTTGAGTTGCATTGGAGTTGATGAATGAATGAGTGGCTGAGTTCCGAGCGATAGATGATGAGCAGCGGGAAAAGTGACCAGTGGAAGAGGAGTCTGCTACTGCTGGTATCAAGCAGTGGAGAGTGCGGCTGGCAGGCTGGGCTATTGCACTAAATGTGCTAGTGAAAGACATTATAAATGATGGCAACAGATAGACTGGACACATGTTGAAATGAGTATGAGTTAATTGACTGTAATCAACACACACACTTAAGAAGACACAACTCGGATACACCCCTCAGGCAGTATTCATGTATAGGCTGTTCACTTTAAAATTGGCACTTTTGAAAGCCCTGCTTAAGATCTACTTGTATGCACTATATGTAATCTTCCGCCTTGTGTAAAATTAACATTGTCATGGGCCTCATCACATTAATGCATCGGTCAAGTGAAACTGTGAAATTATTAGGAAAGTAAAATTTTTATAAATCTGCTAAATTTTACACACTGGTGCATTAAAAATACAGAAAGCGAAATAAATAATTTTATCAGAACTATTTACCTAACACTTTTTATTTTATGTTAAGGTATGGAACTACATTTAATCTATTGTTACCAGTGCGCCCGTTGAAGTATATGCAAGCAAGGGCAGTGTTTTTTTCTGAGGTTGATTTCAAACGTGCTCACTTTATCGTGAACAGTCTTTAACAGTAGTTTCCTTTGGGTTTTCTTTATTGAGTTATATATTTTATATTTTTCTTCTGCCGAAAGGTACAGTATTCTTTAAAAAAAAAATAGAAATCTGCATTAGTTTCAAATTGCAGGATTTACTACACATGTTATGCAAAAAAAGATCAAATATTTCTGTGGGCTCACTTAGGCCTGTTATAAATTTTAAAGACTCTTTAACTCTTGAACTGGTAACCACACTTCTATGATTGTAACAGACTTATTGTAAGACAGCTTGTCAGATCAAATTTTTTGGCCATTTTTGTATTAATTACTCTATTTTATTATTTGTCAACATTCTTAAATGTTTCATCTCTGAAAAAAAATGTGTATTTAACAGTGGGAGTGTTGTGTGCAGAAAAGGCAGTGGAATGAAAATAGTTGGTACTGCTGCAATATACAGTTAGAAATGTTAACCGATGTACTCAAGTGTGTAGAGTGAAGCTAGCACAATTTCAGTGACTGGAATTTTCCTTCTACGTGTGTGTGTGTGTTTAACATTTGTGGTAATACTTTGAGAGTGATATTTTCAAAATTCACTTTAGTAATGTATGAGTATTTGGAGCGTGTAGGTAGTCTTTGTTTTTGTTCTGAATGTTGAGGGTCCATGTCTTGTGGTGTGGGAGTAGTGGTATGTGTGTGTAGCACGGAAACTTGTTGGTTTGTGTTGTGTGATGAGGCCTTCACCTTCAGGGCACGGACTCTGAGAGCGAAGTGACGGAGGTTGAGGTACGCGTCGACCCTATGTTGTTCCTTTGTACACTGGATGATGCCAGCAGCGATGATGATGATGATGACGATGATGATGACGATGATTCGGCAGAATTCTCGAGCCAATCGTCTTGCCTCACGTCGTAAGTGACTTCTCGACATTTCCTGCTCGTGCCCCATGTTCCTGCCGAGTAGTGCATGGGTAGACATTTTCCTGTCGTGCCGCATGTTGTGTGGAACTGTCTAACCAGTAGAAGACTGTTATCCGCAGTAGCTGTTTCCTTGCTAATTAGCTTAATTATTGGCTGCTTACTTTCAACTCTTAGTGCATTGCTCTTGGCCAGGCGTGTGACGAACTTGTGATGCAACTTTTGGTGTACTGCGATCACAGTAAATTTTCTACCCAAATTTTTCTCCTTTTCCTTGTATAAAAAATCTTTGAGCATGTAAGAAATCTCTTGAACAAGCAGATTTTACAATAAATTCCTAGCTAATGGAGTGTTAGGTGAAGTTGGATTAATGGTAGGTTGGTGTTAAAAATAACTCTTAGTGTTCATCTGTTCAGTAACTTGGTAAAGGGAATTAGTATATAAATGTGATATTCTTGTTCCACACTGGAGACGGTGATTGATATACTATTACTGTACTGTCTGTGTGTTGGTATACTCCCACTTATTTTCTAAGGTGCATCATTGTGGTTACTATAGTTCATACATAAACTCAAATTGTCTTAAAATTACAAAAATTTTGATGTTTAAAGAGTGGTGGTAGAGGAAATGCACAAGTAAAAATTTAATCCTTTTAACAAAACATATTTCACAAACAGGAAACTTAGTGGGTGTAGACATACATTTTTTTGCCACAATCATCCAAGATGAAAGTAAACCACATTCTTAAAATTAATTTATATATTTTGAAAAAAATATAATTTGAATTTTAATATGACATAAGATAATTCAGTTTAAATAATAAATTGTATTAATGCTTGAATTTATGTATGTTCAGATGAGCATTGCAAATAAATAATGAACTTTCCCATTGTAGTGGCTTGAAAATAATGTATAAACATGTTTTTCTGATGGAGTATAACCACATTTGCAATAAATAAGCAGGCTTCTGTAATTATAGCTGCTGCTGCATCAGAGGGCGAGTTCTTCTCAAATGTTCCTTGAAAAGAACTGTTTCCTTGGTAAATTCACTAAAGCTTCCCCCAAGTAAGATGATGCAGTGGTAAAACAGTGGAGTTTAATTTGGGAGGAACTAGCTTCATTTCTTATTTTTGCCAACATAATTTTATTTTGTAATGTTTTTTAAATGGAGATGTCAATGATTCGTTAATACAAGTCGTGGCAAGTTCCTTTTTCTGTTCCAGAAAAATTGTTATATATCTAATGGCCTCCTGTCAAGATGTTCAAGCTATACATTTAAAAAAAATTTGTAATTTTTATTCTTGGTGAATTCTAAATAATTTGTATGTAGTACAAAGTACATAGTTTGGGAAATAATGCTATAACTGTCACATTAAATTATTATTTTTAGCTCATAAAAGTAAAAATTGGCATATTAGTTTCTACATATTTATATTTTTTAGCCTACTTCCCTTATGCTCATAAGATTAGGTGAAAATTTGTATGTATGTAATATATATCTCCCCATCCCCCCTCCTCACAAACTTTCTAACCTCTGAACAGTGTAATATTATTTTAAGAGTATGATGCCACTAATAATTAAGGACACAAGATTTTCATGAAAATAATTCCTGTAAAGTTGTACTTCAAACATTTTAACTCAGATCCACTTTCGCTATTGGATGTTTTCAACTGCTGCACTTCTTAGGTACATGCCTATGAATCACAGATGTTCAGTACCACAGTACCCTAATTCTCATTGGCCCAGTCAAACACCACACTGTCTTTGATGAAGGCACGCAGCCAATTATGGAAGGAAAACTGCAGGTGTGTAAGTAAGCTTATTGAAATCTAGCTTCCATGGAATTCTTTTTGTGAAAATTGGGTGACCCTACTGGTAATTGTCCTGAGACAATATTTCATAGCAGCACATCAATGTGTATGTACAATATTCGGCAAATGCAGAATTTTCAGTCTTGACGAGTGTAGACATATCATTCAGTATATATCATGTTTATGACAATGCAAAATGTGGTAATTATAAACACATGATTTGTATTCATGTAACATGGTTCTCATATTGCAGAGTTTGATATTTTCCATTACTGTAACGAAGTACACTTGTATGTGCATTTTGCGTGAGTGTTATATCTTGCCAATTTCTTTTCAATAATGCATTAAATTTTTTTGGAGTTACAATACTAACAAAACAGATGCTTTTTGAGACATAACTTTTTCCTTGCTCAATAAATTTCTTGAGAATGATTGCCAAAATTCATTACAAAATGAAACTTCAACATGCCAGTTATGTGCAAATTGGAAAATAGCGAGCATGGGTTGTAGGAGACACTAAGACAAGACTTTTTGTCAAGGAACATGTGCCCACAAATGCCCTCCTGCAACCATATAGGCACAAAAAAGTGCACAAATTTGAATTTTTCCAGCTGGCGGCTAGCGCAATTGACTGGCTGGGTGGGCTGTTCGCATCAATGTCGACCAGGTGGAGGTGGGGCGGGTAGGGAAGTGATAGCATGGCACTGCTTGGTACAGACTAGTTTTGGTAAATGTGAATGTATACAAAGGTGCCAAACAACAACAAATGTGTAATTACCGTTGCAACATATAGACTTTATTGTTGACATTGCAATATCAGACATGCCAAATACTACAGATTTACGTAGTTTGTACCATTTACCTGGTCTTGCTACAGAATTACAGATGTTAATTAAAGTAGGTAATAGTGAGTTTTACATTTTTAGTTTTACAAAAAAAAATACCTGCATGTGTGTTTTCTTAAGTATACTTACGATAGCAACTTTCGAAATCAGATTCTTGGCAGTGCCCAAAATTCGAAATAGTGCAATTTTGTGTGTTTGCGTGGAATAAATCAATAATTGGCAAAATTGGTAAATAAATGCAATAAAACCAGGTGTGGTAGTGAAAATGTATTTAGTTCAAGAAATTGATCACAGTCTAATAGATTTTGACAAGCAGGATTCAAGAGTATCGAGCGAGATGTCGAGAGTTGAGATATTAAAATGGCATGTTGTGCTTATGTTATGTGATGCCATCCATTTGTTGAAGAATGTATTTAAAATGGTTATTGTGGATTCTGATAGGGCACCGAAAGTTTTACAATGTGACTTGTAAAACATGTTTTATATATATATATAATGATACACAGAATATACTTGTTATAAGCAGAAATGGCAGTAATTTTGCATTTAATCAAATTCAATGAACAACGTATAATCTTATGTAAATAGCAAGTTATCATTACCAGCAGCAAAAAACATCAAAATAGAAGAGGACGAAAATTACGCGACTTCGTATTGAGCTTTATGTTTGGCTAACAATTGAATTCCTTCAAAGCAGGCCTAGTTAAATAATTTGAAACTACTTTCTTTTATCACATGGTTAGTACCATCAAAATTTGTTTAAAATGTATCTTGGTATCATTTGTTTTGCAAAATGTGCAACAAGGTTGGTTCCTGCCACATGTAAATGGAAAAAAAAAAAAAATGTTTCCTTATTGAAAATTTGGATAGATTATGTTGCTTTCAAAAGTGAAAAAGCAGATCAAACAATAAATGCCAAAACATTTGATTTCATTTTGGATATTAAGAACATTAGGTCATGTACTTAGTTGAAAGTAGCTTGTCTTTTATTGATTTTTGCTGAAATGGAATTTCTAACCTTCTTAACTATGCTATGTGCAAAATATGTACTCAATTTCTGCAGTCCGAGAAAGTTATCGGAAAGGGTAGTATTCAAATGAGATAGCTTACTTCAACAAAACTACAAGTTAACTACAAATGCATGTGGCCCATAGATCATCACTGTCTGGGGCCTGTAGCAAACCAAACAGGCTGTTATTATAGACTATTTGTACCAATTAAAAAATAATTGAGAATTGTGTGTCGATGATTAAAACCACAGCTGTAGTGAATGAGAATAAACATTCATTCAAGTTTAGATTTACTGTTTTTCTACCGCAGTAAATTTGTGTGTGTGATTTTGCTGAGAATGGCGAGATGAATACAGTCACTACTGAATGAAAATGAATGCCAACTACTGATTTTAATACAAAATACTACTGATAGCTTTGGCAAATGGTTGAAACCTCTGTAGTTCACAAGACCCGGCTTCATAAGATATGTTTAAAATGATGACCAGCAACCTCGATGCAGGCTTGATACAGATGCACCATTTTTTGTCATACCCTGTCACACATTCCCGGTGTGTTTCACACCTGTTTACATGCTGCCGTTATTCTTGCAGGTAATACTTGGCTGTCTTCACAGGTGTCACATAAACAAGGCTTTTTACATGGCCTCACAGAAAAAAAGTACATAGCAGTTAAATATAGTGACCTGGGGTGCCAAGCAACCGGAACATGGTGCCCTACCCATTGCCTGGGGAAGTTGTCAAAATGTTCGTGCATGTCACATACCAGGGTGCTGTTGTGCAGAAACAACATCCTTTCGTGGACAACAAATGTGATGTCTTCCAACAAGATGGGCAAGATGTTGTGCAAAAAGTCTAGGTTAGCACCGCCATTTAGGTGTGGGAGCAGAAAGTGGGATCAAATCAGGTGGTCTTGAACAATTCCCGGATACACATTAAGAACCTTTGCTGATGTGCCCTGAGGTATCCACATGCTTGGAAAAATCAGCTAGACCCGTTGCCTGCACTTTCTGATGGTGGTATGGGTGTAGTTGCTGTTCGTGAAGCACCTACCAGACAGAATTTCTTATGCCCATGTTGTGCGCATTGTCATGGGTGCTGGTTGAAAGCTTATCTGCGACATAGTTTAGGACATCCTCTGCAAACAGTGGTGTTCGCACTGACCTTCTGGCACCAGCATCAGGGTTCCTCATCTTCAAACTTCCAGTGTCACATAATTACTGGATAACAGCTGTAAACATGTTCCTATGTGGCACACACCTGTTTGGAAATAGTTCTGAATAGATACGGACCACGGCATGAGCATTACCCCTAGTCTCACCGTACACCAGATGCATGTCCGCTAGTTTTGCAGTTTCCATTATAACACCTAACACCCCCCACAACATAGAAACCGTATAATACACCGCTGTTTTTACCTGTTACAATGCACTGGACAAATGTACTTCGTAACGTCAACACAGAACGCAATTGAACTACCACTGTCAGTTACTGTTGCTAGGTTGTTTATCTGCGAAGTTCCCTTCCCTACCTTCATCCTCCCCCCTTGCTGGCCATGCCCAGGCTTCAACGATCTCATATTCAAGCCACGGGGCTGTGCTGACTCGCATGTGTAATTCAAATTTTTGCGTTTCTTTTTGCTTCTGAAATTTTGCAGGGGGGGCATTTGCAGACACGTTTCTTGAGAAAATGTCTTGTGTTAGTGTCCCCTACAACCCAATCAAGTCTGGCCAAATAATTCCCGAACACTTGGTATATGCCAACAGATAATTTTATACATTATTAAAAATAATTGCCAAATGTTTATTGTAATGAAAATTTGGCAGACCAATTTTGCCGCTCTTGCCTGCATGCTGATTATGAACACCATGCAGTGCACTGTTTCCTACTAACATTAATGAACTGTCTTTCCAGTGAAATTTTAGTGTGATCACAGAACCCAGCACACTGTGGTAAGTCACATTTAATGAACGTAGAAAGAATATTGGATCAAATAGGAAACCACTAATTTGCATTCCAACTAAACGTGTGGTTTCTGAGGTAACATTCAGGATTAGTAGATACTACCAAGGTGTAATTTTTATATTGAATTTTTCTTGCTACTTATTAACATGTTGGTCACTTTCTTTCAATTTGTATGTGGAGGGGGGGGCGGTAAGTGTTACACAGTTGTAAATATTAGGATGTTGCCAATCCCTGTTTAATGTATGGAGAGTTGTACTTTCTATAACACAGAAAATACAACAAATTTTTGAGTTAAATTAGTGTACACAATTGTCAAAAAATTTCAATAACCTTATTGTAATATACTTCTAATTTAAGATAAAAATTTAGGTGTTTATATCTGGGATCATGGGTAAAGGTCATAACTAGCAGTGTTCTCAAACTCCCAACATCTACTTGTGAGTTTGTTGCTCTTCTGCAGAATATATAGTTTATTCCCTTCCTTATTATTCTTAATTTGCTTTCTTGTTAGTCCACATTCTCTTGTGTGGAAATGTAGAGTGGCAGGGGCAAGGGAGGCAGGACTATGCTTTTTACCTTCTCACTCAATGGTTAGCAAATACATTGTTACACTAAAATGTGTGGTCCATTTAAGAATGTATGTTGACAGCATTAAAGCTTAGCATTTGAAACCTCTACTATGTAAATGAGATGTTTGGGTATTTCTGCATGCAATGTGGAAATTATTTTTTATTGTTGAGGTTAAGAATATTATTCCAAATGTAATAAAATAGACGATTCTCACATTTGTAAGATAAATAAAATTGGTGAGCTTGGACTGTTCTGGTTTGTTGCTGGGTCATTGCATTACCAGAGGTTTTACCAACTGGCAAAACCGGGAATACCAGGAAACAATCAGGAATTTGACTAAACTGGGTATAAACCAGGGAAAAACCTGGAATTTCTAGATAATTCCAGGAATTTTGTGTAGCATATGTGAGTAGTGGGTGAGCAGTTCTTCATCCCTAAACACCCTTTCCCCTTCTGAAACCTTACCCTTTATCAATCACCGTAAAACTCTTCTACCCCTACCTCTTCCCTTGCAACTGCTAATGAGACTTTACCAGGGAGATTAGAAAGTCAATCGAAAATGCTGGCTTGCATGTTGCAAAAAACTGGTATGTCAGTCTACATTCGCACAACAAAACAAGCCAAGCCAATTTTTTTTTCCGTATTTTCAATTGGAGGTGAGGCTCCAACTTTTTTTTATCAATCATAAAATCGTGGTATTTTTGCATATAAAAATGCATAAATTATGTTGGTACATATGTAATTGGAGACCCTGACAACTAATGTGTACAATAAATTGGTGTGTCTAAAATTGCTGTTCACTCGTCACCTTCTGCCCTTCCTTCAAGACAAACTGTACCGTTTGTCTATGCAAATACAGGATTCCCACAATCTTTGAAAGTCCTTCAAATGAATTAAAGAAATTAAGTGTCCTTTTTGAAACAATTTTTGGTTGCTTAAAAGGCAAATCAAAAGCAGTGTTCACTTTTTTATAAATGAAATTTTGCACTTTCATTTGGTTTTTTGCACAAGTATTTGTAATTGGCATAATAACCACATATTTTTATTTTTAACATTACTTTGATGAAGCATCATTCCAGTGATTGGGTCTTTTTTCCCTTCCTCTCTCCTATTCCCATATTTATGTTCTCTGAACCATGTGATTTATGTGGCTGTTCATTCTAAAGATGGGACACACATGGCAGTAGTGTGGAAATTTTTTGTTTCGTGGAGTATGCAGATGTGCATTATAAGGGTGTTTGAAGTATATTGTGCAATTTATTAATCTTATATAACATATGAAATCAAATATTGGAAAATTTTGTGTCCAACTTAAAAATACAGTGCTGCTTTGACAGAAAAATTGTAACCCTGGCCCCTTGTGGGATATTCTGTCCAATCACAGTGTATCCTGTAGAATTCTTATGTTAAAAAACATTTTGTGGGTTGCAAAATCAATATGTTGATTAGTGTTTTATTTGCAAGGATTTACTCAAACATATGTGAAAAATAACTGGGATAATAAATGTTATTTTGTGGGTGCAATATTCAGATAAATAACTTATTTCCTCATCTCACTCTGGCAGAAAGCCAGTTATTTTTCGGGTTTATGTTATGTTTAGTTTTGTAATCAGTGGATTTCAGGTCTTTTAGTTTTATTTATTAGCATCTTCTGTATATGTGTAATGTGTTTACAGTATACAGTTATTAATTTGGGAGATATTTGTGTCATAAGTTTTACACTGTTAATCAGTAGTATTTATAAATCAGCAAAAATGACTAGGATTGTAATGTGTGCAGAGGGATAATAATATCTTGCAATATTTAACTGAAATAAAATGACATGTCATTTAAAAGTGTTTAAGCATACCATTTTCCATGGTAGTTATTTTTAGTAATTTGTCAATAATTTAATGATTTATTAAATATTGTTGCTCTTCTCTCCTATGACTGTCTGGGAAGACAAAGGGAGTGTATTTGCCCACACAAGTGCTTTGACCCAGTGATGACAAAATTGTTGGCAGCACCAATGGGGATTCTCAAATAGTCTGTTGCTCTGCAGTTCTAAACTTAGTTGCATTTGTTACACATACCTGAAATCTTGGTTTTCATGTGGTGGCAGGGCAGACATTTATCTTTATGTATAGGCCTATCATGAAGTTTCAAATTCCCTACAAAATCTCAGAACAATTGTAAAAAATCTCCAGGAATACTGGGATAAAAACCGGGAATTTTTGGACCGTGGTTTGGTACATACCCTGATTACACAAGTTCAAAGAGGACGTACAGCAGAGAAAAACATTGTGGTTTAGCAAGTCTAGTACACTTTTTCAGAACAGTTTGTGTGCTTTTTGTTTGAAAAATTTCATGCTGGTGACCAATGTCTCAAGTATATAATGCAATTTAAGGGTGGACAACAATGCTCTAAAGGCATGTGGGGTGACAAATGCACTTAACACCATAAAAGAACATGCCCAATTGTTCATTTTCCAGTTCAGCTACTACTACTGACTTGGTGGCAGATAAGGAATTGAGCAAACTGGACAACTGGTGAAGCATTACAAACTCCAATGGTTGGGCATCTGTATTATCCTGTTTGTTACCACAAGGACTCCTTACTCAATCATTTTATAATGTGTAATAAGCGGATCCTGTAAGATGGGCAGTGATTGAGTGTTGTTAAAATTTCCAAAACGCTATCCAGGACTGAAGTTGATGCCACATAATATTTTGCTGTCATGGTTGTGGACAACACTAAATGTTGCACCATTGTCAGTTCTTTGCTCCTGGTGAAACCATTACCTCTGTCTCATACCATGTGAAAAGTGACAAAGTAACAGCAGGTTGGTAAAAGGAGACTGTCTTGTCAGTAAGACAGGTCCTCTGCTCTTGACAAGCAATGGCAAATCCCATGTGGGAAAAATGATAAACTGCAGCAAGTGACGCAAGTTTTGAAGTAATCTTGCACCCTCAATATTTCCTGGGCATTTTAACATAGTGAATCCAAATTAATTCTTGAGAGATAAGTGCTAAAAAAATTGGGATAGTGCAGTAAGTGCCATCCAGGACTTCCTTGCCTCATGGGAGCAGTGTTTCCTTAGAGACAAGATTGAGAACCGTGTGAATCATTGGCAGAGAGACCAATGCAGACTGACTGTTTGGAATGGTGCACATACTAAATTGATTATTCCAAAACTGGGTAGTTGCATGAGGTATGAATATTGTTTCCTTAACAACATGGTATGTTAATTTCAAGTTTGCAGTAAAATATGTTAACACATACAATAATCAAAAGAATTTATATTGCAGTTCACCTTAAAATTCTGAAAATGACAAGCTGCAACTAAGGGTGAAATGTCATCTGCTCGAGGACCTTGTACAATTTAAAATGGCGGTGAAAAAAAAAACAGTAAAACCAATCCTAGATAACACTGAACCTTAAGTTATGTGTGAGTTTTCCCAAGTTTGCATCAAACTGGGATCAAACCAAAAAAACAGCTTTGTATCCAACACAATTGTTTTTGACTAAAAAGAACTTTTGCAATTCATCATTACTTGCTGCTGTTGTAACCTCATACATACTCTGTAGAAATTATATTATGACAGTGGTAAATGAGTTTAGCAACACAGAAAGTTGATCTCCTTGTTTAATATCAGCATCCATTTATTTTGAGTAAAAATTGTTATTATGGATAAGGCTGAGCGTGAAAAAGTGCTAAAGACAGGTTTTTTCAAAAGCTTTAATTTTTGAGTTGCGATATTGCTTCTCCTAGATTTACTAAATGTTGGTGAGGTAAGTCTCCGGCCGGGAATTGTAGACTGACTGCGTCTTCACCATTGTCAGCCAGATTACTTTTAGTGCACAGTTTGTTAGGTGGTGTACTTGTTCAATTAAAAATTCCTACATACTGCACTGCAAAAACTTGAAAATAATTTCTAAATAGTTAATGTAATTTTTGAAATATCACACTTTTTTTTGTAATGTCAAAGTAATGTTTATTTGGCCTATATTGTAAGGTTAACTTGGGTGACATTGTGTGTTTATTGCTGCATCTATATGAACTGCGGCATATGTATCACCATTTGCTCTTTCATTGAAGTTAAGACTTTAAATGTCATAAAAAAAGTTGTATGTTATTTCTGCTTGAGCAAAGTTTTTTACTGCTCCATGAAAACAATATGCAATTAAAAATGACACACTCGTGAGGAAAATCGCAAAACAGCGCAGTCTCACAAAAGAAAAACTAAAAAACTAAATTCCCCCACCCGGTGCTATACCCTCCTTTACCCACCTTTTCTTCTCAGAATAAAATTAATATAACTCCAGTCAAATTATTTGTACATTCCAAAAATTAAACGGGAAGTAATGCCCAGAGGTGGACAAAATTCCTAGCATGGAAGAATTTCTCCAGAACATGAAAATTTAGATCAAAATTTCCCCAAAAATATATATAACCATATTTTTTTATAACAAATCCTTTATGATGTTGATGAACATAACACTAATACATTACAATTTGCAGTAAATAGTTGGACATGCACACCTTGCAGTTTAGGTAATTTAGAAACAAGATATTGGCATTAAAAATTTTACCCCCCTGCAAATCGAAATGAAACTCATTATTTAATAAAGAAACTTACCTTATAATACGTTAATAATACACAAAAACAGAACTTCAGAAAATTTCTGGATCCTTACGCTCCCACTAACAACCTACTACATAGGAATGGCAAGTTCTGCGGCAGCGCCCCATAGGTTTAGCAATGCAGCATGCTAGGGTTCTTATCTCCGGAGTACATCTGGGTTCCAGCACTTCTGTTTAACGTGATATTTCCAATAGTACACAATGATCCCCAGTCATTCCAACCATATGAATCACTATTCTTCAGTGATTCACACTACAGGTTGTAGATGATTATCTCTTACAGCACCTGTCACAGCAGGCAGCCACAGGGGGGAGGGAACTGCATCTCACTCTCCCTTTCACTTCCTGTAGATGATTATCTCTCAGCAGGGTAGCTTTTCCCATCACCCTTCCTCGTTAAGTGCCAGTCTGTCAGTTTAGTGCTTAGGAGGACAGGTATCCGCATCGGCCCAACACTAAAGATTTCCCCAGACTTAAAATATTTCCCACGAACCTGATTTGTGCATTTAGTCCACTTCTGCTTGCCAACCTAGCTATAATATCCTACATTGGTTACTAGACGTAAGTTAGTTAACATCAGTCTTTCAGTGCCTGCCATGACAGGAAACACAAGGAAAATGCAAGTGTGCATTGGACTCTTATCTAACATTTGTTTGTAAACTTTATCTTCACTGACAGATCACCTGAAGCGAAGGATACATTTTGGCTGTGCTACTTTTTTTTATAACTGTAGTAATATACCCCACTTACATGAAAGGACAGATGTAATTTTTACATATTTATTACACAACAAATGTCAGTAGGTAATTAATTAGATAGCCTATCACTTTGGAAATATCTGAGTTAAAATTTGTTACATTTAGAGGCTTTGCATGGAAATGGCATAAAAGTTAATGTCATTGTCCATTTTATACTTGGTGTGAGTATAGGTCTATGTACGTTCAGTAATAGCTTTACTTAAATGGTATACAGCCATTTTTTTGAGAATTTATTTACCACTGTAAAACATATTTGTCAATACTGTATGTAAAGTGGAAACTGCAGTATAATTCTGAGATCTATGTTCACATGTACTGGTAGGCTTTCTGTGAATATGGTAAACACTTGGTGAATATGTCAAACATTTAAAGAAATGAATGTGTGAAGGCCTACAACCACATATAATTTGCACACAGTGGTACTAAAGCATAAGCTATTACTAATGTATGTATGAGCTTAAAATTTTAGTTATCTATATGAATGAACTTCTTATGTATGTATTTGTAAAGAACATTTCAGCAATATAAAATCATAATAGATGCATAACTTTTTGGGGCTGCAGTAGTGTAATAGATAACTTGTCTCCCACCAAAGTGAACTGAATTCAACTCCCAGGGGTTCGCCTGGAATTTCACATGTGTGTGCTGTGGTGTACATTGCTGTTGGCTGACAGGTTTCGCCTGGGCTCTCCTATTTCTCCCACCCTTGCATTCCACAGCTGATCCATCATCATCTCATTTCACAGTCACCAGCGCTAAAGGCCCTGCTGTTAAGCGCCAATCAAATTCTCTCAACTTGGATTAGTTTTTACCACTCCGCACAAATTGTCATCCACAAGTCTCTTTTCCATAAAAAATTTAATTATATACTTTTAACATAAAAATGTTTTCTTTGAAAGAAAATGTACTGTTACTAATTTAGCAACATTTCTTGACCCAGTCTTCATGTTCCCAACTCCGACTGTAGTTGTGAGGCTTACTATTTTCAGATGCTTTACACACCATTATACATAACTGGATGTCTTTTCCTCATGACTCATATTTATTTTGAAATTGTTATAATTCCATTGATTATTAATGAATCCTAGAGAACTAGATTATGCATTTCTACAATATACATGGTTATGATTAAATCAAGATTTAAAAAATACACATTTGAGATTAATTAACTTTTATTTTCAGATTTTTTAAAATATTTCTTTTATTTATATATTTTTTTAAATTTTTAATAGTGATGTTGTTTCTTGCAAGTTATGTTGTGAAAATTAAAATGACATTGGGTAAAACATATTCGGAAGAGCTTCTGCATATAATCATGGCAATTTACCATATAAAAAACTCAAATTACAGTCTCGTGAAGTTGTTTTGCACGATGGGAATGGCGACTTCATATTTCCGTAGTTTGGGAACCTGTAAACTGTTTTTATTTTTTCTGGGGCTCTACAGTTTAGTTTTTTGCCATGATTAGCCTTACAGGCAGGCAAGACAGTCGTACACAGCCTGCAGCCATTGGGTTAGGCAATCTTGCATGCTTGCTCACATTATTGCGCACTGGATACACATAGCATTCCTTCTTTACTGCATGCCTTGTCTGTACTCCGCATGGTAACTGTCCCATCACACACAGTTCTGCTGTTGTTTGCTCTTGGGGTTACATTGCACACCAGTAAAACTGACTTGTACTGTTACTAAATAATAATGCATGCGCTGAGTATTGGACACTGGTTTTATTGGTCATAGCTGCCAAGTAATACATAACACAACACTAAACTTGATCAGAATTACAAGGCCCTTCAAGCATGTGAAAATAAACCCTTGGAATTACACAGAGTTTAAGTCCTGCTTGATCTCCATTGGCCAGGATACCGATGTATTGGAAACAGCAGCCGGCCTGTGCTCTATATCACCTTGTGCCCAACCAGGGGCACCATGGCTCTGGTGTAAGAACTAAATGAGTCAGCGAGGGCACTCGTGGGGAAGACAGAAAAAGGTTCTGGAATTAAATTACAATGAAGACGGAAACAGATCAGTTCAGCAAACTCAAGATGCAGGCCCACACTGATTGCACATCCACCCCTTCCTGCCGCTGTTCCCAGACAGGCAATGTGACAGCTGGAAGGCAACAACCTATCCAGGTATCCCTCCGACCATTACACAACACTTTCACCAAAAACAAAACTGACACAATGAAATGTTAATTCTTTTACATGAAATGTTCCCAAAACAAAGTAGTCCTTTTCTTGTGTGAAAGCATCATTCCAAAAATTGAAGTACTGTATACACTTTTTTTTTAACAGAAAAGGAATAGAAAAAATAAGGGGTCATCTACAATTCTTCTGGGTAGTCTTCAATTTAAACCCTAGGCACAAATACCATAAATGTGTGACACTGCTAGAACAGTTGTATGTATTTTTGTAGTGGGAGACTGTACCTGTCAACTTTGATGAAGGTCCCCTTATCTGATGTCACCTAGCCCATTCCTAAAGAGGAAGCACAGGGAAGCGCTTTGCTGGGAAGCAAAATGGCTTAAGTCACAATTATATAACACCCACAAAAGTTTTACACTGTAAGAAAGTTGCTGCTGCCATATAGTCAGGTTACACACGCAGATTTCATTTTGATTAGCTTTTCTTTAAAAGTAAATAAAACATATCATATTAGTCATATAATAGCATTTCTTCTTGAAGCGTTTGTCATAAATTCATGCAAAAATACTTTTAACCTAATTAATATTTTCAGCACTTCACAGGGGTAGTCTTGAATTCAGGTTTAAATATTTTTTTTTGGTAAGGGGTCATCTTAGATTCAGGGTTATATTCCTTTTGGTTAAATACGGTACTTTGAATTGTCTTGGCACAGAATGCTGAGATTGTCACAGTCTTGAGGGGTTCGAGAGTACATGTGACATCATGGGACAGTCTGAGACCATAATACAAGCCTGCGATGTCACGTTTTCTGCAGTGCACTTTGAACACTCATATGATCATTGAGGGTTTTCTCCATGAGATACTGGGTAACTGCCAGGACTGGGCTAAAATTCAGGGGAGGAGATGTGATGTCGTACCTCTCCCTTTGGAGATCTCTGGTTTTCTGGTATCGGAAAGGGATTCTGGTTGGAGTCTGGGCCCACACCAACCTGGTGCAAGAGTCCTAACATGAACTGGGTGGCCTTCTTAGTCGGTTGGTGTGTCTGGTGCTACCTGGCTCTGCTCTGACTAGCTATCGACTACAGCGGTCAAAGTGCAGGCCAAAGCCATCTGTCATGAAGTTCTATTTGATGTGGACTCCAAAGTCTATGTGATGGCTCTGATGGCATGTTAGAAGGGTGTCTTAGCCAAGCAGGAGCATGGCTGTGTTGGAGAAACGTTGTTTTGTTGCGCTCTTGACACATCGTGGAACTTGCACACTTAAATCTTCTCTTTCAAGAAATGACCTGGCTCTGACTCTATTGGGGACAGGTGTCGGCTGAGGTTACCTCTGAAACTCTGGGTTGAAGCGGCAGCATGGCATCGGTTGGAAGTCAGGTGCTGTAAATTGTGGAATGGCGGGATTCGCTGTAGAACTTTTATAGGTAGATAGTGCTCTAGTGATGCAGGCTTCCCATGCATGAGACTAGGTGGTCAGAAGGAGGTGACCTGAGCAGAGACGTGATGCAGCACTGGCTGAATGGCATGGAAGTGCCATTGTTGGCATGATCAGAGTCCTGGGGGTCTGCAATCAGACAGTCGCCACAAGCATCCCTAGCGCTGACATAGGTGCTTGACTGCAGCTGTTCATGGCAGTGGCGACTCCCCGCTTCTGAAATGTTGACGGGTTGTTGGAATTTGCGGTACCAGATTTGAAGAAAGGTTGGCTCAATTTGTATTGAGTTTTAAGGGTGCCATCTCATTTCAGCAGTTACTCTCTTCTCTAGGGGTGGGCCATTCGCCTGTGGGGCTGCCAGTGGATTCACCCCATGCTAATGAAGATGTATTGTTGAAGAAGCCATCCTGCATGCCCGCCTAAGGAGGATGTAGGACCTCTCATACGCCGCTAATTTCAGAGTGAGATTGTTATGGCCATATCAAATAGATAGAATGTACGTGCCCAACAACCATGTAATTTATGTGGTGCCGCAGTAGTGTGTAGAGGACCCAAAAGTTACGTAGCCTTGAAGTGGCCAGCAGTAAAATAAAACCACTGTTTTAAGTGTAGGCTTTAACTTAAAGAAAGATTTAAAACTGCCCAACGTCTAGGGTGCGATGGCAACCAATACTGCGCAAAATGGTATGCAGCCGATAAAGAAAATTACGTTATAATTACACTCCTGGTGCTTTTGTAAGGTTGCATCAACAACAAAATGACTATGGTGACCGCCCCTGGCAAACGCCAGACAGAAAGCAACTTTAAAAAAAAAAATGGCGGAGACCTGCCAAGAGCTCAGCACAAAAGCACGTGTGAGACACTGAAAAATTCAAAACTCGTATGACAAACAGAAAGTACACAAAAACATGGCCCTACATTACAAAGTAAAGGAACACTTATTAATTAGATTTAACAAATTGTGAGAATATAAAAAGATGTTGGCAACAAATATGTTATGTTGAATGATGTATTACTAAAAGATATTTGTGTGTGTCTGTCTCTCTTTCTCTCTCCCCCTCCCCCCTCCTTTTTCACCATTCCCCCCCAAGTTTGTTGTCTCAGTCCTTAATTTAAAAACACAACATTACAATCGAGAATTTGTTAAATAAATACACCCTCAAGATTTTACTAGATTAGGGTGGCGTCGGGTGCCTCGAGCTGGACAAGTCCACTTTCACCCCGGGGGGTAATTGATTCCAGAACAATGGAAACTTTATGTTCAGAACTTTTGAATAAAAATGTAAGGTGGCTGTGCACTAGTATAAATTTGGCTTACACGCCACACACTGCACACAAATGCACACACAGGGACGTAACATATGTAGAGGGGGCACACGAAGGGGTTTACTGGAACTCTGGAACCGTGGCCTCCTTGCTGCATACTAAATTATTGTAAACAATCAGGCAATTTTAAAGCACACTGTAAAAATTACAAAAAAGCAGAAAAACATAAGTATAATAAAATGTGAAATTGTTATTTTTCAGTGCCTGAGAACCTTTCAATTATATTTAACACACACATTATTGAGCATGTAACTACCAAAAGGCAGTTTTATGTAAAGCTGTAATTTCCAAGCATGTAACCTAATTTTCTATCAGAACATAGTGTATTTAATTTTAAGCCTTATACATAGAGATATTTTGTGAACAAGAATGTGATCACCAAAAGGTAAACCAGAAGTTGAACATCCTCTTGTATTCAAGTCCCACAGTAGTAGTATACTTGAAAGTTGCAGCATGCCAGTCTCATTTCCTCCACAGCACACACGGATTTCACTAACCTAACAGATCACTACTACAGAATTAAAATCTGTTTTCTATTCTCAAATTAACAATTTCAGCATAAATTAATGTACAGGAACTACATAAACGTATAAAATTTAAATGTAAAAATCTACTTGCACAAGAAGGTGAACAAAAAATAGAACAGTCACAAAATGATTTTAGCTAGGACACAAGTCCTTGCATGCAAGCTACTTGCAAACAAGTTAGCCAGCCATACGATGCAAGTTGACTTGAACAAGAAAGATGTACATCTTCTTGTACAAGAAAGTGAACAATTTGTAACATGCTTTAAAAATATTTTTATGTAGTAGATATTCAATTTCTTGAAAATTGTTTGCAAATGGATGTGTGGTTGTGTGTTCAGACCACAAGAGAATGTGATGCAGGAAACACCACCACCAACGCAGCAACCTCATCCGCCTCCACCAGTGCCGCCATCATCTGTTGAGAAAGAAACTAAGCCACATCGGTGTTCCATTTGTTTGCGTGGCTTTAATAATGAAATAGGACTTCAGAATCACCTATGGAGCCATTTGCCTTCTGAGCGACGTGTACTTTCCACATCTGACAGCAGCAATCACCCTCAGAGGTATTTTCTGTGCCAGAATTGAACATAATCCTGCTTGTTGTGAAAAATTATGAAGTTAGTAAGGAAGTGGCTTTATGTAATAATGCTAACTGAATTTTGCAGTTTGATTTACTGTTGTCCATGAGCACTTTAAATGCTAATAGTTGTAGTGCTGATATTGTTTTATCTGGTTTTAAGACAAATACATAATTTTGATAATTGCTCGATATTTAAACTAAAAGAATTTGTAAAATGATTATTTTTCCCTTGAAACACAAAACTGAGCCTTATTGGGAGTGGAATAAAGCAACTTGTTAGCATGTCACCATAACATGGCCCTGTCATTTTACATTATATATGCATTGTTGTACAACTGTGTAGGTATCTTAGTGCAAGTAAGGAAATGCCATTGCAGATCTTATGAAGGTCCATGCAAACTAATACATTAATTCTACTGTAAACTACCCCATCCCACCTTTTTGATGAGCAGACACCACTTTTAATCATTAAATACTTTATTATTATGAATGAAAATGTGCTATCTTTCAATTTCCCTGAATTCCTAATACTTACAAATTTCACATATATTCACTGTTGAAAACATGTGTAAATATAGTACCTGAACACTTAATTAAGAAAAAAAACATCACTTGACTGCTGTCTGGAAATTAACATCACGCACATGGAGTATTAATAGCAGTGGCATGTGTCTGGCGGAAGCTGTTCAACATTTGACTTTGAATTGGGGGCTCCCATGGTTAAGGAAGGCGCCCCGGTAAAACGAAAATCTTTCCGTAATGAACATCAATAAAGTCTTTTAAGCTTTATACTTGTTAATGAAAGTACTTAATACTGAAAGTTGTATTTTTAAACATTTACAACATTGGCTCCTTGAGATTATGGCACAATTAGTCACTTCAGTAAAGAAAATTAGTATGTAATTGCAAATATATTTCAAATAGCAAGAGAAAAAAAAGTGCATTCTCAATTTTGAAAATGCACAAATTACATCCTGCAAATATAATGTAACACTTCGTTTGCAAATACAAAATACTTGCTGGTTATTGGTTAAGTTTACTTTGGATCAAAATAACATCAATTACCCTTTGCAAATAACACTGAAGGAAGTTTGTTCAGAAAATGCTATATTTTGAAATAAGTCGATATTTCAATAGCAAATTTTAATTTTTTCTGCAAGAAGCACCTGAAAATGGACTTTACACTTTGTGAAACATGTCACTGAACTTTTTTTTTGACAAGGAAAGAAAAAAGTGTGTGCATTTTATTCATAAGATATCTTAACTATTTACTTAAATCATTATTTCATTTAAAAAATAATTTGGTTTTACGCAGGAGATGTTTAAACCTGGTGTTTATGGGGGAAAATACACAATTAAGCAATTTCTAAAAAATTTTAGGGGTTAAGATAGATCAGTCTTGATTTTTACAAGGGTAGCATTTTACATAGTTATTTTTGTAAGGGGGTCTACAGTATATTATGAGATGCAATACCAAAGCATACAGCTAACCATTTATAGATTCACATTTTGGTCTAAAAATTAATTCAAGATGTTGCTGAATTCCACACAACTGGATTGATGGCATTGCGAATCAACAGCAAGCATCAATTGTTCGCAGCATGTACATAAAGGTTATACTGAACGTGACTCTGCATTTCTCTTATGTCATATTGCTAAACATACCCTTACTTATGTTGAAAATTGTTTAAAATTAAATAAATCCTGATAAACACTGCATATTAAAATTTAATTAATTCAATTTTGGAAGAAACTATGTAAAATAATCTTTGTTATGCTTAAAGTTATCAAATTTGGAATGTTACAGTAAAATATTTTTTCGTAGTTTAATTATATTCTTAAATGTACAATTTTCAATTCCTGCGTAACGTGAAAGATATGTTAAATCTGTAGTATATGGCAGTTTTACTGTAAAATACTGTGGTAGAAAAATTGGAGGGAAACATTGATAGTTACTATCGAAAATATTTAGTTTTGTGTGTACCTTTTTAAATGAATAAGAGGCAGAAACAATGAAGTTATCTTTGTTAAAATAAAAATTGGAGCAGTGGGTTGTATAGTTGAACAAGAAACAAAAGATCCTTCTCAGTTTTCTTCTGCGCAGTGGCGGCCCTACCCCTACTTTGACAGCTGGAGGGATGGAAAACCTCTTCTCGAAGTTCATATCCGTATTACACAAGCAAAAGTGGAACTCGCACATTTTATTTCACGACGCATTCATTACATACACTTACCTGGATTTTGAAATATGTTAATTTTTTTTATTGTCAGCATAAAATGGTTTTTCCTACACGTATAGTGGTAATAGAAGACTGAACAAGTGATGTTAAATGTTAATGTCTTGATTTGCTGTTTGTGTAACAAATTGGTATAAAAGTGTCTTTCAGGCGAGCATAAAAATGTACCGACACCTGCAAGTTTATGTAACTAACCAGTGATTTGTTTGATCCCAGTCTATGGGGAAACTAACAAAATAAACAGTGTCGAGCTGATACGCAAGGTCTAATGAAGACACTAAAATAGAAAAATCCTTTAGCAAAATGACAAAATTTTAAACAAACTGATTCGCTCTGCTCATAAAATATTTGCCACAGCAAATAATTGACAAATATGAACATACATAGTAAAATTTGGAATAATAGTAAAAAGTTTTTCTCTCAGTGTACAGCACCACATGTAAAATCTACTTCATTTAATTTCTTGTCCAATTTTCTTATATTTAGCTCTAAAAAGTTAGGATGGTTGTGCTGTTTACTTTCTACCCTCTGCCAAATTTGTATGACCATTGATTCTGAATTTCCTTTTGCAGCAATTGGTGCTTCAAAGATGCTGTATGTAAATTTGAACTTCTTTTTTGTTCATTGAACTTAGCTGCATAATTGTATACGATCACCCATGCTTTTCTCTGCAATAAGTGTGTAGAAAGTATATTAATATTCATATTAAGGGTTTGTCTTTAAAGGAGTTTTCTTTTTACCACAGCAACACAGTTTCTATGCTCACGACTATTAGAAAGAGAACCACCTTGGTGGCCTAGCTTTCATTTCAAGTGTATTGAATTTATTTGTTAGAACACAAAGTAATACTATTGATTAAGAAATAATATTAACGTTAGACCATTGTTTATTTCCATTAAACCTATAAATGCTGGCTGGCATAAGTTAAACGTTAATGCCTCTATGCGTATGCCCCTTACCTAGTGCACATTGTTTTTGTTGCGATTGTATAACTTTGGAAATTTAAGCTGTGGCCCTATAATTTTATTGGAGGTGACTGTAGCACAATCCAATGCATGCCTATGCTGTAGCTTCCTCTGTATCAGATTAGCATATTGTGAGAGACAGCAGTCTGAAAAATCAGTTTTGAGCAATTTGGAGCGCATAAAAATAATCTTTTCAGTATGCATGATGTCTTGAATATATAATTTAGTCATCATTTGGAATCTGTGTTCTTTTCGTAGGTAAACTTACTAGGGGCATGTTTAATAGTTTTGTTATAATACACATTTTTCAAATACGCTGCAGTGGATTTTAAGCAACAGGTATATGGCCTCCTTAAAACACATTGTTATCGAGTAATAATTTATGAATATGTTTTGAAAATGTTGTGGTCCAAAAACATTTAAGCTAATTAGCCATTTTTATTCAAAATTATTATTTTTAAATAAACCTATAAATTAAACAAACTATTAGATTATTGTTGCCAAATAAAATTAGAGGCATTACCGTTAATTAAAAATAATAAACCTATGCATTTTATGGTCGTAGCTACCACGTTTTTGCGATTGTGTGTTGATAATAACCCTACAATGTCTTGTAATGATTTCCTCACCCGGAATGCATTAAAATAGTATGTTTGATAGGAAGTAAAAGAATAAATTGAACTAACTGTTTTTTAAGAAGTGGTCCAAAAGTTGCATTAAACAAGGAATATTTCGGTATATGTATGGTGGTGGGGGGGCATCCTTGGGTTTCATCGTAATTTCTACTGGAATCCTTATAATCTCAGTGGAAGATCGGAATTGTACGTCCCCCATGTCCAGCAGTCGTATACCGAACTTATATGAACATCAATGCCATGAAGGTAAGTTGTACTATGTAACTTGGGCCGCCCGACAACCATGCTCGAGCGATTCTGCAGTGCCGTGAGCTGCTTAGTGACTAATCCCCCTCCACTACCTCAACTGCTCGTCATGTGACTGCTGGCTGACACTGGGGTCTGCACATGTTGTTTTGTCCCTTGTCTCACTATAGGCTAAGTACACAATAGCACTACAGAGCATTTAGTAGAATTTTTCTCTTAATGGTTGTGATTTTTGTTAAGAGGATTTTACTTTTAAATGCAGTAATAAGTGTTTCTGTGATGTAATACTGCATTTTAATTAAATGTCTACAAACAACACACTATGAAAATGTGTTATCAGCATGAAGCATTATCTGTATTTGTAGGTCGAGCCCAGTCTATTCGTCAAGAGGAGTGCTGCACACTAGTTCATCTGTCCCTACGACCGGCATGCATTTTGTATGCCCTATATGTGGGAAAAAGATCTCGACGAAGGGGAACCTTAAGGTACACTTAGAAACTCATCGGCCAAAAGGAAAGTATGGCTGTGACATTTGTGGACGAATGTAAGTAACTCATGTAAAGATATTGCTGTGTTTAGGTTTTATCAAAGTTCAATAATTTCATCATCAGGGCAATATGTAACAAAAGTTGTACTGTAGAGTGTGTTAGCATTCACTGGTTTGAGAATGATTTTGAATAGGGTTTGTTGGTTGCTTTCCCTGAAGACCCTGTAAAGGAAGAGTTTTATTGTGTGTGTGTGGGGGGTGGGTAAATGGGATTACCATAAGGAAAATCTTCAATTTGTAAATTGTATAATGTTATTTTAAGCACGTCAATAAATTGTATTATGCCATTCTGATTATACAGTAATTGGAAAGCCATGGTAACTAGTATAAAGAATTAGGTTTTCTTTATTTCTTAAGAATTGTCTTGTGACTAAAAGATTGCCATGATTTGTTGTATTGTGAAACTGTGTGCCATATACTGTCTTGTATACCAAGTGACATGTACCACATTGTTGTTAGTGGCAGTGGTATGTCATAGTAAGAACTTGTATTTGGTAGGGAATATCCAACATACTTATCTTCATGTATGTGCGAAGTAGTTTTTGGAGTAGATTGCACACACAACAATGCAATTGAAGCATTCAAAATTTAAGATTGGAGCATAACATAATTTTGAGCAGTATGTGATTAATTTTGCACTACACAGTATGCACACAGTCCATATACTCCTGTAAGTAGGGACCCCAAGAAATGGTGAACTGGGAAATACACAAAATACTGCGAAATTGGATGTTATTTCACCTTTTTCACATTTTTTTTTGCATGAAATTTTGCATGAAAAAGCTGTTAACACTAATATTTACATTCTATGGAATCTATTTTGAGTCGAGAATTGATTGCCTGTCAACAATTGATTGTACTGCCAACACAGTAATTTGCAGTGATTTCTGTGTTGATATGTCGAAAATAGCTGCTATTTTTTTTATTGTGAATGCGTAATGAAGCATGATTCTACAGTTTTGACATCAAGAATAAAATAATGCATGCCAACTGAGTTGTGTAAAAGTACTTGGCCGCTCTAGTTCTTAGGTTAGGTGGAAACAAAGAAGTGAAATGTAATGTTACACAAGTATTATTTTTGTATCTAATTTGTTTGTTGGTTTCAGGAAACATGCACAGAATTGATTTTATTTAATGATTCTGCAGATAAATTATTTAATGCTAGTGATGAACAAACGTGATTTTAGTGATGTAAGCTTGCAAGGATTACAATAGAAAAACACGTGTTCATAAGGTGTGCGTTTCACAAACAGCAAGTTTGTGTGTTTTGTAAATAATGTATTTGTAAACCTTTACTATAATTATTGAAATGCACGTGTCCTGAAAAAGCAGCACTTTCAACACTTAGTAGTGTGTGAATAATATTTGTTTATTTGTAGGGATCGGTCGAATAACAAAAAATTTCGGTTCCGGTTCTGGTACCGATTCTACATTTAAATATCGGTTCCAGTATTTGGTTTTAGTATTCGGATGACATTTTAATAATTTCAGACTTAAATAACTTTAAAAAAATGCCAAACATTATTCACATATGACGTCCAAAAGCTCTTGCAAAATACATGCACATACTCTACTCCGTTTGTTTGCGTAATTTTTTCCTCTCGTATAATACCTTTGAATGCCGTATTTAGAAGACGTAAACGTGTAACAATTAGAACGATTCAAAGCTAAAAATCTGTACATATATGTCATCCGTTTTGTGTCACTCGATGCTTAGTGTAGTATCTTCTCTGTATATATTTATCTATGACAATGCCACCATGAGACTGTTTACGATTTGTCTCGTTTAACTGACAGAATATAAACCAAATACTGTATTTGAAAAATGCCTGTCCTTGAAAACTACTTTTTTTTATCATTGGTACCAAATAAATTAATATTTATATGCTTTCAATGGCAAGAGTAATTCACTGTAAGGAAATATTGCTGCCAAGGAAAAAATGTTTGTTACGGGTGAATTAACCTATATGGTTTCGGCGGTAATACATCTTCTGAAAATATTAATACATTTATTGCTGTGTAGAAATGAGAACCAAGTAGTCATTAACCTAAAACCAGTTCCGAGTCAAACCTCAAGAACTGGTATATGTTGGAACCAAAGAACCGAACCGACCCATCCCTGTTTATTTGTCTATATATTAAATTCAAGAGCAAGGTTAACTTCGGCCAAACTCTGTGCGGGGGTGTGTGTGCATGTGTATGTGTGTGCGTGTGTGTGTTTGTGTGTATATACAGTAGAGCTTCGCTATAACAAACCTCAAGGGACCAAAAATATTGCTAGTTTGTTTTAGTGCAGAAGAACCGCACATGTGCAACATGGTTGCATCGGGAATGCTCACAGGGGTGCTCGAAAGTAGCATGTTCAGAAGCTTATAAAATGAAAATTAAGCATAATAAGTTAATAAAACATACCACAACGTAGGTCACAAGTGCCTTTACTGTCAAGATATGCAGAAAAGTCTAAGTTCTGGATTTAATTTTTATGCTGCAAGCCTTTGAATTTTGCAATTTGAACACATATCGAACAAAGTGCCAAGTTCATAGGCAAATATTTAAAAATCCTGCCACCGTAGGTAAAACAGACCATATGCATGTTGCTCACAATTGCCCTTAGTATCAATATATATAGAACAGTCCAGGTTCCGAGATTTTATTTTTATTCTGCGAGCCTTTGAAATTCGCAATTTGAACACACACTTCAAACAAAGTGCCGAGTTCAGAGGCGAATATATAAAAATCAAGCTACTTAAGGTAATACAAACAATAAACACGTTGCTATCACGTGCCTATAGTATAAAGATATGCAGATAAGTCCGGGTTCTGAACCTTCATTTTTCTACTATTTTTCTACTAATTGTGGCAGTTACATACTCCGCCAAAAATTGATTTACTTAGTTTTGCCTGTGCAAATAGACAACTCAACTTTTGTGTACAGAAGTTTAGTATAAATTCATTGCTAACAAAGGTGGTTTTTTTTTTTTTTTTTTTTTGGACTGTAGCACTTTTTGCAATTTTGTTATGCATATACAGTATATTTATAATTTTCATGACAATGACTGGCTAAGGGTTCACAGATAATTGGTATTCCTGGTAAATCAATGGAGGGGGGAAAATATTTCATTTACATACTGTGCACATAGGTTATGTAAACAAATAGTATAGTAAGACAAGAATTCGGTTTTTTGATGGCCAGTGTGTGGTAATATGTCATAAATAATATTGTCGTCACAACTTACATAAAACTATGTATCAGCTGATGGGTGTATGATTGGAAGAGAATTTCATTATACATTTCCACAACAGACATCTGAGAAATATGCAGGCAGGTAGAAGATCGTACACAAAATGTTTATGTATTTTGTAGTGCACAAAAAAGTCTTGCATATCTAGGATTTGAGAAATACTGTGTAGTTCACGACCAAAGAGAAAGGATGGGATGAAAATAGAATCTCTACACAATATTGCACCTAATGCGATTGCACAAACCAAAGACTACAGGAAACAAAACCTGATCTTTGGCAACGTGCAATGAAATTACTGGTTATGCAAAGCTATTTTTTGCGTATTGCACATAGTTACAAAAAGATGTTGTTAGTGTAACAAATTTAACTCCGTTCTAGAATAATGTGTGGGTGTTTAAACTAAATGGAACTTAAACTGTATACAGCAGTTTAGCTCCATACGTATCTTCTTAGGCTGTAGCTAGTGCTTACTAACGTCATCACATGCATGCTTCATATTAATTGAAGAATCCGCACATCTGTTGCAGAGTATTTTTCAAATATTTCTTCATTAATTTGATGTAATATATTTCAAACCCAAGTTGTTTTGAGCCCATGCAAGATGAAAAATTTACTTTTATAAGGATGTGATATAGTTGTTTTGCAACACAGCAGCGAAATGGGCGACTGTGCTGCCACTGTTGGCCAGTGCATGCGGCTCGCTTCGTAAACCACGCCCCCATGAAATTAACTCTCTTTTCGTGTGTAAAATACAAATATACAAACAAATTCTCAGAGTTTTACATTTTCTGTGAGCTCTATGTGAAGTTATTTGTGTGTGACTGAAGTGATTCTATTTGCTAATAATTTGAATTTGGCCTGCAACGCCAAGCCTTTCCGAGGATGGTTTGCCATTGTTTTTTTGTTCCCACTCCCTTCCCACTTTAGTAACAAACTTAAAATAACAGTTTATTTATTAAAAACCATGCTTCATTTTGCAATGGAATCATTTTTGTGGCGAATAATATTTATGTTAATGTGATAATTTGTCATCCAGTCACACTAGGTACTACAGTTAATTTATAAATATCTTTCTGTGTATGAACCATTGTAAACTACCCCCCTCTCACCTTTTTTGACTAGCAGATGTCACTTTTAATCATGAAATACTTAGTTACTAGAATGAAAATGTGCTGTCTTGACAATTTCCCCAAATTCCTAATTCATCCAAATTTCACATATATTCACTGTTATAAATGTGTGTGAATATAGTACGTGAACACTTTTAGTATTAAAAAACCAGTATTGCATCACTTGATTGCATCACTTCACAGCGCAGACATGGGTTATTAATAGCAACTGTGCATGGCTGGCAGCAGCTATTCATTATTTGACTTGGAAACTGGCGACTCAACTGTTAAGCTGCAACCTCTGATTAAGCCCCCGCCCATAAAACTGGAGTTAACTGTATGCCTAGTCTAAAAATCTTTCAAGAATAGTTTCAAAATGAAATTACACAACAATTATGTTTTCCGTGGTAACAAGTTCTCATATTATTTGATGTTTTTGTGAGGTACAGTAGAACCCTTTTAGAAAATTCTCCTGCATACAGTCGACTCTGTTGTTATCGCATGTATCGACAAACCGCATCCAACCAACCATTTTTTTTTTTTTGGTCCCGGCGAAGTTCCTATGTAAATAATTTTAACATAAACCCCATTTTTTTTATTGCATGGCACGTCGATCAAAGTATATTTTGCCATTTTGGGTCCCTTCATCTAATATTTCACGCAGCTATAGTTTCTAAGCTGGTTGTTTATGCAAACTTCTAGTAACTGGATGAGAGAAACAACATGTGTCATCTTTTATCGCTGTTCTGTGGCACGCTGTCTGCCTTCCCAACACATCTGAGTGACACTGTGGCATGGTGCAACTTCTGAATGTGGCTTGCTACTTCCCTTTACAAGCTGATGATATGGGAAGTAGTTACCTATAGCAACAAGCATGGCAACCTAGAATCCTCTCTCTTTCACCTCTTTCTATCTCTCTAAGCCACACACCTTCATCCCTTCACATACAAACGAGAGGGGAAGCTTGTTGTCTAGAAAAAGGAAAAACAAGTCTTGGCTGCACGCTCTTGTCTTCACATGCCGGCCTAGAGCAAATGTGTACCTGGTGAATGTAGAAATTTTATCAAGATTATGCAGCTCTCAAAATAGTTACACCTATCATCACTTGTATTTCAAAGCAAATAGTTTTGCCTGAAAATGTTAGCAAAACATTTTAACGTGGAATTACTATATGCAAAGATGTTTTCTTTTGTGATTAAAGGTCCGTTTTTCCCCCATAAGGTTGGTGTTTCATTGTATTTGGTGTACAATTAACATGATTTAAAAACGTAATATTTATTTAACTCGAGGGGCAGCATCTTCCAGAATAATATTATATGCCCAGAAGTATATACTTGAACGCTCTTTGTCACCAAAAATAGTTTTAACATTGAGCGACTTGTATTATAAATGTAAAGTTTATTTTTAGTAACTTCTTGCAGGGAAATCGGAGGATTTATATTAATTTATTTCAATACATGCTTCTTTCGAATAAACTGATAAAATGTGAGGGCCTATTCGACACCTTATGACATCTAACAATGTGTAGGTAAGCACTGAGCTGAATGCAGTGTAACTTAAGGCAGGGAAAATTAGAGGATGTGGGTTTGAATGATTAATTATTAGAGCCAGTGAAGAAATCTATTTTAATTTAGTTATTTTTTTCGGTCTCAAAATTACAAGGTTTCTTTGCAGTAAAATATAATTAATTCTTTAAAGAACAGACATTTGCCATGGGCGCAAGGTGTCTGCAACACGTAGCGGCGTAAAGTGGTAATCTTCCCACCACCACCACTCCTCCTCCAGCCACTGTGAACACACTGCCAGATAGATAACTTCTGCGCACTAGTGCGCATGGGAAATTCAAAATTTTATTTGCATTCCTGCATCATGATTTTTTTTTTTTTCTGGAGGGTTGAGTGTTTTAGGTCAGCTTGCATTTTGTGTCGGACTACAATCAATTATATACAGTATTTTGAGACATTATTTTCTTCATTTAAATTAATTAATGTGAAATGTTTTTAGTGTATTATTTATAATAATACTTTTTCGAAAATTTCTTTTTTTAATGTGTTTATCTGAACTTTATTCACAGATAATGTACAGCTCTTACTATACTCAACATAAAGTTTTATAAGGTTAGAAGTTGTATTTTATTGCTGTATATATCAGAAACCTCATCTATGGAAATCCTGCATGTATGGACATTTTTGCCGGTCCCCTGAATAAAGATGATTGAGAATGGACTGTATAAGTTTAATATTGCACCTGGTTTATAAACACCAAATGATTTTGACCCTTTTAAGAAGTTTCCCTTGTTAATAAGTCTACATTTTTCAGTCCCTTCAGAAACTTCGTAAGAGAATTTTACTGAAATATCGGTAATTATACTAAATATGTACATGGGTGTATAAGGTAAGGTATGTCCTTGTTAGGTATTATAATCTAATATGTTGACGTATATTTTTATGTTACTTGTATGTGCATGTGCTTTTGGTATGTAACATATTAAAAGTATTTTTGTATAATCTAATTTATTTTTTCCATTTTAGATTCAAGACACAATCCAACCTGTACCGCCACAAAGACTATCATGGGGGAATACAATTTCCTTGCTCAGTGTGTGGCCGCGTGTATCCCACAAATAGTACACTGCGTGCCCACAGCATAACTCACAGTGATTTGCGTCCTCATGCCTGCCCATTGTGTGATAAGACTTTCAAGCGTAACCAAGACCTCAAGGTAAAAATGGTTATTAGAATCATTCTGTGTTTATGTGTACTTGATAATCCTCAATTATTGACATTTCATACATAATTGTTAGGATACCTCTGTAGTTGGAATAATTATTCTCTATTATAGGCTGTTCATGATTAATTGAGCACTATTGAAATCGGCCTTTGAAAAATATCACTGCTGCTAACTGCATTTATTTTAACGGGTACACTAACTGGCATGCAAGCAGTAAAGTAACAGTGGAGAGACGGTTCCTTGTCGTAATATTAAATTAAAAGTGTTGGTGAATACTGAAATCAATTTTTTTTATTTAACATTTTATTTATGCATATGATGTTAAAAACGAGCACATTTGTAAAGATATTTTCTTTTAAAATTATTTGTTTCTCTTGAATGTTGCATGAATAAAATTATCATTGTTAATTTTTCATATGGTGGAAGAATGCACAATGTGCATAAAAGTAGATTGTAAGCAGGGCTTTCAAAAGTGCGAAGTTTACAGTAAACAGCCCTTACCTTTTTTTAGTTCTTTATTTTGACACATGCTGCATTCCAGTTTACTAAATTATTATGACTCATCCACCTTGGGTATTTCTCTGTGACAAGAGGAAGGGTCAAACCTGGCAACATCTTTCGCCAGTACCTCGGAGGGCGATTCTAAACACATGAATATAAGGTTGCGAAAGCCATCAAGAAGCACCAGCTCCGAGAGCCGACAAGCCATTACCTGCCTCTGGGGAAAAGCCGAGTGCAGGGCCAAAGGGTAGCTACTCCCGCCCTATCCTCGCACTAGACACGTCATGAAGTGACATCACACCTCCCACCCCGGCCTGGCATGCACTTGTCCCACGGACTATATAAGGCCGTGCACGCCCGGACACTGGAGTTATTTCCTTCTTCAGTAGTTCACCTCAACATTTCATGTGCTGAGGCTCTCTACTGTTATTAAGTCTTCAGCAGCCACCAGTGGCTGCTTCCACTAGCTACCAAAAGCTCCATTGACGTCTACCGCCATCAACATCTTTGAGATGCTCTCCTTCAGTAAGCCTGCACCACATCACACTTTCCGCTGCTGTTCCTGCTGGTTCAGCAGCCGTCTCTACTTGCTGGTAGAGGCAACTGCACCCACTGCCGTTAAAAGTAGTGGTCCCCTTTTTCTTAAGTTTCTTTTAGTTGTCCCTTGGTTAGAGTAGCTGTGATTGAGTTATTTTCATAGCCATCAAAATGTATTCGCCTTCTCAGTTAGTCTAGGAGTAGGTCGCCTACACCTGTTTATCGTAGGTTACTTCCATATCACACATTGCTTGGATTGAAGGTAGCATGTGTCACTGTATTTATTATTCCTTATAAATACGTTTTGTTCCTTTCACTGACGATTTCTATTCTAGAGGTATTTTCTATGATCGTTAGAAATTATATTACTATACGTCAACCGAGACCAAGTGTTACAGAAGTACGAACAATTGAGTAGGACTGCAGATTCCCTTCATGAATCTGTACATCATACACACCATTCAATGGCCACCCGTTCTAGACACTTGGTGGATAGAAAGGTAGAGCCACAACTATAACACATCCAAGAGGGGCGAGACAGTCAGCTCAGGTTGTACTGGTACTGGAGCACTTATGGTGCTGGAAGGAATATTTGACTGGGACTTAAGGCCTAACCGCTGTTTCGACCTCACCAAATCATAGTAGGACGTAGGCACACTTGGCTCACCGCTCTAGGTTTGTGCGCCAGTCGCGGGGAACTGATTAGGGCACCAAGCTCATGTTGTCAACCACTATTGGCTTACACTTAGCTAGGGATCTGTCTCGAGTTCACATCGATCGAGAGTGCACTTGTATGTCGACAAGACCTCTATGCCTTTTCGGAAAAGGCACGGCTCACAGAGGGAGGAGCAAAAGGCGGCCTATACCACTGCCAAACGAGTATGTGTATCCGACCCCTCTGCACTTAGAAGACAAGCCGAACGGGAGATAGCTCGAGCCGCCTGCCAACAGGAGAGACCTTCCTATTCACGTTTATTTCCCTGCACACATTCACCTAGCAGACAATTACCATCCCGTTGTCCGTGCTCATGTTAACGGGCACCATAGTCATGTACAGGGCAGCCAACCCCTTGTTCTGGAGCCAAGCAGCAGCAGAGTGGAACCAACGGTACTGTGTTGGTCAGCACAGTACAATCACACACCACTCCTCTCCAAGAGTCACCAGTTCCAGCCAGCCAGCCAGCCAGCAATAGCTTCCGCTGCTGTGACCGAAGCAGTCCCTGGGAAGACGTGTACCAAAGCTAGTCAGCGTCTCGGCCAGACGTATTGTAGTTCCAGCTGTGGTTAAAATTTTACCCAGTCGCCAACCGACGCAATCAGTACGAGTGGACAGCCAAAAACCTAACCCAAAAGCATAACTACAGTTCTAAACAGAGCGTGCTTGACTTAGCACATACAAACCACATTGACAGTGTCTGTAGTTCTCTAGGGCAACATGCATCAATATATTTAATTCAGTTTCCCATGAAGGAGCACTGTTAATATTTTATTACATTTTGGCTAACACATACACAAGTAACCTAGAGTATAAATTACACACAAGTGACATTTAATATTGACAAGATAAATAATAATTACAAAAAAAGTTAGTGCAATTATATTTTGCCACAATGCAGAGATAAAGTTTGATTGTAGATACCAACAAAAGTTATTTGATACCAGATTGGAACTAACTTCAGCAGTTTGGGCATTTTGCTGCTATAAATTGCAGTAAATACACTTTAAAACACAGCATGTGATTATAATGTACAGAAAGGAATACAGTCTACTCTCGTATAGAAAACGCATGTACTGATAAACCGTATACACAGTTAATTTTCACTTGTCCCGGCAAAACTCCTACATAACTAGTGATAAAGCTAACTGCTTGTATCGTTTATCGGATGTTGTGTCGATCTAAGTATATTTCAGGCCCAGTCACCTAAGATTTCTCACAACGATAGTATTTAAGCTGGTTGTTTATGAAAAGTCTAGTAACTGGATTAAAATATGTCGTGCGTGCTGCCATTTATCACTGCTCTGCGGTGCATGGCTTGCTACTTCCCCTTACACGCCCGATGAGAGGGAAGTGGTTACCTTGCAACCAGCATGGCAACCTAGCACCCTCTCTCCCTTTCCTCTTTCTGGTTCTCTCAGCCATTCATCAGCAAGTAGACAACTTCATGCTCTCTCTATGCTCTCGCTCTTTCGTGCTCTCCAATGAATTTAGACGACCAGGGAGCGTTCTCTCCGACATCATAATGATGCGAGAGCATGAGATAGTGCTCTCTGGGCCAATTGAGACACTGCCTTAATTTACACAAAAATTCGTGCATTTTTATATGTATCCTATAAAGCTTCCTTTATAGTTTGTTGTAAATTTTTTTCCATTTTGTATGTGATGTGTGTTTGGCATTTTGTTGTATTTTTGGAATTTTGAATCCATATTGAACTGAATTTTTTTTGCATGTCTGGTGTAGGGCTGATGAATTCTCTCTTGGATGTGATTTTTAGATTGCTTAAGGTGGGGTTATCTTTCGGCAAAATGTTTACTTCCTGGTACAACTTTGTTTTGTTATGAGGAGTCAATTTGAAGACATTTCGTATTGCTCTATTTTGAAAATTTTTCTATTTTATACAGTTGAATTTTGTGATAGTTTCTCCATACCCCAATCAGTTGACTTAGATAGTAGTTAGTACGCTATAATGTTGTTTTCTACATCTACTTGGTACATAGTCTTGTAATTTATAGTACGCGCGCCTATAGCTGGGGTTATTTTTTTTGTGATGTGATTTATAAGAGGGATGTCAAAATATCAGGTTTTCTCTATTCTAATTCCAAAACCTTTCACTTGATTTAAATACCATAAATTATTATGTAGGGATAGTATTATTTTTTTCACTTTGTTTTATGGGTCAATGTATATACAGATGTGAAAATGATTAATGGGAAAGATTTTCTGGTCTGCTAAGTGAAGTTCATTTCCTATATTTATTTCAAATTCAGGGATAAATATTTTATGAATTAATATTAAAAATGGTTAAAATAGTAATCAGTATTTTTATAAAGTTAATATTGATCTGAATAATCAGTATTGTGAATATTTATTTGGCAGAGTATCTAAGAAAGTGAATCAAATACAGTATTTTAGGTCATCTTATGAAGCTCGAAAATACCCTATGCACACGCATATTTTTGTCATTCAGTGATTAAACTGATATAAAAATAACCATTGATTTAGAAATGCTACAGCATGTAAACAATCAATACACACATATTCATTATAAGGTAAACTAAAATAAGAGAAATTTTCAATTTTTGTCATTCACAAATTTTTGTTAAAGATAATATCTAGACTCTTACTTGGTCATGTATCTTCGATTTTTTTATGGCATATTAACCTCGCTGAGCTGAAAAGTTTCACTGAAAATAACTCCAGGTGGCAGAGTAGGCAGATACTTCCTGGTGACTGCCCTCAGCCTCTGGAGAGTATGTGCTTATGTGCATGCATGTGCGCACATGAGTGTATGCACGCATGTGTGAAGAGATTTGGGTGGCTCTTAACAGCAAGGTCTTCAGAACTGACGAGGATGATTGAGGGGAGTCTGGAGCAGTGCCAGAATGAAAGGGTGGGAGAAACAGGAGATCCTCGAGAAAATCTGCCTACCAGCGGTATTGTCTAGCACAATTCCCATATGAAAAATTCTGGTAGTGGCTCAGCTGGAAATTAAATCTGGTTCATTTTGGTGGGAGGCGAGTAGGTTAACCGCTCGGCCACCGTGCCTCTTGATGTTGACAAATGGAATGATCTTGCAGCAAACGTTGCATGATGAAAAATTTTTAGCATGGCCATAACATGTATGCACTTTGAGGTTTCAGCTGCATGCAAATAATTTAAAAGGCAACTTCAGGTCCATAACTGAAATCGGTGCCTGATTCTGTTCAAACATCTATGATGGATAATATGTGCAAAGTGGAATTCCACATTGTCACTTTGTCTTGTATTAGTCTGTGCTTGCTACATTTTACTATCACTTGAGCTTATTGTGAACATTTTTAAAGCATTTGTAGTGTGTTTGAAATGTCTGACATTATTTAGGCAACTTGTAATTAATACATTTACCTTCTTTGAACTGAAAATTGCATCCTTCAGATCAAGTTATAATGTTTGGGCCAAGCAAGGACAACAATACACTGACATTTCGAAGACAGCCTCAATGTTCCTTCCATTTTCTCGTACTGCAACCACATTCACTTGCAAATTCCATTCAGTAAAGTTTTCTCGAAAATTTAAGAAGATTCGGTACTGCCTGACCAACCTCTGGGAAAGGGACAGTCTCGAAGCAGATGTGGTGAAGAATAAAGTCATCAGTGGCAGAATGTGCTGTAAGACCAAGATAATAATAGTTTGTATTTGATGTGCATAACATGCTGCAGCAGTTCTTGAATTTTCTGTCTTGTCTGTGCATATATTTCTGGATTAACCTTTCCAGTAATGGTGTGTGTGTTTAAAGTAGAGATGGGTCGAACGTTCAAATTTTAACCAAACCCGAACTTTAAGGTTATGTTTGGGTTCGGTTCAAAATTTATTGCTATGCAAAAGATCTGTTCTAGTTTGGTTCAAAAAATTTACTTGAGTTCGTGTTCGGTTCGAAAATGCGCTGGAAAGGAACATCGATAATGAACTTTGAAACGAACTTAAGTATTTATTCATGTATAGCACACCCTTTTTTCCCCAAAAGAAAGGAAAACATTTCTGAGGTGCCGAGTGGTAGAGTGGTAGTCGTAAACTGCCCAGTGATGTTTGAAGAGGGAAGTGTAGGGCAAGAGTCTTGTAGTATTGCTACCTTGTAGGGCGGGGGGGGGGGGGGGGAGGCAACACACACATTTTTTTTTAGAGAACAGTAGTGTCACATTTCACCACAGCAAAAAAAGGACCATTGGCAAAAAAATAAAGAACAGCACAAGAAAAGGCCAGCATGTCGCTGCCTAAAGGAAGCAAAAAAAGAAAGTAAGCCGCCGCCCACAGCTGTTGAACCCACGGCTGTTGACTGCCGTTTCTCTTTTAGCGACGGGCACTGCATAAAAGAAGCAAAAAAAAGGAAGCCAGCGCCCACCTCAGTTGCTGAAATTTTTCTTTTTAACGACCATAAGGTTACCGTGACCTTACAGAATGCCACAATGTTTTGGCTTTTAGCCCTGTGAGATATTAAAATATTTTCCTAATATGTTGCAATCACCACAAATTAATTTATAATAAATTAATAAATTATTACATACTTACTAACAAGGTGCCACAAATTGTTGGTGCAATTCTAGTTAAAAAAAAAAAAAAAAAAAGTTTTTTCTGAACTTGTTGCAAAAATCATGGTGCGCATTACACACAAGTAAATACGGTACTTCACTTCAAAGAAGTTAAAAATTAACAATGCAACAACAAAAATTACTGAACAACTCATATTTGATTGTTTTTGTAGCAGTGATGACAGCATTATATCTTGAACTCTATAATGTGTAAAACCAGGTGCTATTCTTTATTTAAATGACTGTATACAAAATAAGTGATTTGTTTGAGTTTCTGAAAAATTACACTTTCAATTAACATATTTTTTTGTGTTGCTAATTTGTTGATTTCATGTACTTGTGAAATTACTGGAAAGGTATAATTCTCAGTGTTATGATAAATCATCATATCAAATCTATAAAAACCAAAGTTAATTTTGTACCTTTTTTCCAATTAAGAAAAAAATTGGCCATTACATTTCGGAACTATTAGTGGTGAATCTGTGCAGGTTGTGTGTGTGTGTATATATGTATTATATAAATATATGTGTGTGATGTGTTTACTGTTTCTTTAAGGCCCACATGTTAAAACAAATAATGCATAAAATTGTGAATGTGGTTGTATTAGTTTGTGTTTTATGCTTGAACAAATAGGGGCTGAACTGTGAAGGTTGTATGCATATATGTTGTTTTCACTTTACACCTTGTAGCCAAGTCCAGAAGAAGTCCAGTAACAAAACTCTCATTACTTGAGTGGGCTACACTGCTAAAATGATCAATGGGACCACTGTAATCTAAAGTAGTTAATTTGCAGATATGTGTGTGCACACACATTACTGTTTAGCATCCATAATCCACTGTATTTTTAAGGTGGTTCTACATATTGGTTTTTTGTTTTATATTAGACACACACAGTTACAGCTGTTTAGTTGACCATTGCATGTGAAAGAACATGGCGTTGCTGCATAGTGGTCATTACACTGGCCATGTGTGTGTGCATCATTTCAGATATTTGATGTGCACTATTTATACGTTATACTGTGAACTGTTTTTATGACTAAGTTAATATTTTCATCCATGTTTGTCTATTTATCACAACGTACATTTGCCTAGGTGTTTGAAACATAGTTGTGTAATGTGGTTTGCCTCAATCCCAACAAAATACTAAGCCCAGACCGATTAATTTCAATAAACCTAATTAACAGTAAGTAGCAACGCTTAGAAATATGAGCAGAATAAAAATTATGGTAGGCTTATTTGTGTGCATGTTCACCGCTATCTTTTAAGTTTGTATGGCAAATGAGTGACACGAATTGTGTGCTTGAATTAGATGTGTCTCTTTCGTTGGACTGGTTGTTCCTTCATTTTAATATTTATTCCAACCTTTTAAAAAAGTAACCCAACACATATCAATAACAAAAGGTTATAAAGCTGACCTAAGTAATGTTATAGGCCTAAACTGTGATTATTCGTACGGAAGAGTTTTTGGAAGATGACAATTCTTAGAAAAGCTCTAAAAAGTAAACACATTTGACTGGTATAAAAGTAGAAGTCACATTTCAATATTTATTTTTAGGTGTAGCTAAAGTATAGGAACACATGTACACATACAATGGAATATAAACATTGATTTTTACAGATGCTACATGGCAGTCGCATGGAAATGTTTGTTTACATTTGGCGGAATGATACGAAACTGGCCTTCAAGTAGATATTTAGCAGGGCTCCGAGAAAGTCTCTTCCAGTGGTGAATGGACTATATTTGTCTCGCATCTAAAACTCGTCTGTGAAACTATGGCAAGTCGTCCCAGTGTGACCTCCACCTCTGCCAATCACTCCCACTTGGTGTGAGCCAGGTACATTCTCACTTCCACCACCCTCTCTCTCAAGCACACCAAATCCTCCCCCTCCTCCACTCTAACTACAGCCCCTCCACCCGAACCACGGCCCCTCCTCCACCACCAAACACAGCCCCCCCCCCCTTCACCAAACCACCACCCATCCCCTACCTCAACCACCAAAACCACCACCCATTACCCTCCTCAGCCTTCAAACCACCACCCATTACCCTCCTCAACCTTCAAACCACCATCCATTACCCTCCTCAACCTTCAAAACCACCACCCATTACACTCCTCAACCACCAAAACCACCACTCCTCAACCACCAAAACTACCACTCCTCAACCACCAAAACTACCACTCCTCCCCCTCCACCACCACCACTCCTCCCCCTCCATCGCCACTCCTCCCCCTCCTCCAATCTGGTTCTTGCACACACATATTCGTCCAATTTTTTACTGGGTTTATCAGGCATAATCAACAGACATGACTTTTGTGTTTTTATACTATAATTTGAAACCAGAAGTTTTTTAACCTTGGTATTTGGAAAGTAGTGTTTGTGTGCTGTAAAAAACGAGGCTTCTGCTTTGTTTGTAATTACGGTGCTAAAAAGCATATGGCATCCAGTGACAGTTTTTGTAACTCTTAGGCAACAAATGAGGTTGCAAGATTCGTTTCTGAGGCCTTGATTTATTCGGAGGATGTTTGTTTAGTAACATAAATTAATATTTTGTTGAAATATTGTGAGATTTTTCAGTCGTCCAGAATGTGTATTAATATAAATTATTACTTCATTGAAATAAGCTGTGGTTTTTCCACAAGCATAGTGTCCAGTGTTACAGTTTTTGTGATTGTTTGGCGTCAAGAGAGGTCGCATATACACTTCTTGTTTTATTTGGAAGACTTCAGACTATTGAATAAAATTTAATATTGCATGCAAAAATCATACTGGTTTTATGCCAGACACAATTGAACGTGGACTACGTACAAAAAATGGCAAGTTTTGATGTGCAGAATTTGTGGATGGATCAAAATCAGTCCAAAATTCCCCCAAATATATATAGCAACAGACCCGTTATAATGACCTGATTTCTGGAAACAATGAGGGGTCATTTTAGAAAATTTCTATTGTAATAATTTGTGGTACACTGTGTCAAATGCTTTTCACAGATCAATAAATAGACAAGTAACAACCTTTATCAACAATTTCTTTTGTACAAGGAATTAAATCTAAAGTTTCTATCTCAGACTTGAATCTTTCGTGAACATGTACTGTTTGTTGTACCAAAATTTATTAGATTTTTTTAGAAGTCATATTTTCGAAAAATGGGTCACCATAGGTATTAATTATGTATACTGAAGTGTTAACATTTACATATGGTATAAGGATACATAAAATTCAGAAAGGAAGAATCAACTAGGGCATTCATAAGTGCTTAATTAATTACCATTGTCGCAAACACATACTATAAATAAAAATGGTGTATCTTCTATAACAAGTTTGAAATGAATCCTTTTTTAAGTAAAATTTGCTTAAATTTTCTTGCTTAATACATAATTTATATGATTCTTCTCTGCAGAGTGAGATTGTATTATATCAAAAATTTTAATGTGTACTGTTTCAGTTCCACATCAATCAGCATACAGGTGCAAGGCCATACCAGTGTCCTTACTGCCCAAAGGCATTTGCCAGTTCTGGTAATTGTTTCTCCCACCGAAAACGTATGCATCCTCTTGAGGTGGAGCGTGATCGTGAGAGAGCAGCTCAGATTATGCGATGAGAGGAGCAAATGAAGATGCAGCCTATGCACAAGTGCTGATTATGGAACTTTGCCAAAATGCCACTTTTTTATTTTCCCAGATTTTGGGAGAATTTGACAGTGTAGTTGATACTACCGCATTACTTACGTGATACGTCTAAAATTTTGTGTGTAAAGTATTTATATATTTGTGTGTTGTATATTATGTGCTGACATATTTGTCGTAAAAATTAAGTTTTTGTGATGAATTTTTCAAGGTAATTTCACATGAACTGTGTTAACATATTTTCCTGATGTGTATTAAGCTTTTTTCATGATCAATTTTGTGGTATTATTTATGTATATGTTTTATAGATATTTTATAGTGTTTTATGTTTATGAATCTATCAAATGATGACCTGTTTTTAATTTATAGATTAAAATTATAAATTTGTTTCCACGTGAAGTGGCAGTACAGTAATCCCTTGATGAACATGGGGGTCATATTCCTGAGAAACTTCATTAGCTCAGTGTGTGCAGGTAATATGGGGGCGTGAAAATTCTCAGCTGCCTGTGAAAATATTTGTAAAAGATAGAAATATGTGTTTCATACAGTATTATACAGTTTTATATATTAACATTTTAACAGTATTTGTACATTTTGCATGTTTAGAATGCCTCCAGTTGATAATTTGAGGCAGTGATAAGGAACGTATACATTTGTTGCAGAGTGCACATTACTTGGCAGACAATTCAGGGTCAAAATATTTTGTTTAGAAGAAAGTGTGGTGTAATTTTATCTTCCCATATAAAATGAACAGCAGAAACCCGTGTTTTACTAGAGTTTACTGTACATCCATTCTTCAGTCATCTTTACCATACAAGTGTCTTTTATGCTGCAGACATATTGTTGTAGACCCACTTTAATTGTAGTGTCAAAGATATGCAGCGATAGAATGAAACATTTTACTTCCATACTGGTCTTCCTTTGTGATGTACTAAGGGATTTTAATAAGACAATTTAATTTGTCATATAAAATACAGTACTGTAGATTGTGAAAAGGGGTTGGGGGGGAGGGTAGAATGCAGCCTTTGTTTTCTTTCCAAATAATGCAGGTTGCAGTGTACATAAATTAGAATTTTTGGTGGGTTTTATTCATGTTCACACCTGTTAAATAGGATTTTTAGGGGACTGTCAAAAAATTCCCATCCAGGATTTTTTAGTAGCTTGACTGACGTTTACATCAATAAAATACAACTTCCGCCCTTTTAAAACTTCATGTTGGATATCGTGAGTGCTGTACATTTTGTGTAAATAATTTAACTAATAAACATATAAATAATGGGAGTTTTCAAAAGTTTATATTTGTGTAAATATTGCATTTAAATATAATAAATTACAAGAAGCGATTTTTGTACAGGATGTCATGGGAGTTGATGGGTTTGGAAACAGGCACCTTTCCAGTTTCCCAAATGTTGGACTATAGTTTAATAAGATTATGCTTAGAACATGCAAATAATGAGATTACAGGTGGTTTGCCTCTTTTCTCTGCTCACACTTTCCCACCAAAACCCAACCAAAAATTTGATGAATGACAGGGGGTTTGCTTATGCTGCCCATTGTCAAACAAATCAAGATACATCTCAGCCAAGTAGAATGTGAGTGGCGTCTGGTGTGTCGAATATTGCTTCTGTTATCTGAAGGTTCAAGTAATTTTGAGGTTCTTCAGGAGGCAGAGGAATACAAAGAAGTCAAGCTGTAATTGAGCTGTACATCAAAGCAGTGGTGAAAACTTGTCTCTCTAGAGTCGAACCATTACGAATGACTTCGCTGTCGATGAAACGTTAAGCCAAGTTGCCTACCTACCTACAATCTTGAGTCGAAGGCTGAAAAACGTGTAGTAAAACGTTTGTTGGCAAGTACAGTGGTGTCTGAAAGTTCCACCACAGGAATCCATGCCTTCTGACAACACAAGTTCAATCTCTGAACACAGTATTCAGTGCTAAAAGATAACAGTGATCCCAAATAAAATAGTGCATGTGCTTGCTTAAAATTGCTATAGGCATCACAGATACTCAGCTTGGGAGTTCCCAAAACAACAGTTGAATGGGTACCTGGCAAGGTTAATGATAAAACTGAGGATGTGCCTTCAGCTGACACTGTATGGAAGCAATCATATTTATATGGCTAATGGTTGTCTAGCTCAAAGGTTTCAGTACAGGTGCATATAGTTCGGTATATAGTTAGGTATGATATTGCGTCTGCCACTAATGCATTTTCATTTGGATGTACACTTCTTACTGATCTCTCACACAATTACATTTCAATTTCTGCCTTAACACAACTTTGCACTGCTTAGCCACGTAGAACCCAAGAAACTCGAGACAAGACACATGTATATAATGTGAAACTCCTAACAGCACATTATTCCTCAGTAGCTACTACAAAAATGCCAATTTTAAATCTGTTATGCTTATATTTGTTACAGAAAAACTGCTTGCTAATAGCAAAGCCTTACAATGTGATTCCATGATAGAGTAACTGATCAATGTGAATATTTCTGGGTGCTTTTGGAATAACTTTAACGGTTTGGTCCAAAATTTAGTTGGACAGTGTAACATTGAAAAGAACAAAGTCCCATTGTTCAACTGAACATTTGAAAACTTATAGGTTATACGATTATATGGTGAATAGCGATAAAAATGAAATAATACCAAACTTCACGTTAATACTCCACAAACACTGAAATGCACATTAACACCACCTAACACAGAAATTTCAGTTAAAACAAAATGAAATTAAAGGTATCCGGAATATATTATTGTGTCTGTAAAACCACGACTAACAATTAAGACGTTCCCATATGAGACGTTTTCCCAGCTAAAACATACAGTGCTTCGCCATATACTTCTGATAGTTTTTCTCCCCATATTTAACGTTTTTATAAACTAATCGTTCCCGCATAATAGGATTAATTATTATCGACAAAACTTTGTTTTAAATAAATTTACATCTTTCACGTATAATTATATCAAGAATAACTACAATCTCAACGTGAACTGTAAACAAGGCACGAAAATGTGTGTCCCAGGGTAGCCAACATCATTTGGACAGTTCTGACGGAAGCGAAAACTTTCTTGTTGTTGAAGCTAAATTTCTTTAAACTGCGCTAAATTACCGTAGTTCGCACACCAGCCGAGCACCACAAGTTCATTTAATAGGTGCCATTTTGTATAATATGTTGCAGTAATTTTGCTTTCTCAAGTCACATTACCATCTCTGGAATAGCAATTGCACGATAGATAATTGTAAACATTGCGTTGTTATACAAATTTTCTGTCACAAATGTTTTGCAAAGGAATAATTAAGTCCGAATTTATTTATTTTTGTACGGATCGTGACTTAACAATATTTACAGGAATACAAAAGTTCAGTGAGTGATTGATTAAATAGTTACCCATAATTTTTCATCGGAAATTTCTAACATTTTACAACTTGTGTGGTTCAATCAATCAACATATTAATTTACCACTCATTACATTTAAATCTCACAAAAACTTAAGTCTCTTTCAAAAGGGGCAGCAACATAAATAATAACCATAAAAAATTTTGCAGTTTTCCTGCCAATATAACACAACATAAACAGAACTTCACTTTGAAATGCGACCACTACAACTTACCCAAAATTGTATTTAAAAATATAAACAATGGGACAAAACAATAAGCAAATTATGAAAATAAATAAAGACCTCTGAAGCCCTTCATGGTTGTGTATTTTAGGACTACAGTTTTGTTTTCACCCAGTTGCCTCTTCACTGATTAAAAGTAAGTACTGAATAATATGTATACAAAAATTTGATTTGATTTTAAAAACCATGTATTTCAGGCCTAAACCTGCATTTCAGTTTTCTGTTCATATTTATTATATACAGTAATTATTCAAATCCAATATATCAATTACTGTTCAATTTATCCACAGAAAATTTATAACAAATTTTAAAATGCATTTGAATTTATGTACATGTTGGCTATCAATTGACTGCTATTATTTTGTTATATTGTTTTTTAGGTAATTTAGTTTTATTTGATATTAATGCGTATGTGGTGTTTTTTTCACTACAAAATTCTGTCTCGGACTAAAATTTTTGGTTTCCCACATAAGTAGTTTTCCCAGCTTAGAAGTTTTTGAAGGCTTTTCCCTTGAAAAATGTCTTGCCAGAGTTTTACTGTATGTAGAAACCCAGTATTTAGAATAATTTAAGTTTTCACATGATTGGAAGAAAAACATTAATTTTAGGTTGTCATTTTAGCTCGAATAACAGCAGTAAATATCATATCGTGTATGTATAAGATAAAAATTATTTAATAAGAATAGCAAAATTGTAAAAGCAAATATAAAATTCTTTTGATTTCCTGTTTGGATTGTTTTCTTCTCTCTCTGTGTGTGTTTTTTTTTTACGAGTTAGAAATAAAAGAACCCTAAAAAGTGATTTTTTTTCTCTCTGATAATGCTCTTCAGTTTACTTAGTTAAAATAAAATGCTTTCCATTGTTCATGCACTTGTATAAACATTATAAAATTTTAATGCATATAAGGATAAATTATTAACGGGTAATTTTTTAATAATTAAATCTGTGTTAAAAGCACACTATAATTTTGGCTCTAATACACAATTTTAGTTATAAAGTTTCAATTTATAGGTCTTTTATAATATAACTGTTAACATCGAAATCTATTTTTTTTTTTTTTTTCATATGTAATTCTCCTTAAAATAACACCAAAAAATCTTGTCACTAATAGGAAACCCAAGTTTTGCTTTACAAGTTTTTACCAAGCACCTCAGTTTTTCTGCATAACAGATGGCTAGTTTGGGTGTATTCATGATCTGGTATAAGTGTAAGGTGACGATTGCCTTAACATTCTGATATCAGTTAAAGTCTTCAGTGCTAGTTGATAATTTTGCTCAGACAGAGAAAGTGACCATATTAGGTGAAGGGGTTCTCTAATGACATTGAGGGTACTGGTGCTTCTCTACATTAAACAAGGAATAGTGGATATGCATCAGTGTAAAATAAATAATATTAATAATAATAATGTTCAGTCCATTTTAAATAGTTCCTTCAGGAAGTTGGCAGCAGCATCTTAGTAAGCGTAACATGGGTGGATTTATTTTCCAGTGGAGAAACAACTGTACTGTTTTCTGTTCTCATTCTGGCCTACTGTAAGTTCAGAAGAAACTTCCTGAGTCGGGGTGTCTAACAGCTCTGTAAAACGTGAAAAACTTGAATTAAACATATATTGCCACTCTGGAAATATCCATGATTATTCAGGGATTTTGTAAAATGGAATTCCTTTAGCAATGTGAGAGATTGGTGGAAATATGATTGCTCATTGGTTTTGTCTTTTAAAGTGTGGGTGCTCATTGGTTTTCTCTTTAAAAGTGTAGGAAATATTTGTTGTTTACATCATCACTATTGGGGCACAGTATAAATACTGAGGTTTTGCAAGCGAGAGGTTGTAAAACACAAAAAAATGGAGGGTTTTGTAAGAATGCCAAGCTACATCTAGTGGACAGGCCAAAATTTACAGGTTTACAATTGCTGTAGACATTTTGTGTGTGTCGTCTATGCAATATCAATAAAACTCCCTCACCAATGTTCTGGCTTATTAATATTTATGTTGTGTTACGTGACAGTGTGTGATTTTTTTCCTTCCCGAAGTTTTTCTCCACATTTCTCCCTTTCCTATAATTTTCATTGATAATTCTTTATTCAAAACAAAAAGCTTGCTGTTTCCTATTATTTTTAACCATAAATTCTTGTTACGTGAGTTTAGAATACTATAACGATTACTTTTAGGATCTTAATTATATACAAAATTGTGATAAATTTATACAGTACCATCTCGTGATTAAAAAAAAAAAAAAGTGGTTACCGTTAGTACATGCTCAGCAGCCACTACAATAAATGTTTGCTGTTGCCACAGACAAAACCTGCAGTAGTGCTACAATCTGTTTGAACCAAGGATGATGTATATAGTCAAACATTTGGAGAAGACATGATATAGGGTAGGATGCAGTGTGGGGTGAAGGTGGGTATGGGCATTTACTCCCCAGTCCCTCTACTGGAAGAAAATAAAAACACAATGAATTTTTCTAAATTTTAGAGTGTTTGTTTTTTTATTATAAATTAATATGCTGCTGATAATTTCTGCAAATATGCGGGCATCGTTGAAACTTTTATTTTCAAAACTCGCTAGAGGAAGCAACAAATGTTATTTATGTGTTTCTCAAAGCATTTCTCCTCCAGCTTGTCTTTCGGCAGCATGTTAAAGTTGATAAAGTTTGGCCGTGTATTGTATGTTAGCAGCAGCTACACACTTTTGCTTACTTTTAATAGTATGATTACACTATAAATGGAATGAACTCTTGATAATGAATGTGTTATGGCAGCTATATTTAATTTTATTAAAATATGTTCTCAAACCTCCGTAAATGAATTAAATAAATAAATATTAAATCCTAACCAAAAATCACTCATTTCTACATTTTCATCCAGTAGTAATTGGTTTTTATTGTTATGCTTACTTTGAGTAAGGCAGTACAGAGTATATTTCTATCTGACCCGGAATTTTTATATAGTTCAATGGATGAAGGAAATCCCTTCTTCAACCATCACTATTCATTTACTTCAAAGTAGGCAGTCTGAGCACAGTACAGAATAAAAGCAGTACTTGTTTACTAACATATATTTTACTTTGATAAGGAAGAGTTTGCGATTAGAAAAATTTTGTAAACAATGTAAACGTGTGCAGAGCTGAACGTGTTGAATGTAGTAGTTCTGTGTAGGGATGGGCAGTTAGATGAAATCCCGAGATTTTTTGAGACTGGCACAGTACCCACATTGAGAGGTCTCGAGAGCTCCGCCCATGTGTGCATCCTGTGGTGCACGGCATGTATTACATAGCAAAGCGGAGTACGTTCATGCCGGGCAGTCGACCATTCTTCTCTGTGATGCTGTACATGCGTATCAGCATGTGACTAACAGTGGAATTCATAGTGAGCATATAAGCAATACTTGAAACAAGAATTACTTATACTCGTGCTTAAGTATGATTTTCAATTCATAGTGCCAGATACAAGTATTGCTTGTTTTGATATCTTAGTAATGCTTAAAGAAGCACTGCTTATCATATGTTCAGTCACAAAATAAGTTTTGATCATTTTTCAAGTATTCATAGTCAAAGGAGCATCGCTTTTTTATGCATATAAGTAGTACTTCATTCAGTCTGCTTCATTTTGAACTTAAGCACTGAATATTTATAATAAGTCATTATTCACAAAGTATTTTTATTACAAATGATGTTTCCTTAAAACATTTGATTGATCCAGGAATATAATGAAGATAATTACATGGGACAAATGGAAAAATTAAAATCCTACCTTATGAAAGAGGTGGTGGAAAATAGTTTTTGCGTATTTTCGTGATTAAATGCTATAATTGGATTTAAATGCGAATACGAAAATGTTTAGTGTCAAAAACATTCACAAAATAGTGTGTATTTAAATTACATTTTAGAAACAGAGAAACTGTGCACCTATGAGCCAGTGGTTGCCACAACATGATTGGTAATGCATGGCAAACTTGGGTTTCCCATTGCCGCACATGTTTCTCCAGACGGCAGGCGGCCGGTGCCATAGTCGATACGTAGATAAGGGAGCAGTGCGGGCTAGGAGGCGGGTGAGTATGTTGACAGCTGCATCCTGTTGGGATTGGTGACCTTGTCAGTGCGAGTGAGGTAGCAGATTTGATGTGAGAGGGAAGAGTGTGCAGGCAAGAGGGATAAGAAACGGGCTGGTCATGAATGGACTAGGAGGGGCGGATGGTGGTTTATAGGATAGGCCAGGAGGGAGGTAGAGAAGAAACCAGAGGCTGGTCAGTTGTTGGTTGGACTGCTGCTGTTTTGAGGCAGCAGTTGCCATTCTTATTCTAAGAACTAAACTGACTGTCACTCAACAAAGGGGCAGGCGGGCAGTAGAAGCTACCCTACTCGGAGATAATTATCTACCGGAAGTGAGCGAGATGCCGCTTCCACCCTACTGTGGCCACCTGCTGTGGTAGGCACTTTAAGTATTTAAAATCTTTTAAAAGCAGTATGAAAGCTGACATTAATTACCTGACAATGTCAGTGCTTCAATTGGACTCGTTAAAATAAGGGTGTGCTGAATTAAAAAAACTATACATATTAATAGTTTTTTAATTTTCTGAATATATACAAAGTTGAATTCTGCCGAGAAATATGGCACACAATTTCGTAGATTATTTTTTTATTCAATAAGTTTAAAACGTAAATTGTTTAAGTTGTCCTTACCTAAGATTATTACCAACGTATTTTTTGTGTGTGGCTTTTATTCTCCAATTTTGAAGAATTTATGTGAAATTTATTTACCTATTTTTGTGTGTGTTTACTGAAAGCATCAAATGGTTCATAGTGTGATGCTGCCTTAACACAGATTTCCATCAGCTTTCCAGAATACTTAAGGTGCTAGTAGAAGTATTTTTTTTAATTACTCATTCTTCCATTGTATCAGTATCGGATATTTGCTGTATCAGCAAGGAAGTATCAGTTCTTATTTGTATCAAAAATCTATTCTGGCTCAGCACTAAAGAATAGTATGAAGTAATGTAAGATATATTTTTCAAGAGTATTTTCTACAAATAACATACCTGTTTATAGAAAATAATTTTTTTAGAGCAGTAGAATAATGACTTTGAGCGTGTTTTAATTCTATAAACAAAAGGAATGCCATTTTCTACCAACTATATTACTGGTAAAATCCTGCTATGTAAATATAAAAATTAATGCTATGGACACACTTTGAAAACGCTACAAGGAGAGACAATCAATTAATGCTATTTTCCACCACCTCTACGTATGATGTGAAAAACCAACCTCTTTTCTTAACCTTTGTGAACAAATGGTAAGGGATACTGGGACTATTTTTAACAATTTGTATATGAAGTACCTTATGGTGCATAAGTGAGCTTCAAATCATTTTGAATGTTTATCTTATTTGTAATATAATCTTTTCGGGCCTGGTGTATAATAAGAAAACTGCCAAAAATTTCTACATAAAAATGTCGCACATTGAAGATTCAACAAGAAAACGACCTTTCGTTTTAAAATACGTGAAACCCTGTTGAGAAGTTTCCACCTAAAAAGTTTTCCTGCTTAATATGTTGAATAATTGTGCACCGTGCCTATCTGTACATGTGTAATTTGGCCCTTTTAAGAAGTTTTCCTGGTTAATAAGCATTATTTTGTCAGTCCCTTCAGAAACATCTTAACAGAGTTTTACTGCAACAATCACACATGAGAAATCTGAGATGTCATTAAAACAAACTTACGTGTCATTAATATATTTGAGTGTGCATGTCAACTAAAGGTTTTTTTTTCTAATAAGCGAACACACTTGTGAAAAAATTATTACATGGAACAAACACACATTTACTGTACACACAATTATTTTAATCTAAAATGTGCGATAAAACATTAAAATTATTCAAACCTGCAGTGAAAAATTAGAAAAAAACTTAACTTTCAAATTCATTTTGTTTAAGAGATGACTGCTGTAAATAAAGTGGCAAATTGTTATGTTGGTAGTGATATAATACAGATACTTATTTCCACCAAGCATAACTTGGCCGAAATAAGTAGTGCTTATAAAATAATTATTTAGTCAAGTAACAATTTATGAATTAGTTAGTTTAGTAATGCTTGAAAAAAAAAAAAAAGCACTACTTCATGAAGTATAGATTATGTGCCAAACAAGTCTCCAATTATGAATTTCAGCCTAAGTAGCTAGTTTATCGGGAGATTATATTATATATTGCACATATGTGAAGGATATACATGTTCTGCTCAGTGAGTACAGGTATGAGTAAAGATACCATATGCGCATTGTTACTGGTGGTGGCCGACATAATTTCAGACAACGAAACACCGTACAGTAGAATCGCGTTGTAGTGAGCACGGCAACTGCAAGAACACAGGTATAACAAGGTCTTTTTCAGGAACTGTAAAAAAAAAAAATCGCAAAAAAAATATTCCGTGAAAAATTGTAATTTTACGAGTTGAAACATGTGCGGCGAGATTGTGTGAAGCGTGCTTACGGTGGGACTCGTGACTGTATGAAGCGCGCTTTTGTTATCTGTCTGCAGTAACTCCACTCTCTCGCCCCGCCTCCTCGTTTCCTGAAGTATCTTGTGCCGCTCTCGTGTCACATTCTTGCGCCATGCCTTCTAGCCTCCCTCTCTTTCAAACCAAGCGCATCTATGAATAGAATACTGCCATTTCTACCTTGACACAGTTTTCATGACTCACTTCTGCTTTTCCATAGTTGTTCATGGTCATTGTGCTGTCAACTGTGTTTGGTTTCGAACAACTTTGCGTATGTGGGTCGAACGTTACTGTTAAATTAAAACAAATTCCATTTAAACACAACAGTCCAAGCGATAGCGGGAATCAAATACAGCTATGTATTAACAGATTTTTGCCGGGGGTTTTTCCCCCATACTGCTGCATACCAGTTAGATAGGGACACAACTACTACATTTTATCGCTGTGCTATAACAAATTTAATTTTAATCCATTTTTATAAAGTTTTCTTGAATTTTTGCTGGTTTTGAGTAAGTCTCGCACCATGCAGGCTTTGTTAGTTGAAATCTTCTAATTTTCCAGTGACCACCATATTTACTGACATAATTCTCGCACTAGCACATTCCACGCATCCAAATTTTATGGTGTATTGAATTAGGAAAAAAAATTTCCTTTCATATTTCATGCAGCATGTTTCTCTCAACAAAGCATGTAATGCTAATGGGCCCGCACTTCGTTTGACCACGCCAGGTCGCTGACCCTTCCAAGGTCACTGGTCCCGTTATCTATTTCTGGCTGCCGCGCCGTGCTGCAAACATGTAAACAAAATCAGTCTCAGAGTTTATTTGTTTGTGGGTGCTTTTTTTAATGCGAAAGGAATAGTTAACATGTATATTCATTTTTGTTTAGTACGAATGACTAATAGGTAAATACATATACCAGTCAAACTGCTGCATTTAAACTTCAGGTATTTGCATGTGTAGAGGAACACTGCAATAAAGAAGTGGGCCAAAAATATACTGTTTCTGAGTTTAACATGCATGTCATGTTTTCCCAATACCGGGCCGCTGTTATGATGTGAACCAGACCTGTAATGACTGCAGTGGCGGGCAGCGGCCAGTCGTCAGAATAATCGTGTAGCGACTGATGACGGCAAGCTGCCGTATCCGGTCACACTGCAAGGATCTAAACGCTCGCCCAGCTACATGTACACGACAATGTTTTCGCTGCTAGCCCCAGCACAAGAGTGATTTAATTTTGAATATGTATCTTCGTATCTGTTATCAATAAATAAAGTGCTGGTTTTTTTTTTTTTTTTTTCTCCCCACAGTTGGTAAGGGATTACTTACAGTAGACCCCATTTTAATGTTTACATGCATGTGTGTTGGCAATTTCTTGCATAATTCACACACCCTAATTTTTGGCACTAAAATCCTGTTAAAAAAAAGTGCGAGAATTATGCCTGCGGAGCTGTGACGGGCGAGTTATTGCTTGTATGGCAGTGCTTCAGCGGCAGTGTATGCAATAGTGGGAAATGCTGTGCAGGCCAGGCAACTGACTGCGGGACAATGTTGCATAGGCCAAGGAACTGATTGCAGGCCAAATGGCTATACTTACGTGATGCGGTCAGATTTTCCGCTCATTTTCACGCAATCAGTTATAAAACAGGATATTTTAATGTTATGGTGGTTTCAACACAATTTAAAATCAATTTTAGGTAATTTTTAAGTAGTAGGTCCTACTAGGGATCAAAATCGGTCTAATTCAGCGACAGCAAAGACGCTCAAACACAAGAATTGAACCTGGAACCATGACATCTCACTATACTGGGACTCTAATGTATTCATGTTACTGTTGGGCGTTATGGGACATGACTGAACACATTAAAATTGGTCTAATATCATACGTGGTAACTTTCAGACAATGCGGTCTGCTAAATGGAAGTCGTCGACGTGGGAATACTGTGAACAAGTGCTACACAGGAAAATATGCTGTGTTTGTACAAAAGAATTAAAATTTGAGTGTTCATAAGTTTTTTTCCCCATGTTGCTGTCCACTGTTTCATTTGATATCTACACACTGCAGGGCTGTGTTGTGCTATCGCAAGATGTGCACCAGCCATGATGCAGCCTAAATATGGAAAGTGTTGCCATTTCCAATCTCGAAAATCCGCGGATTGTTTACATAAAATCTGCTGTCTGCCGAATGTTTACATAAAATCAACAAAATTCTCGCCAAATTAAAAAAAATACCAACAAATCAGACAGGTTTATTATTTTTAATGGAAATGTGTTTAAAATGGTTAGATTTAATGCAATAAAGTAGTTTAAGCATAATAATACTGAATTTTGTATATTTTACTCAGTTTTGGTGAATAATTTAACATTTTCTGGATTTTGACATGTAAAGATCCAATTTCTGAAACCTTATTATACTCTGCTAAATTCAGCTACCTGCTAAAATAAATATTTTTCCACAATTTTTTTTTTTTTTTTTTTTAATTCCTCCATATTTAGCCAAAAGACCGCTAAATTGACAACACTTACTCTTGTATCATGCCAATTGCAGAGTTTTACCAAGCCTCAGGCGCTACTATGCTGATTGTTCTTAGGACATCACACAGCAGCATGGAAGACTTATTTTCAAGAAAGTCTCGAGAATCTCAAACGAGATAATTGCCTATCGCTAGTTCTGTGTACCATGTGACGGTGTTTCAGATTATTAGTTTTTATCTTAAATTTTATATATATATATATATTAGTACATTCCCGCTTATTCATGTTTCTGGCTTATCTGTGCTGCAGTAAGGTGATGCTGTAAAGTGTCGTTTAACAAGTAGAGGTACTGTATGTCTATCGCTGTGCTGTGTGAGCAGATGTTTATCACATTAAGCTTGTCAGTCTGTCACAGAGACCTGCGCAAGTCATCCATTTCAGCCCATTGTAACGCGTTTGACTCATCTTAGGCCTTGTCTGAAAGACAAAATGATCACGTTGCCCTGATTTTGTATACAAAAATGATGATGTATTTGGTATTAACCAAGTTAAAATATGCTGTATGTTGATAAATTTCTGAAAATGGTTTAGGGGAAAACATTTTTTTTAAATTCCAATATCTCTTTAATAAGCAGCATTCCACTTTTTGTTATAATTTTTGTAAAATTGTGCTGCCTATACACGCCGAAAAATACAGTGAACTTTGTCTATATTGGTCAGTTCCGCTCTTGTAAATTTATATTATGCCGACGTGCCATGCAATTAGAGAAAGATTTTCCATGGAAGTGACTTTACTTCTGGAAGTTTTATCAGTTGCATGTCAACAAAAACTGTAACATAAAATCACCACTGCAGCCCTAGGAGTATCTCCAGTCCTCACGCAGACATACACGCGAAGCTATAAGACCCCCCTGCTAGCAGGATGTGATTGAAAGTAATTCACGCAGCACCGGGAGTTTTACTACACTCACATTTTCATAAACAAAATGTAGCGAGTTTTTTGTTATGGTTTGTGTAACTTTAAGGATAAAACTAATAATTTACACTCATTGATTACTTAGTTAAAATTGTGTGCCACATATATAGGAGTTCAGACTAAAAATGTGTTATTTTCCACACCATCCCACCCACATTTCCCATAACTGGAATTTTCCCACAACTGGGTTAGTCCTTCCCCGGCGATTCCGATTGAGGGGTTCCCTACTGTATTTTCTTATAATATGTGTAACATTCCAGTGATTGTAATAATATTACATCCCTTTTAAGCATTAAAATTAGATAAAAATATTTTTCACTGTTAATGTAAAAATATGTCTGCCAGCCCCTAAAACAAGGGACTAACAATGTCCGAAGTGAAACTTTAAATGACTAATTACAAAATAACAAAATTGTCATTTTGGTTTCGGACATCACCTCAGTTACCCCTCCCCCTCCCTCCTATATCCTTATCTATTGCCATCCCGGGTCATTTTTCACTTTGTAGTGTTGTTTTCGCAACTTCAACAAAGCGTAAAAGGACTGTTTAAACTATCACTGAAAAGTTATAAATATTACAACAATTTGTGTATGGTGTTTTATAAACAAAAACATCAATTCTGCTGCTAAACAAAAGAAGATTATAGACCTTTAAGAAAGGCACAGTTTCACTTTTCTTACATTTTTCCATATCTAGTATTAAAATGTTTACAAGAAGCTAAACATTTAAGAATTTTTAAACTTTTGTATGTGTAAGTTGGTAAAATTTAAATAAATAAGATCCTAATAATTAGATGTATAGAAATCGGAGACATTTCAGTCTAGGCTATTGAGACAATTAGAAAGCAGCCTATACTTATTGATAGAGGTGTGCACTTATGTTTTTGTAAAATTCATTATGGTTGTCACTAACTTTAAGGAAAAGTGTGGTTTACTTGCTTTAGCAGGAATTCATGTTGGGTACTAGATTTATATTGTAAGGGTTATTTTTTTAATGGGGATTGTACTGTATTGTTTAAATGCCAGGTTACCTCATTTAAAGTCCCATTATAGTCTTTATTGCATTGCATTGCATTCTAAACTTTCAACTAACTCTGCCATCTAAAGGACGGGTCTGAGTGATGCACAATGAGGAAGCGACACGCACAACGCACTGCTTATCAGTCTATGTCACCGGCACAGGCTGTGTACACTCGATCTGCTGTGATTTACATATTCGGTGCAACATAAATATCAGCTAAAGTAGTCTACTTTAAATCCTGCACATACAGTGCGTGATTTGTTTTGCTTTGAAATGTATAATAGGTACTGTGTTTTATCACGATTTTCGGAGTCAATATCACTTTCATTAATGGAAAAAAATGTGTAAATTTGATTATCCAGGTTTTTTAATAAAAATTTGCTTATTTGTTTTTTCTCTGGCCCCGATTAATGTGGTTAATTAGGAGTTTACTGTATGTATAATTAAAATGTAACACATTTCAGTGATTTTAAATTTACTGATGCTGATACTTGTTGCTTACAATTACTTAATCATTACATGTAATTTGTATAGTGTGTGTTTTTCACTACTATTCTTTTCGATTTCTTATTAGATTATCCTCCTTACCAAAGTGCATGTAAATTGTAGTTTCCAATAACTGGTCTAGTTATAAATATTTTGATAATTATTATACTTATTCATTCCAACACTTACATGAAAAATAGCTTTTATCATGTATTATAGTGGAACAAAATAAGCATTACTAGGCTATTGTTAGTTGTAAATGGTTACGCCAAACTTGTTAGGCCTTGGGAGAGCCATTAAAAACTGCACAAAAGTTCTATTAAATAAACAAATTTACTAGCGATTTTACTCAAAGCTGGTTATAATTAATATGCCAATTGCAACTTGCACCTAACTATACCTACAAAATGAACTGGCACAAAGTGGCATGATATTGGAATGCAACACCACCTCAGTCACAAAATACATGAAGTTGTTTGAAGTAAATTTACACAAATTTTTTTATCTGAACTCTTCCCAGCTGTCTCACATGAGCTGATGGACAGCTTGGTTACACAACATACCACATTAAGTAACAGCCAAATAACTTGCTTGGGTGCTCGAATCAAAATAATGTATGAAAATATGTAGTTTTGAAAGTTGATGTGTACTATATGTTTTTGATTTAACATATGTATATGTGCGCGTGCACACTTGGGATACACAATAAAATATAATGCCTGTTTACATTTTATATCAATCTATAACCAACAAAATAAGCATTTCTCACTTCTCAGGTTTGTGGTAAAAAAAAGTTGAACGTTAATGGATGTTAAGTTCCAAAAAATATTGCAGCTATTGACACAGTTCCCACAGAGATGACAGACGTAAGTTAAGGAATCGTGAGAAAATTTAAGGGATAGCTCGAACTTTGAATCAAATAAGTATTTCACTTAGCTATACTAATGAGTGGTATTGAATTGCTTTTTAGTTTTTTCATTTATTCTCTCCAGAGCTGCTGTTAATCGTCACATTTCTGGAAATCCATGAATGAAACATTAGATATTTAGACCGCTCGTAACATCGAGGTGTTGAGAGTGAAACATTGGATTGGCACAAATATACTAAGTGTTTGGTTTGAATTCAATGTATTAGAATTCAAAAAATTTTTTTTTTCAAATGGTACAAAATTCAATTAAATTGTTATTTTATTCAATTTTAAACCGACGATATGATTGATAACTTACCACTATAACTGAACAGTGTATATTTTCAAGCCTTTTGTTTCATCCCAGAAAACAAACAAATTTAAAAAAAACTATGGCATTAGTTTGCGACAATGCAAAATTTGCAACCTAATTATTCTAAGTTCTGTCTGAGGAAAGTGACATCTTATTTGGAATCCAAATTATTTGTATAATAATTTGTGTGCAGGAAATGATTGTGCTACTCCAGATGCAAGGACAAAGTAGGTTTGCTAGAAATGATTGTGCTACTCCAGATGCAAGGACAAAATATGTTTGCTAGAAATGTGCTTGCCTCTATTTTCATTCCTTATTCAGCTCCAGCTTGCTTCACTCCCGCCTTACCCATGTCTTCTCCAATTAATCTTACATCCTCCGTTGTTTGAATTGGTTGGGAACTACTTCAAGAGGAAAATAACAGAAGTCACTATATTAGTGGCACCCCCATGAAAATTGGATCAGAAATGGGATTTGTTTACTTTTGTGTTGGCGTACCTGTTGAGTTCTAATGGGACGTGTCCATATCAACCCAGATTTGCAGCCAGGTATCTCGTCCATCTCAAATGTACAGCAGCCCACACTGGATGAAGTGTAGAAAATTTTTTGGAAAATTGACTGTTTGCTATCACATTACTATCAGCCCCAGATGACGTGTTATTTGAAACTATGTTCATTGAAGGCTGCACTCGAGCTTATACAGGTAGATACAGTGTAGACGTACCATTTTAATCTCCTGAGCCAATATTGGGAGATTCCATCTCTTCTGCTCTGGGCCGTTTTCATTATTTAGAGCATCGGCTGAGAAAACAGCCTGAGGTGAAGGTAGATTATGTTGCCGTCATGCAAGACCACATGACTGCTTGGCACATGAGCCATGTAAAAATAATTTACGTGGGAAGTGCGAATGCTCAATATATTCTACACCACTGCCTGCAAATACAAGATCACACTACCACCAAGCTACATGTAGTGTTTGATGCTTCTACAAAGTAAATCTTTGTGTGTCCCATATAGATGTCCATTTATTTTGTCCTAAGTTGCGGACAGACATTGTTACAGTTTTACTTAATTTCAGTATTCCACACATGGTTTTCACTGCAGCTATTAAGAAATTATATCGGCAGATCATGGTACATCCCAAGTATCGTGACCATCAACAGACCTTTGGAGTGTGTCAGAGGCACAACTAGTTGAGATTTATCGGCTTCACCCGATGGGATTTCATTCATTACAATTTCACAGTCAACATTGAAGTTATGTTGAAGCAGATCTTTTGAGAAACACATTGTTAAACTGCTCACCTCCCACCTTTGTGAACCTCAGATTTTTCTGTAAATGGTACGGAAATCGTACACTTTTTATGATTTTACGAAAATGCCTTGATTTTTTCAGAATTCCAATGCTGGAAAAAAATTAAAGTGAATATTTACTAGAGACGGGACATTCGATTCTTCGATACCTCTGTATCTGGACGTATCAAAAGTATTGAATATTTCGAAATGCATATCAATACATTTATTCGATGCATGAAATGTTTTATTATAGACATGGGGATGACTTGATTCACCATTTTCCCAATTGTCGCGAATCAACAGTGTTTTTGTTCTGCATTTGAGTTTACTAGTTTCGGAACGCCGGTGAAATGTTGTATTTATTTAATGATTAAGCTAATTAATTTGTATTGATGGTAGAGAAACGTGTATTCAGAAGTTGTAAATAGGAATTACAAACAGTAAGTCAGTGTGTATTGTAAGTAACATATTGCGGAACGGTTATTAAAATGTTTGAATTGTGCAGGCATAGAAAACCATTATTTCATGTGTGTTTTGCAGTATAAAAATAATACGTTTATTTATTGGAAAATTAACTTCGCCAAAATTATTTTAGTTTAAAGCGTGTTTAATATTCGAATTGGTACTAACTACATATTTATCGTGTCTTGTTTTGGTAACTTGACAGGTTATATATTAATTTGAGGCCGTGGCTGAATTGGCAGATTTTGTTAAATTATGTGCCCCGATTTTGTATACAAAAATGACGTATTTGGTGTTTCGTATTTTGTATCTAGCGGATGTTAATTAAAAATACAAAATGACAAAATCTGTGCCATGTTTGTTTTTACTAAGAACATGCAAATGCGTAAATGAAATGAATTTTAAAACAAATATTTGTACATAAAATACACTAGGCATGTTTTAAATAGCAAGTGTTCTGCTATGTTTGTATCTTGCGCAGCTAACTTTTTTACAAGTCATCATTGCATAATTTATTATTTTCTTATTTATGAATGTATTCGTAGTATTTCAGGGATAATTGCATAAATATTATGTCCTCTTCAAGCATTACATTTCGATAGAAATGTTTTTCACTGTGAATGTAATAATGCATTGCCACGAGTGCTAAACAAGTGACTGTAGTCACTTAGTAAATAACAAATTTACAAAATAACGTGCAAATTTTTGACTTTCATTAAAACAATGTGAAATTAAAAATGACAGTCACGTAATAAGAGTTGCAAAACACCGCTCTCTCATGAAATACGTTAAACTAAAATCTCTCCTAACCCCATCCAATATACTGTCAATAAAATTTAAGGAGCCCCCAGCAGTATGATTTTGCCATAACAGAAACAAGGTAGGTTGGAATGGTAACCTACATTGATCACAGCATTTGTTTACACTCATTGTTTTCTTCATAGACAGAGCAGCTGGTTAACAAGGATACATTGCGGCCACACCATGTTGCTAGAACTGTCAAAATTTAGTGATCTTGTGATTTGTATTCTGAATGCAAGTGCATATTTTGATTTTTTTTTCATGTCATTTGTGTTTACAACCAGTATTTCATATTTATTTTACATGTTTTGTGTGTGTACAATCTGTGAAAATGACCAACACAAAACAACAAACAGAATAATAAATTTATCTTACTTCATGTAGCAGTAGAATTGCTATTATTTTTCATCCGGTGATAAACAATTCCGATATTTCCTCTATCTGACTTAATTCAGAAAAAAAGAAATGCTTGTTTTTCTAAATAAAATTTATAAGCTTTCGTAGTTCGTAAATTGTCATGTGCGTATATGAACCTTTTTTGATACGAGTTTTAAATGTCATTATCATTGCAGAATTGTATATTATAAAGTGAATTTTTTTAATACTTTTTTGGTAAGCGTATTACTACTATAAGTGTGAAAATTAATACGGTAGGGAAGTTATCTTAAATTAATGTATATTTCACCCAAGGCAAGGAATAAGTAAATTTTTGCTTTACATGCCATACTAAGCGCGCACAGTTCAACGACGTATGTCTTCCCTAAGGGAAATCGTAGTTTCTGGTCTGCAACACTGAGCAAATGATAGATTATATTTAATTTTCATTGTGAAATTATGTAAATTTTATTACTTGCTATAGCACGTGAATGTTAAGAAAATTAGCGAGTGAGTGAAAAGATTTGGGCTGCTCATAATAGCGAGGTTTTGAGAGCAGATGAGGGTGATTGAAGTAAATATGGAGCAGTGCCAGAATGAATGGGCAGGGGAAACTGGAGATCCCCGAGAAAACCTGCCGACCAATGGCATCGTCCTGCACGATTCCCATTTGCGAAAATCCGGTGATCTGGCTGGGTATTGAACCTGGGTTGCCTTGGTGGGAGGCGAGCGTGCTAATCGCTTAGCCACCGTGGCCTCCCAAGAAAATAAGTGTATGTGAATTTGCCGCGGGCAGTTTACGTTTGTTTTAATAGTTTTTATCCGTTTTACTGATTGGATACTTTAAAAGTTGAAGTCTTGAACCAGGTTCAATCACCGGCCAGTTCACTCCTGATTTCACAAGTGTGAATCATGCCAGATGATTATGCTGCTGGTCGGTTGGTTTTCTCAGGGATCACCTATTTCCCCTGCCGCTCCATTCCAGCATTGCTCCATACTCACTTCACCTCACCATCGGCTCTCAAGACCTCGATGTTAAGAGCTGCCAAAATCTCTTCACTAATCACTCTTCTTTGAATACCACACATCCAGTTGAAAAACCAGCCCTCTGGAAACGGTCTACATAGACTAGACTCCTCTATACTTTGTAGGCAAATCATGTAACATTCAGAACTTTATAAATGTCTTCTGCTTTGATTCCATGGCTTGAACTAGATTGTAACTTCCCTTCTGTAATAGGTTTTAAATTGTGAATCACTTCTTGATCCATGCATTGGAGAACGTGACTTGAGGCAGGAATGCCAGCTTGACTTCACTGAGATTGTCGTTATTGAACTAATAATTCACAGGGAACTGTTGGCTATTTTTGAAATGTCTTGGTATCTTAAATTTTTCAATTAGCAGCATTTCTCTCTTCACCGACCCTGACATTTTAGCACGTATACTCAGCTTTACTATGTTTTTTTAACATTTTATAACAAATATTTTTCACCTTTAAACTTTAATGATTTGTATGGCATTATTGAAAGAATAGTCCAGTCTCGTCACTGTTAAAAAAAATTTCGTGAATAACTGGTATTCTTGGCCACTCCAAAGTCAACCACTCTGATGTCATTTCTCAATCCACAGACTTCGCTTCCCCAAAAATCTTCCCAGCCGTAATGTTGTGTGGCTAGCTGCTCGGATTTGGTCTTCAGCATAGGCCAATTGAGGGAGACTCCTAAAAAACTCTGAAGAGTATACCATGAAGTAATGCTCAGAATTGTCTCCTTAAGACAAGTGAAGTTTATTTTTATCAGGCTTCTTTGTATTCAATACACATAAATTTTGTCCTTGGTTTTCAAGATGGTACTCATTGTTGATTAAACTGTACTTCCGACCCACATCTGCTTGCTGAAGACAATGTTGTAAGTCACCAATTTATTGACCTTATCTTCCAAAGAAAACACTGTATTTCGACATTCTGTACAGTACGTAATTGTTCAAAACTTGGACATAAACTGATCAGGTAGTCACTGACCAACTTTGAACCCTCTTCCACAGGTAGATTCTTGGAATGTTGCCCACATTTAGCCTCTTGCCACTCCCATTCCAGGAAATGACACCTGTCAACAACAGACTGTGCTGTATGTTATGGCTGGATACAGTAGCCTCTTAGACGAATTGGAACTGCCCTACCTTTGTCCTTCAATGCATTTGAGTCGTGGATGTACAATATAGTTCTCAAGACATTCTCTCAAGCTTATAGGAGGATTGTTTTGAAACAAGTTAAAATACATTTGCAGTTATATCCTTTATTTGAAGATTTATTGTTTGGGTAACCTATCAATGAAGTTGAGGGTTCACTAACCGAACTTACTACAGTAGAACCTCTTTATTACCACCCCTCACAGGTCCTGAGAATAGGGTCATGATAATGGAGAGGGGAAGGGGCTGTAATAAATAATTTGGAAAATTTTGGGCCAATTTTAACCCACCTGTAACCTATATGCCCCCAAACTTGCCATTTTTTTTTGCATGAAGTTCATGTTCAATCGTCTCTAGCGCATAACAAACAACTTTTTTTAAAATAAATATGTACATTTTAATAGCTTTAAGTCTCCCGATTAATTTCATACCCAATAAAGGCATATTGGACCACCCCTTGTTACATAAAAGAAGGCCTAAACACAGTATGACATGACCATTGAAAGAGAGTGAAAAGATTGGACTATGTATTATTGAAATATAAAGTTGTTATTAAAGATCTATTATGCAGGTCTTGTGGGTATATTGCCTCATTGCTATGAGGCACGTAGCGATCAAAAAGTTTAGGTGGCAATGCGCATGTATGGGTGGCATGTATGTGTGTGCGCGCAGTGCTCTCGCTTGGGTCTAGCAGTGTACGTAGCTGAGCGAGCACCTACATCCTCTGCAGTGTGGCCGGGTACGGGCATGGCAGTTTTGCTGCTGAAGCTCGGCCCTAGATCCTCAGACTGGACAGCTGTCAGTTGGTCGCTACAAGATTACTCTGACGGGTGTCTGCCTGCCTCCACTGCCGTTACAGTGGCCCAGCGTTGGGAAAACATACTGATAGGTGCGATACACGTCAATGTGTTGAATTTATACAAAATGTATGCGGCATGTTGGCCTCTGTACTGGCACGGGAGGCCCAACAATGTTTACGGGAATATAAATATTTAATGCGGTCTAATTAAATATTTACTATCCCGAATTTTTTCATCAAAAACGTCTATACATGCACATGACCCCACCCGCCATAATATGGTAACGGTAACATAAGAACACATTTTATTTGCACACACTTATGTTTATTCACTTTACATATAAAATTGACTTCACAAGAAAAAAAATTGCTCACCATAAAAAATTAGCATATTACATAGGCATGGGCGCATATAAATTGCCTTGCTTTTTGAAGCATGCCTAGTGTATTTTATGAACAATAATTTGCTTTAAAGAACATTTTATTTACAAATTCTTGCAAGTGTTTTTGAAGGTAAAAAAAATGTGGCGCTTTGTCATTTTGTATTTTTTGCTAACATTCGCAAGATACAATAGACGAAATACCAAATTACAGAATACGCCACCACTTTTGTATAAAAGTTGGGTCACGTGATCATTTTACCAACAAAATCTGCCATTTCGCACACAGCCGCCAGGTGGTCGGATACGTGTTTCACAGCGAGCGGAAACGGATGACTCAGGCAAGCCTCTGTGACAGGCAGACAGTTTAAAAGAGAGAGATCACCTCGCTCGGCACAACGATAATATGTAATGTACCGCTGCTTGTTTAACGACACATGTTACAGTAGACTTTGAGCAAAGTCAAAAAACCGCATGGATAAGCCAAAAGCCGGTGAGGAAAGTCAAAAAGCTGCACGGATAAGCCCACGGACGGTTGAGCAAAGCACGAATAAGCGGGAGTTTACTGTAGTAAAAATCCAATGTGAAAGCATAAAGTTAATTAATTTGCACTACTTGCAATCGTGAAATGTACATGTAGAGTCTGAAGCATGAAATGTGATGTTTGTGTGTATCTATGAAGGAAACGTGAAAGTATATTTTAAGCGGTGTTTTCAAATCCAAGGTTTTCTGCAACGAAACTGAAAAACTTTGCCAGCATGTTCTAAAGGTCATTAGCAACAAACGTATGTACATAACTGCCAACTTTTACGCTTTGCCTATAACATTTACGGAATTTATAGTGTGTTGACGAGTTTACTGAAAAAGGCTAAAGTTTTACTGCTTTTTGTTCGTAAAATTTTGGTTTTTTTGTTTACGTGTTTTCATAATATGGGCACCATAGATAATGTGATAGAGATGCGTAACGCTATCAAAGAAACTTGTAGGTAATTACGGTATGTTATTGACTGTTTGAAGTTGTAGACAGTGCCGAAGTCGTATTTTTGTGAAGTGTTCATGAATCTCATCTGAGCATCTTTGCATCACACACTGTGTGTGTGTTTACTGGTTTGCCATGTTCGCGTTGTAGTTGCGTATCCTTACAATGTTGTTTTGCATAGTAATTGGCAAAATTAGTGGAAAATGTAAGAAAACCTATTGATTTGTAGGAAAGAGTACACCAAAGAATTTCCGTGTATATTAAAGGCTAACAAACAAAGAGAAGTTCCCGTTTTGCTGCGTTTGTAAGAATGATGTAAGCGTTGCACATGACAGTAGAAAAGATTTTTTCAACCACAAGAAGTGCGGAAAAGGCATGGAAAATGTGAAAGGAGGTGTTCGTAATTTGAAATTGGACAGTTTTATTGTCAAAAGTTTGGATGTGGATAACGTTATAAGAGCGGAATGCTATTTCACATATGTTCTAGTCAAACACAACATTACAATAAGTGTAGCAAACTGTGTTCAAAAAGATGGTTCCTGATTCAGAAGTGGCAAAAAATATTCAATTGCCAGTTCAGTATTAATTAGAATTTAAGCTGAACTGTTGTTTTAAGATTAGTTTTTAAGTAATATGTGTGGGACAGTGTGTTGCACATAACATATAACACAACTACTGCAGTGTTAATGTGAACTGTTAATAACTGAAGTTAATTGAAAGGAAAGTTGCTGTGAAGGTAAGGCTTGTAATGTATTAATGTTTACTGTTTTACATTATACTAGTATTACTTCTTATTGTACACTAAGCTGCAAAGTTGTTTAAATTAAAAGAAAACATACTATTCAAAAGTATTTCAGTAAACGATTTGACTAAAAAAAATATATATATATATATATATATATATATATATATATAAAATCTTTTTTTTTTTCCAAAGAAAGTTCCTTTGCACTTAATGTTGGCATACATCCATTTTCACAGTTACCCTACAATTGTGAAAACTTCATTTTCTGCAGTTTTAAAGAAGTCCTGATCATAAGAATTTTTTTACTTATACTTTGTATTTATTTTTTAATTCAGAGTTAAAATTTTTAATTACCATGTAAGAAAATAAGCCTGTGTGGAAGAAATTTTCTTTAAAGTACTGGCGATTATTGAAAAATAGAAGCATCCAGTTTATGTTAAGATTGTCATTTTCAAAATGTTTTACTGATTGAGAACTTGAAAAGTTGGCAGATATATGTGTAGGCTCCGAAGCACCATTTGAGAACTGCAGTGATGGAAAAGCAATAAATACAAATTTCTAATAACGGTTTGTAGTAAATGTGTGGTGCAGATTACATGGCAATCATCTTGTTGGACCACATTTCATACAGGGTAATCTCAATGCTCATTACTATAGAAAATTTGTGGAAACTGTCTCAACACTGTTATTGGAAGATATGCCATTAGTAGTACGGATTTACGTGTGGTTGCAGTAGCATGGATGCCCCCAAACACAAACAGGGCTGTGACTGGATACTTGAATGGAGAGTATATACAGTTGGTTATAGTGTAACATTTTGTTTTAGCTTCCAGTAAACAGTCTTTCCACATTCCTTTTCAACATATGCTATAAATAATTTAAGAGTAGTAATTAATCTTCAGCATTAATGAAAATGTGAAACTGACAAAAACTACATTTGTACCTTACATCAACAAAGATATAGATATTTTCTTTAGGTAGTTGATATAATTTCTTTTTTTTTCCAGTGAGTGCATGGAGATCCAATGAAATCACACTGAATACATTAGTTGTAACCACCACTTGTCACCAATTATTAAAAACATCAAGCAGTGCAAAGTTTTTCAGAGTTCGTGTTTTAATCATCTCTGTTTTAAAATAAAATGTTATTAAAACAAAATTAAAAGAAACATTAATTTAATTCAGTATGCAGATTTCTTTAGACAAAAATGATGCCCCATAACATTCCTTTAGCACAAAAGTGTCTAACTCAGTGCACTAAAATTTAAAGTAATTAAATTTTCTCAGTAACTAATTGCCATCACCATTATTGATATATAAAACATATAAGTATGCATTTATTTTCCACACATAATTTTCTTTGTTTCACTTCCAAAATGTTCTTTTTCGTACATATATTTGGTAAACAACTCCATGCACCATATTGTTGCATGCACAATGCACTTTATAGGAAATGGTTGACCACAGGACTCCCATGACCCTAGCGCTTGCAGTGAATGGTTATGTTCCACATTTTTAATGTTTTCTTTTTTTCACCTGTGAATTGGCCTGTTCTGGTGTATTTCAGTCATGTGTGTATCTAGAAATCATTTGCATTTTGTGTTGTGATCAACATGCTCTACGGTTAATAATAAAGAACTTTTCATCTGTATGTATGTTTTTTTTTTCTTTCAAGTTTTAATGGTAAAATCATGAGGCAAGTTGGCAAATGCAATAAATGATAATGTCATGAGTTGTATGCATGGCCTAACTTGGCTGGGAATGGGAGGGCCCTGCCAGCCAATCATTTGAGGGAATTGTCACTTAATTTATGGACTTCCTGTATTAAAGAAAAAAAAATATCACTACAACTTCAAATGTTAATGAAAAATCACCTAAAGGTGATAGTTATGTGATTTTTTGCATGTGAGAAAGTATTTTCCAAAAAATCTAAACAAAATTATTTGTAGACCTCTCAATGTGCATCCTTTGTTGCCCAAAGCACATAAAAACGATACTCCAGCTCTTGCCATGTCCGCATTAGCAGTCTCTCATCCACAGTCTTAATAGTTGCTATAATCCTTTGCTTCAGTTCATCCAAATTAACATGTTAGTTTTGCACGATGTCCTTAACATAACTCTATAAGAAGTCTGGAGGTGTGATCTTCAGTGAGTGAGGTGGCGAAGGAATTTGACCATCTCTGCCAATCCATAGTCCAGGAAACCTCGGAGTCATGGATTCACGCACAGCCAAACCCCAGAGAGGGCTGCTCCATAGTGTTAAAAGATGACATTAGTTTTGCATGCCTTTCAGTTGCGGGATCACGAATTCAGTTAACATGTCTAGGTACACATTGGATGTGATAGTTCTTTCATTGAAGAAGGATGGGCCAATGATATGATCACACATGACTCCACACCACACATTCACCTTTTGGCTGTCCCGCACAATCTCGTGTGATTCATGGGGGTGTCCCGATCCTCAGATCCTAACATTATGCCGGTTCAGTACATCTAAAACATGAAATGTTGTTTCATCACTGAAGATAACTCACTTGAGGAAGTTATCTTCGTTAGTGCGTTGTAACATGTTGCCAACATATTTCATGTATCGTCAGGTTGCAGAGCTTGAAGCCAGCTACACGATGTATGCATAGAGTCGTAATCGCTTGTGTAGAACTTTGTGTACTGTTGATTGGGGTAACTGCAGTTGCCTTGCAGCAGTGTGAACCGACTTACCAGGGGTATGCACACTGTCGGCACCCTTCTGATTCAGAATGCTGCCAGTTTCCATAAATTTAGGATGCCACTCCCGTTTTATGGATTGTGCGGGTGGGTTCTTACCATACCAGGTCCTGTAATTGTGTGTTCTGATTTGGTCCCAATAAACCAAGACACACATTGAGCCTTCTCTTGTGGAGTGGTAATTTGGGTGAATTAGTAGTCACACCTGAATAGAAAACAAAAATATATTACAAATATTTGGGAAATGCTCTTTCACATGCAAAAAACAGCATACCTCTATCACCTTCAGGTAATTTTTTATTAACGATTGAAATTGTAGTAATAATAATTTATGGACAATCTGTAAATTGTGGCTTACCAGTTACCAGGTAGCAACACAGCCCCAGTATTTTACAGCTGCATGCTAACAAAGGTATTTTTTAAAAACTAAATTTGACTGACTACTTGCATTTTTGATTATTACTATTTATTTTTCTTAAATTGAGATTTTTGGTAGTGCTGAAAAATGTCTTTGCAAAATTGCTGCTGTTGAAATATGTGAAGTCTGTATATTTTGTCTGTTACTGTTTGTCCTCCCAAATTTTGGTACTGTTTCTGACGGTGGTAAAGTTTATTATAGAAGGTCTGGTTTTCCTGTGGTACGAATGGTGTCGGCCATGTGACCTTGATGGAAACTGCAACTTGTTAGGAGTGAGAAAGTGGCTTTCAGGCTGGTGCAGTAGCATGCAGGTGGGAATACAGTGGAGAGTTAAGTAGTACCGTAAAATGGAATGATTAGAAACAGGGTGAAAAAGAAACACAAATTCGAAACAAAATTGCGAAGTGTTCTGAATCAGACATCAAGAAATGTAAGTGTATTTTTTTTTTTTTACAAAAAGTGACTCGTACTGTATTAATTTTTTTTCTATACGACGACTTCAAACATAATGTGAAATTGTTTCTTTTCACTTCAGTGTTTCTAACCACCCACTTTTACGGTAACCTAATTTATCCACAGTTCATCATTCATCCACAGGCAAAGATGAGTGATGAAATCCTACTTTTTTCTACTAAACTTAATGCAGTGATAATGTTTGTTTGTCCATTGAGGATACATTTTGCAAAAGTCCTAATAGATCTGAGATGAGTTTGCTGTCGTGGTGCACTACGAAAACATTAGTTGAAACGGTCTTCAACTGTTGAATTGGTCCTTAATCACTATATTGACTCAAGGTGAATGCTGCATGGACTGAGATAACCAACCATGGCCAAGCACTGTTTGTTATTGATAGAAAATGTCCAAGTTTGCCAGGTCTATACATCCTTTTCAGTTTAGTATTAATTTGTGGGTTATTTATTTATCATTACATCTAGTGTTTCAGTAGGCCTTTCAACAGTTATTAAAGGTTTTTACTATATTTACAAATATCATGAAGTGGTGTAGAGTTTCGTAACATTTGAACGCACTAGAAAACTTGTGAGACTTGTTAAACTATTCGACACATTCAGAAATGTGCGGTGTTTTGAGAGAAATTTATATAGTGCCTAGTAGCCATTCCAACAACAAGCTTTGCCCATGAAAAAAGAAAATGTGAACTAGTTTGGCCATTTGGGTGTTTAATAACTGTTATGCAGTACGTAGGCAGAAATGCCTGTTCCTCTCACCAATGTTTCACCTATGTTTTGTCCAATTTTATGGATTTTATTGATGCATTCAATGAAACATACTGCTACAGAATATCTGCAAGTGTCATGTATGTACATATATAGTCATTTATGAACTCTGAATTTGTTAAATAAGGCCACTGTCACATGGGACACACAACTACTTCACTTCAAACGTGTATAACAATGCAAGCTGTGACACTAGCTCCATACCTACCCAGATTGTAGTCACTTAATGTTTACAGTAAACAGGTTGTGTATGTACATCAGAACGACTTTTCTTTTGTTTGTGCCCGTATTGTCTGCAGAAAAAGTAAATAGGAAGTATGATTGAAATGGTAGAATTTGACAGGAATTTTTGCATTCATTGAAATAAATAGTAGCCAGATCAAGAAACAGTATCTGCTACACTGTTACAATAAAAATAAGGTTGTTTTGTTAAAATTAATAAAATACTCAAACTTAAGGAGCGGTGGTAGTGATTATGATTAATCACGGCAGCATGTTTTGACTTTAGGATTTCCTTTTGTTTGCATTTATTTACAGAGATGTAACCACTGTAGTTCCTTTTGCAAACACAATCAAATATTGCTGCCGTAGTAAATTTACAGTAAACATATTTAGACCATTCATGTGACTGCAGCCTAAGGGAGAGACTGTGCAAACTGATGAGGCTGTGATAGCAAACAAATTTCTCTGCATTATTGGTGCATAGTCAGCAGATTGTGCGACTAAACCTGGTCACGTAGTCTATTGTTGAAGCATATGATAAAAACAATAAATAAAATTTGTAGTAAGATGAACATTTTGTGTTTGTGTGTGTGCACGCACATTTGTTTTGTTGAATTTTTTCACCATGATTTGCTTTAACAATGTAAGAAGTTCCAAGCAAGGAATTTCTGATTCTGAAGTTGTTTTCATGTCCGTAGACATTTTGTAATTTAGTACCACTTTAGAAGGAGGCTAATATCATTGATCTGACGCTGTTGGGTGAGACACGAGGCGAACTATAACCGAAATACTTACTGGTAATTTGGACGCCAGCCGTGTTTCCCTATCACCGCACTAAAGAGACTCTGGGTTCTCAGGGATGCTGTGGGTTCTGTGTGTCCATCTCACCAGAACATACTTACAAACACGTAGGCAATACTAAACTTTTCACTAAACATCACTGGAAATAAACACTTAATAAAACATATGTGGCTAGGACACTGTCACTACCTACTGAATAAAATAATTAAGTTCACTGTAGACTTGTTTTTATTGTTGTTATGCATATACATCAACGTGCCAATGAAATGATTTTCTCGGTCATAACTAGCCAATTCCACTTGGATGCTCCCCAGCCCGCAATTACTCTAGTGCACACCTAGATGGATGATCTTACCGAGATGCATGAAAGTACAGCCTTCACAAGGGAAGAGGGCCAACAGCCACTAGGGTGGACTGACGGTTGTTCCCTGAAGACAGAACACTGTGAATTACAAATGAAACCCTTAATAAATATTAACACGTGTGATTACTAGGCATTACTAACGCAAACTCGTCGGGACTCACCCTCCAGCACATGGGTAGTGTAGTGACGACCTATACACAGAGCCGGCTAGGACGGGAATAATTGCACCGTACACTAATTACAAAATTACATAAACCCTTAAATGATATATGAAACAAGATGGAACACGAGATGAATATTTACAATAAACACACACATGTGTTAAAATTATATTGCGCTGATGCCGCTGGATGAAGTTCGTAGCAGACCATTTGGTGCAGGTGGAATTGCAATATTTCTGCGTGGAAATGGCAAATTAAATTCAGACAAGGTTATTCTTGCTGAGAAAATTATTCACTTTACAATTGCATTGGTTATAGGCATGTAACATGCCTGATAGTGGTAAAATCAAACATTACTGTGACTGCATGGTCAAGTACAAAAGCATCAATTTACATGAAAAATGCATTGAACCCTGAATAAAACTTACATAGAACCCTGAATAAAATATTGCACATACGATGATACATAAATGAGCTTTCAAGTGCAACAATGGCATATACAAATACTTTGCGGCGGTTGGCCACATGGTTATACAAGATGTTGCCGTAAAATATTCAAACATGAAAAACACCCTCAAATACATACATAAAAATAAAGCTCTTGAAATTGCGCATTGCGATAATGCATAAGTTACAATGAAATACCATAAACATAGGATGGCGCCTGATTCAAGTTGCACGGGTCAGGTGACCTCTCGGACATATTTCTCCTCCTCCCCTCGATTAAGTTAAAAAATGCCACAAGGGTGCAAGACATTAATAAAGCGGAAGCATAATGCTGGGGAAAAGTCTGGCAAAACGTATGCACGCAAAGGTTAAACGGTTAACTACATTGACTATGGAAACCTTAATCAGTGAACAAAAATTGTAGTGTGTATGTGATAGTCTCTTACCTCGCCAGCTCTCCTCGACAGACTGTCCAGATACAAGCGTCGCATGGACCTACCATGGGAACTTATGGGGTTCACATAAGCGGAAGTGCTATGCACGCTGAGCAAAATATTTAATTATTAAAAATAAATAGCACAAATTAAATTAAGTATTGTTTTACATTTGTATAATTTTCTTGTGAATTTCAATATTATTATTAGTGTGTGTATATGACAGCGTTCATGCTGGAATATTAGTGTTATTAAGCTTGGTGCCGCAGGAACCTTGAATTTTATAACCAAACAATTTAAATTTAGTACAAACACTTTAAAGCATATTAAACACTGTGAAGACAATAGAACACATTTTACACTGGGAAATAACATTTATACGAAAGTTCAAAATTATTGGCCTCTTTGCTCATGAGGGGGGGGGGGGGTGACACGTGCGTGGTGAGCATCATCATGGGCTCTAGCGTCTCTGGCTGTTAGCCGGCGTCAGACATTAAGGAATCTTTGCTTGAAAAATCACTCGCTCAATTTCTCTGGCAGTGAGGCATATGCTGCTGCCAGTTACAGTTACATTTATTATGATAATGGTAATTGACTTCATTTAAGATAAGTGTTGATAGTGCAGCATTTTAAGTTCGAGGTATGGTCAAGATGACTTGTGGATATATGTGCAGTTCAAAATTGTGAACTGCCCCACCGAAATGACTTACTTGTGACTCGGACTGTTATGTACCTACATCTGGAAATATTTTGTGTGCTGAATTATTTTTTTTTTGTGTAGATAATATTAATTTCTGAATGCTATGTTTAAACATTGTATTTTGATTTAACCCTTTCTTTTAGAGGACAGTAAATTTCTATTACCTGTTGGGTAAAATTTTATGATTGGACACATTTTGCTCATAACTATCTCACCTTGGTGATACATGGCATGCATAAACATTGGACCTCATGTACACACAAATTGTGGTAAATATTATTTGTTCTTGCAAAATTCAGCATGAGGAACACTAGTGTTGTGACCATTTTAGACAGTGGCATATGGAAGGAATGGCTTCCACGAGTTGTGCCACATTGCTGTTCCAATGTGCATCATAAATATTTTTTGTAAAAACAAGTAGTAATTAATATGGTTTGATGTTTTGTGAACTAACAGATGAAACTGAAACGGATATGCAGTAATACCAAAATACTTATGTATTATCAGTTGTTTGCATCAAGAGTTTCCTGTATAAAAATCCAGTATATACCCTTGCTTCTGATTAGGATTGCTCATAAATTATGCACTTGCTCACAAATTCTGCAAGAATAATTTAGGTAATAAAGAAATCCCACCACTTATTATATGTGTTGATAGGATGATACTTCCCTGTAACATGGTTGTGTGAGCATGTTAATATAAAGAATTTGGTGTTAATAAAAAAACTATGGTTATATAGAAATTTATAATATACAGGTATTAAAAAAATTTTTTGAGCGATTTGGTTTTCCAAGAGTTATAAAATGAAGGGTGTATTGGGACTCGAACTGCACTGATTAAAATATAGAACTTAGTTGTGGAAAAGGATCTACTGATAATTTTTAACAGCTGTGTTTAGTCTCGGTACTTGTGCTTGATCAATTGAGACTGTGCAGTTTCTAATGAAATTGTATTAGAAACGTGTGATAAATATTTTTGAACATTAATTTGACTGCATTCAAGACAGTTGGATTGTAATGGAAAAAAAGAACAATAAACATTCTACTAGTTTGTCTGCATTTTTAATTGTACTTTTTTCCCCCCACTGTTTATTTTTTAATTTTTTCATCAGTTTGTGATCACTTGTATTGTTTATATATTGTTTTGGAATATAGTTGTGAGGTCTAATACTGAAAAGCCTAAATAAATTTATTAATTTATATTTTTTTATTTATTTTTTCTAACCTTAATTTTTGCGAGTTATAAAAGCACTTGAATGTAGGCATGCATATTAATTTTTAAGACGACTTTCTTTGCATATAAGTTATCATTTTGTACTTATTTTACGTAATTTTCAGTTACTAAGATGATTTTATTTATAAATTGTTCTCAAAATGCTGAGCAGTCAGAAAAATGTAACTGCTGTGCGCTTATTTCTTGTAGGGTTGATTTGGGGTTTGGTGAGGGGGGGGGGGGGGGGTTTGTGAGTTCATAATGTAATTTATCCTGGCAATTTCTCCAGTATCATAAGTTTCATTCAAATATGTATACATTTGTCTCTACTGCTGCCATGTATAATATGCACAAAGTTATGTTCACTGTGATAGCCTTTTTATGTTGATGTGTGAAGAATTGGTTTAATTTTGACTGTATTTCTTAAAAAAAAAAAAAAAAAAACTTCAAATAAATATTGAAAGAATGCTTTGATGCCAGGTTTAAGTAATCAAACCCTTAAATAGAAATGAAATACTAATTCTTGGCGATAAAAGCCGACTTACATAGCGAGTATAAATTTGTGCTGATCACAACACGTCGAAGTTGTCTGGGTAAACTAACAATTTCGTACTGAAGTATCGTTGTAGCAATAATTTTATTTTTTACCTGTGGGTTAATCTTGACGTTTGCATGTAGCGTCATGTACGAAGTGGATGTAAAGTATTTTCCCTCGGAATAAATTCCGCCCATAATCTTCACATCAACACCATACTTTTCGTCTAATCATCGGGCCATCGAATTTCAAAATTGGAAGAGGAGTGTCTGTTTTCACACAGATCGATACTTTGTTTGCATTCACATCCTTGAGAAATAATTTGTCGTTTTCGAAATACAGTGTGTAAAAATAGGTTTCAATTGAATTGTCCGAGATTGTCGTACATTGTCAAAATCATTGTGAATGGTTCTGAAGTCAACCACATTGTTAAAGTTTGGTGTGCATTGCAACGAATTAAAACTTGAGTTATCTTCCATTCAACATACTTTGGTCAATTTCAGTACCTACATGCACAAACAAATAGTTTTGATCGAATTTGTACTTTAGTATCGTGTTGAACGAACAATCTGAAGATGATATGCATTTACCCAATTTTACTGAAACTTTTATGGAATTGTGATTAGTCTTCAAAGTCGACTGTACTTTATAGGCAATGGTGTAGCTTGTTTCGTTCACTAAAATTAATTCAGTCACTTTTAGTTGGAAATTGTTTATCATTAAAGCATTGTACACACTGATGGCGGTATCCAAATGGGTAATGCACGAAAAAGCACTTTCTGGCATGAAAGTTGTTGAGGTTTCGCTCGTGGTTGGCATCAACTCCAATTTGTTAATGACGCCCAGATAATATGTGCGAAATTCTTCATGAATTTTTGTGTCGGAATTTGCATACATGAACATGAGAGCCATTTATTGTACGTTTGGTCGGATTCGTAAAAGCAGAGCTTGGAGCATTGGCCATTGAATTGCAACATCCACTTTTACATATTGGTCATCACAGTTTTTATCGAATCGATCACGAAACCATAATCGCCTCTGTCTCGAGATACCAAACTCGGCGTCCTTGTGATACCAAATGGCGTCTGTGAACATGGACCAAATGTAATGGGATTGTCAGATGTTGTCCGTTAACTTTAAAGATCAGCGTTCGAATCTATTTGAAAATTTCCTGCATAGTGACAGTCCGCGTCGAAGAATATATATAACCGTAACCCAATCCCTCATCGTACCCACTGTAACACGAGTTTCTGTGAACATATACCTATCAGGATACAAACTCACTGAAGTACCATTGGAATTTCAATTGTGATAATACGTGTTGCATCGCTTGGTTTATTTCGTTTTTCTAGTAACCCATCAGAAGGTGGGCACCGACAAACAGTACTGTCTTCATAACTGCATTTCGTACCGATCTAGGTCATCCCATACTATTTGTAGGTGTGGGTAAATAATTTCTTATCATGCTAACCAATTGGTTTTGTAAATTTTCATCAATCTAGTAAAAAAATACACACAGATAAAATTTGAAAAGACGAGAAAATGAGGAAAGGAAATAGAAAAATGATACCAATTTTTACCCTATGGTCGGTTGTAGTATTTCGATGGTATCGGTAAATCTACCATAAATGGTCTTTATGTTAAATTTCACGTATTTCCAAACATCCGTTGATCTATAGTGCTTTGAATGCTCGTTCACTACCAGTTTCTCCAAAACTTCAATAATTTTACCAAACTGTTCGGTGTCTTGCAACCAGTCGTATTGAGGTAAAAACGTATAGTTGCATATAAGAACATATTTATCACAAGATCGTTGCTGTCATTATTGTTTGTCGACAAGTACCACTTGTGATAATGTCGTATTATCTTAATGAAATAAACAATGTCTGTTTCTATTTTATTCATTTGGACTATTACCTTTATTACATATTGCATGAGTAAAATTATGAAGCCCTTCAAAAATAAACGTAGGCCTAGGTGTACCAAATTTTTTTGTGAATGTTTAAAAATAAGGAATGGTTATATTACATGTCTTATTTATTCAACAATTTTTTTCCCCAACTACGGTTGCTGGATTGACATTTATCTATTTGTGAAATTTACAAAATACAATTTCGCTATCTTTGGTTTCCAAGACTTGGCACGAAATGCTTGTACGCTGCATACCAACAGAGATATTTCAGTCATATCGGCCAAGGACACCCAATGTTTGAACTTTAGTTTGGGGGTTTTCTTGCTCTTTAAATACTTGAAAAAAGTGATCTGATCAAATTTCAAATTAATTTTTTTTCACCCTTTAATTGAACGATTTTGTCCTTGTGGAAATGCAACAGGCCATCCTTGGGAAGTTTAATTGGCACGAGACAACATTCTGATCAATGGAATGTGTTTGTGTACAATTTGTCCATTTTCGAAGGTACAACCTTCGATTGATCAAAATGACCGTGTTTTTCTGCGAGGGACGTATGAATCAAACTGCTTCCAGAATATTGATTTCGTAGGTGGTGGGAATATGGTTCTGATGAGTTAATAATGCCCGTTTCATATTTACCCTCGAAATGTTGATTTTGGCCAATACGTCGATGAGAACAAAAACCTTGTTTTCCAATCCTCGACAACTTGAAATTATGCTCTTGAACAGCGGGTGAAAATGGGACAAAAATTAATTTGGTGTGAGAAAAGTGAGTCTGTGCTCGTCTTCTAGTTTATTGGCATAACATTTCCCAGTAGTTCAATTACGGCGACATATTCGATAAGGGGTCGTTTCTCCACCTGATCGGGCCAGATTCTATTGACGAAATCGGTTACTCTCTTGTATTCGTCACAATATTCGTAAATCAGTTCGTCGAATAGTATTTCGGGATGATGGTGTACAAATGTTTGGACCGCATCACACATTTCGTTTTCGATGGTGATACAATAAGTGTTGAGTCGAGAATTTTCGTCGAATACACGATCGAAAGTAATTCGATTCCCTATTTTGCTATTGGCATACATGTAACAAACAATTCACGCTATTTCTTCTTGGGTGACAAGCTTTAAATCACAAATATCAAGTTCGATTTCCACGGCCTCGCTCAAACCTATAGGCACAATTTCGCCCCGGTAAAACTTTAATTCGACTCGTCAATCAAAGTAAACTTTGAGTTGATAGGTAATGATACCAGACTCATTTAAACTTCTGATTATGATTTCAGCCGATTGGGGGATTTGAAAATGATTTCGCAGGCAAACTTCTTCGTCTTAGTTCTGTGACGATGACAATTTATACAAAGTTTTAATTACAGTAGGTTCAATATTTTCCACAAACTGATCAAATTTTGCAAAGATGGTGGGGTTTTGGACTGAAAACTGAATTTCGTGATTAACATTTTGAGGACATTTGGAAATCCATTCGAGAATATTTTCCGATTGTCGTTGTTGCTGTTCTTGCATTTCGTACTAACGACAGAAAAGTTTGTAACTCAAGTAAAGGCAATAGCCTCCTTATATAGGCTTCTATAAATATTTTTAAAAATGCAACAAAAAAGAGGAATATAAATAAAAATTTAAAAAAAATGACAGTGATGTCAATCCTTCAGGTGGGTTGGATTGTGTGACACCTCACGCAGCACAAGTGCTACATAGGACTCAAATTTTTTTCTATTTTAATGTCCAGTTTTAATTGTCATCTGGGAGTTTGTGTGAATTATAAGGTGGCATGAGTACCACCTCAGAACTCGACACTAAAAAAAAAAAAACTTAATTTCTAATTGTCATCTTAGAATTGTACGATGTCATAAACAAAGGTTGCACTAGTGCAGCCTTTATGTGATGTCATAACCCAAGTCGACGAATGGGTGTGATGCCTAAGGTGGCACGAGAGCCACCTTCGTGTGATGTCATAACCCAATTCATTGAACGAATGTAACCTCAGAATTCGACAACACAAGTGCTACCTCAGAACTAGATGTTTTTTTTTTTCGGTCTTTGATAAAATGTGATGTCGGAGAGGTAATCCAATTCGTCCAAAGTTACAGTTCTATTCACTTCACATTATTTGCAAGAGGAACTTTGAATATTAATTAGTTGTATGTTAGTTTACTTCCACAAGATTTTGCCAGAGTTCTTCACAATCGACATTCACAAGCCACTTTTTTGGGGGGAAGTTACACGTGTGTCACAGAGCTCTGATTTGAACTTTTTTTTTTCTAGTGATTATATTTCTCCCATTGTTTAAATCAAGTTATTTTTTTGAACATGGGTAGATTTGAAGGGGGAGGCAGGATTGCTCCCCCTCCAAAATTCAATTTTTTTAAATAATTATTTAATACACAGTGTTTCATATAAGTACACCATCTCGAAATCAATTCAATAAATAAGATGTATTTTTTCAGTGATTTTGTTTATCAGCCCCTTCAATTTATTCTGAGTAAGAAATTGCACTTTTTGGTGATCATAATTGTTATCCTAGTAATAATGTTATTGTATTGGCAACTTCAAAGTGCTTAACCCTCAGTCTCGACAAAGTTCAAACGACATAGCTGAAATTTCAGAATACCGGTTTTTATGTTGCAACTGGAAAATAAAAATCACTAGTGCACGAGCGATAATTTAATCAAATGCTATTCTAAATCACTTGTTGCTTCCTTGAACTGCAAAGATCGTAGATCCGCGTGCCATCATTTCAATACCGATGTCACTTACATGGATCCTGAAACAGGTATTAAAACGATTCCCCGCAACAAAAAGCCCGACAAGAGGCATTGCATGTATTTAGAAGATAGAGGTCGACGAACTTGCATGGCCAAGAACGGCGGACAGTGTATGCTTAGTTCGGATGGTAACAATAGGTACATGTGTATTTGCAGTTGCCAATATCCAAAAATTTCCATTTCTGCCCATTTCTACGCCGATTGTACGATATTTTCCGGTTGTCCATTCAATTCAAAGGCTACAAATGCCAACGAACGAAGGCTACAAATGCCAATGAAACTCGTTTGAGGAAATTACCTGCGAATGTGATCCCTCGCACCAATTTAAATCCTTTGCTAGCGATGAACCTTTATGCACCTTGCCAACGTATTTCGAGGCCACGCACATTTCATTGGTTTCGTACCGATCAGGCACTATTATTTAGACCCAAAATTCAAATCCTTATTCACGGATATCCGACAACGAAAAATACCAGAGCCTTGCAAAATCGATGCCTTGTCTGGTGAAAGGGTTTTCGGCGATAAGGTCGGTTCGCGAAACTGGGGCGACATGATTGAATGTTACTCCACAATTCACGTTACATCACCGACACTTTTGAGCACAATTACTTACTAAACAATAATGGTCAATTGTCGAAGGAAATTGCTTAAGTTTCAAACTCACATTCTTCACTGTTGGTCAGCGACATATACTGTCAAAGATAATTTATTATATAAACCTCTAATTGATTATGCTTTCAAAGGAAGAGAGAGATTAACCTGTTGATAGATTTAGAGTTTGACGCCTAGTGGGGATCGGCGTGTATGAAACCCAAATATATGGGTTTGTCACAGGGTCTCGAGTATGATTGATAATATTTTGTGGGCGCCAGCTAACCTCCGAGGGGAATCTGCTCGAGTTAACACGAGACTCTTGAGGTCGGCCGTGGTCGAAAAGCCCAGGCTAAAATGGCCCTGTGCTCCCTAGCGTCTACTTTCGTTAGTAGTTGGTAGCGGTGAAAGTAATTAAATACGTATAAGTTACTCTTGGGCTGAGATATATTGGCTCCCCAGCACACCGTTACAAGGACACACTGAATACATTTACATTATGTTGATTGCACACACACTGGGCTATTTTGGCTCCCCAGCGCGCTTTACCAATGCAGAACACTTGACGTAGACCTTAATAAGAGCATTGTAAGCACTTGGACTACAACACATGGTGATAGTTCAAAAAATAATACTGGCATTAACATAAAAAGGGTCTCGCAAGTGAAAATGAAGTACACCAAGTCAATTCAGTTCGAATAAATCACTGATTATTCAAGAATCAAGTGAGATGTTATATGATTGTATTAAGGTTAAGCGGGCATGCAGAGTAAAAAAGACCTGCACGAGCTGAAACTGCCAAGTCCCATGAAAGAAAATAAAAGCGTTCCAGATAATTAAGTTACTGCAGTTACATGATAAGTACAAAGTTGCTTCAGCTCCGAGTTGGGTCGTAGCGATCTACCCTGATATCCGGAACCAAGACTAAAGATGACGGTGTAGCATCAGTGACACCTTGTAACCGACGCTTTATCAGTACAAAAATCCTTGCGGAAAAATTAAAATGAATGATATGAAACAGAACTGCATGAGACTCAGATCAAATTGCACCTTAATCCTTACACTTGTACACAAAAATATCAATGGCTGTAAAAATTACACGAGAGTAATTTTTAGAAAAAATATTTATATATCCATTAGCAGGGTAATGGGAAGGCTGGCGCAAGATTCGAGAGCCGGGAGCCAACAGCCATTTTCGATTTTACTTTTTTTTTCTCTTTCAATAATTGCTTATTTTTGCACAAAATTGTATGTTTTAGACTAGACTGCCTTAAAATTTCACCTTTTCCCCTACAAATTTCCTGTTTGTCCCTACAAATTTCCCGTATTTTCCTTTAAAAGATACAAGCCACAACAGATCCCCCGAAAGGCGAAAAGGACCCGATTTTATGATGGGGGGGGGGGGGGGGAGGCGGTTGGGCGGGCGTCTTCCTTAATGTTTCTCGGCGAAACAATGAATACTAGATAAATTAAAATTATTTGAATAAATTATTATTTTATTTAAATTGTTTTTATAATTAAAAAATTGGAATGTGTAAGTGTGTGTTGTGTAATATATATATATATATATATATATATATATATATATATATATATATATATGTAATCACCAGACTCGTCTTTTCAATGCACGTATGATTGTGATGTCATAACACCATACTGCTTTGTTTTTCATGCTCTGTCATTCAATGCTGTCTTTCTCTCTTATCTCTCTCATTCCATCTCTTTCTCGCCCTCTCTAGGGTCTCTTTCTTTCTATTGTTCCATTCCTTTCTCTCCTCTAGGGTCTTTCTTTCTCTCGTTCCATCTCTTTCTCTTCTTCCCTCGTGTATCTTTTTTCTCTCATTCCATCTTTTTATCTTCATCTCTCTCATCTCTCGCATTCGCTTTCTCTAATTCCATCTCTTTCTCTCTCCCATCTCTTATCTAGCTTCCTTTTTTTCCCCTCTTTCCTTTCTCTCTTGTCTCTCTTTCCTTTCTCCCTTGTCCCTCTTTCTTTCTCTCTTGTCTCTCTCATTCGATTCGTCGCTTTTGCTCCACAGATTACTCACACTCGTTCGATTAGTCACATTTGCTTCACTGATAACTTATACATGTTCGACTCTGCTGTCTACATAGTTCCGTCATCGCCGGCTGGAGTGCGCGAATCGGCATTTTATATATTTATTTATGAATTTAGAAATGTAATTTTCCATACACGAGTACGTATATAAAATTTATTGTAAAGTACCTCACAGGCAGGACTTTGTAAAACATATTCGATTTTCAATACTTTATATTTTGGAAAACACTATTTTGTCTTAATATTTTACTTTATTAAATTCTATTTTTACTGTTGTACGAAAATTTAGTCGCATAACCTTGTAACCGCTCATGTGTTCATACGCCGACAGGTCTGCCAAGGCAGATGTGCCTGCTGCAACCGGTCAAGTATGACATCATCAACAGACATCGTGCGGGGAAAGGACAGAGTATAAACCTTGGCCTCTTGACCTTGATTGACCTTGAAAACCAAAAAATACAGAAAAATACATAAAAGTCAACCAACATAATACGTAACAGACTACTACCATGATATTAGATACAGTTACCTCGATTTTGACCCCATGGCCTTCATTGACCTTGAAACAAAATGCCAGAAAAAATACCTAAAAGTCAACAAACAAAATGCATTACAAACAACTACCACTATTACCACCATATTAGAAGCAAACACCCTGTGCTTGACCCCCATTACCTTGAATGACCTTGAAAACAAAAACTCTGGAAAATACATCAAACCCAACAAGCATATTATAATACTGATTACTATTTTAACATCTCGATTTCACTGTCAAGCGAACTGTCGGCACTTATAGAGAAATTAGAAAAAAAAACTATAATATTCCTACCTATAAAAAATTCAGATCTATGGTATAGCTACATGCATGATGTAATATTTTGAATACGTGCTTAGTTTATTGAAAAATTTAGATACATATTGTTGTTATTAAAACCTTAAAGGCCAACAGGAGGATACGTCACAAAAAAAAGAATTATTTTATTAAAAATGTATAATTTTGTAATAAAATATTTCAGAAGAAAGCAGAGCATCGCATCATCTGATCCTTTTCTTAATCGATTATCGAAACCACCTCTTTCATGTTCGAGAAATCCCCATGTTTATGAAAGTAAAGCAAATATTCGAGTCTATCAACAAGTTAATTCGGGTCTTTGGTATACATGTAGCCAGAATTCGCAGCATCTTCTGCCTTCTCCACATCACTTGTCGAAGGAAACTCGTTGTGGAAATGTGTGGGAATGTCGGGAGAATCATCGTCGTCGTTAACATTATCACTGCCATCATAGTCATCAACAATGCAATCTTCATGATCGACTTCAATTCCTGCTTCACCCTCAACAACAAGTTTACGTTTCTTTGTAGCAGGAGTTATATGTTCGTCGGTATTTAGAGCTGATGTTCGTTTATTTTGATGTTTTTTGACTTCACATGAACATCTTGCAAATTCACCTTCTGCGCAAACCGACTGTACTGCACTCATTTCGTCTTTAGCATTAACTGTGTCGTCATAATCGTCTACGAAAACAGTACCCATCGATGTATCAGGATGTATTGATGACATCACTTGTTGGTTCCCAGTAGATGAACCCTCTCAGCAGACACCAATGAACTGATTGAACCCACGCCTGTACCTTCCCTTATGTAGCAGACATTCCTTAACGATCGTTTAAAATCCATATTTCTCTTTCCAGCACAAGGAACACATATATTTGAAATCTGATAAAGTCATGTCCGTATTAACATGACCATCATAAACATTACGTAAATGCGTATCATCCATGCGAAACAGCACCAACATATTAGCATTATCGCGAAGCATTTGTTTGGGTGTGCACGAATAAGTTTGGCCAAGGTACACGCAGTTCACATACGCGTGTCGTCCCATGCTGAAGTATTCTTGAATGCAAGTTTGTTTCTCGCAGGCAATGTCATCGAAGGCAAATATAGAGTTTTGTCAGTGCTTCACTCGGCGGTACGACAGCTTCATTATCGCTGCATGGGAAATAACCCAAGCCTTCCACTGCTTTCAGTACTTGTGCCAGTTGCTTGTATTTCGGTTGCTGGAGCGATTTGGAAAACAGGTATGCGTTCTCGAACCGAAGACCATTATCTTCTTCCAGCAGGCTCAGTAGGACCCATGTCTTGCCACAACCCGATGGTTCCACGATGGTTCCACGATGGTGCACCTCTTTGTATTCGGAAATAGGCTTCCATGTCACGATTCGTGGAAAATATCTTCATATTCAGCATGGATGCATACAGGTAGAGTAACACCTTGCTCTAAGATCTGTATGTTACCAGTGCAATCTTCTGGAACAGGTGGAGCCGATTGTACTTGCAGAGAAACAGTGATACAAGTTTTAGAATGTGCCTTTAATGCACCACTCCGAGAAAAATCTCTCTGACAGAATTGGAATTCAAAAGTCTCACTCGAACTTTTCATTCTGCAGATCGTTCTCTCATGTCGACAGTATGGCAGCTTTTGCTGAAGATCTTTCCACTGTAGCAACACTGTTTTCCATGTAATTTTCCAGCAGTGGAGAAGGTACATCTGTAGAGGTAAGCTCTACAGTACACTTCGGACAATGATTGTCTTGCATCATATTCATGAAAAAAAATGACGTTCTTCCCACAGTGGAGACATGTGTATCTACTTTGCTAGCTACTGCTCTCTGTATATATAAACTTACTAACACATTTCGTCAGTGAGATTTAAGCATTATTTGACAACTGACTCGTGTTGTCAGACCGACCACTCACAAGACTGACCCCTCACACGACTGACCCATTGAACCATGATGACCCCTGATTGCAGTGCTGACCCCAAAACTACCCCTAAATTACCCATTGACCCACCCTCAACCAACAGCATGAATCACAACTTTTTAGAAAATTTTAAAACCTCAGAAAAATTATAAGACCCTAGCTTCATCGTCGACGAAGCTGAAGACGACTAACCACGTCTCAGCTGCTAAGGTCTTATAATTTTTTCTGAGGTTTTAAAATTTTATGAAATATTGTGATTCTTGATGTTGGTTAAGGATGGGTCAATGGGTCTTTTTGGGGTCGTTAGGCATCAGCACTGCAACCAGGGGTCATTATGGGCCATGGGTCAATGAGTCTGGCTTGTGAGGGGTCGGTCTGACAACAGGAGTCAGTTGTCAAATAATGCTTAAATCTCACTGACGAAACGGGTAAGTACGTTTATACACTATCTACCAAAAAGTAATTGAGCACCCATAAAAATAGGCAATTCAGTACGTCATTTGACTTATGTTTCACGACCTTCGGTGTAGGTCCACTGACCACAGAGGCCTATTGTAACATTCTGGATAATGAAATGCTCTCAACATAGTGGCGTTTTTATGGAATGGACCCGTGTTACTTCCAGGATGATAATTTTTGGGGTGCCATGTTTCAAGGGCTACTATGCAATGGTACGCCGACAACAATGTTAACTGATTAGACTGGCCCACCCAGAGCCCCGATCTCAACCCTATAGAACATAGTTGGCACAAAATTGGTTCGCCAGAGAGAGGGCACGTCAGGCGCGACCAAAATCCATTTCTCAACTTTTGGAATGGTTGCAAGAGGAATGGCGACGAATCCCCGTGGATGTTTTGCAAACACTCGTAGAGAGCATGCCAGACAGGGTGGCTGCAGTTATAGCCGCAAGAGGTGGCCTACGAGATTCTAACGGGGTGATAACAACCGAGCAAACATTGTAGATAAGTGCCCAATTACTTTTTGGTAGGTAGTGTATATAGAGAAAGCAGTAGCTAGGCAAAGTAGATACACATGTTGCCACTGTGGGAAGGACTTTGATTTTTTTCATGAATATATACGAAGCCTACTGTAGCACTTACCACTACAGATGTACCTACTCCACTGCTGGAAAATTACATGGAAAACAATGTTACTATTCAGTTCGAGAACGTGTACCTGTTTTCCAAATCGCTCCAGCAACCGAAATACCAGCGACTTGTACGAGTACTGCAAGCTGTGGAAGACTTGGGTTATTTTCCATGCAGCGATAATGAAGTCTTAGTGCTGCCGAGTGATGCACTGCCAAACTCTATATTTGTCTTCGATGACATTGCCTGCGAGAAACATACTTGCAAACAAGAATACTTTAGCATGGGACGACACGCGAATGTGGACAATGTGTACCTTGGCCAAACTTATTTGTGCATACCCAAACAAATGCTTCGCGATAATGCTAATGTGTTAGTGCTGTTTCGCATGGATGATACAGATTTACGTCAGGTTTACGATGGTCATGTTAATGCGGACATGACATTATCAGATTTCAAATATATGTGTTCCTTGTGCTGGAAAGAGAAATATGGATTTTAAACGATCGTTAAGGACTGTCTGCTACATAAGGGAAGGTACAGTCATGGGTTCAATCAGTTCATTGGTGTCTGCTGAGAGGGTTCATCTACTGGGAACCAGTAAGTGATGTCATCAATACCTCCTGCTACATCTATGGGTACCATTTCTGCAGACGATTATGACGCCACAGTTAATGCTAAAGTTGTAATGAGTGCAGTCCAGTCGGTTTGTGCGGAATGTAAACTTGCAAGATATTCGTGTGAAGTCGAAAAACTTAAAAATAAACGACCATGAGCTCTAAATACTAACGAACATACAACTCCTCCTACAACGAAATGTAAACTTGTTATTGAGGGTGAAGCAGGAAGTGAAGTCGATCATAAAGACAGTATTGATGATGACTATGATGGCAGTGATAATGTTGAAGACGATGATGATTCTCTCGAAGTTCCCACATATTTCCACAAGTTTCCTTCGACAAGTGGTTAGAAGAAGGTAGAAGATGCTGCGAATACTGGCTACATGTATACTGAAGACCCGAATGAATTTGTTGATAGACTAGAATATTTGCTTTACTTTCAAAAACACTGGGATTTCTCGAATATGAAAGAGGTGGTTTTTGATCATCGATTAACTTAAGAATCGGGATTATACCAGATGATGTGGTGATCTGCTTTCTTCTGAAACATATATTTACAAAATAATAAAATTTTAATAAAATATATTGTCTTCTTTTTTGCGTGTTCTACCCTCCTGTTTGCCTTTAAGGTTTTATTAACATGATTACGTATCTAAAATATTTAATAAATTAAGCATGTAGTCAAAGTCATTCATCATTCATGTCGCTATAGCATTGATTGTAAAAAATATATTTTCCCCTAGTATTGTTCCAAGGTCATTCAAGGTATTAGGGTCAAGCTCAGGGTCGTATGCATCTAATATGGTGGTGGTAGTCTACAATGTATTATGCTTGTTGACTTTAAGGTATGTTTTCTGGAGTTTTTTCGAGGTCATGGGGTCAAGGTCGAGGTAGACTGTATCTGATATCGCAGTAGTAGTCTGTTATGTATTATGTTGGTTGACTTTTATGTTTTTTTCTATAGTTTTTGGTTTTCATGATCAATCGAGGTCATGTGGTCATGGTCGAGGTAGTCTCCATCTAACATGGTGGTAGTAGTCTGTAATGTATTATGCTTGCTGACTTTTATGCACTTTTCTCGAGTTTTGGTTTTCAAGGTCAATCGAGGTCATGGGGTCAAGGTTTATATTCTGGCCCTTCCCCACATGACGTCTCACTCGACGGGTAGCGGCAGGTGCCCTGGTGGACCTGTCGGTGCATGAGTATGTGAGTGGTTACAAGGCTGGGCGACTTATTTTTCATACAACAGTAAAAAACAAATTTAATAAAGTAAAATATTATTTCAAAACAGTGATTTTCAAAATATAAATTATTGATAATCGAGTATGTTTTACAAAGTCCTGCTTTTAATGAACTTTACAATAATTTTTACATATCTTCTCGTGTATGGAAAAATAAAACCTTAAGTTCGTAAATAAATACATACATCACTGATTCGCGCACTCTAGCAGGTGATGAAGGAACTATGTAGATGGTGGAGTCGAACATGTCTAAGTTATCAGTGGAGCAAATGTGACTAATCGAACAAGTGTGAATAATCAGTTGAGCAAAAGTGACTAATCGAATGAGAGAGGCAAGAGAGAAAGGAAAGAAAGAAGGAGAGACAAGAGAAGGCAGAAAGAAAGAGATGAAAATGATGGTACTAGGTTATCTGGTCCAGGAGGAATGTTGAGGTTATGAGGAAAAGGTTATGTTTCTTGATGAAAATGTTACCCAGGACGCCAGTCCACTCGGTGGCGAACATGATTACTCTTCATCTCGGGGGTGTATGTCCTATCGCCTAAAGTGGCTGCACCTCTTGTACCAGCCGTCTGCTAGTGTTGTTGATGGTGAAGTTCTTCTAAAATCCTGTTATGCCTGGTCTAGTATGGGTTGTTGGCCACCAGTATATGCCACTAATACTGCAGGGGTTGTTCTGGCCACACTACACCATAAACACACTTTTTTGTGAAATTCCCGCTCTCGGTTACGTGGTCCGATGGACCAATAAACAAATACATACACAGTTATTTCCACTTACGTCATGATTTATTTATACAACTCCCAAACAGGGCACTTACATGAGTGATTCACCACTAGGCTCGGCGAGCTCCAACACTAAAAATTAGCATGTGGTCATACAATGAATTTACGGAAGGTTATACCCCCGGTGTAAACAAAACACCAGGGTGGAGGGGGGGTAGGCGGTGCTCTCTCCGGGCTTATAAGAAGTGAAAAATGTTCCGGTAACTTAAATGGGAAACTATTGCACTCTACATAACCGGTGAAACTGATAAAGGCCCGGAGAGGCCCTACACTATGGCCGCCTCACTAAGTGCCTAAATCGCAACTGGCGATATGGCTGCGGGAGCTTTACGCCTGAAAACCAGCTTCTCACTCTACACACCACAGTGCCGTTATTCAAATATATTCTCTTATGTGAAGTGTGTATGGTGATGGCAATGAATACAAATGATTAAAACAGCCCTGTAAATGACTTAGAGCATAACATAACAATTCTACAATGAAAAAAACCTAATTCTGAATGGACACAGTTTGTTTATGTCCAGATGTCCGCTGTCCATGTCCCACCTTGAATTTCACGTGATTTTCACAAGTGTGGTATGTCTTTCTCAGGTGATACCTTTCGCCACATTCATTTGTGTTGTGCAGTACAACCCTAGGCTTTGTAACGTACTATGTAACAATGTCTGGGAGCACAGCACAATAAATAATGACTGCATATGCCTTGTTTTTGTATGTGGACAGGGTCCTTAGATTTGCAGTGCAAGTGCTGAGCAAGCCACATGCATCCACGTGCACGTGTTCAAAGAAGACCCTGCAAAATTGGGTGTAAGTGAAATAAGGTTTAAGTAAGAAATGCTCAAGGATGCCCGTCCACGAAATGGCAGGTTAAGTAACTGTAGAAAATTTTGATGCACCCACGCACTTTAATTACTGTGTTTTCCATTTTCCATAATTTGTCATTTTCACGTATTTCACCATCATTTCCTTTCACAGAGTGTAACATGTTTATTAAAGGGTTCACATGCCAAGAGTAATCGTTTTTGTAAGATTTTGTAGTGTTTCAAGCAATGTGGATATGTTTTCTGAAAGTTTGTGTGTGTAAGAGAATAGTCCGCATGGCTGACCTACCCGTCAAACATCGGCTGGCACGCCACGCGGAACAGTAAGTCATACCATGGTATCTCGAGGAGTGGGGGTGCTGACCTACGAAGTCGCTTTTCACGTGCTTGGGTGGCACTTAATCTTTGTTCACCAATAACTTCACAGCAATATACATTAATTAGCCAGAACCTTTTTCTACTTCGTAGCCGCTCAAGATTCACCACTCCTCTCTTTCCGTGGAATAACATCGTCCGGGAAGGCTCAAGTTTCACATAAAGTCTTTCTTGCCTTCGAGCCGTTGTAAAGTTTCACTCCATTGGTGGACTAAGCATAGCCACGTGAATAGGTTGCTTCCTGAAGGCATTATTAATAAAACCCAATGATTTAATGTAAAATGGTGTGCATTCTCATCCGGGTTGCCCATGGGCCATAGGGGCGTTGGCCCCCACCTTTTCCACAAATCATTAAGGGTTATGTATCAAAGTTGTGTATTATCTTTCAGGGTTTTTATCTATGTAAAACTAATTATGGGTGTGTGAGCCACCCAAAGATCTCACTGCTCAGGGTTTCAGTAATGCAACTATTTTCGTATCAATCATGATGGCAGAAACTCTGGGAGGACACCGCCCGTAGGTCATTGGCACATGACCCAGAGAGGAGAAGAGCCTGTTCTACATGACCTTGTTTGTATTTCGTTTAAAATATCTGGCGACTATCATCTACAAGTAGAAGAGTTGGTGAGAATCTACGGAACATTTATCTGTCCCGCTCCCAACCATAATGAACACCACTTTGTTCCACTACCTTGCCATCAAATGGCTTTCCCAACTTAGGGGCATGTCCGATCGCCAAAATTCCTTTTTCAAAACTCCCGTGAAATTTTCTCAAAATATTCTGCATTTTTCTACAATCAGACATTCTCTTTTCTCGCTTTCCCTATCCTATGCCAATGCCAAGGAGGCGTGAACATCTACTGTGCACATTTGGAGCAATGGGAGGCTGTTGCGATGCCCCAGGATGCCAGAAAGTCGACACGTGGCGTAAGGGAAAAGCACACGGAATCTGCAAGGACACGGCCATTACAACCACCATGAGGGAGAAAGCAGAATGACAAGGGATAATGGCCATGTTGGTGCACCGTAACATAAGCCAGATCGCGCCACCCAGGCACCGAGCAGACAAAGGGGCTACAATTTATTCCCCTCCAACCACGTCGCATGCACTCGGGGAGGATGAAGGAGGAAAAGAAACCAGAGAAGATAGAAAAGAATATCGCCTCACTCTCATGCTACCCGCTCCTGAACCGAACACTTGTGCATGCCCACTGTGTGTTGACCCCTGCCTCATACCGCGCTGAGCAGGACAGCCATGCCATGACATCACCCGCACTGCACCAAGCATCGGACCCTCCCGACCGTGACCCCACATGCAGCGCATCTGCGACAACTCTCCCGCGACCATGTGGACTTGTATACAAACACGATGGCTTGCCGGGCCAGTAGTGACTCCATCGAGTATCTCTGTCCACAGTGCTAGCGACCACAACCGCAGGACTTTATTGCAAAATACTGGCATGGCACTACCTACTGCAAGTGTGCCCGGCAATCTAGCACAAGCATCCGCGTTGGGAATAACCGCGAATGAGAAGATCAAGTGAACAGTGAACCAAAAACTTTGGAAACTAAATTAAACATTGACATCTCTGACAACTAAACAACAAATTGGTGCCATGACCTGCTCTGCCCAGGTCATACACATTATTATTAACATGCCAACTATGCAGTATCCATTATCATATGAAGTGTTTGAACGGAAACGAGTTGCAAACAATTAAAGGGCTAATGTTTTCCTGTAAGCTGTGCAGTACACAACCCTTAACCCACAAGCAGATGATGTATAATTGGGACAGGTTCTTTGGCGAGTTGCAAAGGATAAACACATGCGACCATAATGGATGTATGGGTAACTCTGGTGGGAGAATAAGCAGCTGTGACAAATGAAACATTAGGGTCCACCTACAGTGTCAAACAGAGACAGAACGGCAGACCAACAGTGAGGAAAAGTTCAAATGTGGAGACTGTGTGGTCAAAGAGGAAGCCAAACCTGCTGACATACCCGACATTCAGAACATGTTCACACTACCGTCCAGGGAGATTGTACCCGAGTCACAACCACTGCCTGTAACCATCCTCCAGTACCAATCTTTGCCGCCAATACATAGTACGCCCTATGTTCCGTACCTGCAACCATACTATTCCCCACCTATATACACTCTACATTTTCCAACAGTATTGCCAACCACACAGAACCAGTTTCCTACCTCAATGCCTTTTAAAAATTTACCGACAGATGTAAACAGAGCCACGATGGCTACACCCAGTGTTAACAATCGCACTGACGTCCCATATTGACCAATGCCAGCAAAGTTCCAGACACTGCCAACCTTTTCCGGCCAACTGAATGAGGATCCATCATTCTTTGTACAAGATTGCACGATGCACCTGCAGAGGTATGGAGTGTCAGAAGAGGAATGGCCCAGATGTGTTGGGAAACAGTTAGAAGGAGACACACGGCAATGGTGGCGATCGATGAACCATTACAGACTCAGTTGGGGAGAGTTCATCTACGTGTTTCAGTGGCGCTTCGGAGATACGTTCAACTCAATCCAAGCTCAAAGTAAACTCATGCTCCAAGGACAACAGGAGGGCGAAACATTAATGGCATTCGTCAACAGGAAAACACATCTGATACAAAGATTCCATCCTGGATTGAGTGAACAGGAAGTCCTCGAAGTGATAGCAGAGACAGTGTTACCAGAGTACATACCACCCTTAATAGCACTACTAAACAGCGGACTCGGAGAGTTCATGCATGCTGCCACCATCCTCGAACGAAACACAAGTGTTCTGCGATGCGAATCGGGGGGTGCCCAGGCGCACCAAGGATCTCACGAGTTCGGGAACTTCCGCGGCAATAACAACAGAATAAACGGACAGAACTTTCAACCATGGCGGCCAGAACAGCCATGAGTTAACCAAGTAAACACTTCCCAACTCCGTGCATGAGATGATGGGAACAGGCCAAATGTGATTTAGTACTGTGACGCGAACCGGTCCGTTCGGTGGGACCATACAAAACTGCCTCCGATGTCATGCCGGTATTGATAAGTATGGCAGCTCCATTGGCACGCCGATTGCCCGGGAAAACCACATCGGAGACAGCAGAACAACAGCAGCAGAAACGCCCACCAACAACCGGACAGCAGCGAAGATCAGCAGGGAGACAGGTTGTAGGGGTAGAGCCAGAAACTGCAGACCTTACCCCTTCCTGTAACACCAGCAAAGCGGTAATGCCACAACAAGCCCTAATTACCAAGGTCAGTAACCAGGGTCCTGTATTTATTCGTGTACTTGTCCATGTAAACTGTATTTTGTGTCATGCTCTTGTCGACATGGCTGCATCACACATCATTTGTCACCTTCGCTTCGTCAATAAATGTAACATAACCTTAACCAAACAGGTGATCCAGCTTGCTAACGGAGAATTTACTAATACAGTAGTCGGCCAAGCGACAGTTACTATCAAAATAAGAGATTTGGAAACAATAACTAGAACAGTAATTACTAATGAAATTAAGGAAGATGTTACTTTTGGAGTACCGTGGCTGTCAGAACAAAACACGATAGTTGAACCAGCAGAACGACGCATCCACTTTGGAGAGAAGGAATGACGAACAGTTTATAACACAGATGGCCGTATTCGTGAACATGTGTGTAAAGAAAATTTAACAGAATTTGAACACAACATACCCACAGTGCACCAAGCTGCTTTTCAGCACTTGCTAGATGAACATAAACTTGTTTTCCCGAACCATGATGCATTACACATGACAACAGTGGAAGAACACAATATCCCGTTGACTCAGGAAGAACCGATATTCAGTAGCCCCTGCAGCTACTTGCCTTACAAAGCTAAGATAATAAAACAGCAGATGTCCGAGATGTTTGCAGATGGGGTAATAGAACCGGATATGAGCCAGTATAACTCGGCCATAACTCTCGTGCCGAAAAAGGATGGGACCTGGAGGTTCTGCGTGGACTTCAGGCCCATCAACCAGGTGACATGCAATGCTATACCGCCCTATATAAGTGTCAAAGACGCCCTTAGCTCACTCCGAAGGGCCAGAATCATGTCATCGCTCAATTTACGAAGTGGCTACTGGCAAATACCAGTATGCCAGGAGGACTAGGAAAAAACAGCCTTTACTTCCCCGGACAGCCAACGATATCAGTTCCGTGCCATGCCTTTTGGGCTAAAGTGCGCCCCTGCAACATTCCAGAGTATGATGGTACGGGTCCTCAATGGTATTATAGGCGAATTCACACTCGCCTACCTCGACGACATAGTCATATGTTATAAGACGTGGGAGGATCATCTAAAACACCTGTCACTTGTACTTAAGATATTAGAGATAAATGGATTACCGTGTGCTGTTAAGAAATGCCGGATTGGCAAGTGCGATCTAGAGTTTCTAGGCCATGTGGTGAACGAGCAAGGAAACCGACCGAACCCAGAACAGCTGTTACTGATTGAGAGTCAGGCACTACCATGTATATGTAAACAACTATGTAAATTCTTCGGCCTAATCAATTGGTTACCTGAACACATACAGGAATTTGCAGTCATCAACGCACCTCTCACGGACCTGCTATCTCCACAAAAGTGGTATGTGTGGAGCAGTGAACAGGAAACAGCCTTTTTGCAGATCAAAAAAAAATTCCAAAAATGTCCTGCTCTAGCGCGGTACAATCCAGCAAGATACCGTTACCTGCAGACCGATGCCAGCGAGGAGGGGCTGGGCACTATGGTCTACCTATACGGCAACACAGGTGAGAGAAGGGTAATCGACTTCGCGAGTACGAAATTGGGAAGAACCGAATGCAGATATCATGTCAGTGAAAGAGAATGCCTCGCCATGATATGGGCGATACGAAAGTATAGGCCATAGTTAGAATATTGTAGGTTCATGTTGCGATCCAATATTCGCTGCCTAGTATGGCTCAATAACATGCGGGAAGATATGAGCAAACCTACGACATGGGCACTCTATATTCAAGCTTACGATTTTGCTATCGAACACATACCAGAAAAGGAGAACGAACTAGCAGACATGTCATGGGCGCCAGAAGCGAAAGTAATGGCCACAGATGATGTTGAATTGGAGGAGGCATTACCCCCAATTACTACAGAACCAGTTATGGAGGCAAACATAAACAGAATAACGGTAAGAAATAATGACCAACTGATAGCATATTTGTACCGCGTTGTAGTGATAGCACAGGAAACTTGTGAGTTTGCGAAGAGAGAAGAAAGAGCTACGTGAAAAATAACATGTGGACAGATGGAGATGTGTAGAAGGACATATTGATACATGCTCAGCATGAGATGATACAAAATGGAGACTGTATGTACCACCTAGTCTCAGGGAAAAAGTGGTTGAACACACTCATGGGAGCATAACGGTAGGATACCTGGGAGCCGAGCAGATGGTTAAAAACATTTTTGAACAGTTTTTCTGGTTTGGTGTCACTCATTATGTCAGAAATTGGGTACACAGATGCCACAAATGTAATTTGTTTAAATCCCGGCAGTCTGGCAGAAATCAACAACAGCCAAGGAAGCCTAAACGACCATTTAACACTGTCGGTTTAGATCTTATGGAGCCTTATCCGAAGTCAGTCGGCGGAAGGCGATTCATATTAGTAGTAACAGACAGCTTTTCGAGATGGATAGAACTTTAGCCGGTAAACAGTGCTAGGACCGGACAGATTGCGATATGCATGGAAACAGAATTTTTTACACACTGGGGATATCCGAGAGAGTTACTTACGGAAATTGAATCCCAATTTACCTGGAAAAATGGCGTGAACTTTGTACGAGCTGGGGAGTGTTGCATGTAAAAATTGCTATTTACCATTCCTGTGTGAACCCCACGGAGAGGCGCAACCAGGAGTTGAAGGCGCAACTCCGACTCCATGTGGGTGAGTACTATAACAGCTGGGCCGAACACCTGCCCACCGCACTCTTCACACTCAGGCGAAGAGTAAATGCTGCGAACAGACAAACACCGTCACAAGTCCTCCTAGGAAGAAATATAACACTGCCAAGCAAGAAAAATTTTCTCTCTCTCTCTCTCTCTCTCTCTCTCGAGAGAGAGAGAGAGAGAGAGAGAGAGCGAGCGAGAGAGAGAGTAGCAAGACAGAAACAAGTAGTGCACGAGACGAGAGGCGCAGGCATTGTTATCGTGAACAACGGAATCGGCAGGTAAGATATGCATATCGCTGGTTGCCAGAAACCAAACGACTACCAACAGCACTAACGGCAGGACAGGCCATATATGTCTGAGTTCATCTGCAGTCCGCAGCCTGCAAGATCTTTTGGGTGGGACTGGCACGGCACTAGATGGGGCCTTACCGAGTGGTAAAGATCTTGGGCTCGACCACATACCTGGTCAGGACGGGCCGCAAGACTTTAAGGATCCACCGTGACAACATTCGGGCAGTGGCTGAGAGTGCTCCCAAGAACGACGGGGACAAGCCCCAAATCGGCCAGAATGGCCACAATCAGGATGAGCACATCAGGAGAGATAGTGAAGCGGGAAGTGGTCCAGGACCTGAAGGAGGGGTCAGACCAACTAGTGCAGGAGGGCGTCGAGGCCGAACGACACAGAGTTCACCAGGGGTCTTCATCATGCCAGCATGGTGAACGAACAGGTCGCTGCATCTGAGAGGGATGGAGACGACGCAGGGATGAGGGGAGATGGAACTCCCGAGGTGTATATAAAGCGAGAGGACCCGGAACAATTGGGGAGAAGCTAGGACCACCAGGAGTCCCATGACGGCCATGGTGCTGACGAGCCTCCTGGGGACCGTCCATCGACTGGAGGTGACGTAGTACCTCAAGAAAGTATACTGGTAGAGGACACAGAAGGTCTGTAGCCATCCGACATGGACATACCGACAGGAGTGAGTCTGGTAGCCGACATCGACAGGTCCGACGGGGATGGGCCGTCGAGCCATATCGTCGAACAAGAAGAGCTGGAAACAGCACTAGTACTACTATAACAGGACAGGGAAGGGGAAGAACCAGACCATAACCCGGCGACACCACTTGTAAGCCTGCAGGAAGACAATGCACCAGAGTCTCGGGGCAGGACCCGACCTACTGGAATGCTATTACCGGGTCGCAACCGAACACAACACGATTGCAGCAATGAAGAGAGTGGAGGAGTAAGCAGTGAGGACAGCGAGATAGGCAGGTTGGCCTGCCCACTACCTCTCCAACGTCCCAAGAGGTGAAGAGCGCCTGCGAGGGAATGTATCACCTGCGGTAGCGCCACAGCACTCCGGAGAGTGCAGGTTCGCACACAGCAGCCAAGGAACAACAGACTGCCAGCACACAGGAAGGCCTACATGCTGCATCCTCTCTGCAGGGAGGAGAGGAGATGCTCCTGTTGCAAGTTTATCGCTGGCTGCAAACTGACCAGAAGGGGGGGGGGGGCATAACACCATCCGCTTCCCCCTAGTCCATTTGCCCGCAATCGCCGGCACCTGCTGCAGCTACCAGCATTTTACTGGGCACTCGTGCGCACCGATTGGAGAGTTCACCGCAGCAGTCGAACCACAAAGACATTAGTTACGAGTGCTGCCACAGGGGCCGAAGTGAACGCACATGACATGAGCAGGAAAGTGTAAGTATTGAGGAAGCCACGTGCGACCATACACATGTGACTTAAAAAGGAGAACCTGCAAATTTGGGCCTAAGTGTAATCTAGCTTAATTAAGAAATTCTCAAGGGCACCACTCACGAAACGGCCGATCAAGGAGCCCTATAATCTTTTGATTCCCCTGCGGGCCTTAATTACAGTGTTTTGCATTTTTCATTAATTATCATTTTATGTGTTTCATCCACATTTCGATTCATACAATGTAATATGTCAATTAAAGGGTTCCTGTGCAAGGGTAATTGTTTTTGTAAGTTTTGTAGCATTAAAAGTAATGTGGATGTGTTTTCTGGAGTTTGAGAGTGTAAGAAAATAGTCTGTGCGGCTGGCTTGCCCGTCAAACCTCAGCCGACATGCCACGTGGGACAGTTAGTCATACCGTGGTGTCTCGAGGAGTTTGACGTGCTGACCGATGGGGTCGAATTTCGCATGCTTGGGTGGTGCTTCATCTTTGTTCACTAATAACTTCACAGCAATATACATTAATTTACCAGGACCTTTGTTTACTTCGCAGCAGCCCAAGATTCGTCACTCCTCCCTTCCCATGGAATAGCATCGCCTGGGAAGGCTTAAGTTTTCGCGTAAGTTCTTTGTTGTCTTCAGGCCGTTTGTACAGTATCACCCTGCCAGCGGGTTAAGCCTGGCACCATATATAAGTTTGCTTCCTGGAATAGCTACTAATAAAATCCAATGATTCAATGTGAACTGGCGTGCGTTCTCATTCGGGTTGCCTACAGGCCATAGGGTCACAGGCCCCCATATTTCCTGTCAATCATTAAAGGTTATGTATCAGTATTTTGTATTATCTTTCAGTGTTTTTATCTGCATACAACTAATTATGGGTGTGTGAGCCACCCCAAGATCTGACGGTGTGGGGTTTCAGTATCATAACTGTTTTTGTATTAATCACAGCAGTTGGAGCAGCAGGAGGACACTGCCCGTGCATCATCAGCACATGGCCCAGAGAGGAGAAGAGTCTGCTCTACTGTAGGTAGTTGGTATTTCACTTAAAATACCTGGCGCCCACCATCTACAAGTAGAAGAATTGGTGAGAATCTACAGAACATTTACTTTTCCCACTCCCAACCTTAATGAACACCACTTTGCTCCATTACCTTGCCATCATAGACATACATGTACGTCTCCCTCTGAGTTCTACACATACCTTCCAATGTTAAATGATTTTAAAACACGTCCGTTCGATCTGGAGACTGTTGTAGGAATGAGTCCAGCATAGCACTTATGCCGACTTATAAGTTGTGTGTTGGAAACAACCAGAGGCACCATTTGTTTGTAAACTAATGATTTGGTGGAACTCCTCGACATTAAAATAACTAAAAAAATTAAGTCACAAATCAATAAAAATGTCCTGGTTATGCATTCACCTGTATACATTTCCAATAGCATACTAGACACACGCACCTCTTCCTCAACATAAAACGTCTTAACAGAAACAAAGTTTATCAGTTCGAATAATTTTTAACTTAACTCTCATTGGAAACTTATCGCAATAAAAGTTTAGCGAATCCTGTAACTAACCCTCGTAGAGGAATTCACATGTTAATCGATTATAATTTTTAAAAAAATCTAGCAAAGGTTATATATGTTTCACTGTTTTTTACAAATATTAGGAAGGAGGTTTGAGTCCCGACCAGATCATTGAATAAAGGTCTTAAAGAGTATCGCGACTAGCAGTCAGGCGTATGGTAGGTTAGGCAATAGCGAAGTCTGGATACCCTCCATTGTTGGACGAGAGGCCGGCAGATTGCCGAATGCGTGCGGTGAAGTGGTAATTCATATAACAGAGACAGGTAACCATGTATGCAGTGTGGGGTTTGACAAGAAAATAAAATGGCGACTCTGAACAGCAGTTGGAAGTAGCTCTGCCCTGCGATTGGAAAGATCAAGCTACTCTGCAATGTGCCTCCTCCCTCCCTCCTTCTCGCCCCCTTAGCCATTAAGCATTTTTCCAGCTCGAGGGCTGTTTGTCTCTCTCCCCTCTACTCAGGAATTTTAAACTCTCCCATACCAATGACCTGGCCAGGAAACGGTTTGCCGTATTCTCCAAACCCAGACACTAACTTGTTTAAATTTTGTAGTGGTATCGAAGAAAAAATTTCACAAGTCCCACTGAAATTTTTTTTATCAATACTAAGAATTACGTTCGAAATGTCTTTAATCCACTAAATTCAATGAAAATATAAACAGTTTCTGATACATTTTTTAAAATGTTTAATCCTATTACTTAAAAGAGAATTTAAGTTTAAATTTTATCCTGTTTACCAGCAAACTTCAAATAAATTTTAAAATCCCAAAGCAATCTAATTTTAACAAAGTTATTCAGGAAAGTATAACTAGGCATAATTTTTAACAAGAGTTATTTTCACTAAATAAATTTCTAATGTTTTTTCAAAGAACGCCATTTTCAAAACACATATCATTCGATTTACTCAAATTTACGCAATACAGAAGTCAAAGGTTTTATGTATGGAAAACATGGTATTCAAATATTTTTGCATAGCAGAGAAATTACGTATTTTACATGTAGAATTTCTTTACGAGAGCAAAATTCCCATAAAAGATTTTCGGTAACAACATAAATCATAAAATGTGTATATTTGTACAAATATAAACTTATTTTTATTTAAAAATACTACTTTTCGATGTATTATTAATGAAATAGCACGAATCCAGCAAGAAATGATTTCTATCAGAGATGGAATATGTCAAATTCAACATTATTTCAACAAATTTTCTAACATCCCCTAATTTAAGCAAATTTAAAGAAAAATGGCAGCCATTTTGAATCCACATATTATATAAGGAGGAATAAATTATTTTTTTCTCAGTGTTAAGTCGTCAGCTGCCAAGGCCACATAATGTGTAATCGCATGCATTGCATTAGCAGTCTGCAGTATCGAGACTTATCGATCTGCATTGTATCTGAGAACGACTCCAGACATCCACAGAATCCAGAACGACTCCAGCATCTACACCACTGTGAACGACACAAGGCATCCACACCACAGAGAGCTACGCCAAGCATCCATGCCACCGAGAATGATGCCAGGGCCACAACAGCATCGAGAGTTACGTCAATCATCTACACGAAGGACATTGCTGCATTAACTGTGATAAGCAGTGCGTAGAAGAATTCAATGCGATTCTAGCTTATGGAGATGCGAAAATGTTGTCAATTGGGCGTGCTGCCTAATGAATTTGTCATCACTTTTGCCATTCACGAAATAAAATTTGTCGATCTATTCCGTCCTGAACATTTAAGAGCAGATGAGGATATTGTCTGTTATCTTCTGTGTGACGACTGCCCATACGGAATCCCCGCTTTCGTTAATAATGGGATGAAGTGGATTCCGAGGCAACCACTGAGCTGAGATTTTGTAAAAATGTTTGGATTGTTTCTGAACATACTATATAACTTGAGAGTGTAAAAAATAAATAATATAATAATGATATCCTACCCGCAAGGATTCGAAAATTATCAAGACATATCTTTTGTAATGAAAGAACTTGCCATTTCATATGCGACTGAGGCTAATGACACAAAAGTATTAAGTTTTAAAACACCCATGCCTTGGTTTGTTTTAAATCCAGCAGTCAAAATTATGTTTCACCATCAAACTTACGAAATACAATTTAAAATGGGACTGGTGATATGGCTTACGAAGACCATTTCCAGTACGTGAACGATGCATTCCTCGAAGACTATCTCATACACATACTTGGAAAAATGCAGAAGGAATTTTTAAAAAGTTTAACCTATGCAGAAGTCGTAAACATCAGAAGATATCACGACTGTTCGAGTATTAATTCGATAGTAAAATGCTATAACACTAATCACTGTGAGAAGAAATGTTTTGTTCACAATGCAAAAGTGAAGTTTTAAGATAGTATTTATATTAACATCCTACCTACATGTAAAGATTATAATTTCAAAAAATAATTTGTTACATTTTTTTTATGTGCGTAATACTTTGAAAATGGAGACCTTCATTCCCCCTAATGTGTGCGAGAGTGTTACTCCAGGCTACAAGAGAGTGTGGTTCAAGTCTCCAAACAACATGTACTTCCAATTCCAGATGTGCAACGGGGAATAACACTGGAACTTTTCTAAGGAAAGATGTATAAATAATGAGTATTTTATTATGAACAAGATGGTTGCTTGGTTTCTAATATGCGACCTGACAGGGAACTACCCTATTCTTCTGAGGATCTGTGTTTTAAAATTGCAAGTAAAGAAATAAGCAAGAAACCTGGACTTAAACAAATTAAATATAAACTAAGTAGAGAGTTCTCCGACATTCCTACCTTGTGGACTGAAACATATAATAACAAAGAACATTTCATGCAAACAAAATGAAGTAACCAAATTAAAATGTCGCCTTGTGGAATGTGGGATTGTGAAGTTTGGCAGAGCAATGTTTGTGTCTGTAAATTCGATTTAACCAAGATGTTGTTGAACAAGTAATATTATTCCATACTGGAAGAATATATAACTATAAAAAGAAAGAACCGTACACCGGAGCTTCAATTATGATCGAGAGGTTTTACCCATCACTTCATTATGCTAGTGTTACTCCAGGTTACAGGCGAGTGTGGTTTCGAATTGAAGAATAAGGTTGTCCACTACAGATTCAGATGTGTAACAGAGAAGAAATTGGTATATCTCATTAATCAGTCCTGGCTATACTTTAAAAGTTTTCGACATTTGTTTTGGGCGAAGATTTTGTCCTTTGTATAATTTGCGCCCTGGCAGTAAGTTACCTTGCAGTGAGAACCAACTAGCATTTTAAGCTCAAGCTATACACATCACAAACATACATCGTTAAAGAAAATCAAATATATCATACAGAGGAATGTTGTTCTATTCCTACAGTATGGATCGAACAATGGAAATACAAGGTACTTTTTACATACATAGGAAACCAAGAATTAGTTACTTCATGTGGCATGTGGAATTGTAAAGTGTGGCTAAGTAGGAACACTTAAATAATGTCACAACAGCTACATAAAAAAATAGTTTAGTATTAAATTGTCAGTCATGGCTAGCATCTTCAAGCCTACAGACATATACGAGGTTCTGCAAATAGGATACAGAAGAGTTTTCTTTATGCCTTTTGATGGTATTTCACAAGTTCAAGTATGCAACAATAGAACATTGGTGCTATACTTTCGATAGCTTCCTTGGTACTCGCATTGGTGAAGGCATAGCATGTAATGATTGTGCCATGAGGTATCTCTGCCCCAACAGTGAACTGCCATCTATGTTAGAAGAATTGATAATAGCCAGCCTTACCGAGGAGCTTAAAGAGGAACGGGGAAATGGAGTAATCACCTATCAACTCACCAGACCTCACCAGGGAATCACCATCCATTGAAAGGAAACCTGCGATCGAGACATCCACATCTTTATTTTTGAACAAGGAGGTTTAGTATTCCTGTCAATGTGCAACATATATGCATTTGATGTGGCTAATTTAGAATAATGTTCTCACCAATTTGCAACTATATGTTTATTGAAAATGGTTTGTATTCTGTAACTTATAGCATAGCATATTCACATGTTGTTGTTAAGGAAATGTGTGAGTCAGACATTGATTTTAAATGTACATACTGGTCTGAATCTTTGTCACCATGTAATAAGCCATGCAGTTTTGATTCTAGTTTAACTAACTGTAACAGTTCGAAATGTTTTGTAAATCACCATAGACCATACAGAGTAGATCGAAATCTTAAGCTTAAGGGCGAGCATGTTGTAACAACATTTTGTGATGAAGAACAATGTTTGAACCATCTTATATATACCGGAGATAATGTTTTGGCATATTAACATCTCGAAGAATGTGATAATGATGTTGATAGTTTATACCATCATCTCAAAAAGTTTGGTTACATACAACATAATTGGTGTGTTTCTTCAAAATGTTATGTGCATCGAGCTATAAAATTAGCAAAAATAAACTTAAGTCCATAATCACTGTTTATCTTTAAACATTAGATAATAATTTTTTCAATGTACTTACATTTTCCTTACTAATCATTCTCAGTTGAGTATTGGATTGCAGATGAGTAACATGTATTTTCATCCTGGAAACCATTATGTTAGTATTAAACCAGGAGAATCAAATATAACTTACATACTATGCTGTAACAGTCTTCTCCATGAGTTTACAGAAACTTGCGACAGTGTCTTTCATTTTAAAGTGATTTATTTTCTGTTAGGAAATGAAAAAAGCTATGAATTGATTCAATGCATTTATACGACCAAATGCCCTGTGTTTTATATGACTGCAATAACACCTCTTCGATCTAGTAATGAAGATGTTCACTCGCATTATGTCGAAGCATATCCTGACTCAGTTGAAAGTGTAGTTTTACATTCCTCTGAATGTAAAGATGTTTGTATTCAAACAAACAGGATAAAGTCAGGGCATAAGAAATGCTCCCTCCTTGAAAGTAGAGTTCAAGGTCAGGACTTAGATCCAATATTAATAAAGTGCATGAAAACATTTTTTACAGAAGTTGCTAATAGCTTATAACTTGTATTTCAAATGTTTGCTATTTTTGAAACACATTGTGTAACTATGTTTGAATAAATTAAAAAATGTTATACACATTTCGAAACATCCTGTAGTAAAAATTCTACTTAAATTTGTGCAATGCCCTATACTAACTGGTGCTATGATTTGGAAGTCATGTTTGGATAAATTAAAAATGGTGTGTATATTTTTTGTATCATCCTATACTTGCTTGTGTATGTTTTAAAAGAATGCCATAAATTTTTTTGATAAACCTGTATTTGTATATAATTTTGAAATAATTATCTAATATGTGCTATGTTTTGTAACATTCTGTACTTAGTTTTGTGCATTTAAATGAATGCTGCATATACATTTTTGGATCAACCTGTACTTACTTGTTTGATGGTGTGTATATATTTGAAACAATTGTCTAATATGTGCTATGTTTTGGAGCATCCTATACTGACTTGTGTCAAAATGAGGTACATAAATTTATGAAACAAACTGTATTTGTATATATTTTGAAAGAATTTGCCAGTAGATTTATTTATTTTTTTAATCACTTCCTTTGGTATGGTACGTTTATTTAACCTCGCCTCTTTAAAACTGTGAAAAGAAAATTTGTTTTCCTAAGAAGGGAATATTTTGATAAAGAAAATGTTGCAATAAGTTCAAAGATATTTGGTTTCTATTAAACTATGTTCATTAATACAAACAAGTGTTGTAATGAAAAAGCCATAGGAAAAAATCTAGTAATAAACATAACTATTAGTTTGTCATAATACTAGTTAAAATCAGTTAAAGATATTTGAAACAGTTTCCAGGAAAATATATCTGTTGTAAAATGTACTATTATTTTACAACACACCTTATGTACACAAATATAGTTTATTCTTTCGCCAGCCTCTGTAGAATAATTAAATTATGCTATAGTATGGGGGCTCTAGGTTCAAATCCCAGTTAAGGCATGGTTAATTGTAATCTAGTTTATATCTTCTGTGTTCCAATCCCAGCTATGGCATGTATGACTGTAATCTAGTTTGCAGCTTCTTGGTTCGATTCTTGGATAAGACATGTTTGTAAGTCAGTAATTGTTAAAAATATTACAAGTTACATAAAATTCTGCCAAGGAATAATGAACAAAGCAAGTAATTAAATGACAATCGAAACAGAAATTTGTTCATGTACATAGAAATGCATTAAATTCAGGGTGAAAAAGCTCGTGTTAAAAAATACGTTTGTTGGTGGATGAAATCGTTAAATAATAACATAATTTAGATTACATATAATCGCTTAAAACCGAATAAATACACATATTTCACATTCAATTTCTAAGTGTACACTCTAAAAGCTAAAAATGCGTTCGGTTGTGAAATAATCCATTAAATTGTGTAAATTGTGTTAAATTTGACCTAAAATGGTTTCAAATTACGTTAATTCTTCGATCAATATAGATTTGAGGCGAATAGCAACATATAAATTTCGCGATAAGGGAGGGTGTCTGGCCTATAAATAGGGATCCTACCTGTACATCCTCATTTTCTAATAAGATAGCATAGAATAAGGATCTACTCTACAGTACATGTACTGCCCGTCCGCTCTGTGAACCGGTCTCACCCCACCTCCATCCACTGGACCTGCTGTCGAGTGTCCACGATGGTGATAGGGGCATGAATTGCTCGTGTTCAGGTAACCTGTCGACTGTTGGCTGCTTGCCTAGGTTTTGATGGCATCTCGCCCGGTGTTGTCGGGTAGAGGAACCTGCAGATACAACCTTCAGCTTCGCTGCCACCCCGGTGCTCGCCTGGGATTCTGGGCCTCCGTCCAGACTCTCGGCTGCCTGAGTGGGGTCAGATCACCCCTTCACCTACCTGAAATGGGTTCAGGTCTCATTCGACGACTACCACCTTTGGTAGTAGACTGTATGTAAAGTAATTCTGATTAATATTTAGGGTCTTTTAAATTCTTTTTCGTTAGTTGATTAAAAGTTTTTATCACGTTTTCTTAAGTTTAACTTTTTCCGGTAATAGAGAAAACTTTTCCATTTTTACGAGTATTTCCTTTAACTTTTTACTATTTGAATGAAATTCGTTAAACTTTGTTTGCAAATGGTTAACTTTTTTTACAATTTGAATGCAAATTCATTAAACTTTCTTTGCTATTCATTAATCTTTTTTACAATTTGAATTTAATTCATTAAAGTTTCTTTGTTAATCGTTTATTTTTTTTTTACAATTTGAATGACATTCATTACACTTTTATATGAATATGTTAAAATATTTAAAATTTAGTGGGTTTTTTAAATTTTGTTAGTTTTTAGTAGGTTTAAGACAATCTGGGCAGGTGCGTTGTTTTGTGCTTGGGTGTGAATTATGGCACAACTAAAACTAATGGAGAACTTAGCCACTTACGCAAGGTGTAAGCAGAGTGCGCACAACCTGGCTACTGAGTCTGTTCAGAATGTTGTTGTTTGGAGAAGTATGTAAGATTGATGAATAATTGGACCTGAGTATTTCTAACAATTGAGGAGCAAACATTCAAAACCAGACATGTCCACCAAAATCCGAAAATGAGTTTAACAAAGTTTCTATATAAGCTTGGTGAGTTACACACGAATATGTATTCATATTCAGTAAAAAAAAAAAAAAAAAAAAAAAAAACATGTCCCATTCATAGAGCAGGCGAAAGTTGGTGTTTTCATTCAAACCAAAACATATCCACTCCACTGTGAATTTGCAATCATAACTAGACATGTCCACTGCCCTGTGTTGAGGATGTAGTTCAACCAGTAACCCCCTGATAGCAGAAGTTTCTTGGGGTGGTCAAGCTTAGTCGGCCTTTTGTAGTTCTCCCCCCCCCCCCCCAATTACAGCTGTTGTGCCCTTTAATTGAGAAATTCCAACCAAGATGTTTCAATGAATGCGAGTAAACCAATCCTGTTTATCATCACATAATTAAGAATTGTACACATGCTAATGTTTTATAGATATTTTGTTTGTAAACACATATAACATTAATACAACTATTTTGAAAACAGTTCTTTATGCATTAAATTTAGTTCCTTTTTCTTAATACCCTGCAAACATTCTGTGCATCGGATACTGTACTGTGGCTACCCAATGTTATAGCTGATGGCTACAACATTCCACATTTTGCGACTACTTTTCTGTTGGTATGCCTGATGTTTTTACAACTGAGTCAAAGAGGAATTAAAGAGATAGGGCTGGTATTCTGTAAACTGATGCATGCTGAAGTGTTTTGTATTGTAATTGATGAAAACCATCTCATTACTGTTTTGATTTTAGTGAATACTAGATGTGTTCAATGGATGTCTTAGTAGCAGACACATCATCTGGTGCACAGAAGAGACGAATGCTAAAGCTTACTAAGCATGAAGTTAAGAAAATTGAAAGGTATGAATGCATAAACTTCACAATGTGGCATAACTTGGTGTAAGAACCAGCTGGATTTTCATGTGCATATCCAGTATGTTACACAATAACAAACTATGCTATTGTTAAAACCATCTAATAACTGCATTTTTAAACCATTCAATAACAGTATTTTTAAACCGTTCGATAACTAGATTTTGTATCATGCTAAGTTGACAAAGAAGCACATCATACTATAATAAAATGGCTATCCTTTGCAGTTTGTACTTGCATATTGCTTGTTACACTTGATTAATAATACATAATAGTTTCATGCACATTAATAGTTTCAAATTAACATTGAAATAAATTGTTGCATTAACGATACAAAATACAGTAGTGGAAACTAACAGTCACATATTCTAAGACAAGTGTACTTTGTTAACCAAATTAACATTTATGTATTTTGTGAGGACATTTAAAGTAATATTTTCTTTCAAATGTAAAGACAAGGATCCGAGTATGAAAACATTCAAGAGATCATGCCAACATGACAACAAGCAGTTTTCATGCAAAAGAGTGACAATGTTTGATATTTTAAAAGCACGATCACAACTGTATCAAACTCCCAACAAAGCAGTACAAGACCAGCGCTATGGCAATTCATGTCAGTCGGGGAACCGAAAAGGAAGAGTCCCCGAACAGGTACTCTCGCTGAGAAAGCCAAACCTCGAAGTATTCGTGTAACATACTTAATGAAAACAGTGAATGGACCTGTGCATTTATGCCAAACGTTTATTACTTCTGCATTGGGGGTTTCCAAAAACAGACTAAATACGGATGCAAAAATCTTGGATAAGGGGGATATACCAAAGGAATGCTGGGGAGGGGACAGAAAATCAGTAAAATCAGCTACAAAGAAAAGTCACGTGAAAAAATTTCATTGGTAGACTGAAAGGATCTGAAAGTCACTATAGTAGGTCTAAATCTAAATGTATTAATCTGGCAAGTGATTTAAACATTTCTAGATTGCACAAAATTTACAATAGAAGCATTGAGTATGATACTTCCTTGAGAGTTACTTTTTCCATGTTCAGGAGGGTTTTTGTGCTCGATTTTAATGCAGTATTCAGATCACCTGCTTCAGATTGCTGCACAACATGTATTCGTTTACAACATCAAATTCACTCTGCAAAAGACAACACAAGTAAAATAAACTTACATATGCAACTTAGAGTGCACACGCTCGGGACAAATGCATTTTATGATCTTGCAAAGCAGTCACCGCCCAGTTCATTTTCTAAGTGTTTTGATCTTCAACAAGTTCAGCTACTTCCCCGGACGCCTATCAAGGAGGCATTTTAAATCAGACAGATAGGTTTTTATTCATTGTGGTGTGTGCCAATGGACAGTAAGACACCAGAGTTTTATGTTTGGACAGAAGATCGAGCAGGAAGGGGCTCGCCTGAAGTGTCTTCTGCATTGTTGCACTGTATTAGCCATAGTTTACCTGACAACATATCAAGTATCCGCTTTTTTTGTGATGGCTGTGGAGGCGAAAACAAAAATAATCATGTTGTACATATGTTGACACATTGGCTTCGACAGTCTGCACCTGATAGTATTCAGAAAATACTTATTGTTTTCCCAGTTAGCGGTCATAGTTTTTTACTTGCTGACCATGTATTTAGTATAGTGGCGAAGCTATTGCAGAAACGACCACTTTAACAACTAAAAGAGAGTACGAAACAATATATTAACAAGTAGGAAATGTGGATGCGTTAGGAAAAGACTGGAAACTGCATGATGTAAAATCATTTTCAAAGATTTCCCAAATTGTTCTTGGTATCTGTGATTGTAAACGAATTTTTATTGAAAAACATGAAACCAATAAATACAGTGTAGTAATGCATGTCTGAGTCATGGCACTTTACAGATTTGATCCTGACACAGAGCCTGCAGTGCCTATTTTAAAGCATGGAAAAATTATTCCAAATGTGATACCAGAAACTTCTATAGTGCATAACATAACCAAACAAAAGAAACATGATGTACAGTCACTAATTTGCAAACAGTTTGGTGAAGATTGGCATGACGAAGAGGATTTTCACTGGTACAAAGCAATTTTGGATTCAGGAGGTGAAAGAACTGATGAACAAAATGTGTCTAATGATGAACTGTTGTGTAGCTGTGTATAAGAAGATGAACTACACGTACATGTATAAACTGTAATTAACTGTTTTTTAATAACAAATATTACGATCATGTTAACCACTATTTTGAAAATGTGTTGTTAATCATTATTATAATATACAAGTCAAGTCATGAAGAAACATGTTCCATTATTCAAGCCACCCAACTTTGTTGTTAAGTAAATTACTCCTTATGTTTTTACCAAATATAATTTTATTACTATGTTTACATTTGGTAAAACAAAAGCAGACATGTCCCATAAGTGTGCGTTCAAAACCATACATGTCTGTGATATTCCCTCAAAATTAGACATGTACATTTGTTTTTGTTTAATAACGAAGGAAATATAACATTTACAAATTTTGTATTCATAACAGTAATGACATACAATAATAAACCAATCGTAATTCTTTTTCGTTAGTATCACAAGATATCAGTTTTTTTTCGCTTTTCTGTAAAATTTGTTAAGGTAGACATGCCTGGTTTTGAAAGTTTGCTCCTCAATTTATGATTCCAATCAAACCTCAAACCACAATGGAACATGCATATCATTCGATGGGAATGACAAGGAACAAAGACGGCACTCCTCTATTCACGAAATTGAAATTACACAATGTGTTTATATACAAATGTAATCGCAACTCTATTCGAAGATCGGTCAAAGTCTCAATACCGCCTGATGCCCTATCTTTAAATGAATACTTGACATCACCATTGAGATTTGTCCATTTAGCTGATAGCCTACTCCAATCGGGAGATTACATGTACAACCATTTTAAAGAGTACATTAGTGCAAAAAATTTAGCCGATATATATTTTGTAATTAAATTGGAAAACTTTGATACTCTTTTTTTCAGAACTTTTTTCACTCTCGCTGCAGAAGAATATGCCGCTAGCTGGAGAAGTGTATTCTTTCACTTGATCAATATTTGTGAAGGAAATATGAAAACTGAGTTTACAACTTCAGTAAAAGCAAAAACTGCTACGTCGTGCGGCATAAGACATTTTGTCAAACGACCAGCTCATAATTTGGCATGTTCAATCAATAGTAATCGTGCACACACTTTACCAAATGCAAGTGACTTTCAATGTGGTCACGTTACCATAAATTCAGATACAACAGGACAAATAATCACTTCTCCAAGTTCACTAATCATGAATGCGATTTGCAATCACATTTTACAAGTTCAGATAGAAAATTTTGGAGAAAAGGATACAGCCAAAATATACAAACATACTTTTTATTTCGAACCTCATTTGATACGAGGTTTTTACAATGTGTTTGGCCGTTCCAATAAAATGCACACTTTATTTTGTTTGCCAAACATTTTCTTAAATTCAGTTTTGTTGAATGAGTTTAAACACTTTATTCAACTTCAAAGAGACAGGTGATCCTGAAGATAATATAGGAAATACATTTTTTTTTTATTAATCAAATTTATTTTTAAAATAATATAAATATAAACATGATTACAAATATAAAAAAATAAAGATTGCATATATAAAAACATTAAATATATATAAAATTAATAAGTACTACACCAAATAAAATTTATTTCACTATATATATATATATATATATATATATATATATATATATATATATATATATATATATACAAAATTAGTGATTACCAGACCTTTAAAATCTTCACTCATGAGGACCGGGACAACCTGGCCCACGATATTTAATTATAATAATGCGTTTTCCTTTAAATTTTTTTTTAAATTTCATCATGAATACAATTTAAACACTTGTTTTCAAACACTGCTTTGCCTCCTCATAAACCTTACATGGCTCAAATTTGGTTAACATCTGTGGTTGGGGTTGTGGTAGGGACTGGGAGTGTGTGGGGTGTGGTGAGAACAGCTGCTGCTGAGTGGAAATTAGCGAAGTCTGGATACACACAAAACATTTGTCTGCCTGTGCTACCGCCATTATTTTGCATATGATGCATTTTGGGGCTTCAGGCTACTGGTGTTGTGGTGGCTGGAAATGCTGGGTCTGGAGCTGCCACTGGGTCTGGCTCTGGCGCAGGTCTGGCATTGGGTCTGGAGTTGGTGCTGTAGCTGAAGGAGTTGCTGCATGGAGAAATGCTGAAGCTGGATCTACTGGGTGAAAGGCTGGGGTTCCTCCTCTTGGGGGAACCAGAGTTTATAACCCAGCAGCTGCCGTTGGAGCCACTGCCGCTGCTGATGTTGGAGCTGCGACTGTGGCTGGGTGAGAGACCGCCACTGTAATTGGGGGAGTAGCCACTGTATAATCGATGCTCTCGTCCTCCGGCTCCTCCCTCTCACCTTCTCCCCCAACATGGATTGGTGAGCGTGCTGTAAAAAAGAAATATGTTAAAATACATTTCACTGTAAAATCGAACAAACAATACTCTAAAAAAATGATAATTTTACCTTTAAGCTGTTCTTTCTATTGCTTCTAAGGAAAGCAGACTTTTTACTTTTTTTTTTTTTGCAACATTTACACTTCTGTGTAATATTACACTGGCAATGTTTTTTTTGTTTTTTACTTTTTTTTGTGAAATTTTATATTGGTGCCACTTTTCCCTAAACTCTCAATATTCTTTTACCAACTCATTGCCAATTACATTTCGAATTTCTAACATCTTCTCAAGTTTCTTATTACACAGACCGTATTTAACTAAGAGTAACTTAATTTCTGTTTTCACAGTACGGTGTTTCAAAAACCTTTCATAAATATCTACAAAATCAACATCCATCCTTTCAAAAATTCCCCCTAACTCTACCTTTTTTTCCCCAACCTTATCCATCCTTTCCAGACTATCAAACTGCTAGTGCTATTACATGGATACTAAACAGTAGCTAGCACACTGATGCTAAACCAAAGTGTTATGTATGCAGCGAGTATATTTTTTATTTCATATTTCAGGGTAGTGGGAAGGCCTATAAGTGAATTTTTTTCTTTTTTACTTCATACACTCGTAAGTTCATGTTTCTTTTTTTTCTCAGTTGTGTATATGATATGCGCTCGTTCAAAGTCATGACTAGTGTTCATACATGGGCTGGTGAGGCGACTGGCATACATTACTCAACTTGGCCACATTTTTATGCGATAGTTATCTCGGGGCAGAAATAATTTTTTTATGATGCAAAATGGAGATTCCCCTCACATTTCCCCCAACCCTCTACCTGCTAACTAGTGTCCTGGTAAGAGTCATAGTATTTTTTTCTGTAAGTGTTCCAGTCGAAGCCAGAGTATATAAGCAGTGAACTTTGCGACAAACAACATCAACCATCAGCCGATGGCCAACCGACAGTGCATTGTTTGTATTGGCTGGAAGAAACGGGAATCACTAATGCAGAAGACGTCGCCTATGCCGAGGAGGCTATCAACATCGACGACGGAGAGGTCATCAAAGAGGCAAAATATGGCTTTGAAGAGTTTGCCCTCTTTGACTTTGAAATTCTCATCGCCCTCGATGCCATCGCCTTTAATGCCCTCGATGCCGAGGAGGTTATGCTCTTCGCCGCCGAAGAGACCGAGGCCAACTCCTTTGGCATCTTCAATTTCGAAGACCTCGTCGCCCTCGATGCCGAGGACACTAAAGAGACCGAGGCCAAATTCTTCAACAACAAAGACACAGGAGAGCAGGCCAACTCCTTTGATGCTGAAGAGCCCATCTTTGAAGTCGAATATCTCATTCTCTTCGATGTCAAGGATGCAATGTCCTTTGACGTCAATGATGTAATCTCTTTCAACATCAAGGATGCCATCTTCTTCTAAGAGGAGGAAGAGGCCTGTTAAAAGAAGGAATCCACCTTCGGCATCTTCACCTTTGGAGTCAGCACTGGCATCTTTACCTTTGGAGTCAGCATTGGCACCTTTACCTTTGGCATCGACACCAGCACCTTCAACTTTGGTGTCAGCATCGGCATCTTCATCTTTGACATCGGTGAATCAACCCCCTGGACCAAATTGGATGATTGCGCCCATGTTTCCCTCAATGGCGTTTCCACAGATACCGGCATTACCTTTGCCCCCATCGGGCATTTAAATTATATTTAAAACAAACTATTTCAATAACTTAACTGTAAATACAGTAACAATTAATAAAAAAAAATAATTATTATTACACTGAATGGTGTCGGTGTTGGAAAGGTGCTGGGAAGATTGCTGGTAATACTTGTGGATAAATTTGTTGGCTAGGATAGGCTGAGCATTGCTGTAGGTACAGATTTATCTGCTGGAGTGGTGGAGGTTGTTATGAAAGGGTTAGCATTGGTTGGGAATACTGTTTCTTCGGGATCGGACTGTTGCCAGCTGTCACGGGTGCGTCTGATGCATGTGACATTGTAGTACTGCCAACATCCTTGGCCTTGCAGTCTGTTTCCTCATGTTGCGCTCCCTAAGTTTCTGATCTCTAATGCGTGGCGATTTCTGGTACTGCTTTGTTGCTTGCCATATCCTGCTGTTCCAGTTGCATGTCTTCACCTTAGCTTTCCTTTTGTTTACATTCGTCAAACTGTGGCTGCGATCCCGTTAACAAGTCGCGATTAATTTTTTGGAGCATTTGCAGTCGTAGTTGTTCACTGCAAACATCACAAATATACTGTAATCCTGTTACTGTGCTTTCTTCTGTGTTGCTCAAACATTCCCAGTGCGCTTGTGCCTGACACTGTCGGCAACTGATCGGGGTTGTTCCCAAATCCTCATACAACTCTGCACACAAGTGCATTTTCTGAAGATTTTGTAAAATTATTGAAGTTTTTGTGTCCGTAAAGTCACTTTGCTCTTGAAGAGCTGTTCTGCAGTTGCTCACGACGTGGTTGACTGTTGGATTGGTTTTACGAGTGCATTTGCAGAAGGTAGTGCCCATTTCGTAATGGTCTACCACGTCAGTTGGTAGAGGTAGTAAACACTGTGAATACCTTGGGGCCGGTGGCCTGCAAGGTATTTGACAAACATGATTGTTCGTTAACAACACCATGCGGATGTGCAAGTGCAGAAGCGTGGAGTGCGGAAGTGTGGATGCATGGTAGCGTAGATGTGCAATGTGGGAGTATCGTAGGAGCACGGGTGTCCTGCACGTCATGAGAAGGGGTAAACGGATGGAGGACTCTCAGCTGTTCCACTCGGCATGCGGTGGAAAGAGTGGGGGAAGAAGCTGCCAGTTGTTTCTCCTTCTTCTCGTATCTCCTTTTCCCTCCTCACAGCACGGCGTGACACGGGTGGAGTGGAAGATTGGCACGCTCGACTCACCCTGTCCTTTGTACCGCTGCTGTGGCATCACGTTGCTGTCTAAAGATGGCGGCTCCTAGGCCACTTTCTCACCGCTACCCCACTTGCGCTGAAGTAATGGTGGCGCTAAGCTGTTTTGGAGCACTTTCCTCACGTGGGCACGTGCGTCCTTCCCAGCGTCTCCTGGGCATTTGTAAGGCATCACGATGATGCCACGGATTTTTCTGGTCACCTGGTTGACCATGCGTCTTCTTTGTTGCGGGTATTATAGAAATTATGAGGAAAAATTTGGAATTATTTTGGAAATTTCAGATTTTTCCAGAAAATTTTGTGGAAAAGAATTGAATGGAGATTTCTCGAGAGATACGCCTCTAAGTTGGGCGACACTTTGATGTGGTGTCATGTGGTCAGATGAGGATTTAAGTTAGCTTGGAGGAGCGGTAAATAGAAAATGTTTTAAATGGAAGTTTAGGATTTTTGTTATCCGGGGCGCCAGACATTCTCTAGAATAATGCCATTGATGTCGATATAGCTGACTCGTTCTCCTCAGGGTAATTCGGCTGACGATCAGGGTGTAAAACCTCCAGCTATTGGAAGTACTCCTCTAAAACGTATTTTATATTCTTACTTGTGGCACTGTGGGATATCAGGGCTCCCCACATGCCTGTACGACACTTTAGTTACATTGAAATTACATGTGACCATTTAAAATCCTCATTATAGTATCTGCATACTTGCAATAAAATTGGCGGGAGAAGGCCCGTAATTTAAACACCTTGCAGTTACCTGAAATAAATACCAGCAGTATTTTGTGTCACTCTGTAATTTATTAGGTATTACTCTACACACCTCAGTTGAGGCAACATACACTTTCTACTGAGCTACACCTGTCAGCATGGGTTAAACAGAATAAATGATATGTGGTCACAATGCTTTAGATTGAAAGAATAAAATTCACCCAGGCCTTGCAAGCACTGGGTGGTACAAGGGGCGAAGTCTCGGTGGCAGATAAAACAAACGGTTCCAGTTAATTAATAAAGTATATTGCTTTAGATATGATTATGCACAAAGTTGAAGGCCACCGAGCACGCGAAACACGAGTCACGACATAACACTCTGCACCTTACGCAAGACGGGCTATGACTAACTTGGGAACACTGCATGCTGGCCAGGCTTGGCAGGCCAGCACCCCTCATGGAATTACTTCCTAAACATCACACTTGCATAAAACACTTTGCACTTGCCTTTGGAGAATCCCACACGTTTATAAAATTACCTCTTGAACATCAAAAGAACATACATGCATAATAACATTGTGATATGAGATAAGCAGGATTACACGTGAGAATGAAAAAAAAAGAAAAGAAAAAACAATTCACAATAATAAACTAGGGCATTAAGACATTTAACTGTGGTGTTTATGTGTACACTTTTCTTGGTGTATCATTTGCCTTGCCGTTAAGACCTTTAGAAACATAAAACGTGAAAATGTGGGATCTGCTTTCATATCACTGCACTCGGGTGCTCACTGCACTTGCGTTGCATCGGTGACACTACCATTGTGCTGTACCTATGCCACCTGCGGCATAGTGTGCGCACTCTCACTGTGTTACTTGTGGAGTCCTTGCTGTTTTGGTGCAGTGGGCAAACATACTTCTGGGAGGAGGTACACGGCATGTGTTACACTCAGGGTACCACAGTGCCGGCACACTGTCAGTTGTCCTACCAGCCATGTTTTGTTTGTCAACAAAGCCACGTGTGCTGTAGACGCCGGTTAACTGATGCGGATATGCGGGGTTATAGAAGAGGGATTGCCCTCCCCTCTCCGATGCGGCTGGCCAGATTACCACATGCAGGGTTGATTACCCGATGACACAGCTAACGAGCGACGGACACGAGGGTTCAGCTGGCTGTTGGGGAGGAGAGTGCAGGGAGATGGGGTACAGTTAGCCTCCAACCTGCTGCTACTCCTTTGCTGCTGCCCACCCTCCAAATGGTGTGGCGTGTCTTACAGCGTGGATCACCTGCTGATTGTTGATAATGTTACAAGCCTCCCAAGTATGTATGCGGCATTCCATAGGCATATTAAGGCTGCCGTTGCCCTTGTTGCCTTCTTGCTGTTGTCCTAACGCTGTTGCGGGTGGGAAAAGGTTGGGAAAATTGATATCACAGGAAAACTAAGAAACATTTTGGAAAGTTCTGGAAAAACTTGGCGAAAATTTTGGCAGTAGGAGAAAGGCCCCTTTTGGGCCAGCCAATTTGATGCTCATGGGACCCTGGGAAAGGGTGTAGTTCGATTTTCTGGAGTGATGATGATGATATGTAGGATTAATTATACCCAGTAGGCACCAGACGCCAGCAGGCGACGTCAATGTTGATGCTGCTCCTCTTTACCATGGGGTTTCCAGCCGGTCGTCCACCCGGAACCAATCTCCTCGCTGTTAAAGTTGAATTGTTGACCTCCACCCTGTCGAGTACTGCTCCAGATGAATGTTGTTTACTAAACGATGGCCTGTCGGTCAGCTATGCACCATTGTTGATCTTGTGGGAAAACTGTATAAGTCTAACACACGCGTGTGTAGGTTGCCAGGGACTCCTACACGCCCATACAATTCGATAAAAAACTCAGAACACTTGTGGATTAAATAACTTACATAAGTTAAATGAGTGGGTATTGTAAGGGCCCATACCCTGATGCGCATAATGCGATGTAAATAAATGACATAGCAGCAGTTCACACACATGTATTTATTACACTAAAATAACATCCCTTCGGTGAGGGCACTTGACACAAAACACTCTTGGCTAACATGACCCGCCATGCGGTAACAGTGTAAAAATATCTTGTGACAATTAATGTTTACATGAAAACTGAAGCTCGCTGGGGCAATGCTATTCCCCCGGGGAGTGGAGGTGGCTTACAGGGCGGCTGGATGAAAGAAATAGGTACCTGATGAATTAAAGTCTATTGCCGTTAATGTTCAGATACAGGTAGTTGATGTCCGCCCGGCATGCGCGGGAAAATTCCGGAGCTCACGGCACACACTCCACCTCTGTTGGTTGCTTCGCGGAGACTGACTTCCTGCTCGACCCATGGGCTCGCCGCAGTTAGCCTTCATGCCAAAACGGGAATACTTATTGACATGACTTGCATTATTGACCCTTGCGATATGTGAACAAGTATATAAACACATATAAAATAACACAAATAATCCGGCTACATAAATATTGATGAAATGAGGTGGACAAAACACTATGCGAAGGATGAAATAAATGACACATAACCTTTCGAATATAACAAATCAAACAATACACACAAAACAAACCTAAACATTTTGTTAGGAACAGCAGAATAACATCTTTAGTTAGGCCTTAACCCCCCGTTCAAATTAATTGGCCTTTGCCATCTCTGATTCCCATGGCAACCACCAGCTGCACTGTGCGGGCGTGCCCTGCACTTGCTCTGCACCTGGTCGCTCTGGCGATTGGGCGCACACTTGAGCCGTCGGTAGAGTATTGCAGCCCCCCACCCCCTTGTGGGGGCATTGCAGGTTACGGCCAGACAAACGGTCTTAGGGGTGGAGGCACGTGGCACACATCAGAACCAATGATAATTATACCAAATAAAGGGAAATTTTTTTTTTCTGAATAGCTGTATTTACTTTTGTTATGAGCAAACGAATCCTAAACAAATATTTGTTTTATAATAACAAATTAAAACTTTATCGTTTGCTTGACGAATGTTAAGAATCATTTTTAATAGTTGTCACTGCAAATACGAAAAATAGATGTGTATTCGATTTGTTCAACTAACTACGCATACCAAAATTATTTATGTTAAAATTACATATGTGTATACATAAGTTTTTAATTTTTCGAGGCTAATTTATTATCATAGAAGTGTTAAGTTGCAATTATGTGATGTTTTAAGATCTATTTCTTATTAATTATCAGTGCCAAGTGTGGTTTTTTCGCAGAAAAAAGTACAACGATCCATAGAGGCCTGGGCTGTTATTTTGATTAGTCAGAATGTTAATTGTTCAATATTTGATCTACTCGGGTAAAGTTTTAAACTCGTTATGTATATTTACTTAGATTTCGTCAAGCATTTATATATTGAACGCTTTATAAAAATAATACATTAGGTTAGTGATAAATTTTAAAATGAAACTGTTGTCTTATTTAGGCACTGATTTAAAAATCCCTAAATGTAATGTATATTCCGTGTAAAATCGTATTGCCCTAAAAAATAACTCGAGGCCTACTTTTACAACAAGATCATCCCGAATTTTTCTACTTAATAGAATTGTTTTATGTTTTACGTACATTACTGTGACTGTAGACTGGTGGACCAAAATGGTGTACTTCTAAGGTTGGGAATTGGGGTAGGGAACGTACTGTAGTTTCTCACCAAACCTTCTGCTGACAAATTGCGGGCTCCAGGTATTGCAGGTCCAATACCAACTAGTTGTAGTAGAGCAGAAGTCTTCTCCAGGTCGAGTGCCGACTGCCAATGGATGGTGTCCTCCCAGTGCTCCGTCCATCGTAATAACAAAAAATATATATCTGTACTATACTTTACACACAGTGAGGTCTCAGGGCGACTCACACACGTATATTTAGTTACACAAAGATAAATACACTCTGAAATACATTGGAAATATTTGCATAGTACTCTCAATAAAAAGGGGGGAAATGTTGGGGCCGCACCCCTATAGTCCGTAGGCAACCCAAATGAAGACGCAGACACTTCACGTTATTTCACTGTGTTTTATTAAAGCGTTCCTCTAGGAAACAATTGACACATACACTACCGGGTTTCACCCACCGGTAAGGTTACACTGTTACAAACAGCATGTGACAAAAAAATGTTGATGTGCCGACATGCAGACTCATTGCATGGGCATCTGTTTTTTAGCGTTTGGTAATTCCCTGCTAATTAACACTAATCTTATTAAACACAATATACTTTCATAATACATGTGCACTGGCGCACACATCTGTACTGGACTTGCACTACACTGCTCTGCACCTTGTGCTTACTGCACGAGCGCTCCGGTGACCACTGTTCACCACACTCGTGGAATAGCATTCTTTGGGTAACTGATGTGGGACACTTCTTAACCAGTGCGCATCAGCGCCCAGTAGAGCACTGCTATCTGGATCGGCAGCCAGAGACGGTGGGCAAACATGCTTGGGGGAAGCAACTGGAGTTAAACACCCTCTACCCCTTCGAGACAGTTTGCAGCTGTCGACTCCCTCACAGCAGGAGCACCACCTATGCTCCCTGCAGCGAGGATGTGGTCTCCTGATGTTCTGCTGCTGTCGGGTCTGCACCCCTGTGGTGTGCTGGGGTGTTACCGCAGGTGGTGCAGTCCCACGGTGGATGTCTCCGATTCTCGGATGTTGGAGCATAAGCGAGCTGGCCGACCCGCTACTCTCACTGTCTTCCTCATTGCTTGCTTTGTCTCCTACTTCTCCATCCTGCAGCTGCTGAGACCGGTTGCGATCCAGTAGCCCTACCTCCTTGCTTAAAACCTCACCAGGGGGCAAGTCAGCACCTCTGCCGTCATGGGGCCTAGTGGTATACTTATCCTACTTCTTGCTATCCTGCTGCCATTTGCTTGCTATTTACACCACGAACTCCTGCTTACATGGTTGCTTTATAACTACCTCCTCCTCACTTGCTTTATAACATTGAAAATGACCTCTCTCCATACTTGAGTTGCTATTGATAATAATCCTTTAAAACATGCAGTAGTATATGTGATGACTCGTTGAGATAAACGTGCTGCTGTCAAAGTGGAGCATGATAATCCCGCACATGGTGTTGTTTTATTCAGCATGATGCTTGAAATGGAGCTCGAACCCTGAGCTGTTCTGGGCGCCAGCTCCACTGAGCACGAGAAGAGGTTGGGGTCGTGTGGCCGACGGGTAAGTGTGGTCTTCCCTGGTAATCATGCCATCCAAAAGAAAAGATGGTGACAAGTGAAGTAGTTACCATGCTTACCCCTCAAGCTATGATGGTCTTCGTTGTGCTATACTCCAAGTCATGCCTTGTCTAGTGGAGGCTGCAGGCCTCCTCCAGATGACTATAACTCCTGATGAGCTGTTCTGACCTCTCAATTCCATAATTTACTTATGTAGTTTTTTTAGTGAAAAAGGAATATTTCAGTGAAATATTCCTTTTTATTTTTCCTATTTATTCCTGGAATAAATAAAGTACACCAGAGTTCCAGTAAATTAATTCTATTTAAACGTATTCTCCCAACAGGGCTCCTACATTTAATACCACCGTTCAAGCCTGGGGAGCTCAAATGCTGCAAAATGGCCATAGGCCTTCGTGGTTCTTAAGGTGAAACCGACGTTCCAGCCATGTAAAATACGGACCGGGTTGTGAGGTGGCACCGACTCCGGGCTAACAAGAGATCAAAAGGTTCCAAGAAATTATATTACATTACATAAATTACGAATGATTAGTATGAAATAGTTGAAGTGCCTGGAGCACCATGGCATGGCAGCTACCTCACGAGAAAACGAGTACTCGGCTACTTTGTTTTGGGCACGAGGCCCTCTGGTTGGCAGCAGGTGCTGCCAAAACTCACATAATAGTTATTTAGTAAATTAATAAAAATGGAAAATGAAATGAAAGTCGAGTTGCAATTATAAAAGTTGCAAAAATAAAATATTACTTCAACCACACTGGATTGTCATGGCAATCTAACCTCACTTTGATTACATTTTTTAATGCTGCTTACACTTAATGGGGTTCCTCCCATTCTAAACTTAATATGCTAGGATGCATAAAAATCATTGCAAATCACTCTACATCTACTTGGAACCCTGAAAAACAAACTTACTAAACCTAATGATAGTTTATAATTATCCAGCCACGTGGTCGAGTGCATCACATGCACCGGCCTATTCGAAAAGTCGAACATCTATGAATACTGCACGAACCAGTATTGCGGCAGTGTACTATTTAGGTTAGGGTTGTTACCTTTAAAACCCAACATGTTTGTTTGGTAAATTACACATCAATAATTCACATATAATATTTACACTCTGGTAGCACATGATGCCGTCCGTGGCTCGTATTACGACCTCCCTTGTCGACAACTGCACTATCTCTGGAGGAAGGTAATCAACATGGCGGGGTAGAGCACTGGCCATGCAGCGCCCTGACGAATGCTATCAACACCAATATCATGACGTGAGTCAGTGCAGTGTTGGTAAATGTGCCAAGGGGTATCATTCTTATTAAAGTTTTATTTACAGTGCCACTGTGTGTAAAATGAATGTGACAAAATCCCATGAAACATAACAGAGTAATACGCCAAAGTCGACGTACGTGGGTATTCAGAACTCAGCCATCTTACAATATTATGGAAAACGGTTTAGCACATCGAGTTCAGCATAATCAAATTAGTTAAGAGCTGTATAAGGGCCAATTTATTCCAGTAAAGTAGCGAAATGTTAATATTGACATATTGACACTGTTAGCATGAAGTGGCACGCTCGAACCGAGCAGAACGAAATTACATTTACATTTTGTTTTTAATATTAATATGTTGTTGATGTAATTCAACTTAATACTGAGCATTTATTATTTAATTTAAAGTGTAATGATGTCTTCACATTTTTCCAAAAAGTCCGCAACATTAAATGGCTTTCTTTATATTTTTTATAAAAATTACTGAGACGTAATTGTTACAGCCTGTTAAATTTTTGTATGCAAGTGCTAGGGTTAAGGTGTAAATCAATTTGTATTTCATGCAGTTTTGTTTCCATATCATCCATTTAATGTTTTCCCACGAGGAATTTTTGTAGTTCGTATGATGTGGGACACGAGGCATCGCCGACGCCAAACCACCATCTTTAGTCTTGGTTCAACGGGCATCAGGGTAGGTCGCGACAATGCAGCTCAGAGATGAAGCAACTTTGTAACTAATCAGTAACTGCAATAGACTTATAATTCTGGAACCTTTTTTAATCATTCGGGCACCTCTGAGAGTATACCTTCCGGAGCAGACTCGCTGCCCCTCCAGTTTATTTCGAATTTTATTATTTTTCACGCCTAAGGCATTTCGCATTTTTAACCAGTGCGGGACTTCTTGCAACATGCCCGCTCAATCGTGACTTCAATCGTGTACCATTTCATGATCTTTCTGAATAATCAGTGATTTTATTGAACTAAAACGACTCCACCTACATTATTCTCGCTTGTGAGGCTAGTTTTAAATTTGTGCCAGAATGACCTTTTTTCAGAAACCAGCACGTGGTGCAGACCATATGTTCATAGTATTTGCATGTCTATCTTTGATGTCGAGTGTTTCAGTATTGGTAAGGCGTGCTGAGGAGCCTATATATCCCAGCGTGTGTGTGGTCCACGTAAGTCGAAAGTATTCAGTGTGTTCAGCAACGGTATGCTGGGGAGCCAGAATATCCCAGTCCAAGAGCATTTATGTTTGGCAAAGTGTTTTCACCGCTTACAACTACTACCGCTAGGCATCATCCACTTTGGTTACGTACTTACGTATGTCCCCATACAAGTGTTTGCAATAGCACATGAAGCACATTGTCTTTAGGCCCAGGAGACGTGGTCCACATCAAGTGGTACCTCTACTCGGTCTATTATGGGTGTAGTTTTAAGTGTTCGTTTTTAGTGTTAGATTTTAATTTGTATATTTATTTTCTTGTAATCACGATTTTAAATTTTAAATGATTTTAATGTGTGTTGTTATTATTTTGAATATGATTGACAAGTAATGTCAAGGTTTTCTTTGTTTTTCTTTTTGACGAGTTTATATAAATGATTTTAATATGTAATGTGTAATGCTATATTTTTGTATAGATTTGACAAGTTTGTGTCAATGCTTTTTTTTATTATTTGTATTGTTCTTGACGAATTTATTTTAAATTATTTTAGTATAATGGCGGTAGTGAACCATAGTATTTTAATTTGTTACATGAGGATATATTTTTTAGTGTATGTATGTGAGGAATTTTATAGGAATAATAGAAAGAACTGCATTTGTAATTAGATGTAATACTTTTCTCAAAGTGCTCCCATACAGTGATAATAAGTTGATAATTCGAAGGTCTGCATTTGACCTCAACGAATATGGAGTTGTGACCTGCAACATCGCACCCTAAAGTCCTTCATATATGGTTGAGTTCTACACCAGAGGTAAAATTTACAAGTCCTGACATGGTGTAGAATATACATGACTAAGTTAAAAAATATTCCGAGTCCTACACTGTATGAAAATATATTTTAAGTCCTACACAATGTGGAACTAACGTGACTAAATGAGAAAATTTTCAAAGTCTTACATGAGGGCGAACAAAGATGATTTAATGCATTTGTCCAATTCCCACTTAAAGTGTCTAAATCAGCTCTTATATAATTGTTAGGTTATATGAGGTTAGGTTACATTAGGTTAGGTGAAGTTATGTTGATACTGAAGTGGAGTTAGGTTAAATGAAGTGGGTGTCGGGTAAAGAGGAAAAATGAGTGACTAAATGGAAAATATTCAGAGACTAATATGTGGTAAAAAAATATATGGAAATTCCTACACAATGTTAAAAATTTTCTAAGACCTACGCAACATGAAAATATTTCTAAGTCGTATAGGCAGTGGAAATTTTTTTTTTAAGTCTTTACACATGGTGCAAAAAAATATAAGCCCTACACCAGCATAAAAATTTACAAGTCCTACACAAGTGGGGAAAAATATTCAGAGTCCCAATCGGATGGTGCTACATTGACTATCATGAGCATGCTCGCGAGTGAGCAGTATGACTGGTGAGTTATCCAGTGTCTGTTAATTTTAGCTCGAGAACTAGTAGGCCAGTAGCTTTTCAATCAGCATCGGCCGTGCGTCATACGACAAATGGCTGACACTTAATATTGCATGCAATGAATGGGATAAATTATCTGCATATATAAACTTATATATGCATGCATCATACAGTTGTTAAACGAATGTAATTTCTAAACATATGGATGGGAGACACAAAATCTGAAAGATTGTGGAAGATTGCGAAATATTGCTAAAATATTACGAAATATTGCGAAAGATTGATGGAGCGATGAAGCTTAGGACCTATGGAGCGAGTAATTTTGTGTCATCTTGAGTTATTTAGAGTCATTTAGAGTCAAGAGTCAAAGAGTCAGTTTTGTGAGTGGTCGGTCTGCCAGTAGTCAGTTGTATGCTTTAACTGTGATCATGAGTTAAAGTTGAACGAAGGTTTGAGTGGACAAATGGTCGGAGTATGATATAGTTATGGTGGTAGTATGGTTGGTAGATATTAGTGGTGTTTGTTGGTAAAACAAGTAGAATGGGTGTTAGATTATGGATTGGCCGCAGCTGTGTAGTTACTTGGTACACTTGAGTTATGATGGATATTGTGCTTCGTGTATTGGGTGGTATGGTTGAATTTAATTTTTCTTTGTTTGTAGGAGATGGGGTGTTGGGTTGCTGGTAGTACTTGGGTTATGTAATGGATGGTTGGTTGGTATGTCTGACTAGTATATATTTGGCTGGTGTCGACCAGTAGAGCAGAAAGTATGAGCATATAATTTTTTTTGTTAAGTCACTGTGGACTGAATGGTTGTGGTATGCTTGAGTTATAGTAAGAGGCATGAACGATGAGTATATTTCGTCTGGTGTTGGTTGGTAGAGAAGATTGCATGCATGAATTACAGGGGCTGATATTGCTTATTTATAAGTATAATTGGTGAAGTTAGATTGGCTGAAATGGTAGTCAATATAGTTTACTGTTATGATTGATCAGTAAGTCTGAGGTATGGTAGTGGATATGGCCTGTATTGTTAGGCTAATAGCAATACTGAGGTATGCTGGGGTTAGAGCGAATGATATGGTTTGGGCTGTATGTTTTAGTTGGTGTGGTTTTCTGCTGTGGTGGTTCGTTGATATATTCAGATGGCATAGTATGTCGGTATGCTGAGTTCTACGACATTCGATGTCACATAGCTGAGGGAATTAAAAAGATTGGTGAAATGTATTATATCTGTTTTTGGTACTTAGTGCTATTGGGTTATCGATATGGTTGTTAAGTATGCTGGAGTTATAGTACTTGGTAGGTTTTCGTAGAGCAGCTATTAGAATGGATGGCTCATATAATAAATTGGTTTGTTAGTTGACATAGCGATTTATATTAATGTATGGTATGCAGTAGTGTTGTCACCTCGTATGTTATTGTTGGTGTGGTTAATGGGTGGTGTGGGTGGTATGAGATGAGTTGTTGTCATGTTGTATTGTATGACTACAATGTGATCTGCATGACATGGCTGAAGTATGCTGGGTTATGGTTGGTATAGTACCCAGTACTCCTGGTCAGCAGAGTTACTCATATTCTGTTTCAGATGTCTGAGGTATAGTGATCAGTATTTTAATTGGTATGGGTGGTTGGTATAATCAAGTGGTTTGTTTGATGGGTGGCATGATATTTGGCTGGTGTCTGATGGTATTGATGCCATGACAGACGTGCCGGAGTTAACGATTTCTGGTATATTTTTTCTCAAATTTTTTGTGATTTTTCCTCGGATTGTAGTATTGGAAGATGGGGGTGGGTAAGGGTAGGGGTTGATGTTTAGGGCGGTGGTATGAGTGTGAGGTTAACGTGATATGTTTTTAAATTCTTTAATTTTTTTTTGCGACTTTTTTGGGATTTTTAGTTAATCTTTTTCGAGAATTTTTATAAAGATTTTGGTTTTGTAGAATTTTTTAAATAAAAAACCATATTTTTGGAATTGTTCGGTTTTTTTCGAATTGTCTCATTTTTATTTTTATTTAATTAATTTTTTTATGTTTCTTGGATTTTTTAATTTTTTAGAACTTATTTTGATTTTTTATTTTTATTTTTGGATTCTTTCCGGATTTCAAGGTCAAAGTTCAAGGTCACCTGGATCCAAGATGGCTGTAGTGTGACCAGAATGACAGAGCAAGAAGTCAGGAATCAAAGATATTGGCCATATCCCTTGAAGGCTATTTCTGGGGAGCCCTTTTTTTGTGGCTGGACAAAATGGAAAATTGTTTAGAGAAAAAAGTGACTTTTGGGTAAATAATCTATTTATGAAGCGATTTTTGGATTTAAAAAAAATAGTGATTTTTAGATAAAAACAAGTGCTTTTCTTGGTTTAAACAAGTTATTATTGAGTAAAACTAAGTGATTTTTGGGTTAAACCAGGGGCTTTTGTTCAAAAAATTTCAAATTGGTAGAAATTAAGATGGGGGGTCATAGCCCCAAGCGCGAATCCTTGTCTAGAACTCTCTATTCCATACTACTCCGAAGTATTTTTAAAATAGCGATTTTCTCACAAAACAATATTTGTTAAGTAACAATTACCAATAATATTTGTTTTATTTTGCGAATTAAAAAATTTACACGGAGTTTTAATTATGTAATCCTGATAATACCGGCATGGCGCGTTTAACAGCTGAATGTCAATGTGTTACGAATAAAACTTTCAAAATGCCAAATAAAATGATTGAAAGCCAAACTCGAAATGAATTAGAACACGGCTACATTTGATTCAGGTAAATATCTCGTCGACAGTCTAATTTAATTTGGCCCAACATAGGGGTTTAGTTTATTCAAGCGAGTATTTTGTCTAATGAACAAAGTTTTTTTTTTTTTTTTTTTTTTCAACGAAATATTTTGTTGGGGTAGCAACAAAATATACGTTTGTCCCTCAACAAAAAAGTGATTTGCTGGCTGAAGCAAACCCTTCGCTCAGCGTAAACATGATTGTGAAATACTTGTTTGAACATTTCCACGTAAAAAATTCCACATTAGAAACGGACAATACTTTTCAGATGTGGATAATTTCTTAAATGCTATTCGTATGCAGGCACCGTTTCGAAATATTAAAAAAATTTTTTAATGAAAACAACACGGCGGAAGCTCACGCTGTTTGGGCGCCTGGGCATCGGACGCGCCTTTAATTTGCAAGCGCGCTCTCGTCTAGTTGCGGCCGAAACGCAGTTGTCGAGGATGGAAGCCCGCCAAGCGCGCCCTCGTGTAAGGTTTCCGGTAAAGGCCAGCCATACTTTTTAAGAGGTTGAAAGTCTTAGAAAAGTGTCCGGCTTATTGATGGTACGTCCGCTCTTTCAGGCCGCGCGCACTTGCGAGATGTTATTCTGAGGCGTTGAACGGCAGAGTTCTCGAATCCCTTCGATGACGCAGGCTTAATAACCTGTACGGCTTCCAGGGAATCTAAAGCTGCAACTCTCTCAATTTATTAAGGTTTATTATTTTAAAATATAAATATACAAACGCCGATTCCCGTGGCGCAATCAGTTGGTGTGCCGCCGGTTTGGGGTGCGGGAGGTTCTGGGTTCGAATCCTAGGCTAGGGGTAGGTGTTAATCTACGTTAGGTCATAAGCTAGCTTTTAAGTCGTCCCCTGATAAGCCTTGAGGCGTAACACTGGGGGACGTTTATGAGCCCTTCCCAATACAATATATGTACAAATTGTGTACTACTGAGTGTAACAGCACTCGTGCAATCACTTGCGTCACGAATGCCGTGGAGATGGTTGGGCGACTCTGAACAACGAGATCTTGAGAGCCGATGAGGGTGAAGCGAGGTGAGTATGGAGCAGCACCGGAAGGCAAGGGCGGGGGAAACGGGAGATACCCGAGAAAATCTGTCGACTATCGGTATCGTCTGTCACGATTCCCACGTGCGAAAGTCAGGCAGGGAATCGAACCTGGTTCGCCAAGATGGAGGGGGGGGAGGGGTCGACGAGTGCTCTATCCGCTGATCTACCGCGGCTCCTGAATGTAAGTCGTCAGCTTCGCGTAAGGAATCCCTCGGAACACGCCGTCGAACGGCAGAGTGAGCATGAAGTGTGCATGTACGAGGGCAACGTCTGCAGGCAGGTGTTTTTTCTGACAACGTCGGAAGTATTTATTCACGTATTTATTCTAAATTAACTGGCAAAATTCGCATGGATGGATAGAGGGAAAGAAAGTAAAAGTATTTCGTGTAGAAACTCACGTCTGGAAATGCAAGCATACACCAGCAGACGGCGTCGAAAATGCGAATCGCTTACCAGTAGGCAAACGGACATTCTTCGGAATTATATAAAAGATTTTTCCAGAAAAACAATTTGGCATAAAGACAAGCGCGCGCACACACACATACAAAGTGCTAAACGATAGTAACACATGTACGAGGGCGAGTACGTTGCCGCATAGTGATTCTTCGCAACACGTATATAGATAGAGAAATTGAACCACATATGATTTGCTTTAACTTAGAAACATACATTTCTTTTAACGGCATATGAAAGTACGTGCAAAGAATAATTCTATGATATAGGATCTGCAATGGAAAGTGTTGCAGAAAAACCAAGAAATTATGCGCAAATATGATTAAGATAGGTGGGCCGGTAACATGGGGCAGTAGACCTGTACTCACAAGTGTACGTAAACAACACGCGCCGTGACTCATTATTGCAGGACCGCTTCCTATAGCAACGTAGAGCTTACCTTAATGGAGCAAGTGGTTCGTTATGTGGCCCATCCTGTATATGTGTATGTACATATAATAAATATGTATATAATGTGTATGTACATATATACAGTGAAAAGTTACCTGCTGATGTTGGGAGGTGAAGTATTTTGTTGATACTTTATGGGTAACGTTGATTTCGACCATGTACAAATGTTAAAATGCTCGTATCATTTGACATATACTGTGAAAAAGTTTTCGTAGAACCTGGAAAAGAAAATATAAGGTGGGGCTAATAGGATCATACAATACATCAAATGGAAATGTAATGCACTGTTCTGAGAAAGGTTCTATGTGCTACAATTTTTTTTTGTTTGAACGAATGAAGACGGACATGTTAATTATTAAAACATCAAGAACATACCCTTTCAAGATTAATGGTAATACACGTAAAACAAACCAAATATTTTAGCTTTATTTATATAAATAAAATTATTCCCATTAATGAAAATCTTAGTCAAATGTTTATTAGAGCCCAGCATTATGCTGTCTAAGAAATTTTGAAAACGTTTTTAAAGACTTTAGAAATTAAAACTGGTTGCTAGGCAAATTATATTTACTGGCTGGGTCGCGATTTTGTTGACGATAGTTTACTGATTCGTTTGTTGTCTTCATGTCATTGAATGAGAGGCTTTGCTTTATATTCCTGGTGTATATGTATTCCCGTACTACAATTATGTGTGTAGTGTTGCTAGTATACAAGGAAATTCCCTAAAACATTGTTAATATACTGTAAATACGATGGTGAGGGTATAAATTCATTGAACAGTTTATCTCTAATGGATTAAATTTCTCGTCCATAATATGGCACGTCGCATCTGATCTGGTTGACTTAATATCTTTAAATAGTTTATTTTTTTATATTTTTTTTTCGTTTTGATTAGTACCAAGTATCTGCATTATTCCTAGCGAATTCCCGATATTTTCCCCATTAAATGTTTTACGACAGTTTAAATGATTTTACAAATTATGGCATAAAATATGCTAAAAAAATTTCGCATTATTATCCATTCTCGGTTACTTCAAACTTTTCTGAAGCCCTGCTAAAGTTCTACTTCCAAGAGTATTCCTCTGCCTCGTGGAAACTAAGCTTAACTATGCTTTGAAAATTACACCAAAGGACAAAACACCGAATTCGTGCGCACTCAGTTGTAATAATGTTTTGCATGAGAATTATTTCTTACTAGGCGCTACCAACATGCATGTTCTGTCACTCGTTAAATTCGTATTTATTATAAATAAAATTTTATAATTTATGAACAAAATATAGGTGCAACTTCAATTTAACGAAAAATGAAATACTTGTATGTTAACAAATTTATAGAACGGTTGTAATACATGGCATATTTAGGAAATAACTAAACACGTGATACGTAGGATTAGTTTTCAAATGTTTGATTAAACAAGTGCGAAGAAACCATGAACAGACCATATTAAAACATATCGAGAGCTATCCAGCAATGTCATACGTAACTGGATTCCACTACACTCAGTATTAAATAAATAGTGCACTGTAAAAAAATTGAGGTAAAATGCCCTCACATGTAAGGGAAGCTAATTACCTCTACACATAATGTAAAATTACCTGTCAAATGCGGAGTAAATTGACATTACATGTAAGGTACTAGTCCCTAATCGTGCGGGAAAAGTACCTGCCAAAAGTGAGGGCAAATCCCATACTAGTAAGCCAATAATAAATATATTGTATAATACAATTGTATTAAAAAAGATACGGAGTATTAATACAGCTAATTCTCTTTATTACTTAGATCCGCAAAGAAATTGTAACCAAAACCACAACTTCAAAATCCTCGGCATTTGCTGGTGGGTGGGCGCGAACCATGGATATCCATCACGACGAACACATGGCAGCGCAAGTGGATATTAGTGTGTTAAAGGATTGTTTCTTCCTCCCGTCCTCCCACTTAGCTGTTGAGACAATGCTGAAGAGATGCACGCTGTTGTGGGCCCAAGTGAGAGGAGAGCTGCCCACGAGGTTGACGCCTGTCCGTGGCCGAGGGCGACGCCCCGCAGGAGAGAGAGATAGACCAGGGGACAGCGGGGTAGGCGCTGACGATGAGCTGACCGGCATGCCACGGACGTTAATACGGCCGACACCCCCCCCCCCCCTTCCCGGGAGATTGGTAACCTGGTGCGTGTCGGAGGTTGACCGTCCAGCGAGGCTGGAGTGATCCACGATCAGCGAATCTGCCGATGCTGGAGCAGCGTCGGGCGGAGCCAGTGCCGAGGTGATCCAGGAGCTGGGTCGAGACCAGGCTTGGACAAGCCGTCCTTCTTAACCACATCTCCACTACACGAGCCGACGGAGGATCTCCGGCGATTCGAGGCTGTCAGTGGTAGGTGATCTTGAGTAGAGTGTAAGGGCGAGCTGGGTGCGATACGAGTTGGGTAGAGCGATAAATATAATAAAGCAACAGTTGACTCAGAGAGGATTTAAACGTAAATTACAGTAAACATTAAGTAAGACAGAGAGGAGAACGGTATGTAAACTTAGGTTGGAAGGATATAAGTAAACTAACATTTAGTGTATCAGTGTGATTTATAATTGTAGTTGAGAACAGAGTCGTTTTGTAATAAAAAGAGCATTGATAAAGTAATTGGTGGTAGTAATTTAGAAGAGTTAATATAGTTGATCCTGGTACATAGTTGGGGGCCTTAAGCCAGGGTGTGCACAATGGTTGGGCAAGGATATTGATAGGACGTACACCTGGCTAGGCACCACAACAACGAGTCGTAATATAATTTTCACATTTATTATGGGATATTCCACCGCTATGTATGTGAATCTCTTCCAGAGTGCGGTAATTATGCCTTACATATAAAGAGCCATGTTGGACAGCTTGTATGACTAGACAATAAAAATTGATTTTAAGGTATATATATATATATAACACAATTATCAAATAGTTACAAATAGACTAAGAGATCCACACAACGTAAGGTAATTTTCCCATCCATGTATGGAATGTTTCACTGCCATGTAGGCCTACATGAATTTTACTCCAGAGTGCGGTAATTTTACCTTACACGCAAGGAAAACTATGTTTCTCACACAAGTTTGCGAATATTGCCTTACACTTGTCAGATAAATTTACCACTATTTTTTACAGTGTGTGTAAAATCCTGTCAGAAAACTTCGCTCAGCTTTGTAAGCGAAAATAAATTGCTCGGCTACTTCTATAGTAAATGAGAAGACCTCGGCACATAGAATGAAGAATTGTGACTAACAGTGGCACTGCTTCGACTCCGAGGGACTCTCTAACTTGATCATCTTTCAAACGTGGTATACGCTTTTCACGGTTAACTAGGCACTTTGAAATCAACATTTGAAAAGTGTCACTCTCCTAATTTAATGCATTTTAACGGGCTCACTGACGTCCAAGTGTCCAGCAAATTTGGTAGCGTGGAATTAAAAGTTTATGGTAAACATTGGTGACTACTGAAATTATTTATTCAGCTTTCTGTCTTTTAGTGAATATAAGCAAAAGCATCAGCGAATTTGCAAAATATCAACTATTATAATAATTTTAACTGTTTCACTTCGACGCATGCACTGAGAAAAATAAATAGTTTCTGGTACGAAATATATTTACTTGGAGAATATTTGTTTGTGTTAAACAATAGTTGGTTAACAAGATCAAACTGCTATTTCCCAAAATATCCGCATGCGATCTCTTCAATAAAATAATACTGTTAGCAATTATGTGTTCGGCCAAACGCTTTTTTGGTTATTTTGACATTATCAGCATATGTATTGGTGCACCCAACCATTTCACGGTGGTTGTCTTAAGCTTCCTATCGTCTTTGTAGATTGAGATCACTTGTTTGTTTTGAATTAAGCAAATATTTAGTTTCCATGAACAATCTACGACAAAAAATTCAAATGTTTAGAGTACCGCCCTTCATTTGGTTGGCTGTACCATATGGGAGTATTTGTTCTAAAATAGAACTAGAGAATTCGTATAAAATGTCTGTGAAAATTTGGATACTAATAGTGCTCTACAGTATGGCTGGTACAACGTAATATTGGTGGGGATTCCTACTAGAACAATTAAGTATCATATTGAGTTACTTACGTTGTACGCTGTATTGGTAGGTCACTGAGTAATGCGACAAATGTCTCAGCCAACCCTCCAGTTTCAATCCTCGATAGAATAATCAATTTTAAGTTATGCGTGTTATGACTCAACATAACGCCAGAATAAACGAAAAGTGTGATTATTTTACACAGTGTTTTATGATAAAGTGTTCCGTAACAAAATTTCTTGGTTTCATTTTCAGTCGTCCAGAGGTACTCTGTCTTAGGGAAAATAGCGAATTCGCACTTGCAAGTGTTGTCAAGATTGTAACATAATAACCCTTCATAGGACAACAAAAAATATACTGTAAAAAATGAGATCTCTTAGTCAACAAACAGTAGCCGCGGATAACAAGTGAACTGTAACATAAACAAAACATAAACATTGCAAATATTTTAGAATGGGAGTTTTCAAGGTATTGAGCAAGATAAAAAGAGAAAATGCTTCGAATCAGGTACTTTTTCTGTAAATCATTTCAAGTGAAAGTAAAGAGACAATAAAGAAAACAAAGCGTTTATACAAGTTAGAATTCACATATCACATTCTGTTCAACAACACTGAGAAAAAAGTTTTGTTGAATCAAACAAAGTTTGTTTGGTGCAACTGAATTATTTGTTTGTATAGGGACAATGAAATATATTTTTGCTGAAACCAAATTATTATTTTGTTTTTATTTTGTTGCCCCAAGGCAAAGATCTTGTTGGTACAACTAATGATTTGGTTGGTGCGACTAAAGAATTGGTTGGTGCAATTAAAGATTTGTTTGTCTCCATATTAGTAGGATTATGGGGATTCGGGCATACAGGATTTCAGGATGTCGGAGTTGAAGTTGCCTGGGACGGCCATTTTACCAAAAAATATCAATAGTTTTACCCCAAAAATCACTTCAGAAAATAATATTACTACCCAAAAATCACTTTCCCCCCTGAAAATCCTCCAAAATTTCCAAAAAATCTTGAAAAAAGTACTTTCTGCTCAATGTGGCTGACTAATTCCTCATTGGGGCTGAAATATCAGGATCATCAGCTACAATGTGGAATCTGAGGAGCCGATACAAATAAAATTAATTAAAAAATATTTTTTAAATTTAAATCTATTTTATAATTAAAAAAATTAAAGGCGCAAGTATTGAGTGTTATAAAGCACTCGACTAGTCTTTTAAAGGCGCACACACTCGTGATATAATTTCGTTTACGTAACCCAATGTCAGGCCCACCATATATGATTTAAGACGTATGCTCCTACAACAACCCTCCCCCTTTAATATTTAAAACTCATTACTATCATCCCACCTTACCAACACCCCTCACCTACATCTCAACTCCTACACAATCTCGTCACTTCACCTGACTCCCTATTCCACTCCCTCCCCAATTCCAATGTTCCAAATCCAGTTTATCTTAAAAAAAAAAGTATCTAACAATTAAAATTATTTATATCACTGCCCCAAACATCGTCGGAAATTATATTGAAAGTATCAATACATATATTTACCCCCACCCCCCTTCAAAGACAAACCACCCTGCACACCTCAAATCCCAAGACCATGGAACAAACCCCCCCCCCCCCTTCTCCAACCCCATACAATACGTCTCGAAAACCATCTACCACCCCCATTCACCCTTCCTGTTACTATCCTAATTGTCACAAAACATATTTTCAAAAACTCTCGAGCTGTATTTTTGAACGAAGGCATGGAAATGAGTGGCCAAACAAATATAGGCCTATACAATTGTTTCAACAAAATATTTTGTTGGCAGTTTATTTTCTTTTGTCCCGACACAGAGATTTTGTTTATTCAAACGTGTGTTTTGTTAGATGAACTAAACTAATCGTTTTGCTTTTTAAATTTTATTTGCTCAGCAAAATGTTTTGTTATGACAACTATATACATTTTTGGCCCTAAAGAAATAATTTTCTTCTTAATTTTTTCTCAAGTAATTTGCCAATATGTTTGGTAGGTCGATTGGCGCTCTGCCCTCATAGCTCAGGCGCAGAGAGGGCGACTTGTAGTCAGAGTGTCGGCAGTTCGCGCCCCGGTTCCTCCGAGGCAGATTTTCAGTTCACGTGTCGCGTGTGTGCTGTGCATTTGTTATCAATTCAGACTACTCTAGCTCGTCACACGGCAAATAGATTCACACTTTCGAACGGCACACGCGCAATGTCCAACGGTGAATGTATGTGACAATGAAGTCAACATTTAACAAGACAAGACGAGAAAGGCTATTCACGGTAAAATTAGCACTTTTGAAAACCCTGCTTAAGATCTACTTGCATGTACGTTGTGCATTCTTCCACTTTATGTGAGATTAGCATTGTCCTGGACCTCATAACGTAATTCATGCGTCGGTCAAGTGAAACCGTGAAATAATCAGAAAAGTAAATAATTTTCAAATCTGCTTATTTTTACTCATCGATTCATAAAAAAAAAAAAAAAAAAAAAAAAAACAGAAAGTGAAAGATTGAATTTAAGTCATCAGAAATGGTTGCCTAACACTTTTTATTCGACGTTAAAATAAGGAACTACTCTTCATCCATCGTTACCAACTTAACTGGGCGCATGCCACTCAGGGCGCCCGTTAAAATATATGCAGGTAAAAGCAGTGACTTTTTTCTGAGGTTGATTTCAAGTTTGCTCACTTTATCGTGAACAGCCTTTACTAATATAACTAATGAGCCTACTTTCCTCAACATGGGTGCAATTAACTGTTAAATAATTTCTTAAAAGCTGAGTTGGCAGGAAGGACTTGACTTCTATTTGAAAGCAGTAATTTTAGAAATGAAAACAGAAACGTCTGAAAAAGTAGTGAGATAATTACAAACACAAATGTCTTACCCAGGACTCGAACCTTGAAAAACTCATAATATAATCTGCATGCAATCCACTGCATTAAGGAGGTCGGGTTCGGAGCATCTACTTCGGGTTAAATCTGTATAATGTTTCGAACGATAGGGTTTACTAATCTAAAATATTTACAGGGTCTTTATGTTGAAAATATGTGACTATATTTACATGACGTAGCGTAGCACTACTTGTGTGAAGAATTTGATGGAAATAGGTTATTTTGTCCCTCAGATATGACATAAAAAACTTTATTTTCTTATTCGATGCTATCGTACAAAATTGGCAGAAAAATCGGCTCTTTATCTGACACTTCTAATGTATACTCCCTACATAAAAATTTCGGTTGAATTAGATTGAACCGTCTATATGGCAAACTTACCTAGGTGACTTATGAAGCTGTCATTTGGAACATCTTTGTCTAATCCATTTAAATCATGAAAGTTTACATGGACTTCTGTAGTATTTATGGTGTGCAAGATTTGATACATATTTATTTTAAATGTTACAGTTTAACATTTGGTGGGAATCAGTTGATTGGTCCCTGAGACATGGAATGTAACCTCCAAAATTTTCATGTTGCTATCTTCATAAACGGAGGCAAAAAAAAAGTGAAGTAGTAGCAATTTCGATGATTGTATAAAAATATAAATTAATATATATTACATAGTTTCGTAGGTATCTTTCACAAAACTAAAATGATTTTATATCAGCTATTCTGAAAATAAGTATGCCCTACTTTTAAAAAATACATTAAATTTTATGGCCTGCCACAGTACATCTTAGCTAAATATTGTAAGAATATGTTGAGTGCTTCCCGAGATACGAGATAAAATCGTTATTTATTCTTGGTACAGCTGTCTTACAAAATGACAGATAAAAGAGGCTCTGCATAGACAAATTTTAATGGTTGTAATAGGTACTGCCAGTATACAAAATTAAGTTGAAATTTGTTTCGTTAGTAAACTATACTTAGCTAAAATATTTATATAGACACCATTTCGAAAACAAGTGCTTAACCTACATAAAACATTACAGTTTAGACCATCTGCTGAAGTACTATTTGTTTGCCAATTTGGAAGTAATCTAACAAAAATCTTTATTCGCTCGCATCGCGCTAACTTACAAAATGCCGGGCAAAATGTGATCTATATACATACAGTTAATAGTTATAATATCTACTGCCAGCATACAAAGATTAGTTGAAATTGATTACATGGTTTCGACGATATAGCTAAAAAAAAGCTAAATGATCGCCATTTTGAAAAAATGTGTCTGTCATGCTTAAAATATATCACTTGACATCATCTGCTTCAGTACTACTTTTTTTTTGCCAAATTTGGTAGGAATTAGTCAGTTATTTACCGAGTTATGACATAATAACCATTTTATTAGTATGGCACTATCTTCCAAAACGGCCATCAAAAGTGGTTATTTGTTGGTATGTATGATACTTGTAATAGATACTTTCAGTATACAACATTTGGTTGATAATGGTTAAATTGAATGGCTGATATACTTAATAAACTTAAAAACATTTGTGTTGCCGCCATTTTAAAAGTAAGTAACTAATTAACTTACTTATGGCCTACCAGAGTTCAACAGTTTTCGAAATATTATATAAAATATTAATTTCTTAAATTGGTGCTATTTTTCCAAAATAGCATACCAACAGCGATGTCCATCTCAAATACTCAATGCCTACACAATGTCCTGCCAGCATACAAAATTTGGTTTAAATTGATTGAATATTTCCTGAGATATGAGATATCACCCAAAAATTAAAAAAATGGGCGCCATTTTGAAAGTAAGTTCCCGACGTGGTCAAAAACTATAAAAGTTATGTTTCCTTACTAAGTATTATATGTGTACCAAGTTTGGTGAAATTTGGTTGAAGTGTTCGAAAATTGAAAGGTCACGAACACACAGACACACCAAACAATACACATAACACACGGGCTCACAAACAGGAAAGTGGTATAATAAACCTTTCTTTCCTTCGAAAAGTAGGCTAAAAAAAAGGTAGGTAGGGCATCAGACTTCGAAGCCTGCAGGTCGGGTTCGAACGTCGGTTAAATAACCGGTGGGTTTTATTTTTTACTAAATGCTTTATTATGCCTCAATGTAACACGAGGATAACGAAAATGGAGAATATTGTCACAGTAAAATCATAATGAAACTATTAAAAATCTTCTGTCAAATGAAATGAATATGCTTCAGCAAACAATATGGAATTTTACCTTAAAAACGCAGTAATGTTTAACTGAAATATGTGCGATATGCTTAGTGCAAACAAATACGATGAAACATTTAATTTTGTTCCATCAACAGTATATTTGTTTCGCCATACACAAACTTACGATTTGTTTGGCGGAAGCAAATTTTGTTTCCTTCTAATATTTCTATTCCTCGGTGTGAATAAATTGATCAGGCCCATGGAAATGTTAATTTTACATTTTGTTTAAGAATACACCACATGCATACAATTAGAGCTTAAGATGGGCTTCCTAACGTGCTCAGTTTACCGTGAACAGTTTATGTCTAACTCAGACGTCCAGACAACAATTATAAAACTTGCAAGGAACAATTTGATGTTGCACAAATACAGTCAAATTTTTCTCTCCAAAATTAACGGACTTTTTTCTTTCGAAAACTTGCAACTAATATATAGAAGCACGATCCGTGATGAATCAAAACGGAATAGATCTCCGCGCGCTTAAATTACGGAATCTCTTCACACTTCCTGTAACTTCGAGTATCATGAACGAACAAATTTGAGGCTAAACGAAGCGTCTGTCGAGCATTTCTGTGGTAGTTAAGGTCTTGACGTATCTTACATCCATGGCTTCCAGTTCTATAAGTTGTACAAACCACTTGTAACTGACAGCGAAATTTCAAACGTTTAATTATTACGGGAGCTACAAGTGTGTATCTGTCTTTTCTCATGCATATATCATATTTACGGTACGTTGCGTATTTAAGAGGAATAGGTGAATGGATAATAATTTGGGTTAGTAAACTTCGGATTGTGTTTTAATACTGCTCCATAACCGAGTATTTTGATTTTTAATTCCATTTTTAGACACAGTGCCACACCCACTAAAGGGAAGTATTTTTTTTTATAATGCCAGTAGAAAACAATTATAAATATTAAACAAACTCAGGGAAAGTTTAGAAAATTTGCAGAGATTTTTGTGTAATTTTAGGGAAGAATTTTTACTAAGAAAAAATGTGTCCGATATTTCCTGTTATCGCATGGAAAAAAATTTCTGTCCGCTTAATACAGTTTTCCTCCGTTAAAGATGCGTAAATATAAAAATTAATAGCCCACACATCTGTTAAAATGAAAGTTTCTTTTCCTTCAGATAATTTATTTTAAACCTTTGGAAAGATATCTCTCAAGCCCACCACCCGTAAATGACCGATTATGGAAAAGAAAAGCCCTTTCTTACTTTAAATTTAAAATCATCTCAGTTTATATTAAAATATCAGTCAATGACTGTTCACGGTAAAGTGAGCGCATATGAAATCAAATTTTAAAAATACTGTCCATAACTATATTTACGCTTACATTTGCCGCAAAAAAATAAAAGCGGTTTTATGATTTGAGGCTTAACTGCGTGAGTGATGTGTAAAATTTTTAGCACGCCTCTCTACAGAGTGAGAGATGTAGGTGGTTTAAAAGGGTTGGAGAATGGCAGTAAAATGTTCATTTTGTCAGAGAACGCAATCTTAAGAATATTTCACCTGCGAAATACACAGACATGTTAGAAGTCACGGTATAGAAGTATGTAAAGGTGCTAGTCGATGGCGCCACCGTACCGTTACGTCTTGGAAGTCCTCAGACCTGTATCATTTGAGTTCTGAGACCGCGTGAGTGAACGTGTGCTGGTCATGTCAGTAGTAAGTAGTAGGATCGTGTTCCTCCAGGCACACTGGCTGTTGGCTGAGGATGGAGGACTCGCCGCCTGCTATGAGTCACAGGTGCTCGGCGGCCTTGTTGGATGATCACCTCCCCCTTTCCCCTCCGATCATTCTCAGCTACCCAGAAACCCTAAAAAATTATTTTAATAAAAATATTTTAATAAGAAAATATTTTATAAAAAAATTATTTAGTAAAAATTTAAAAAATATGAGCCTGCCACCTTCGATATCTAATGATTGCCCGTTGATGTAGACAAATAAATTATGACAGTGCCGCTGCAGGTCATAATAATTTTTAGATTTATATATCGGTTTTTATAAATGAAAAGAAATTAAAGCCATGACGTTTATGGTGCACGACTTCATTGGTGTATTCTGATACCCTCCACACCGAGACACCACACATGCTGGAATCACATAGCCCCGACGCGCACGACACGACAGCCAACAGTCAATGAAATACAAGATAGATCGTCTTAAGCCCGACCTGTTTTGTCGCCGGACCAGCAATTTTGAATTAGAAATGATTTTTATTCTTCGTCGTGTCGTGCGACACGACGCACAGGATGTACAACATTGCAAAATTAAATTGTAATGGTACATTTCCCTACAATGGTAAATACACAGCTTAAAAGAAAAATTAATTGAGAACTACTGTATCTAACTCTTAAAAATAATAATTTTAACTTTGTATGCATTAGCGATACCAATTTGTCACCATTATGTATTACAAAATTTCCCTCTTCTTCACCGCCTTTGAAACTAACATAGCCTATCGGCGTCTTCTAAATAGTTAGGTTAAATTCCGAAAGTGTGGTGTCAGTCGTGCTGTAAATCCAAGTAGCCACATTGAAATGAGTCGTGGTTGCGGTTTTGGTCGTGACATGCTGTGTTGGTCGGGGCTATGTGATTCCGGGATAAGGAGTCGATTATAATAAAATTATTTTAAAAGTGGATTCTTTAGTTTAAATATATTTTATAATTAAAATATTTAAAGGCATAATTACAGAGTGTTATATATCACCGGACTCGTCTTTTCAGTGCATATACCATTACAACGATAATGTAACCCAACGACAGGACCGCCATATTGTAATTTACATGTATGCCTCCATCCCACAGTCAGAACATCCAAAACATGGTAGGGCCACAGTGGTGTAGTGGCCAGACTACTCGCCTCACACCAATCCTGGCGGGGTCGCTCCAGGATTTTCGCATGTGGAAATCATGCTGGACAATGCTGCTGGCCAGCGGGTTTCCTTGGGGACCTCCCATTTCCCCTGCCGTTGCATTCCAGCACTGCTTCATCCTCACATCACATTAAAAAAAATACTTGCACCGTAGCATTTGTAAATTAAATATGTTTATTACATGGTGGAGACGATATCATGTTGAAATAAGAAAAAATTTTTCAAATAGTTTTGTTTTTAAAAATTTATTTAAATAAAATACTACAAAAGTGCTCAAAAATATTTATCCATGAAAAGTGCATACACAGTCCTTCGTTAACAGGAATTCAAGTATTTGGGCTCTTATAAACTTTGTGGCATACAGTTAGTTAGAAGGCAATGTCTACATAGCAGTCCCAGTTGGCTTGGCCGCCAGAACTGTCTTCGCCAACTATTTGCCAGGCTGATCGCAGCTGGTGGCGCCATGTGAACCGTCATAGTAGCCTCGATGATGCCTCCATATTTACTTCACACGACCTCACATGTTTGCAGTAGTATCGTTGCAGTAGAACAGCGACCAGTGCCATAAGCACAGATATTTAATGCCATTGGGATTGTTCATGCAGCCATGAATTTCATGTTGTCTTGCGATGTGTTGGTGTCGCAGTAGCTGTAGGAAATATTTTTCTCTGGCGGAGGTGATTCAGCCGAAGAAACAGATGTTACAGTAAGAACTGGCGCTGTCAGTTCGTCCGAAGGTGCGGTCGAAAATGGCAAAGACATTTCAACCGAAGAATTCGATGGCATCGTACCAATCTCGCCCGGTGGCGCTTCTGCTGGACCCACAGCCGACGTATCCATAATATTTATGCCAGTTACCGTTAACTGCTGGGACAATCTTCCTTTCACCTTAACTACTATCAAACTGTCACATTTAGCTCTGTAACACAAACCCAACTACCCGTATGTCCACAAGATAAAGTAAAATGTACGAGAATATTTATCAGATTAAATATGGTCCTGTCTAAAGTCATGTTTCAACCCCCTACCCAACATAACATTGTCGATATTTATTCACATAGAGTTGTATTGCTATCCTTAGCTCTTGTCAGGAAAGCACAAGACCTAACAAGCATACAACAATGAGTTCCAATTAAAATTTTTTAAATTCGCTACTTTGTTCAATTTTAAAAATTTTGATGTTTAAAAGTTATAAATTTAAATAATTTATTAAAGTTACAAAATAATTTTTGTACCAACTGTAAAATCTGAATTGTAATAGATGCAAAAAATAAAATTAGTGATATCACTTACAACTGTCACATCAGCTGCGAAATTTTTAGTCATCACAACTAACAGAAAAATAAAACATTTACATAATTTTACCTATCATCATTAGTAAAAATTATCTGTAGTCACCACTAACCGAAAAAAAAAAAATTAAAAATACGGGCTGCTCTGTCCCAAAAGTAGTGCATCCATTTTGTTTAGCAATCGCATAAGTACATTAAATGTTAGAACTGACATGTACATAGCTATGTGCATAGCTATGTACAATTCCCAGAGGCTATGTCAGCCATAATTCACTGACATTCTGGGTCAATACCTTGGTGGTGTTGTAGCTTTAGTTATGCTTGCGGAAAATCCTGGAGGACCGCGACTTGGGGTACACCAGCCATTTCAGGCTGAAGATCATAGTTTGTCCAGGTGGCATTCACTGAAGTGTCTCTCCTCTTCCACCTCAGACCTAGAAGGCAAGGTGTGCACAAAAAATTCGCCTGAATCGAACATACGACTCAGCGCATCAGCAACCCCATTGTCGATTCCCTTTATGTGCTTAATGGTAAAATTAAAGTATGTCAACCGCACTAGCCACCTAGCTAAACGACCTGCAGGTTTGTTTGTTGTTAAAAACCAACTCAAGGCCTGGTTGTCAGTATGGAGCTAAAATTCACAACTTTCTAGGTAGTCCTTAAATTTCTCCATACCGTATATCGCAGCCAGGACTTCCTGCTCGGCAGGAGTCAAGAGTCGACTAGCATAAGAGACAGGAACTAGCAGTCCTTCTTTCCTCTGACATAACACAACCCCAATAGCCTTGGAACTCGCATCCACCTCAAGGATGAATGGCTTGCTAAACTGCGGTAATTGGAGCACTGGAGGGTATAGGTTGTTCACAGTAAAGTGAGCACTTTTTAAGGCCCTCTCAACAGGCATTAACTACTAATAAATATATCTTATTGCAGCCTAAGACATTAACTTTAGAGGGTGGTGAAATGCATACATTGTGTTTATTGGTCACATTGCAATGATTATATTAAAGATCAGCAGGAAGATGGAAATTAGATGAAAGCAAAATTTTTGAAGAGCCTTAAAAAGTGCTCACTCTACCATGAACAGCCTATAGTTAACTTCTCCTTTAATTCACAAAAAGCCTTTTCTTAGTTTTCGCCCCATACAAAATCGACACCCTTGTGCTTGAGAGCGTTCAAGGGCTCGGAAATCTCAGCAAAGTAACAAATAAATTTGGAATAAAAACCAACCATCCCTAGATAACGTCGAACCCCTCTCACATTATTTGGCACAGGGAAACTCACCACAGATCAGACCTTTCTGGGTCCATTGGCAAGTGTCCTTCAGAAATGACAAAGCCCAGATACTTTACATAGGTTTTGGTCCACGTAACTTTATCAGGGTTGATGGTAAGGCCAGCCTCCCCAAGAGTAAGTAAGACAAGTCTGAGATGTCAAGGTCTTCCTCAAACAAGTTGCTATACACACATAATCAATGTACATGGAAAATAATTCTTATTGGTATTTATCCAAGATGGAAAACAGAACACAGAACATGGCCTGGGGGACACAATTTACACCCATGGGTAGATGCGTCCACTGGAACTGTCCCCAAGGGATGACAAAGTCCAAGCTGCCATGAGAGTCTTCATGCAACTCACATTGCAGAAAAGTACTATTAAGATCGGAAATGGAAAAATACTTGGCTTTTCCCACATTTTGAAAGACCTACTCAATGGTCGGGAGGGGCTAGGGATCTATATAATATTTTTTATTTACTTTGCGATAGTCACATATGACACAATATTCCCCAGGGGTCTTCTTGGGGAGTAAAAATGCCGGGCTAGAATAATTACTGTTTGATGATTCCACCACATGTTCCTCCTGAAGGTCATGTACCATTGATAGAAAATATTCAATTTAGGGGGTGCCACTCCATAGGGTACCGAGAACACAGGTTCAGAATCTTTTAATTTCAACTGTATAGGATACTTATTATAATGTCCAATCTTATGAGTGACCACATCCACAAACTCTTGCTGTAATATAGCAAGTTGGGCTTCTTGTCTCTGGGTTACCTCAGTAACCTCTACAGTAGATATCACTGAAACGTCATTGAAAGCAAACTGCTTTGAACTTATACCCATATGTTGGTCCTTGAAAAAAGAAAACACTAATTCCTTCTGTACTACATTAAGGTTGGCATGGGTTTTCCACAGGAAATCAATTCCCAACAACAATTCGTGACTCAGTCCAGGGAAAGATTTTAATAGTAAATTTCCATGAAAAGTTATAGATTTTCATTTTAAACACTAGTACTTCCCGTGAGGTTATAACACCACCGTTTGCAAGGGAAACCTCCATTTCATCGCTAGGACAAAAGTTCACGCACCCTTTTGACAAGTATTTCAAAAGGTAATTACTAAAATCCTGACTGATTAGGGAACAAGAAGCTCCCGAACCCAAAAGAGCAGATACTTGCACTTGGTCAGCAATTACTACTGGCAGATACAAGAGTCCATGCTTTTTTTCAAAGCTCATCACATTTACCGTATGATTTCCTACAGTTTTATCCCTAAACGGATAGTGCGCCTTCATGTGACCAGCCTGCTTGCATAAAAAGCAAATTAACTCCATACTATTACTCATGGACTGGCCACTGGTGCCAGGACCCATGTTCTGAGAATACCAGGAGTGTGTTTTCACCTTATCCTTTTCCTATTACCTACATTCCCTGGGCTGCCTTCAGCAGTAGCCACTGCGAAGAGGGATTTTCTGTGATAACAATCAGGTGGCATATGATTGTTCTTTCCACATATAATACAATATTTGCTGGAACTGGGTTTCCCCCTGTTTTCTTTGGTCATTTTAAGTTCATATTTAGCTGATTGTTCAGGAGAGCAATCCATTATTGTGTGTTCTACATCAGTTACTAACTGTAACAGCTGGGCTAGTAGCAAGTTTTGGTGCAAAGCAAGAATACCTACAACACCTGGGATGTAAATTATTGAACACAATTTGAGTGAAGTACTATTCACTTCTGAAAGGGCATCCTAAAATTTGAACGATATTTAAAATGTCCTGAATGAACTCTCGCATCGACTGGGTGTTATCCTGCTTCTTCTCGAGCAGTTTCAACCTAAAATGAGCTTAAGTGATCTCACTGTACACCAATTGTAAACATTCCTTTTTAGCCTGCTCGAAGTCCCGATTTTCCTCTCAAGCTTTGCAAAAGGTGGACTGTAATAACTCGGGTACCCTAAAGGTAGCCACAGCATAAACAATTTGGGGAAAATAGAAATTCAATTTTAACACAGCTGAGAGGGCCACAAAAATTAACGACTGACACCGACGTGGTACCAGTAAGGTTGAAGAAATTTCAGCTGGAATATTCTTGCGAATTTTGCAAAAAAGACACGGACTCGCCAACCTCGGCTCCGACGGTGCTGGCAGCAGCTCTAGCACTATCTTTCCTTAGAAGGGTCTTGACTCGGACACGAAGCTCCTCAATACCTTCAGTGTCGAGGACTTCCTCCCCCACTTCCACCAATAGTTACTTGAGCCCCACCTTCGGCAATTTTTGAATCCAGGCCATCGCAGCTGTGGACACGATGAAAGGTTAACATCAAACAAAACATAAAAGCAAAGCACAGATACTGGAATGTGGCACACTGGATCAGCAAAATTTATAGAAATAAAAAAAATGTTTTGTTTCTTTGGTTCGTGGTTTATTACTCTCCAATTACAATTCAGCAAAGACCTCCAAATCCTCTGCCAACACTCTACTCCAAAGAGCAGAGTGTGTAGTTTTCCTTGTGGTGCCCTCTATGTCCAGAGTGACCTTACTTCAACTACTGAATTGGTAGTAAAATGTTTTACTGTATAAATATTTAATAGGATGTTTGTCTGACTTATTATTAGTTTTTCAAATAGAAAATTCATCCATATACTCTCTGAAATCTATTCAGACTTCACCACAGGCTGAAAAGCCAAAGTAATCAGTAAACAGTAATCATAAAACAGTGTTTGATATGCTTTTATTAAATTATGCACACTGGCAACTTCTCCCAGTACCAAAAAGTATGCAAGGTACTGAACAAATTAATGTACTGAACAATGTAATGTACTGAATTGTAAAATATCAGCAATCAGTAACAAGGTGAAATATAATTTCATTTCTTTAAATTCGAGATATTGGTCTTTAAATATCATAAAAATGTAAAAAAATACAGAACACTACTTATTTGTTTATTGCCCATATCAAAATTCTTCAACATGGCTGTTCTTGCCTATGAACTGGACAGTTCCAACTATCATTCGCAAGAATTGATACTTGTAAATTGTGACAAGTTGTGTAATATACTATGACTCTAATTTAGTGAAAAATATATGCATTATTATGCGAAACTTTATATTGGGCCATAAATTAAAGGCCATCAAACAAATACAATATTTATTCATTATACAAGTAATATTTTAAACCTAATGATAGCCCCCATGCTGAAGGCCATATAAAGCATTATTTGCAATAAAACAAAAACACTAATATATGGGTTACATGAGAAGAATTTTAAACTGGGTGATTTCTCTACTTGGCCATAGCCAACAGTGATAAATACCATTAAAATGCATATATTCACGACCATACAAATACAGGAAAATGCTAATAATATAATATTACACAAGAAAATATTTTAAACTGAGTAATTCCTTATTTGGTCATATCCACAATGATAAATGCCATTAAACTGCATATTTTCAAAACCATACAAATACTCTAAAATGCTAATAATTTAATATTATTCAAGCAAATATTTTTAACTGGGTAATTCCTTTCTTGGCCATATCCACAATGATAAATGCCATTAAAATGAATATCTTCAAGACCATACAAATACTGGAAAAAGCTAATAATTTAATATTACACAAGCAAATATTTTAAACTGGGTAATTCCTTTCTTGGCTATATCCACAAATGTTAAAAGACCAATTTTCCTTAAAAATTTCCCGCAGCAAGATTGGATTTTCAGCCATTTTAAAATCTTTAACAGGATCATGTTTACATTGGCTCTCACTTGACACTTTAAACCTTATGCTCCTTAACAATTTGACATGATGGTGGCTTAAAAGGGGAAATATGGCAAAAAAATTTCCTTAAGGCCATCATTTTTTTTTGTTTCTTCAAAAATCTCTTAAAATGTCCTAAGAACAGGCTTTCCTGAAAATTGAAAGTATAGTTGCGATCTCCACAAAACTCCTACTAGGACCCTCATGCCAGAAGGGCTTAAAAGTCAAATTTTCAATAAAAGTTCTCAAATTACTTAACTGATGCTGCCATCTGATCACCGTGGAGGAACCATCTCTCCCGAGTGGCTCCCCTGGGCAAGTATTTATACAAAAGTCACCAAAATTTTAATACACTGAGCTCGGCCAATAAGAACAGTCTCTTTCATGTGCTTCCAATAAATGCCACCAGCACACAAAATCTCCACAGTGGGATGAATTCAGGGGTCGCTTCCAATGAATGGCGATTCCATCCCACCATGCCTCCTGAAGTCTTCATTGTTCGGCGAATCGCAGGACACATGGGAGTCAGCCATCAGCAGAGCACCAGCGAGCCTCACACCAAATGGCACGGAGACTTTGCCAGAACACATGCGTCAGATCGCTTCATGTAGTAGCCAACTTACGCCACTCAGTCGGCCTTGGAGACCTGGCATGCTCTGAACCCACATCGCTCTGGGCAACGACCACTCCAGCCATACATCCGGGCAACGGACTCATCAGCTGCTTGTCGCCTCTTTGTTTGTCATGGGCAACCCACAGAATTGAGGAATCAACGAAGACAATAGTGTAATTAGAGATTTTTAGCTAAAAGCTAAAAGACAAGTTTTCATAGTCCGCGTGAACTCTGTCCAAAAGGGGCAGCCGAATTTTCTAAACAGCGATTCCCTCAGAAAATCTTTGAACAACTTCTCAAAGTGTGTAATAAAGTTTGCAACTAGAGACATGTCTGTCGAAACAACATTTTCTGCATATAATAAAAAAATAATTGCATGCTAACAACTTTGTTTCAAACAGGTGGCAGAGTCCGGTTTTACTCATAACAGCAGAGCAAAGAAAACTGTAAATTCAGTACATACTTTAAAATAGAAACAATATTTTTAAAGTCACATATTGAGCAAAAGTTATTCTGATTGTGTCGGTGAAGGGAAAGAGGGGGGGGGGGGGAGAGATGTTGATAAAATTGAGACATCCTGTCTCAGCATATAAACATGGGTTTATTTGTGGAAAACAATTTTAGGCATACGTTCACCATTCTCATTTTGACTGACGAGTCCGTAGGACAACATGTCGCATAATATTCTCCAAGGTCTCTTGTAAAAGGCTATGGATTGCCATGCTAATGTTGTCCTTCAATACAACGAAAGTGTCTATGGTTTATTCCTGTAGACACTGTCCTTGAGAAAACTCTAGAGAAAGAAATCAGAGGTAGTGAGATATGGCGATCTTGGCAGCCAGCTTATGTTTCTGTTGCGAGACATGACACAAACTGAAAAAATCTCTTGAAGAAGTGTCTTGGTTGTTAATCAGTATAACAGGTTGCATCATCTTGCTGAAGCCATAGTTCATTATTTTCCACATCTAATAATGGCCTTAGAATAGAAATGTTCAACATGTGGCGGCAATGTTCACGATTCACAGTGACGGTAATTACTCCAGCATTTTCAAAAAAGAAAGGTCCAAAAAATATGCGACACTATCCCATACCACACAGTAACATGTTGCTCGCAGAGAGGTCTTCCGTGAATGTTTCCTGGCTGTTTTGTCACCAAAATGCGGCAATTCTGAATATTGACAAAGCCACTTAGGTGAAAACGGTCTTCATCACTCATCATAAATTTCTTGTGGAGATTGGATTGTTCTGCCAATAAAAAAAATTAATTTGCAAACTACATAGATTTCTTAGGTCAGAAAGCCTACTGCTATCTGCGAAATTATGAAGTTTTGAATACATCAGTTTCGGTCCTCCAGCGAAAAAAGCTCCCAGTCGCATTTTGCAAAAATGGCATCTTCCACGATGCAGCAAAAGAGGGGGTCGCAGCGACCCAGTAGCTAGAATGCTCGCCTTCAATCACGAACACATGCAGAGTATCCTTCCCTCAGCACACATATCCGTGCAGGGGAGCAACCTCAAGGCCAGTAAATTATTCACACCTCTGCTTCGCCCCAACATAGGATGAATGTCTTTTTGCGACCATCAGAACTCTCCCAGGGCATGAAGGTGGTGGTATATAGGTTATGCACGAAGTTTGCTGCAAAAATAAACACCGATAATGGAGGATCTGATTCATGGCTTCTAGCACTTCCAAAATTTATCATGGGTGTGGTTATGATACACTGGCAAGCTAGGGTTCAATTCCTGGCGAATTCAATCCCATATATTTCGAACATGGGAATCGTGCCGAACAATGCCGCTGGTCGGCAGGATTTCTCAGTTAACTCTCACTTCCATTCCCCTGGCATTTTAACACCAGTTTCGATTCCCAGGAGGACAGGTTCTCTCGGGGTGTAGCCTACCACTGTTCGTCCTTAGCTGTTGAGTGCTATGAAACCCTCTCTTACACACACCTTGTTCAGCTGCAAAACTCGTGATAAATTCTCGATACAAGTGGTATTCGTTCTTACACACTTGTACTTTTTCTGAAAAGTAAACACGCATAATTATACATCAGGACCACAGCGCTCACCTCCCATCACCAGCCAACAGGCAGAGTCCTCCCCTTAGGGCTTACCAGCAGCGTGCTGTGAGGCTGACTCATGGTCTTCACACTTCTGCTCTTCGCCATTATCCCCCCACTACCACATGAAACGAAGAGCCAAGTTTGATCCCTAGCTTGTGTACCAGAGGATTTTACCACATAAAAATCGTTCCAGGCAGTGCTGCTAGTTGCCAGATTTTCTCGAAGTCCCAATTCCTTGGTTTCATTTCACCCTCATTGGCTCTCGACACAATGACGTTAAAGATTCCTGAAAAACCATATCTAATAATAATCGCACCTCAAAAACCATACCTAAAACAACTGACGCGCCCACACCCCGTCACACCCTTCGCGGTGCTAAAATCCACGTCTCTTAGGTACACCCCAGATCTCCGCCGCAATGTAACTCAAAATTTCTATTTTGTATAATAACTAATTTTTTTTTGCTGGAAAATAACGTCGTGTCTCCTATTCCACAACAATAAGGTATTTAGTGAAGGAAAATACTTGATATTCTTTTCGACCCCAAACGGAGGGGGAAAAACGCCCATGTAGGACCTGATACAAGCATTTCTGTTACAATATATTCTCATATCACCTTGCCGACATCACTCAGAATGGTAATGGTGAGCTACTGATGGAATCACATAATGTTAAAAAAATGTTTCGAAACAGCGACTCATGAACTCGGAGACATATCCACCCAGAAAAGAATTAGTGAAATGCAGTCTGGCCGGCAAGTTCTGCATGGTCGCTATGTCCAGCATGACCTATATTGATGGAATGGACAGTGCAAATGTTATGAGTGGCGTGGTCATCGATGTCTCGGTATCAGCGACATTGTCGGTATGAGTGACGCTATGCGAACAATACCTTTTGCTCCGTGCCAGTGCGCCAGCTAACACATCTCATCATTTTAAAGAATGTCGGCTGCAAATGAGCCCCACGACAATTGGGTATGCCAATAGGGTAATAAAGCATGTCATCGGTCCAAGTTGTCTAGAATGTGTTCGAGGAGCATTCTGGAGAGTTCCAGCGACTGCTGTAGCCACCTCGTCCGTCAGATATGAACCCATTTGAGTATTTACGTGGTGGGGACGTCCATTAGCATCCAATATCCTGCAGCGAGCTGTGGGTAGCTATCCGGACGGCATGGATCAACATCATTCTACAGGTGTTTCGTCCACTTGTGGAGTCGATACCACATCCAGTTGCTGCACTTCGCCGTGCTAGAGGAGGGCCTGCACGATACTAGACCTGCATCTTATGACTTTTGTCATTTAATGTACAGTGGAAGTAGAATGTTGCCGCTTCCAGACAAAGCATGAAACGCATTTTAATAAAGGATCTGTTCTCGAGTTAGTGGTAGCACTTCGAAAACGAAATCACTTTATTACTGCATGTACAATTAAATCGATTATGGCAATGGAAGCTGAAGGATATCAATAGCTGCAAAATAGTTTTCATACTGTCTACCTAGACTGCAAAAATGAGACTAGAAGTACATGCACAGTTACTTCATACTTTTCTGAAGCCATGCTGAAGTTCTGATTCCAGGATATTCCTCCGCCTCATGCAGACAAAATTTAACCGAATCGAATTACACCAAAGGGATGACGCACCGCATTCGGGCGAACTCAGTGTAATAATATTTTTCATAAGAACTTTTTCTTACTAGGCATTTCCAATACACCTATTTTCATCTGTTTTTATTCAAATTGATATGAATTAAATATTATAATTAATATTATTAAAATCAACAAAATTTCACTTCGGCTAAAAGTAAGTGACAGTTATGTTAACACAAATAGAAAAAGCTTGTGATACATGGCATATTTTAGAAGCAAACATATACATCGTACTTAAAATGATTTTAGTAAGGGTTGATAAAAAAAATACGGAGAAGCCACGAATAGACTATAGAGAAGTAGAAATTTTTTTTTTTTTTCAGATACGTATAAAATACTAAAATATAATTTTATACGTCGCAATTAATACATATTTGTATGGAGCGAGTCTGGTATCAGTGCGACACTATGCCATATGTCGTAACCAATAATAATACCGTCTGGGTTTGATATGATTAACAGCAGTTGTTATGAGCCTGAGGGATATAGTCTACATAACGAATGATGTCTCCCAACACGCAATATGTTTCCCGAGCATAAATTATTTCCGCATAGCGAAAGAGAACTGCAGTTTGTCATTTTGTTATACTAAAAACCCATAACACTTTATACAGACAGGCAAGTTAAAATAGAGCAATTGGTGAGATGTTAGATATCGTAAAGAGGAGGACGGTAAGAACTTAATGTGCGTTTGCAATTCCCCTCTCTGTGATCATTTTTTTTCCTTCGTAGATAATATTGATTTTTGTGACACAATAATTGTTTTATATCGGAATTTTTTTTAAAGCAAAAAAAAAAATGCAAGAAAATTTTTAAAACAAATTTTAACACCAATTCAACACAAAATTAGTTTTTCCGTAGCATAAAAAACGTTTTAATGTTTACTGTACAGCAAGAAGGCAATCTTGTTACAAAAACACTTAATATTACATTTACCTTAATAGTTTTACAGCATTTAACATTATCAGCAACTTTACTTACTGAGGACTCACAGACAAAAAATATTGTTGTATAGTCCATTCTCGGGTACTTCCAACTTTTTTGAGCCCTGCTAAAGTTCTACTTTGAGGATATTCCTCCGCCTTATGCAAATAAAGTTTAACCGAGTTTAAAAAATTACACCAAAGGGACAATGTACCGCATTCGTGAGCACTCAGTGTAATAACATTTTGTTAAAAAACTATTTCTTACTAGGCATTATCATTACTCTTTTTTTCTCACAGTTTAGTATTCATATTAATTATAAACGAAATATTATAATTAATAAATATAAAATAAAAATTAATTTAACCAAAAATAAGTACTTTTTTTATTTTATATTAACTCAAGTATAATACGCTTCTGTTATATAATTAGGAAACAACCAATCCCATCATAAATGGGGTGATTTCCCTAAGGTTTGATTCAAAAAAGTGGAAAGAAATCGCGAATATACTAGATTAGTAATATTAATACTGTTCGCACATCAGACATATATTTGTATGCCGCTGGAGCTGGCGGAATAAGCGGCTGTTTCACATCTGTCTTCTTAAGTACTTTGTGGCATGGAAGTAATACTGCATATCAGGCTGTTTACGACAAAGTGAGCAATTTAGAAATGAACCTCATAAAAAGTCACTGTCCCTGCTTACATGTATTTTAATGGTCACACTGAGAGACATTCGCCCAGTAAAGTTGGTAACTGTGGATATAAAGTAGTTCAATATCTTAACGTCGAATAAAAAGGGTTAGGTGACCATTTGTGATAAATTATATTACTTATTTGGCTTTCTGGTTTTTTTAATGCATCGATGTGTAAAAATAAGCAGATTGGTAAAATATTAAATTTCTTAATAATTTCGCAGTTTCATTTTACCGACGCATGAATAAAGTGATGAGGTCTACAGCAATGTTGATTTTATATAGTGCGGAGGAATACACATCATGCATACAAGCAGATCTTAAGCAGGGCTTTCAAAAGCGGTCATGTTACCGTGTACAGCCTATATCAGGCTGCAAAAGTAAAAATGATGAACTTTGCAACAACACAAATTTGGGAACACTCACGCGTATCTGATTTTTTTCATCAGTAAAATTAGGAACACTGCAGTTAATGTACGGGGGAATAAATTTTCCATTCGCCCTTTTCTCGCTATGCGGATGCATTGATGCGGTAAATTTGCGAATAATTTCCCATGTAGCAAGAGACAGTCGCCCACACTGTTGTCTTATTCATGGCACTACTGGGTGACTGCTGGCACGAAACAACTGAAGTGGCTCACACAAGTTGCCCAGTTATGGTTAAGTGTGTCTGACCCCCAAAAAATTATTAATTTTATATTCCTACCAAGCGTTGTTCAACTCGTACACATTGTATGTGAAGACATTTTCCTCGAATAAAATAAATTTTCACTCTGTATTATTTCGATAAATTTATTTCAAATACAAAATTATTCTGTATCGGTGCAGACGTAAAAACAAATTCAAAGTTGTATATATGGAAAAAATTACCAAGTAAACTAATTCCATGTGTGGTGACACATGTAATCGCCAAATACAAAGACACGCATAAAAAATGTCAATATTTAAAAAAATCTTGCATACACTGAACTTTTTTTTATATGTATGAACAGTTATTTGGCATTTCAAATAATTATGTCAAGCAGTAGCCCACGGCATAGGTTTAGATTGTAATTTTTTTCAACAGTACAACTTTGTTAGTATTTTTTATTCCGGCTGCGATAAAACAGAAGAAATTTGTATTTGACATCGAACTATTAAAAAAATATTAAGTGTAATATGTTTTTTATTTTCCGAGAAAACGTCATCGCATACAATGCGTACGAGTTGAACAAGGTTTGGTACAAATATACGATGATTAATTTTTTGGGGTCCGGCATCCTTAATTGGCGACAACAACTCGTCTGGCGTGTCATCTGTGGCAAGGTGATAGTATGTCGATGGTTACGAGTTTGATGGTTGAGTGTAGGTGTGCCACTAACTGCCCACATAGGGCAACCCCAGCAGCACTGCAGCACGTAACTGGCCCATTCGCTAGCAACTGCAAGCCGTTGGCGAGTGAAGAGATTTAGGCGGCTCGCAGAATCCTAGTCTTGAGAGCCTACTGTGGTGAAGCGAGGTGAGTATGGAGTGCCGCCGGAATGCAAAAAGGGGGGGACGGGAGATCCCCGAGAAAACCAGATGAACAGCCGCACCGTCCGGCACGATTCCCACGTGCGATAATCCAGGGGCGACCGTGCCGAGAATCGAACCCGGTTCACCTTGGTGGGAGGCGAGTAGTCTAACAGCATAATGTTATACACTGGTGGGCCAGCTGTGGGCCAAGTATGGCTAGTAGTTGTTGCCATGTCAGGTCCAGCAAAGTTGCCGAGTGCATTCCGGATGTCGGCCATCTGTGTTTTGCTACATGAGTTCTTATACTATACTTAGCTCTATGTTTTTTTTTGGATGATACAAAACAAGATGAAAATTGTGTTATGTAAGTGAACACAGTACAGAAAAGAAACAATCTGATCTTGCACGCAGTTCACGAAACAAGGAGGAGATACATAGAGAGGGGGAGAGAAGGAACGATTGAGGGCACCATAAAAAATGTGCGAAATGATAAATAAAAATTTAGACAATACTTTTAGGAACACTGAAAAATATGCTCGATACAGTCATTGCGTTTTTTGAGGAGCTAACGAAAAAAAACAGCAAGATCCCAATAATTATCTTGGTTTTTGACTTCTGTATGGTTATAGCTCTTGTTGCTAGCGATAGAAATAAGTTGATATTCCTGTATCAGATTACATAAATTTCATCCTCCTTCATTGCCACAACAATAAATGAAGCAATGAATGACACTAACAACTCAGGGAATTTTTAATAAATTCACTGTAGTCTATTCACAGTGTCTTGACACTTTTTAGACTCCGCCTGTTAAAAATGATCTAATGTATGACGCTTCTGGCTGTTTCCAAACAAGTCATATCTACTAACACTTTATATTTGTGTTAACATAAAAGTATAATATTTTTGGTTAAATTGAAATATTACTTCAATTTATTTGTAAATAATATTTCATTTATATTAAACATGAATCAAACAGAGGAAATAGTTGTGTTGGTAACATAGGCGTGCGAACAGGGTGGGCCAGGGGAGCAATGCCCCCCCCCCCCAAGTGTAGGAATTCAATATGGCAATTTCGCTAACACATTTGTTATTGACTGAATATTGCTGTCATAAACACCTTTGCTATCTGCGATTGTTCGTGCCAATTTGAAATAAGTTGAAATTAATTCGCGTATAGCACAACTATTACAATCTATGACAATAAAGTAATCATGTGTATGAACAATGTATTATTCTGTTGAACATATTGTAATACACGTTTTTTGAGCATTACAAAAAGGCTCAATATTATTATTCATGTGATTTAATCTTAATGGCAAGAGGTGATTATTTGTTTTAAAACAGAGTACTTGATATTAAATTGAACTGTATTTTTTATTTGGCTGCATATTTATATTACTGTCAGTTTTTGCGTCCAGTAGGCACGGCCATGTGATTCTGTGCTTTTTGATCGCTGGGGCAGTTTTTAAGTGGCAGTATGAATATTTTGAGATATGCCCCTCGTGACTGGTCAGGTTTTAAGAACATACTTAAGTTCAGTTTTTCGGTAAGGATGACATATTTTTTAAATACCAAACGTCCGGCTGCCAGCCCCGGTGGGCTGCGCACTCGGTGTTTGAATTAGATTTTTAATATGTAAAAGCCGTGTTCGTGCACCTGAATCTGCAGGTCATCTAGAATGGACGAAAATGCGAGGTATTTTGCATAAGCAGGCTTATACAGTCTCCCCCAGCGTAGATTTCAGTGCGGTTAGCTTGAACTCGCGCGACGTCGATTAAGGTGCATATATGAACAGTATGCGAGCACCGTAAGTTCGTGAGCTTACTTAGGAAAGGCCTCACCCAGGGTTCTTGCGCATCCGGAGAGCTGCCTCGTCGTCGTACAGCTGATAATCAACAACGTCAAGACATTCGGCATTCTGCATTTTGACAACCTCTTTCACATAAGACATTTCCAAATTAAGTTTCTACGCGACACTGTGGCTGAGCGGTTATCCTGCTCGCCTCCCATCAAGGCGATCCGTGTTCGTTCCCCCGCCGGTCCACTCAGAATTTTCGCAAGTGGGAATCGTGCCGGGCGATGCCGCCGGTCGGCGGGTTTCCTCGGGGATCTCCCGTTTACCCCGCCCCTTCATTCCAGCGCTGCCCCATACTCAACTCACTTCACTGTCATCGGTTCTGAATACCTCGCTGTTTAGAGCCGCCCAAACTTCTGCACTCACTCGCTCCGCCATGTTGTTTCCTCACGCAGTTGACTTTTCCCGACATTTACTATGGAAAACCCTAAACTGAGTTTCATACATATCGCTAGCTATTTACACAAGCTTTATTTGAAGTGTTATTTTTGAAGATTAATTAAATATTTGAACTTTTTACATGGTTATTCTAAACCATCACGAAGGTGCTAGTGTCGCGAAGGAAAGAACCCCAAGTAAAATATTTCAGTTAAATTTTCTGTGTTCTTCAGAGCCATAGATTAGAAGTTAATTTTTAACGACGGTCATCTGGATGAAATATTTGATTTTTCTGGGAAAACTAAGTAAAACTTAGCAGCAATTTAGTTTCCAGATTTTAAAACACATCCGCTTATTGTTGTCATTCAAGTAGCCAGTAACATTTTCTCCTAGTGTTCCTAGTGAATGAGCGCTTATTATGTCTTATATACATTTTTTATGAGACTACAGTGTTCCTGAGTGTGCAAATTGCACAGAGTACTTCCTCTTAGTACGATCACTAGAGAGAGAGAGAGGGAGGAGAGAGAGAGAGAGAGAGAGAGAGAGAGAGAGAGAGAGAGAGAGAGAGAGAGAGAGAGAGAGAGAGAGAGAGAGAGGAGAGAGAGAGAGAGAGAGAGAGAGTGTGTGTGTGTCTTCCTGTACATACAACTTGGGTGGGGCGGGGCAAAGTTAACTCGCGAGACCGCCCTATGTGTCACTACAGTAAGTTTGAGTTCTAGTTTTCAAAGTGGCAACTCCTCTGATTTTAAACAAACAAATTCACTACCCTCGCACCTAGTTTGGGCTATCGTGATGCGCAGTCAGGGTTGGCACTCTACCCTTGAAACACGTTATAAGTACTGTAACCACCGCTACGTCACTCTCACACTATTAAGCCTAGTACTCACGAGCATCTTTCTTGTACAAGAAAGTGAAAATAAAGGTGAACAATAAATTGAACACATAAGTGCCTACTAGCTAGTATGCACGGAATTGTGTGATCCATACACACGACACTAGCTGGTGAGCTAGAAAGTGGATGGTTGATGTCAACTATGTAAGCTTTGGAAGCAGTTTTTGGGGATTGTGGGGGGGGGGGGGTAATTCGTGCATTACCAATAGCATCTGCCATAGAAAATAATAAGAGATTTAGTCCAATCAGACATATTTCAAGCACTAAATGTATACAAACGGAGAGAAACTGTAAAATCACTCAGAAAAAAAGACAAACCTCTCTATTTTTTTTTTAAATTCATACAAATAATTATTGACGATAGTGGGACTCTTAAACATTTTATAGTTTTAAAACAATGAGATATCTGCTTATAGCCATCATCAACAACATATATGTTTTGTTTACATTCGATTTGTACAAGAAAGATGGTGAAAAATAGGATCGTCCCTATATGGCGCTAGCTAGTGTACAAGCTCTTGTGTGCTAGCAACTAGCATACTCGGCGGCCGTTCACACGATGCAAGTCAGGGGTGTACAAGAACGTGCTTGCTTTGTTTTACAATAAAGTAGCCCGTGTGTACTAGGCATAAGAATTTGTACTGTTGTGGTAACTTAGTGTTTTGTCGTACCGCAAGGGGTGATAGTAATAGAGCAGTGTGTACATAACACCTACACTTGCCTTAACTTTGCGGGAGGGTGCCTTTCATTCCTGTTAACATCTCATTTAGCGATAGCCCACGTTTCACGACACTACGTTACAATATCAAGAAATAATTTACAGAACAAGAATAATTCAATATGCATGTTTTCAAGGCACGTGATACTCTGTAAACGTAATTGGCATTTCGTGATTTCGTGATTTGGTTAATTAAGTGCATGCGATATTCTCTTCGTCAGATTTTTACTTGAAGACATTTCGTCGCCATTTTACTCAGTACGGCAAATGTGTAAGTCATGTAGGTAAGTACGGTATAACTTTCATTACAGATAACTGTAAACGAGTTTCGTCTCCTCGTTTAGCACTTCACTTTCAAACATCGTACGCTCATCGTCAAGATTGACGGGAATATATTGACACAAGAGTTATACTGGCGCATATGGCCGAAGGATCTGGACAATTTTCATACAGCATGTTACGCGGTGCGTAGATAACATAAAGTTCAAATAACACCATCAACTGCAGTACTTTCAACTAATTATTTTTTAAAGACTTCCACCTGAATTGCAGGCAAGTATAGTTCAACAATATTTTAATGGCACTCAACAACCATGTATGTATAAAAAAATAATATGTGGTTCAATTTCTCTGTCGACACACGTATTACGAATAGTCATTACTTGGAAAATTACTCGAACCCATACGTACTACCATTTAGCGAAAACCGCATTTCGTTATCTGCAACCGTTGCCGAAATTTTGGAGGTGTCCATGTTAGGTGGAACATTGTATATATAATTCTATTCACTGTAAAGCGAGCACTTTTGAAAGCCCTTTCCTTTGGAATAGTAGTCAATAAATATATTTTATTTCAGCTTTAGACGTCAACTTTCCAGTGTAGTGGAATATACACTTTGTGTTAATTACTTACACGGCAATATTTATTTTAAAAGTCGTTAAAGGATAAAAAATGGCTGAGAGGAAAAAGTAACAGGGCTTCAAAAGTACGTACTCACTTTATCATGAACAGCCTATATACAGAGTGGTTCACAAGGAGTTACCGCCACTCACAGGGCTTATTCCTTGCATCATTTGGAGCAAAATATGTCATATACATGTGGGTCCTATTCCCAGTAATTACAGATAAATTCCAAACATTCGAAATATTACGAATAAAATAATTACCCTTTCAGATGTGGATACAGTGATGTATTATCAGACCGTACTGTTTACAGATGAGCATCACAATTGCACCTAACAAACTTACAATGTTGAAAAATGTTTCCATCCACTTCCATACACACTTGGCCGCACGCTTATAAACCGCGCGTGTTGCTCTACCTAGCTGCTCGCGGCTGTCTTTGATTTCTGTATAGCGACATGCATGATACGCGCAAGTAGTTCCTCACGTGTTTGTGCTGTCCTTTAGTAAACAATTTCCTTCATCAATCCTCATACGCAACTATCTAGTCATTTTTAATTTGTCGTATTACTCTGTAAATATTGAGAACAGGACCCACATTTATATGACATATTTTACTGTAAATGATTTAGGCAATAACCCCACCCCCTTCTAGATTTTCAAAAATTTCAAACTGCTTGTAAAATACAGTTGAGGTTTATAGTGTTCATTTAGGTCCCATGCGCTCTTTAAACCGAGTACACATTATTGAACTGAACCTAGTAGAGAACAGCGAACATCAGATAATGCGTTAAGACAGCAACTATCTTGTAACATGAGCATTTAGTTGCTTTTGGCTCTTCAGTTACTCCCTTTGAATGATTGACTCAACTATGCTCCACTTCCCACTCAGTCGATTCAGATATAACGGATCTACAAGATGCGAGTGCTGCACTTTAACATTATGTTAAGGGCTGGAAGCTTTCTTAATTTAAATAGGAAATCCTGTGTTAAGGAAATTACGCCTCAGTGATTTAATTTTAAATATAGGGGGTTTCAAACAAAATGTATTCTTCACGAATTATTTCAGGAGAAGATCTCTACGAGCGTATATTTTCATTATAAATAAGTAATATGTACTTTTATGTAAAACATACATTTTAAAAATTCCTTGCGAACAGGTTATTCATATTATGGAAACATTTCCTCTGTAGGGAACTTGTAAACAATGCGTGAAGAAAACATTTTGTTTGAAACGCCTATCTTTAAAATTAATACACTAAGGCGACACTTCCTTAACATGGGATTTCTTATTTCAATTTTGCCGCTGCCAGCCGGTAGGTAGTGCCGTTAAAGAAGAAAATTGGGGTTGGCTGTGTTGGGGACACAGCCGTTTGTTTTGCGTGAATACGTCTACGTTGACGCACTCGAACGCCCTGATGTTTATTTTACGTTCCCGGTACCGCTTTACTCCATCATATGGGGTTTTATGGGTATCGCTGGATTGCCTTTGAGATGCTCTTTAGAACCGTATACGATTTCTGTATTTCCACTTGGCTTATTGACGAGTATAAGCCGACATTGTGTTAAGTTTTCATAATTGTTTACATTAAACTCATACAATTTTACTATAGTCACGCCACACAAACGTGTTTATACACGAAATCGATGTATCTTGACGAGAGCTGTCGATTGAAACCCAAACGAGTGTCGTAACTTCTCCTAGTCGAAAGTTACACTACGCGGAAGTTATGAGACGCGGTCAAACGAACTCAAAATTGCCCCCCTCCCTTCCCCCCTCGCCGTGTGCAATGCTTCGCAGTCCTCACTCAACGTAACATATTCTTTGATCCTTTGGCAATCGAGTGGTGTAATTGAGTTTTGAATGTAGACGATAATAGATTCGGGGCTGCAATGCCAAACTGTATCCCCCGATTTGGTTATCATAGGATTTTCTGGATTGCCTCCCACTATTGTTGCAAATTTAAAGACGTATTCACGTCAAATGAAATTGTGATGGTAGACGTATCTATTGACATAACGGAGTGTTGATGGTGGAGCGGCACTGAAGGGTAGGTTTTAAAAAACAACAAATAAGTGTAGAGTACCAAAACTTGGTTCACAGTATGTTATTTTCCGCTTAAACGCACACTTATAAACAATAAACCGAGTGCAGACGCACCTGTAGAAGGCAGTATGAAGACCGCTAGGTGGATGTAGTAGGTTCAGAATAAACGTGACTCCACCTTAACTCTCTTATAAGAGACAATCAAAGGGGTTCGTGAAAAACCGACAGTCTAGTGGCACTGACTACCGAATGCTAGTGTTACATTCAATAACATTACACTATGTTACAAGTCAGTTGACGCATTAACACGGACGTCTTGTCGTTCGTGCCGTTGGATTAGGCCGCAGACACATAGCGTGAAGAACATTTCATCGATCCAATGAGTTCGACCATTCTTCCAGTGTAGAACCATCAGACAATACACATACAAGTTGCTGCTGCAGTTCATCATTATTTCCATCTACACTTTTCAAAGGAATTAAAAGAAAAATAAAAGAAAATGACAACAGACGCGTACGCATACAAGAAGAGAATAATATAGCGGTGATTCATTGCTTCCGGTTTTCAAACTCCAAGAAAAGTTTGGTCAATATAAAACTGTTCCAGGATGTCTGCAGTGGCTTTGGAAAGCAATGGAAACATACAGTGAGTTCAATCGTTATGAACACGGGCACAAGAGTGGAGTTGATAGAGTTGGGTGGCTCTTAACATCGAGGTCTTGAGAGCCGATGAGGATGACACGAGTTGAGTATGGAGCAGGACCGGAATGCAAGGGCGGGAGAAACGGCATAGTACGGCGCGATTCCCACGTGTGAATATCCGGGAGCGACCCCACCGGGTCACGTTCCGGGAACCGAACCTGGATCCTAGGTGGGAGGCGTGTAGCCTAACCACTTCACCTCCACGGTCGCTAACACGAGTCGTGTGCGCGAGAATTGACCTCCATATTTTCGAACCCATTGATCTACAATTGCTTATAAGAAGTCTTGTGCATGAGAGTTCTTGACATAGTACACAAAGGAAATAGCTATATTTCATTTCTTGTCCGGGCGAATGGGACATCAGCCAATCACATCAGAGTATGAAATTTTCATTGAAGTTGTTTATTTAAAAATAGGGAACATTTACGCTGCAGAAACGAAGAAATGTCGCAAGATATAATTTAATAGAAAATAACAGGCGGCACTTCACCAGCAAAAATTCTTCAATGCTATTCACATCTTTAAAATCGGAAAAAAAATATAAAAAAATAATAAAAAAGTTAAAAAAAATCAAAATTCTTATATCTTTAAATCACTGCCAGCTTTCAACACAAAATCACAATCTCTTCCGAAAATCAATTATTTAGCAACAACTGCACAACTGAAGCCAGATTTAATTGGTAAAAAATAATACATAAGTAGTCAATCGCGATCAATATCACACAAGAGTTTTGGTTGTTGGAATGTTCTGCTGTTATGCCCTATGCTCTGCACAAGTGCTTTTTGATTCTCAACTTAAAGTTGCGTCCTCCAAAATGTCCAGTTCGTTGATGCTCGTTCACACGTGCTCACTTCTATTGGCTCCGGTGTAAATGGGGATTCAAGGCGGCGACACACTTGTAACATAATGTTGTAACACTAGCATACGGTAGTCAGTGCCGATAAGCGAGTGGCGAACCTAGTCGCTCAGGTCGAGTAATAGCGCTCCACTAGACTGTCGGGTTTATCACGAACCTCCTTGATTGTTACATTACAAATCAGTACAGGTGGCGACCCATTCATTTCGAACTTACTACATTCACCTAGTGGTCGGCATACTGTCTTATAGACGTGTGTGTGCACTAGGGTTATTGTCTATAAGCGTGCACACAAGCGGAAACAAATTATATTGAGAACGAAGTAATGGCATTTCTCACTAGTTTATTGATTGTTTAACAACATTTTTAACGTCGCTAGTAGTATACAGCTTGTGTAGCATAGACCACATTTCAAATCTTTAAAATATGTATCTGTATTACTTAAATTAAAAATATTTATTACCAATTAAATTTAAAAATTTGAATTTTAAAAAATTGTTCTGGGTCGTATGAGTTTACATTGCTGAAATTAAATGTTAAAAAATTTATGTGTAAATTTAATTTGTACTTTTATTTCGTAGGGGATAACATAATTATTTTTTAATTAATTTTAAAATGAATGCTGTAAATACATTTCTTTAAATTATCCATCAAAACCTAATTTAAAAAATGTATTTTGAAATTCTCCTTCGAAAAATTATTTAAATTTTAATGGTTTTGGAAAATAATTTTTAATATTACTTTATTTCAAATATGTTAGATAACTGTTTTAATTTTATAAAAAGCGGTCCATGATATACCAGATATATAATGCCTATTCACCATTAACAATTCTTTCTGTAAACATAGATTAGTCTGCCACCGCCGTTTTTAGTCTTTATCCTTGTTTAACATCATAATGTTGTTATACCTACCCATTACAAAAACAGCAGCACTCGCAATTTGTAGGTCCAACGTATCTGAATAAAAAAACTGGAGAGTGGAGCACTGTTGAGCCAAGCATTTAAAGGGAGAAACCGCAGACCCGAAAATAATGCAATGCTCATATTACAAGTAAATTGCCGTCTTTACAGTGTCTGCCGATGTCCGGTGTTTACGATGGGGCTCGGTTCGCTACACGGTAAAATATTTCTGTACTTATTAAGGACATTTATTAGGAAACTTGTTGCCGAAAAAATCTTGTTACTCTACAGCTGAAAAGTTTGGTATATACAATAAATTATTAAAAAAAACATACACAATTTTTATGTGTGGCTCAGAGTTTTTAATACTCTTGATATCTACAACACTTGCTCGTTAAAATCCAACATTACTTTCACACATTTCACAATAAGGTTATGTAAAATTTACTCTCATTCATGGGGCCACGGTGGCGTAGTGGTTAGACTACTCGCCTCCCACCAACGCGAACCGAGTTCGATTCCCGGCGATGTCAAGGCCAGATTTTCGCACGTGGGAATCGTGCTGGACGATGCCGCTGGTCGGCGTGTTTTCTCGGGGATCTCCCGTTTCCCCCTCCCTTTTATTCCGGCTCTGCTCCATCGGCTTTCAAGACGTCGCTGTTAAGAGCCGTCGAAATCTCTTCACTCACTTTACGCATGTGTCTGGTATCCCTGTTTAGTAGAAGTGTCAACGGAAATATTTCTGCTAACAAGTTTCCGGAGAATTCCTTGTACAGATGCGAAAGATAATAGGTTTTGGCGTAGTGCACGCGTCGGTTGAAGTTCGGTGTCCGCGAGTGTGGACGCGCGAATGATCCAGCGCGGAGCCAGCTCAGCGCAAGGTGGAGATGGCAACGCGTCGACGGCGTCTGACGGTCGTTGATAATCGGCGACTCCAGCGACGACTCCCTCGTCCATTCCCCCCACCCCCTCCTCCACCCTTTACCCAAGGCCTCGTGAGCTGGTAAGCTCGTTAGCGTGAGCGGATTTGGAATCAATCCAATTAGCGAAGTTGGGCGACGACAGCCGGAAGCTGGCTGGGTCGGACGTCGTCGTGTAAGCTCGCCGGTATATAAGACGCGGGGCGCCGGGCAGTCGACGTTCACTTCTGGTGGGGCTCTTCTGGCAAACTCGACGAGCTCCAAGACCATGTTTCCGCTGATACTACTCGCCTACGTCGTCGCCGTCAAGGTCTTCAAGAAGACCACCCCGAATGGTGAGTACTTGCTCTTCTTCCTGCTGTGTTCGAATTCTTCTAAAGAACGTGCTCGCACTCGCCTGTCCCCGGAAGTGACAACATCAGTGCTGTCCGAATTGTAACTGAAGTTACAATGAAGTTACAAGTTAGAAACTGAGGTAAAATAAGCAATCAAAATTACTAACTCGCGTACAATCAGCATGACGATAATCATATTTAATTATTCTTGATTTAACCATACAACTTTAGGCAACTCTGAAGTTATTCTTCGCTGAAATACACCACATTAAATAAAAGCGATTAACTCGCTAATAGCGGTTGTCGACGTCAACAAGAAGGACTGTCTGAATTCATCAATTACGGTGTATAGAGTATGTTAAGTATGCAACGGTGCAAGTACGCCATTATAAACCTGAATTCAGACAGGTCTCCATTTCCAAACACGCCGAGAGTTGCCCTTGAAAATAAAATTTTAGTTGTGTAATCTGGTTTCACGTTACCAGCAACCAAACTTTTAAACCAGCAACATAATGTCCTCTTATTTCATTGCAGTTTTTTTTTTTTTTTTTTTTTTTTCGCTGTGGGGCAAATCACAATAATGCTAAAGTTGCTCTGTAGTAGAAGCCGTCTTTTCTGAAGTGGAGACGGTGAGCTCTGCTGTAGGAATTATATTCATAGTTTCAGATCAAATCGTAAACGAGAACGTACAAGGACGTAACATACAGTTCTGTTGCTATTACCGTCTACGTTAACAATATTAAAATTTCACCTAAAACCACTCTGATTGCTGTTCTTATATTTACAGTCTAGATGGGTAGTACGTAGAGAAATGTGGTTCCTACAACTAGAGGCTGTTCACGGAAAGTGATCACTTTTTAAGGCCCTTCCAACAGACATTAACCTATAATAAATATATCTTACTTCAGCCTCAGGCTTTAAATTTTGAGTGTGGTGAATGTATTCACTGTGTTTATTGGTCACATTGCAATCTTTATATTAAAAAGCAGCAGGAAAATGGAAATCGGATGAAAGGGAAAATTTAGAAGGACCTTAAAGAGTGCTCACTTTATCGTGAACAGCCCATATATGATTTTCTCAGTGTGATGTTGCCTTTTCCGCTCGAGGGGGCTCGGGTTGTGTTTTTGACAGGCAAATGGTAGAATGGTTCCTAAATACACACCATGTCTTAGACACATTTACAGCTCCACGCAGGTTAGATTTCATGATACTACTCACTCCTGCAGTTTTCCTTTGGTTACTGGCCGCGTGTTTTCCTCCAGAAGTCTCGCCCAATCAGAACAAACCCACTCTAGTTCTGATCATCTGTGATTGGCGGGCAAGCACCTGATATGCTTGGCAGTTAAAAACAGACAGGAACTCTTTTCACGGAAATCGGTTGTCCCTATATAAAACATCATTAACAAAAACTATGTAAAATAATCCTGTTTGTCTTTATATACGTGAAATGTTTTGCAAATTCAGACAAGTATTCTTTAATTACCACATTACAAACATTGTGTTATTTAAATCAAAGCAAGTACCCAGAAAATAAAATAAAAAAAAAACATTCGTAACATTCTTCAAACTTAGAAAGATATTTTAAAAACAAACAGAAATGCAGATTCTGCTATATTAAATTGTGATATACTTCTTGCGCTTTCAGAATATTTCGCCCGAAATTTATATCGATAATATTTTGCGATGTTTATTTATTTAACTCTATAGTTAATACAAATGCCTTCCTGGAATTCAGTTCCAAGTAAAATGAAGAATAATTGGCGTAGGTGTTGGTATCTTTCTATATGTTCCAAATCTGGTCGGACGTGATAGCATATACACTAAAAAATGTTAGAATGTTGTCCAGAATTTAGTTTATGCCCTTAAATCACCTCGTGCAATGTTTTTTTTTTGCTGCGTTATAACCGTCTTTGAAAGTAGTTAAAAAAATATTTTTTTGAAACAAATTCATACCCTTAACTTAAGTCATTTATTTTCTTCCAAGATTAATCTTGAATCCCAGTTTATCATAAGATGCTAACAGCTATCATATCCCTCTTTTTTTCACCAACACGGAAAAAATTAAAAATTCGTGTAAATTTGGCGGTTTCAAGTTCCACTGGAATATTTCGGCGAATGATTTATATATTTTCAATGCGTGTTGCCAGGAATTTAGTCATTCCTTATCTCATATTTAGTAAAAATATTGATAGCATATTCCACACTTTAGATAGTAGGGTTCATGTTTATTACGAAACTTGATCTTATAAGCGACCCAACTGATTGTGTCTAATGCTAGGACGCCAACTGCTGTCTTGTGTAAGGAATATTCCATGCCATCTCTCATAGCAGCTGGTATAGACTATGCACGGTAAAGTGAGCACTTATGAGAACCTAGTTACTTTTTCCTTTCAGCAATTTTTCATCCTTTAGCCACATTTTAAAATAAATATTGGAATGTAAGTAATAAACACAATGAGCATATTCCACTGCTTTTGGAAGTTAAACATCTAAGCCTACAACAAAAAATATGTATTGACTATTATTCCAAATGAAAGGGCTTCCAAAAGTGCTCACTTTACCGCGAATAGCCTATATAGTGGTTCACATGCCAGGCCTTACATATGGAAGCTTGTATAAGAACAAGGACGGCAGCAGGCATTCATATTTTCATCGTGCTGGGAACTGTTTGCAGGTAAAGTCACCGTCTACCTCGGCAAGAGGGACTTCATCGATCACCTCGACCACACTGATGTGATTGACGGAGTCGTTGTCATCGACAATGATTACTTGAGGGGCCGCAAAGTTTTCGGCGAAGTGAGTATAGCCAGTTCACAGTTACTTCCAACTTTTCTGAAGAGCTGCTGAAGTTCTACTTCCAGGATATTCCTCCGCCTCATGCAAACTAAGCTTTACTAAGTCTACGAATTTCGAGAGTAAATTACACCAAAGGGACAACACACCGCATTTCGCATAATAACTATTTCTTACTAGACATTACCAACACGCCTATATCCCCACTGTTTTATTCATATTAATTATAAATGTAATATTTTAATTTACCTATAATATGTAGATAAAAGGAAAATTTTACAAAAGAAATAAAGTACTATTATGTTAACCTAAGTTAAAAAAGTTTGTGATACATGGCGTATTTGGTAAACAGCCAAACACGACATACATGTGGAGATTTTTCAAAGGTTTAGTTAAAAAGTATGAAGAAACCGCCTCAAATTAGGCGAGCCGGGTTTGGCTCCCTGTGGTGCCCCCCCCCCCCCCAATTTTCACATGTATAATAATTGCAATGTTAACCTAGCATTAGCATTGTCGTTACAATAGTTCACCTGTATTCTTCGTAATTAAGTCATTTACCGTATTTTGAAGGTAATACCACTGCGTCAATGATTTAAGGATAACTTTATTTGGTAACTTAGAATTTAGTAAGATTCGTTGTGTACTAAAAACTAAAACGTATGAAAGAAGAGTGTTCACACCACTTAACTGTTCCTTTCATATAAAGCAAGAGTTATTTATTGTAAACAAAACAAGATCAAATAAATTTTTTCTTTGCTATAAAGTAATTTAACATTGCTAACATACCAAACAATTTACGAAAGGAAAAATTCGGATCAGCAAACCTTCCTTTTGACTGAATTTTTTTCTTTTTTACTGTCGAAAAACGGCCTCACAGAAACATTTTTCTTTGCGATCAATAATATTTTGGTGTTCGTATTGTTATTACACTGATTCAACATTTGCTTCATTCACGAAACAAATGAAATATGTGTTGGTTGTTTAAGAGGCTTTGGGGAATATACTCGCCAACCAGAGCTGTAGAAATATCCACAGATCATACGTAGTGCAGTCAATAAGTTCACAAATGCTATGATTCGTGGTTGCCTACACTCGGGGCGTCAGTAATCCAAGAACTTATTGACTACATTGAGTAATGATCCTAGTTGTGCTCAGATGTGGTCTTAACCCTTTCAGACCAATTTTAATTCACGGTTTCGGGTGTTGCAAGCAACAAATTTTATGATACGTGCTGTAATGAAGTTGACACAACACTTGTTTCGTCTTCACAGCCAATGATCTGTAGGCAATATGTTCGGCCATAGTAATATGAGCCAATTATGATCTAAACCAGTAAGATGGCTTGGGAATAATTTACCTGTAGGTAAGGTCATTGGTCATTGAGCTTCGTAGTGTGCAGTACAGACCAAAAATTATCTACACGTGCGCAATGAACACAACTTTGTACACTGGGTCTGAATTCAGACATGTGCAACATGTCCTCTATGGTGAGCACATGGACTATGAAGGTTGAGAAAGCGTTTTCAATGTTGGAGAGAGATATAGGGTCTCGATACTAACTGTACGTGGACTCGCTGTTCGCAGCTCACCACCACCTACCGCTACGGTCGCGAAGAAGATGAGGTCATGGGTGTGAAGTTCAGCAAGGAGATGCCTCTGTGCAGGGAGCAGATCGCCCCCACGCCGGAGGAGAAACAGCAGCTGACGCCCATCCAGGTGAGAGCCAGCTTTACTTGTGGATACTTCTGAAGATAACCAGCAGTAGAGACCGCGAGAGCTGGTGCAGGGGTAAATCACTGGACCCGAATTCGTGAGGACCTGCTTTCGAACCCCGATCACGCCATCCTGCTTTCGGTTTACCATTGTATCCCGAAATCACTCCTAAGCAAATACTGGTATTGTTCCTAGCAAATAGTCATGGCTGATTCCTTCCCCACGCATGCTTCTTTAACCAATTTGCTCCGTCTCTAATGAACTCGCTGTCGACGAGAGGTTAAGCCCTATCTACCTATCTACCTACCAACAGTAGAGCAGTTCTGCGACCGGTGTTCGGGGTAGCAGCATACAAACTACAGTTCTGGTGACAGAACGTTCTGTTAGTGTAATACAGTTCCGTTTTTAAAATTACTGACAATGACGGCGACGAATTAAACTCAGACATTTGTTAGAATTCCTCCGTTGCCTATGCTGACTAACGGAAAAAAACAACAAAACGCTTTTAGTTCGCCAGGAAAGCTGAATGTGATCTTCTGTACTGTCTTTGCGTGTGGTAGTGTCATGTATTTAATAATAGTGTCAGTACATTGGGTAAGGTATGCAATTTACAGTACATTTAACATGAAAATTCTTGAAATCAAGCTCATTTTTGTGCACTCAGTTTAATAATACTTTGCTTGATATCTATTTCTCACTAGGCATCACGAAAACGATTATATTCTCTTTGTTTTTATTTGTATTCATTATAAATGAAATATTATCATTTAAAAGATCAACTGTAAGTAAAATTTGGTTTCACCATTTAATTCTGGTTCCGCTCCATACTTCACTCTCATCGGCTCCAAAGACTGCGATGTTAAGAGCCACTGAAACGTCTCCACTACTATCTATTCTGCCCATTCACGTACAATTTAAAGAAAAAGAAGGAACTCATATGTGTATGTGTTTGAAGTGTAGGCTGTGAAGAATGTACTATGTTTCAGGAACGGCTGGTGAAGAAGTTCGGCTCGAACGCCTTCCCCTTCATGTTCAACTTCCCGGGAAACGCGCCCTCCTCTGTGACCTTGACTCCGGGAGAAGACGACCACGGCAAGCCACTCGGCGTCGATTACAGCATCAAGACCTACGTCGGCGACCATAAGGATGACAAGAGCCACAAGCGCTCCTCCGTCACGCTCGCCATCAAGAAGGTGAGCTGCCGCGCTTGACAAACTTCTCACCTTACAGTGAACAGTTTCTGCACTTGCTACAAACAGTTCTTTGGAAGCTGGTTGTCAAAGATTTTCTTGTAACTCGGGAACTGAAATATTGTATTATGACAACATGCTATTTTGTAAAACATACAGAATTGTTTACGTAGCTGAATGCTGGTCAGCAAGACACGACCTCAGACTGCTTGAAGGGTGGACCCAGTGCTGAATGGGGATGGGGAGTAGGGATCGTTGTGAAGGTCAGCTATGACCTCTGTCTTGTTATGACCTCCACAGCTGCAGTACGCGCCGCCCAGCCTAGGTTAACGCCTGCCCAGCTCGCTGGTCAGCAAGACATGAACTCTGGCTGCTTGAGGGGAGGACCCAGTGCTGAATGGGGATGGGGAGTAGGGATTGTTATGAAGGTCAGCTCTGACCTGTGTCTGGTTTTGACCTCCACAGCTGCAGTATGCTCCGCCCAGCCGAGGTCACCGCCTGCCCAGCTCGCTGGTCAGCAAGGGCTTCACCTTCTCCAACGGCAAGCTGAACCTCGAGGTGACTCTGGACAAGGAGATCTACTACCACGGCGAGAAGATCGCCGCCAACGTCATCGTCACCAACAACTCCCGCAAGTCCGTCAAGACCATCAAGGTGAGCGCGTCTGTCACGATGGAAGTTTCCTTCCAAAAATCCATGCGAGCTAGCATGGCAGCTGGAATGGATTTTGCTCTAAAAGATTTAGCCGATTGCTAACCGTTTTAGAATAATATGCTGTTCAAGGTTAATTGAGCATTTTAAAAAGTAATGCAAATTTTTAACGTCGAATTAAAATTTTTAATACTGACATGATTCATCTGCTTCTGTTTTTTATTGCTTTTAATTGCAAGAACTAACAAATTTGTTAAGTATGAACTTTTATAATAAGTTCACTCTTTCACTTGACGGACGCACCGATAAGTGATCACTCCCACCACAACATTAATCTTGCACATGGCGGAAGAATACACAACGTGCATACTGGCAGATCCTTAGCAGGGCTTTCGAAAGTGCTCAGTTTACCATAAACAGCCTTTAGTCGAGAATGTCTCGAAGCCGCACATATAAAGTTCGCAAATTGTTGGTAACATCATGTGTGTGCTCGCTGAGAAAACAAACCGACATGGTGTGTGTGTGTGTTGTTGCGCAGGCGTTCGTCGTGCAGCACTGCGAGGTGACGATGGTGAACGCGCAGTTCTCGCGGCACGTGGCCAGCTTGGAGACCCGCGAAGGCTGCCCCATCACGCCCGGCGCCTCCTTCACCAAGATATTCTACATGGTGCCGCTCGCCTCCAGCAACAAGGACCGGTTCGGCATCGCGCTCGACGGATACCTCAAGGCGAGTGCTCTCTCTCTCTCTCTCTCACTCACTCTCTTTCTCTACACGGACTTATCTGATGACCTCGCGACTTCAGTGCGACACGTTTTGGGTTACCCGACTGAGTATTATTATTATTGTTATGTCTTTATTGGTGGCGAAGTTAAGGTTTTCGCCTTCTCTTGCACTTAAACATGAAACTAAACTACTAGGTTACCTATAATGAAAAAACACACAAACATATATATATATATATATATATATATATATATATATATATATATAAGAAGTTACACTACAAACCATTAGCCATAGTAATAAACATATATTTTAAAACATGTAGAAGAGAAATGTTAATGTGTAGGGTATGAATATATGTACACCCTTTAGTTTGATACGCTGAGAGACATGTGGAAAACTCTTACAGAATACCTAAGTAAAAATTATTATGACAATTAAAAATAAGATAGAGGCGGGATCACTTAAGCCTAACCAAACAAAATTAAAGAAAAAATATCATTAGTTTGCAACAAGTACACAATAAACATTAGGGAAATAAAAGGGAAACATAGCGCCATATTTCTACTACTTTTGACTTTTCAAGCGACAAACGAATTTCTGACTTATGCATGGGAGGCTTGGAGAGATGAATAGGGTAGCGAGGTGGATAGAAGAGGTTTCTTAAGGTTTTTTTCTCCGAAACTTAGCAGCGGGTAATGTGTTTTACATTTTCGGGCCGACAAGGCTAGCGTATAGCTTGGCGCACTTAGTGAAATCCATATGATAATGTTTCTCTTCCTGTTATCACTTCTGTAGTTGATTGCATAAAATAATCACTTTTTTCTTCCCAGCTGTTGCATGGTAGAAAGTAATGAAGGCAGCGAGACTCTAACGCATTTAAAACGTTTGGTAAACTACTATCTGTGCTATGTCGTGCCAAAAATTTTGGTGTTCGCCTCTGAAACAAATAGCATCGCGAAGAATCTGTTAAGTCCTCGATGGAAGGGAATTTGTTATTTTATATTGTAACACACGCTGCTCAATGTGTAGATTTATCTATCAGAATGAGGTTGCTCCAGTACTGAACATCTGTGATTCGCACATGAAACGAGTTGTAGTTATAATCATCGAATCGTGAAAGTGGATCTGAGTTAAAGTAATTTGTAATACTATTAGAGAGGAATTCTTTTCGCGAAAATAGGGTGTTCCTAACAATCTTAATGCTCTGAAACGGGTCCTGTGTCTGGTTGGCTGTTGCCTGCTGCGGGAGAGTCTCGATTGGCTGGGCTGTCTCCTGGAAAGTGAGTGACTAGCCTCTGATTGTCCCATTTTGATGGAGCGTGCAGTTGGAGTTCACGGTAGAAGGGGCTATTTAATTTTTGTATTAAGAATTCCGTTGCAGCATGCTAAGGTTTCGTAATATGCCCGATTACACTGTAGTGTATCTGTCGGACTGTTCACCTCCCGCCAAAGGGAACCGTCTTCGATTTCCAGCTGCTGTTAGCTGGTAGGGTTTTCTCGAAGTATTCCTATTTCCCCGCCATGGCATTCCGTCCCTCTTCCATATTTTCTACGAATTTCTCCCTGAACATACTGTTCACCCGAAACGGCCTTCACACGTTCATTACCTTTTGCCTCCTTGGGAAAGCACTGATTTTATTAAAAAATTAAGAAGTGTTTATATACTGAGCATCCAGGGCATGTCAAATTAATTACGCTCCGGTGATGAAACTGACGAAAATATACACCTCTTCAGGACATAAACAGTAGCACAAAATTCGCCTTACCGCACTTTTAACAACATTCCCGTGAAATTTTTCTTCGGTGGCAAGTTTGCCTAGCAGCACGTATATAGTTACGCCTGTGTTTGGAAAACAGTTGCTCTGAAAGGCCCTGGAAAAACCTGGGGCTGTAAAAAAAGTGTCTCCCCATTACAGCAGCTAACGAATACAATATTTTGGTAAGATTACGCAAACAATCGAGAAATCTAAACTGATGCCAATTGGATTCAAGAAATTCACCGACTTATTTAAATCGCTGGAAGATTTTGTATTTATTACTTAGAGTGCTTTGTGTACTCGTGACTCACATTGAAAAAAAAAATGATAGTGAAATCACTAAACTGAAATGAAAGTTTCAACCTGTATATAATATAGAAATAATGCTTACATTCATATCAGCCTGTTTGGGGTTGCTACTGTCAGTAGTTTGAAACTTATGGATCTAAGGGGAAAAGTTTACTATTCGCGCTTTCTCACCATACTTAAACAGTGATTCGGTGAATTTGAGAAATAATTTCTTGAATACAGCTATTTGTTGATTGGCTGGTGTCACAGCGAGTAGCTAGTTCAAGACCAGACCAGGTAGCACACGATTCGGTCTTCGTTTTCTTGCAGATTGTTATTTTCGCACAGTAGTCCATGGGATTTGTTTCTCTAAAAACTGTGGTCCAATTTACGAAAGGAACTACAATTTTCAGGGTTTCAAAGCAGAGATGGTATTTAAACGAATTCCTACGTCTAACAGTTTGTCCAGAACTAATGCAACGTTAAATATGTATTCTAACTTCAGTGTTCGATGTATTTAACTTCATTAAAACGTTAACATTAATCTGGAAAAGCGGAAAATCAAACTGTCACAGCCAGTACTGTTCTTTACGAAGGAAATAACAATGGGACTTTCTAAAGAATGGACTGGATTTGATGGCATTTTTGTGAGATTTTATTAACATTGTATGTTTTCATATTTTTTGATTCCCATATGTTTAATTTTAAAACTTGACTTTAAATATCTTGTACATAAAAGATACGTTTAATATGTCTAATCTCAATTTAGGCTCTATACTATGCATACAGAGCTTGTCTTGCCATATTGTTTTGCTACAAAATTGTTAGTATTGTGTAAACATTTTTCGCTATTACGTTGTCTTTGTCTTACATAAAGCTGTTTTCTGTGGCATTCATATAATTTATAAGAGTATGTGTATTGTAATACGACACTTTGTTTCGGACCAACTGTAAGAATACAAGACTGATAAAAAATTATAAATTTAGGGCACTTTTCTTAAAAACACAATACAGTTGAGATAAAAATAATAATTTCTTGTTTATTTATTAATTTTCCAAAACTTACGATTAATTTTTCGTTCTCACAGCAGAGCAGGGTTACGAAATATGACAAAAGCGATATTTTAGGGGTTATTGGTTTTACAATTGCTCTTTTTTTGGAAACTTATCTGCCATAAAGTTGCCGTTAACAAAAATAACTCAAATTAATAGCAATGCCTATTGTACATTTAAAGACCCTATCATTTTGTGTGGTAATTGGTTATTTTTTAGGCGTCATATGTTAGTTGTACGAGTGTTATTGGACCTCCGCTCATCAGACACGCCCTGCAAGACTCTGAACCAATAGTAAACGTTCAGCACTCGGGTGGTTTCATTATATATTCCCGAGTCGTACACGAGAATTAGTTCTGACTTTCGCGGTCTCGTTATAGTTCCCGTTTTCCCGTCATTTTCCGAATTCACTCAAGCCGAATGCGTAGGAAGGCTGCCAACTTTGTAGAGTAGCGATGCTAAACATTCCCATCTTCTCCGTCTGTTACGTAGTACTTTTTCTGTGCACTTTATAGGTTAAGAACTTCCATTTAGAGTTTAAGAGGATCACCAGAATACTTTTTACAGTATAACTTAAGACCTAACTGAAACTAACACTCATGCCATACATGGGATTCGAACCCAGAACCTCCCGCACGACGGCGCACCAACCACGACTGCGCCACGGGAGGTCTGCTGCAAATTCAAATGAAAGGCAAGCCAAGCTCTGGACGTGAGCTGGACGTGTGGTTTGTTCGCAGGAGGACGACGTGAATCTGGCGTCGTCGACGCTGATCGCCGAGGGCAAGTGTCCCGCCGAGGCGATGGGTATCGTCATCTCGTACTCTCTGCGCGTCAAGCTGAACTGTGGCACGCTTGGCGGCGAGCTTGTCACCGATGTGCCCTTCAAGCTGATGCACCCAGCCCTCGGTGAGCCGACCCCCTGCCACGCTCCACCTCAAACTCACATGTTGCGCATCAAGGATATATATGGTTCTCACTGTACACAAACAAGAAACCAGAACCCAGTGTTTTGAGCATCATCCTTGTGAGAAACCTGATTTGTTGAAGTTTCTGCACCTCTCATCTGTGAATGGTTAGTGCTGAAATCAACATCCATTGGTTACGAGAAGCCCGTTCGACACGAGTACAGTGCACGCCATAAAATTAAGCGATTGCAACACTTAAGCTCGAGATTAATTCAAGACTGAACTGGTTAACTCGTTCGGTCACGCATTAATATGTGAGCAGAAGGGTTGCAATCGTATAATATTTTGATGTTAACTGTACTTGTGTCTACTGTCCATGTTACAACCAGCGAACAACGAGCTGCGTTATTGCAAACGAGAGGCGTGGTAACTCCTACAAATCACGTTACCCGTTACAAGTCTCTCAAGACATTGGGCACTGATTCCTCACTTTTTGCAGTACTGGACATAAATACCCTTCGTGCGCAACATGTCGACGATCGTGGACACAGTGGCTGAACGGGTTAAGTTAAAGGAACCGTCACACCATTTTGCTTCTGTACTCATACCTTCTCTTGGTCCTGACCACGCCGTCCTCGTATGCCGTGCACGATTCAAACTTACTGGGAACACTGAAAGAATCTGGAATTTTCTAAGTGGCCACCTTCTGTCTGGCCATGACGCCATATTTGTCCGTGTTCGTTTATTTGCTTCAGGTTATACGAAGTAATTCATGAGGAATATTCTTAACATCGTTTATATCATTCCTTTAATTCAAATATGTCAATGTTACACTAAATGATTACAGAAAAATATCTTTCCTTGAGGTGAAGTGTGCAGGCTTTGCCGTGGTGTGTGTGTGTGTGTGTGTGCCACATATTATATTCGTAATCTACATGCTCCATAGATTAAATTTACGTCGAGCAAGTTGGCGCAACCATTGCACACTGAGCTCGCATGTCAAAGGTCCAGGGTTCGATCCCCATTTGTGGAAGTGCTTATTTTGGTTTTTAAATGTTGGTGATCGCAAACGTAACTTTTTAGTTGCCATTAAATACTGGAATGACAAAAATATTTTGTTGGTGCTACAAAATATTTTCACTCTGGTGATTGGGGAACGCCTAATTTTCGTGAAAAATAATTCCACACATAGCATAATCGGTTTGATTTAAACTTGATTCAAGCTTGTCATGAACACTCCTTTAAGTTTGTGGTCAGCTTGCTGCAAGCGAACAAGTTTGAATCAAGCTCGAGTCTAGCTAACCAAACGCCATGTAACACACCTGCAGCAAGCTTGATTAACTCATTAACATATTATCCCGAGTTTACTCGTTCACATATGACGTGTTGCAAAGTATTTAATGTCATGGTCAGTGCTGTACAAGATCAGAAGCTCGCGCCAATACAGACATAGTCCTTTTCCTGGTTAATGGCATTGGCTGCAGCTAGCGCACCAAATTGTTGTTATTGGTTTCTGCTGGTGTCATAGACAAACAGAGAAATCCTTTCCATAGGTCCCATCGTGGAAGTCGAAACAAGAAATTTCTAAGTGCTTGTCGGACCAAAAATGTCCTCTTGTGCAACAGCTAGAATATAAAATGGATGTTGAAGTTAAGGGGTTAACGGGAGGTGACCTAGATCCTGTGTGCCGCAGGGACGGTTGAGCGGGACCGGGCCCAGATCCTCAAGAAGACCAAGAGCGTTGAGCGGGCTCGCTACGAGAACTCCTGCTACGCCACCGACGATGATGACAACATTGTCTTCGAGGACTTCGCCAGACTGCGACTGAACGAGCCGGAGTAGCTCACGTGACGTGTCACACCTCGTGGTTTGCAGAAACTACTGATGAATAACTTAAAGAGTTCCCTTTAGTCTTCCACGCGTAGCTCGTGCAGACTCGTAGACAACTCCCCTCTTTAGCTTCGTTTTAGGTCTCGGCCTGTCAGGAGAATATCCCGGCCATGTTGGACAAGTCCAGTGTCACAATTTCACTGATTGTGGTTGCGCTCATGCCGTCCTTTCAACGTTAAACACGCTGTCTGAAATGAAAAATAGAAACGCAGGCAATATTTTTTTTGTTTCGGTTAACGTGTTTGTAGTAACTGTGGAAAAGGTTTAATTTTAAAATGCTTAAAAGCATGCAAACCGAGACAACCAAGGCGAAAGGTAAAATCTTTCCTGAGAATGATCTGGATACTAAAAGAGTGATAGATTTTCATTTACGGCCGAGTAGTTTACCTTCTACTGTAACGTGTTAGCTCATTACTCCTGCAAATAAAACATAAAAATCTAAATAAAAAGAGAAAAAATGTAATAATTTAAACAAAAATATGATTCTTGCTTTCTAAGCCTAGATAGAACCAAGTAGCGAAAAATTGGTTGTCTTTCACCAAATATTCCTAGACAAAACAATTAGAAAAAATGATTTATATAGAAAAGTTATGACTTAGAACAGTTAATGACTAGAATTAACTTGTCAGTGAGTGTTTTTGTCGTGTAGCGAGAAAATATTTCTCGAGTTTCTGTTATAGGTTTTGGAGTTGCGAGAATCACCATGAACAAACCAAGTTTCTTGTTTAAGAAAGTATTCACACACATGCTCTCACCAGAAGTGACATATCTGTAATTTCTGTAGAATTAACATTTTAGAGAGTGGATGTTCTGTGTTTTTCTTTCATGGCCTAGATTTAGTCATATTTTCTCTGTTATATTCTGTTAGCTACCATCAAGGCTTGTTTATATATTTTAAAACAGATATTAGTGATCTGCTGTAATAAATGTTCTTATGTGCTAAATAAAATTTTTAGTGAATGTACTGTTTGTTTACTTTATAGAAAATTTCAAAATTTTCAAGTTACAAAAAGAATAATATATTGATACACCTGAAATAATTGAATACTCTAATGTGTTTGGGACATAATTCAAAGTCCTAAATGGTTACACAAATATTCTTCTACTCCACCTCTCCGATACAAATGGTGAGTGGTTCTGTAACATGTACTACACATAAGACAATAAGGGAACTGCTGGTGTTCATGTTAATCGGTTATTTGACTATATGAGAGTTGGTGGAACATGTTTTCAACACTTTTATGAATATTGGGCCACTGTCCACTTAGGTAACATTAAAATATAATCCTATCATAGCCTAAATCACGGAATTGAAAATTATTAGTTCCCTTTCTATCACTAAATTCACGAGCAGTGCCAAATACAATGCACTAAAGGTCTACGTACAGCAAACAAATTGATATACATACATATCTCTAAAAACTATCTTCTCAAACACTGAATAGTTGAGCACCGCAGAAAAACATTGACACATTTTGATTTAACTCAAATACCAGTTTCTTTAACTTGAGCATGAAATAACTGAATGCATAATATTCGATTTTTTAAAAAGTATTTAAAGATGTAAGCACAGTTCTTTATAAATTAAAATATAATTTCAAGTATAATTCATACAGATAATGATTATTGTGAAGTGAGTCGTGTTAACTCAAACCTTAAAACACATTAAATTTTATGGCTGAAATAAAATTTTTTTTTTTAAGTTTTGACAGACTAGATTTCTTACTGGGACAATAGCTGCGAAATTACAGATAACTCAGCACTTCCTAATTTACAAATAATTATGCAAGCGACACCTTTGAATTCCATGTTCTCTTGAGTAGATGCTGTAGTGATAGTAATGAAGCCACAGTATCGCTCAGTGCAGTGCCAGTCATTTCACTGGGGTGTCCAAGTGAAGTAAGTAGGAAAAATGTCTACCAGAACAACAGATAATTTTTGTGAGGAAAAATTGCTGTGAAACTTCGATATTTCTATCAGTCTTCAATTAAATAGTTTTATTCAGTATATCCAGTGTATTCAGTAAGTTCGAAGAAAAGCAATGTAAAAGTTGGCGAGCTGCAATACTATTGCAATTTCGTGATTGCATAATATATATGAGTGATAAAAGTCCGAGATGCGGGTGTATTTTGGTAAAATGTAGCGTGAATATTTCGCATGAATTTCTTTGGAGTTATTATCTGCTTTTATTCTCCACAATACCTCTCATTGGCATAACAGAGAGAACTACCCTAGTCTAAATTGTATCCCTGTTTATTTTCATATGTTCAGTAAAGTGGTTGTCAGTCAATATATCGGCTCTCAAAAACTCGTTGTTAATAGATGCCCAAATCTCTCAACTCAACTCAGCCAATATAAGATATTAATTAAAGATAATGTTGGTCAAATACTTTACTATGAATGTTTATAGACTCAATCGTGAAACTCAAAGATCTTTAAAGTCATGTCTTGCAAAATAATTCTTCGAAGCTACTGTGTTCGATACGATGTTCACCAGACCAAATACCATTTTCTTTTCTTTAACATCTCACACATCAAGCTGTCTAGAATCAAACAATTTTCAGATATTTACAGAGAGAACCATGGGGTAGAGCATCAGTTTGTTGAAGTCCTAGGATCGTGCAGTGGCAATTACACTTATGACTGTCTGCACTGATGTTGGCCAAAAATATTTCATAAACTCCCCCCCCCCCCCCTCATTGTAAGCTGGAATTCGATGTCCAAACAATGCACTTAAGTTGCTTTTAGGTTTTTGCTTATCGGGCACTACCGTTAAAATGAGATATTTCATGTAACTAAGCTTTAACGAATTCCAGAAGGTAAGATAAATCATTTCTGCTACATGTTCTTTAGATTACACAAATTTTAGGGTGATTGCTGTACAGTGAAGTGCATCTCAGAATTTCATAAATGTAATGGTTTATAAATAATGAAGGCTGAATAGAGAGCCCTGCAAAAAAATTATAAACATAATGAAAACCACAAATTTCCAGTGAAAATCAAGAAGTTGAAACACATGCTTTGGAAAGTGTAATAAAATTTTATTTGTAAACCAATAAAATCCGACTCAGACCTTTGTTTAACCAGATTATTCTAGCAACCATTATCGTTAACTAAACATGACCCCCCTTTTCTTAAATAGTATGGTCCAAAATTTCATAATTATTACCAAGATGCCTATTTCTAAAATTGTCGGACCATTTATGGGGGCAATCGCTGTCCTCTTCCTTCAGACTCTGACAAATGTACTCATCCATCCACCAAATTCTCTGTAGGTGGCCAGCATTCCCACATTTTAAATATTTTATTTTGGATCTTTATCAGGTAAATTATACTGAATGGCAATATGCCAAAAATTGCCTAATATGTACCATATTTTCAAGGGCATTCCCTTTTCGCTACTGCACGTAACTACGCAACATTACATAACCCAGACAGTCCAAACCCATAACCAAGTGACCTTATTAGGCAAAGTGCTAAAACGAACATTGCTGCATAAACTAAGCAGCTTCGTTTTCCATTGTTAAAACCATAAAATGTTATTTATTATATTCCAATACAATAGCCTTTAAATGATTCATGATACTTTTTACACATTCTTGCATTCTCTTTTCAGGCTTGTGGAATATGTTCGCCCATTCCTCCTCTAAACGTTCTCACAATTCACAATATGCAGCAAAGAGTCTCCCATAGTTTTACATTTACGTGGTGCTAGTTATTAATTTTGGTAGGCTTTGCATACAACCCAGAACTACTTTGGAGTTTACACTACAGAAGTTCATCATCAGTGGTAAACATCAACAAATGAAATTTATTAAATGGTGTAAAATTCGTAATCAAATTTTCTGGATTTGCATAACTTCTTTTGGCTCTCTGTCGTGACTTAACATCATTAGCATAATACTAATATCCACAATCATATACAGCAGAAATCCTGATGCCTGCTTATAGTATGTCCCATGTCTCATTACATTTGAGGAAAGAGGACATATTTTCCCTAATCAGTCAATATCATCTGCGTCGATCATTTCCACCCCCACAGTGGCACTGAGATTAGTTCTGATGTCTTATTTCTTAAATAGAAAAATCTAGTTCACCAGTATTATAAAACGAAGTTCACCATTATTATAAAATGAACACAAAAAAGTGGTGCAACTTAAAAAGGGTACAGCAGACTGTTCGCAAGATTTATGTGTGTACTGGATAAATTTAGGCAGCTATTAACATCGAGGTCTTCAGAGTCGATGAGGTTTGAGTGAGGTGATAATGAGCAGCACTGGAATGCAGGGGCTGCACGATTCCCATGTTCTAAAATCCGGAAGCAACCCCGCTGGGAATCGATCTCGGTTGGCCTAGGTGTGTGGCGAGTAGTCTAACCTCGATGTTAAGAGCCGCCCAAATCTCTTCACTCACTCACACTCTAACCACTACACCAACGCGGCCCCGATTTATATCTTGTTTTGATATTCAATTTAAATGTTTTGATTTGTTTACTTTCAGAGATCAATTGGATTATGTTGACTTCAGAATAATACCACGGAAACAAAAACCTAATATATGTAGAGATTATGCTTTATTATATTGACCTGCTGAGGACCAGTTTTCTCAAAGGCCTTTTTTTTTATTTAATACTCTCGGATCTGGTATATTTTATTTGATAAACTGACAAATGGGTTGATCATATCCAGATATATATTACACTTGTCTGTCTGCTGTTGAGGGTTCTTTGCATACTCTAAACTTGAAACATTGAGAATTGAGCCAAACTAGTGAAAAAAGTGAAAAGTTAGAGACTGGTAATCAGTGCCAGATAACTAATATAGTAGCTGAATTTCACTTCTTTATTTGTGATTACCATTGAATGTCAAGAATTCACTATAAGTCAATTGTTCCTAGTTAATTATCTTGATTCGCCGGTCAGCAGTAGCTTGTTAACTGACATTAAGTGAATGTTATTTCACTGATTCGGACTTAAGACTTAAGAGTGCTTATTTATTGTGTTGTCTAATTTTCCGAGTCCCTTTTTGCATAAATTTTGCGTTTTATTGCATGATTCTGGTAAGATTTTTTCTTCGATATTTGTTTATATATTACATATTCATTAATGCACGTTCATTTTTGGGGGGGGGGGGGGGATTTCGAAATCATCTTCGACAGTGCAGGAAGTTCAAAATTCAAATACTCATTTTCCACAGAATTAAAAAAAAATGGAAATGTTTTTAAATGTTATTGCAAAGAAAATAAAAATTCTCTAATAGAATTTCAGAATATTAGGAAGATATTCATGACTCACTAGAATGTGATTATTATAAATAAAATTTACTTAAGAATATGCATTATGATTTTAAAGAATATAGAATAAAAAAATTAAATCACTGTGTTATATTACATATTTTAAAAGAATCTTTTGGTAGTAATAGAAGTGCTCCACCATATAACAATTCATAAAACGTGAGGAAGAAACAGATGAACTTCTAAACTTTGTCATTGTCTTACCAGTTAAATATTAAAAGGATTTTATCGTAAGATCATATCTAAAGCCAAGGAAACTAATGATTATAGTCAATACTGTAGAAACATTTGAAGTTGGGTTTCTAATAGAATTATAATTTTGCTAATATTTTTAATCCGAAACGCGAAGACTTAATTACTGATATAATTTTTTATTTTATAGCCCACTCTTTATAGCATTTTTTTGGATTTGCTAACATATATTTCTAAAGTATTTTGAGTTACTACTTTAGATAAATATTGCATGATTTTATGAGGTGATTAACTCAATTAACTGATAGAAAATAAAAAGGTAGGGTATGAAACTTTCTTTTATAAGAAAAATGCGAAGCTTGGTGGAAACTAGTAAAACGAGTGTTGTGGTGAAGATAGATAATATTCCAGGATCTTCATATATTAACTCCATCATATATTTAAAACATCTGTCGGTTAATGAACTCCATTCAGGTTCTTCAAACCGCATACTACTGCTAGTATTTTTTTTTAGTGAAGTAATAAGGAAGTTATGATAGACAGTTACAATAAATCGCAGGGGCAAATAAGCGAGACATCGTTAAAATTGTCACTTTTTTCATTGGGCTGTACTGAGCCGTTATGACGGTACACTAACAGCTGCGTGCATTAAAAAAGAAAAGAATGAAAATAAACTCGGGAAAGAAACGTTTGAATAAGAGAAAGGGACCTGGATGCAGGAAGAAAACAGTGAATGAGGAGATGTAAAAAAAACCACTTTGGAATTCGAGAAACAGAAAAAAATAGTGTTCTTACAAGCGATTCAGCATCTCAAGTCTAATGGCATCTAGGAAGGAAGTTCAGTTTCTTTATTAAAAAGTGAAACCATAAAATAGCAAGCTACTTACAAATCATGTGGTAATTTTGATAATTTATTGTTGTCAAAAGGGGTGTCCATAGACACCTGCTTTTAAGATATTTGTTTCCTGCAGTGAAATAATTAATTCGTCTTTCACATTTCATAAAAAATAGTGAAACTTTTTTTTTCATATTTTGTTGTCCAAAATTTTGAGCGAACAGTATAAGAATTTATCATTTTTTCCCCCCGCCGTGGGGTATAAAGCACAATCATAAAGTTTTATCTTGCCTTTCGGAATAACACTCTATATCTCAGTAGTGCAGCTAATTTCTAGTTTCTATTTTCCCCTCAAACTTTGGTATTGAAAGTGTTTTTTCTTCACGTACACATACACCTTGCAAACTGAGTTTCGCAACCTTCTGTTTTACCTTCTCAGCTTCGTCTCCTTCTGTTGTGTTTGGCGATTGCAGTCAGCCATTTGCATATTCGAAACACTAACCTTCAGCTTTCACCTGTGAATTGGCGAGTAACAGCCCAATAATAACACATGTGGAAATGCTTGAACCTGAGTATGCAGTGGTCATGTTCAGTAGCTATGATTGAGTCACGTAAATCGAAGGTAAGAAAGGTTTGTTTTAGTGGATCAGAATCTGCATTTTTAAGAAGCACTATGTTAATTTTTGGGGGACTCAATATAAGCTAATTTGAGAAAAAAGCAATGAAATTAAAGATATGTTATATTTATTCATTATTCTAATGCATACAATCATATTTAAACGTAGTTTAATTAATTACTGTGCTTTGTACTTTAAGTAACACATTGAACAATTATGTCTTTGGAGTTAGTTCTTTTTCAAAAATTAATTCCAGCCACTCTCAATAAAATGAGCAGTAGGAACTGAGGGAAACGGGGACAAGTGAATAGGGGATAGGCGCTTGGAGCTGTTTATGCTATGTCATTCCGATCAGCCGGCGGCCATATTGGAAGCCAGTGACCATAACCTTTACCTTTGACCTTTACCCCGGTGACCTTTAGCCTTGGAAGCAAAAAAATTTAAAAAAATTAAAAAAGTTCCAAAAAAATATCTTATTAAAAATATTAAAAATTGTAAAAAAATATTAAAAAATTATTTGAAATTTCAGTCCCCTGGTGGCTGTTTTTTTTATGAAAAAAATCCCTTTTCCTTAAAAATATTCCTTTTTCTCTCAGAATCTCCCTTTTCCCTCTAAATATCCCTTTTTCTTTTTAAAATTTCCCCATTTCCCAAAAAAATTCTAAAAATCCCAAAAAATGATAACACATTTTATAAAAAGTATCATAAAAATTATTACAAAATTATCATAAAAATTATTACAAATTTATAGATAAAAATTATTAGATATTTATTATTTAAAAATAATAAAAAAATGTATTTTAAAAAACTTACATTTCTAGAAGTACACCCAGCACCACGCCCAGTAGTGGACTGACACCTTCAGCCTCACTCCCCTCACCAATAATCATTCTGCCATCTCGGTTTTTCATTTGTCATTTGTTTATAGATTGCTGGAGGCTGCCATCTTGGATTTCTTGCCAGTTATGTGTTTATCAATTACTGGAGGCCGCCATATTGTTTTTCGTTTGTAATTTGTTTATACATCGCTGCAGAACACCATCTTGTTTTTGTGTTTGTAATTTGTTTATGCATTTCTGAGGAATGTCATATTGGATTTCATTTGTATTCATCATCTAGGCAGCGCTAGTGTATTAATAATCTATATCGCAAACAGGTGGCAGCCATATTTGTTTATGTTTTTTAAAGTATAGCTTGCCTTGATGGTGCACTCCATGTTGGATTTTATTTTCAACACATTAATGGTGTTAATTTCTCGATTTCGTCACCAGATGAACTGACAGGACTCGTATTATAGACATAAGAAAAATCTGTAATTTTATAACCTATCAATTTTTTTCCATTAACAATATACCTAAATGCATGGTGTGGACTTTTAATTCCTGCATATATATATTTGCGTGTGTGTGTTTTATTACAATTTTTAAGTTGTTAAATTTTTTTAAGTATTTTTATATTTAATTATATAATTGTACATATAGCACAGTGGTACTTCGTACAATACTTTTAATTACATTTATTGATTACGTGGCTTTCAAAATTCTGTTCTATTCTGGCAAATATGGTCAACATGAAATAAAACACAATTTTATTCATAGATATTTTTTTATTCAATTAAATTATTACAGTCGCTCATGTCCTCAACTAGAATTATAAAATTCTTCAATATATATTCATCTCAATACATGTAATTTTGTTGAATGTTATAGTCTTTTATGCAACTTGCTCTTCACACTCGAGTCGTCTCTGTGTGAAAATATCGTGACATTTATTACACCGGCACACTGTACAGGGCAGGTTATGTAGGTAACTACACTTTTTAGGAAATGTACCGAAGCCACAAGAGCCCTGCTTGCAGCAAACCTGGTACCGAAGTACTGATGAGAAATGCACTTCACCTTTACAGGTCTTTGCATGTCTAAATATACTGTCATTATGGCTAAACTGCTTACCCTACTTGTCACACAAATATGACATGCAACAAGGATTCTTGGCGCAATTAAAGTGCTCATATCGCCATACATTGTGGCCAAAATAAATGTATTATCACAAAATTGATGCTGATTACAATGTAGTGGCTCAGGCAAAGACACGGATGGACCTGTTGGAAATGTAGGTGCTGGAGCTAACGAAGGAGGTAACATGTGGCCAATGTGAATGTCTTATCACGAAAGTGACCATCGATGACGATGTAGTGGTTCAAGCAAAGACTCGGACATTCCTGTTGAAGATGTTCTAGGTACCTCAGCCGAAAAGTTCAATGTCTCCATTCAAGATTTCATAGGCATAACAGCTGAAGAAGTCGATGACACAATACCAATCTGAAACAATGGTTCTGAAGTGGAGGAAGTAGATGCCTCTAGTAATGTAGCTATCACAGCTGAAGAAGTTGCTAGCTCTGGTAAAGCAGGAGACATCTCGCTCGAAGAAGAAATCAATGGCAATGTCCACTCCACTTTAACGTAACTAGCCATAGATTACCTGGCATAAAAGTTAGCCGGGACGATGTATCTGTCATGACAGCCATTGTCAAACTAAGCCTCTCAGCTGACCTCCCTACTGCTTATAATGTTCGAGTATGCAATCCCTATGATGTCATATTGATTTTAATCCAATTGTATAACACAATTAATATATTTTTCGGACACCGATGAGCCAATCAACTAGTTGCCATGTTATTACAGCTTACCAATCGTGTGAAGGCATTGAAACATCAGATGCTGGAGTCAGTTTGTAATAGTTAGTCGGCTGTAGTCAGTCTGCTGGTGTCAGACTGCTGGAGTCAGTCTGCTGGAGTTAGTCTGCTGGAGTCAGTCTGCTGAAGTCAGTCGGCAGGAGTCAAACTTTCCATAAATTAGCACCACACATAGCACCGCAATCAGCACCCCAGGCACCACATTCAGCACTGCATGCACCACAATCAGCACTGAATGTAATGCAAGCATCACAATCAGTACCGTACACACCACAATCAGCACCGAATGCACCACAAGCAGAACCACAATCAGCACCACAAGCACTGCAATCAGCATTACATGCAATGCATGCACATGCTTAGCTTCACATGCACAATATGCACTGTACACACCACACTTATCACTGCACGCACCATGTATCTCCATTGGTCTATGTACAACTTGGACATTGTACTGAAATGCAGCACCACGGCAGGCCCCACCATGCTTCCCAATTGGTCTTCGCGCGACTTGAACTTTTTACAGACTGTCCCCTGAGGGATACATGGAAAATAGTTCCAAAAATCATATATAAGTTAGAAATGCACCTGCTTCATTCTATTCTGCCTTGCGAATTTGCTGTGTATAATTCCGAGTGCTTCTCTTCTACTGTCATCTCGAGTCTATCAACAACTTCACTCGAGTGTTCGGGAAATAGGTTGTCAGTATTCTCGGCATCGTCTGCATTCTCTGTGTCGCTCATTGTAGCGAATGTGTTGGAGGTGCGTGTCAGTTCATCAAGAAAACATCCATCATCGTATTCAACATTATCACTATCTTCATATTCATTTTCAGCTATGCTATCTTCATAATTGTCTTCACTTCCAGTTTTATCTTCAATGTTATAATTGCTTTTCTTTGTAGCAGGATTTGTATGTTTATCAGTATTTAGAGCCGACGACAGATTATTTTGAAATTCGTCGACTACACACGAACCTCTTGCAAGTGTACAGTGTGCACAAACCGACTCTGCTGCACTCATTCCATCTTTTGCATTAACTGTCTCATCATAATCACCTGTCGAATCGGTTCCCTTCGATGCAGCAAGAGGATTTGCCAGCAACACTTGCTGACTCCCAGTAGACCAATCCTTGCAGATCTTGGTATGGTCTTTCAATGTACCGCCTTGTACAAACTGTATGGGACTAATGTGTAGCAATGCTTCATCGCACGAAATGGTCTCTTCACACGGGACGTTCTCTCATGCCGACGAGCATAAATAATGTTATGTGAATAAAGGTCCCCAAATGCTTCGTTCCTTCACTACAACCCATAATACATAACGTACAGTGTATGGCCCATGGGCTGGATCATGGAGCTGTGCAATGCCATCGCAGCTGTCATTGGCAGCCCCATACCAGCCCCTGAAGAGCCTTGATTAGAATCCACGAGACTTGGATTTGTGGGGAAATTTAAAGTAACTTGTGTATGCAACCCCAATGGACGATGTGGGCACCCTCCGTAACCGTATTGTTGTGGGTTGCGAAACAATCAGGAATTTTCCAGGGATTCATCAATGCATCCTGGTGTCCATAAAATTACAGGTTGATGCATGTGTTCGTGCTGAACATTTTGAACATTTCCTTTACTGCCGACGATAAGCCTTCACACATGTGTAACCACTTCCTGTGCAGTTACTACTGTTCTAGGAGTAGTGTCATAGTGTGAGGTCTTGTGTGTACCATGCAAACGAACGCTGCAATTGCATTCCATAGTACCATGATCTATGTTTACAGGCTGTAGCGAAGAAACAAAACGTTTGTGGACCTATGTTCATGTAACACTTTTTCAACCTCCAGATGTGAGGAAGGTTCCCCCGAAGTATTGGCATGCAATATTGTAAAATCCTGTAAATTCACCTATTTATATGAGATAGGAATATACATAATTATGAGTAGAATAATATATATGTATTTTTATAAGATAGGAATACGCATAGTTATGTATATAATATTAGTAGGAAAAAGGTGATTCTGGCACACATTAGCCAGGAGGTGGCTTCGGCTCCGACCACCGCCATCTTGGATTACATCATTTCTGGCCGACATCTAAGATTTAATTTCTTCAAGCTCTATTATTCCACCTTAAAATTCACCCTCTTGGATTCCATTTCTTCGCGATGTTGTCATTCCACCTTGGCATCCGTCATCTTGGATTATATTTCTTCATCCTCTATCATTCCACCTCGGCATCCCCCATATTGGATTCAATTTATTCATACTGTAACATTCCACCTCCGCACCCACCATCTTGGATTCCAATTCTTAATTCCCTATAATTCTACCTCAGCATCCAATATATTGGATTTCATTTCTTCGTGCTCTATCACTCTACATCGTCATCCACCATATTGTATTCCATTTATTCATGATCTATCATTCCACCTTGGTATCCACCATATTGGATTCCATTTCTTCATGCACTATCATTCTGGTCATGTGACCGCCATATTGAATTCCACCATTCACCTATGCTCGATAACCATCTTTTCCGCCATCTTGTTTCTGGCCACCATAATGTTTCCCAATCCATGTCCCTACACACAGACACCTGCTAACTGTTCTACCTACCCACCAACACACTGCTCTTCTTACATTCCCACCTACCAACTGTCCTACCCACCTACCTACCCTCTTACCTAACCACCTACTGGACTACACACATACCCGCCACTCCACCCATGTACCCACTGCTATACTTACCTATCTACATACTTACTGCTCTACACACCTACCCACAAACCCACCATTCTACCCATCTACCTACCAACTGTTCTATCTGCCTACCCACCACTTAACTAACCTACCTCCATACAAACTAATCTATCCATGTACCCGCAACTCTACCCAGTGTTCTACCTACCTACCCAAATACCACTGTACCTATGTACTGCACTACCCATCTACCCACCACTCTATAAACCTACTTACATAACAACTAATCTAAACCACGCACACACTGCCCCACCCACCACTCTATAGACATACACACACCCACCTACCTACAGCTCTAACCATCTACACACCTTCCCACCTACCCAACACTGTACCTACCCATCCAACTTTCACTCTCCCATCCTACCAACATTCCTATAGCTCTACTAACCTACACACATATCTACTGCTCTACCCATCTAACCAACTGCCTACCATTCTACCTACCCACCATGCACTGCTCTTCTTACTTCCCACCTAATTACCCACCTACCCATTTCTCCACCCACCTACCCACCTACCTAACCACCTCCTACTCTACACACCTATTCGCCACTCCAACGAATGCTCTATTCACATATCCACCATTCTACATACACACCTAAATTTCCCAATGCTCTACCCACCTCCCCACCAACACATTGTTCTACATGCAAAACCACTAAACACTCACCCTCCTGTATAATTACCCAACAACTGATTTACTAACAACTGTACCCACATACCTAACACTCTGTCCTACTACCCTCCTACATACTGCCCTACCTACCACTCCAACCACATACTCACCTATCTACTACTCTACCCATCCCACTACCCAAAACTCTACCCACTTCTTTACCCACCAACCCATTGCTCTACCCACCTACTTATCTACCAACCAACCACACCTACCCACTGTTCTTACCTACTGTCCCACCGAAAGCTCTAAACACCTACACACCAGCCCACGGCACTACCCACCTGCCCAATATTCAACCCATATACCCACCACTCTACCCATCTACTCATCACTCAACCCATCTACTCACCACTCAATCCATCTACTCACCACTCCACCCATCTACTCACCACTCCACCCATCTACTCACCACTCCAACCATCTACTCACCACTCCACCCATCTACTCACCACTCTATCCACCTACCTTCAACACTGTTTACCTACCCAACATGCTAACTTCCTAACCACCTACCTAGCACTCCATCCACCCACCTACCTATTGCTCCATTCACCCCTTACCGGCTCACTCACTCACTGCTCTACCTACCTACACACCATTGTACACAATGCTCTACACACCAATCCACCATTTTACCGCCCTACCAAATGCTTTACCCACATACCCAATGCTTTACCCAACTACCCTGGGCCATACCCATTTATCCACCTACACAACTACCTACCATTCTACCGACCCACTAACCACTCTATTTACCTACCCAATGCTCTCACCAACTAGCCACTGCTCTATCTAACCACACACTGCTCTACCCACCTACCCACTGCTCTTCTCACCTACCAACTGCTCTACCGATCTACCCACTGCTGTACCCACCTAGACACTGTTCTACCTAGTTAAATGCCGCTCAACTGACAAACTGCTCCCACCACCAAAAACCACCAACCCACGTACTGCTCCATTTACCTACCTACCTATCTAAACACCCACCTACCTACACACCCTCCACCCACCTACCCACCTATCTACCTGTCCATCTACCTACCCATATACCTACCCATCTACCAACCCACCTACCTATCCACTGATCTATCTACACACCCAACTGCCTACCTGGCCATCTACTTACCTAATCACTCAACTGCTTCCAATCTACCTACCCACTGTAATACCCACACACCCTCATACTAGACATTAATATAATCACTCTATCGACCATCCATACCAATAAAAAATGTTGACCACAACACTTCAGACATACAAAAACAAAATATGAGTAACCCTGCTGACTAGGAGTACTGGGTCCTATACCAACCATAACCCAGAATACTTCAATAATACCACACAGTTCAGATTGTATATGCAGCATAAGAATTACCCATTTCATACCACCCCACACCATCCCTTAACACCACACCAACTATATCATACCAGGTAACATACCTCCAGTATACTTGACAATCATATCGATAACCCATTGGTACTGAATACCAACACAGATATAATACCTTTCACCGTGTCATTAGTTTGCCTCAGCCACGCATCGTCGAAAGCCACACAACCCAGCGTTCCTACATACTAGACCATGTGATTATATCAATGAACCACCACAGCAAGTAACCATACCAACCAAAACATACAGCCCCAAATCATATTATTCGCTCTAACGCCAAGCATACCTCATTCATAGTGTTAACGATACAGACCACATCAACCGCCATACTTCAGACTTACTAATCAAACATAACTGTTATCTAGATTGACTACCATTTCATGCCCATCTAACTACACCAGATACACATATAAACAAGCCATACCAGCAGCCGAGCCAATCAAAATATCTCAATCAAAAGCTGCAACCAAGCTATCATAAGATCAGTGATAATAATTTAAGTATCTATGTAATTCATACACTCATAATTCCCAGATGCCATCAAATCACACTATCCAACCATACCAGCTAAGCATTCTTCCCTCTCATACTAACTTAACATCCCATCAAACCATTACACCCTTACAAACTAATAACACAATCAAACCTTCTTCCCACACCATCGAAGCTACACTTTTGCCATACTGCCAAAACAACCGAACATGTGATCAAGTTATACCCATCCACATTGGCTATACCAAACATACAAGAAACTAACTGTACAACCAAGTCATACCATCAAGATGTACATCCATAAATAAAACACCATACAGGCATGTCACGCTCAAAGACAAAGCTGTTCCATAAAAAAAAACTCCCTCCTACCATCAACTCGAACTACTACAAAGTCCCAATCACACATTTAAGACATCACTACTACCATCTGATAGGCCATACAAGCAAGACACCACACCAAACCAGTCAACCAATGAATATACCCAGGCCATCATACAGAATAGTTATAAAAAAAAAAGAGAGACAACACCCACATCTCTAGCAAATCTCTCGAGAGGTTATATCTCTTCCTGGCAGTAGGAGCCATCCTGGCAGTGGTGGCTGTTTGCCGATGTCCTCACAAAAGAGTCTTCAGTTCGATGTGTGGGAATGCGAAGTTGATAGATGCGAGTTCTAAAGTATAAGTATAGGCTGACCAACCCATTTAGCATTCAGACTTCATCCTTACATGTAAATATATATACAGTATTCCAAACGAAATACCTTTTTTCCCCTACCCTTTCTTGTATAATGGCAATTGCAGTGTGTGCAGTTTTAATTGTGGTGCATGTGGTGTCAATTGTGGTGCATGCTGTAAATGCATTGTCAATTGTGGTGCATGTGGAGCTGATTGCAGAGCGTTCGGAGCTTACTGTGGAGAATGCGGAGATGATTGTGGAGCATGTGGTGCTTGTGGTGCTAAGTGTGGAAGGTGAGGAGATGAGTGCAGAGTCAGCAGATAATAATCAGCAGTGAGGAGTAAGTAGAACTGCTGAAATATGGTTAGGTAGAATGGTAGACAGTTGGTTAGATGGGTAGAGCTGTAGGTATGTGTGTATGTTATTAGAGCTATAGGAATGTGGGTAGGATGGTAGAGTGAAAGTTGGATCGGTAGGTAGAGTGTTGGGTAGGTGGAAGGGTGTGTAGATGGATAGAGCTGTAGGTAGGTGGTTGTGTGTAGGTGCATAGAGTGGTAGGTAGGGCAGTGGGTAGGTGGATAGATTAGTTGTTATGTAAGTAGGTTTGTAGAATGGTGGGTAGGTGGGTATAGCAGTACATGGGTACAGTGGTATTTGGGTAGGTAGGTAGAACAGTGGGTAGGGTAGTGTGTAGGGCGATATATTAGTTTGTTAGGATGTAGGTTAGTTGATTAATGGTTAGGCAGGTAGAGTAGTTGGTAGGTGGGTAGAGCAGTGGTTTTGTGGGTAGGTGTTAGAGCAGTGGGTTTGTGGGTAGGTGTTAGAGCAGTGGGTTTGTGGGTAGGTGTTAGAGCAGTGAGTATGTAGGAAAGTAAGTAGAGTAGTGGGAGCATAGGTGGAGTGGTGGGTAGATGTGTAGAGCAGTAGATGATTAGGTAAGAAGGTAGGCAGTTTGGTAGGACAGTGGGTAGGTGGATAGGTAAGAAGAGCAGTGGGTTTGTGGGTAACTAGAGCAGTATGTAGGTGTTTGTTTGTAGATACCTAAAGTGGTGAACAAGATGGCGGCCAGAAACAAGATGGTAGGCCAGATGGTAGTCGAACATAGGTGAGAGGTGGAATCAAAGATGGCAGTCACATGACCAGAGTGATAGAGCATGAAGATATGGAATCCAAAATGGTGGATGCCAGATTGGAATGATAGAGAATTAAGAAATTGAATCCAAGATAGTGGATGCCAAGGTGGAATCATACAGCACGAAGAAATGGAATCAAATATGGTGGTTGTTGAGGTGGAATTATAGAGCATGAGGAAATTAAATCTAAGATGACAGCCGGAAAAATACACAATCTGAGATGACGGCCGGAAATGACATAATCCAAGATGTCGGCCAAGATGACGTAATTCGAGAAGGCGGCGGTCGGAGCCATAGCCGCCTCCTGGCTCCTGTGTGCCAGAATCCCCTTTGCCTCACTACTTAGTATAAAACACATATTCGTAAAATTTCGTTGTTTCCTTATCGCCATCTGCATATACAGATATTTGCTGAGTGTCTTGCTGCTATAGCATATTTTTTGGCGCTTCTCCTGTGGAGTATGCTTTGAAAATACTATTCGAGTAATATTTATTTAAACTAATCTGAGATAAATGAAATGTGCATGCCACTATGCTACAAATTAAATTACGTGGTTTCCCAAATCTTGGCCGCTTTGCAGTGTAAATAAAACAAAAAGGCGAAGGAGAGAAATTTATAATACTGCTACGGGCATTTTTTTTGGTCACGAGTTCGAGAGACACTAAGTTCTTACACAAATGAGGCGAACATGCAAAGAATTTCAATATTTCTGATGCCTCCAAAATTTTGACGATGGTGTTTGACATACTTTGTTAATTTTTTTTTTAATGATCCGAAATTTTACCGTACAGAAGGATGGGTGACCTCTAACATGATAACAATGCGCAATATTTTTGAACGTCCTATTTTGAACTAGCCGAGGACTTAGGTGAAGCAATGATTTCCGTTTTTTGAAACACGGTCGTCTAAGTAATAATCTGTAACATATTCGGACACATAGTAGTAAATGTATTTTAAAATTAAATATCGCCCTTCATTAGAGTAACACTCGTTATTAACAATTCACTCATTCTTTTCTTGCTCCTCTACAGTTATTAATATTTGACCACCGGTAATACCACGTTATTAATAATTTACTTCTGATGTTAAACTGTGTATTTATCACTTGTATTCCGAGATCCAAATTCCCACAGACAGGCGGATGCATCTGTCAAATAAGTTGTATGTTCAATTTGTTTAGCACCTTGATGGCTGCACACACGTTTGTGTTTGCTGTTGACACATGCACACATGCTGCCTGCACTACTCAGGCCAGTAATCTCTAAAATCTACTAACTGCAGGGCTATGTTTCCTTCAATAGTTCCCGCATTAAATGTATGTGCTCATTTTCATTAATAGGAAATCTTATATTACTTTTTTTTTTTTTTTTTACCGCAACAGATTCGTTGACTCCTGACAGCTGCATGGACTCTACAGACAGAAATTATAGAAATAAAAGGCATTTGAACCCAGCGCGTTTTAACAATAGCAGATTAATTTTAGAAAAGAAAAATTTCAGGATAGGAATTTTAACCCTCTCAAAATTGCTGCACCCACAAATAATTCTATATCCAAGATATAAGTAAATATACTATATGGGTGTAATTAAAATTTGTGCTCGCTTAAATTGAATACAAATATACCTTAAACAGATCACTGACGGCCTATAACCCGTAAACCATTTGAAAAAAAATATATTATTCAAAATAAACAAAGTAACTTTTCATATAATCCTCGAGTTTTTTTAATTAAAAAAAGATACGTTTTATCTGAAAAAAATTAAAATATTTTAGAAAAATATTACGCTGAGAAATAGGTTTTGTTTATATCAAACTAAGTTTGTCCGGCTCAACCAAATGAATTGTTTGTATAGAGGCAACTAAATATGTTTGTTTAAACAAAGTTTAGTTGCCCCAAAGTAAGACTTGGTTGATGCAAATAAAATTAGTTGTTTTCTACGTACTTCATAAAATTCCGGTTATGTTAAAAAAATTGTCCAGTTCCAACCGAAATTCGAATTTAGCGAGTGTTCGTAAATGAGCGTTACTTTCTAACAACCTCAGCTAAGGTAACTACTAATGAAGTCGGAATGTTTTTAAATACAGTTCTAATACTGAACCACTTGCGTAAATAAGTATTTCAAGTTTTACTGCATCACCTTATAGTTTCCGATTGAACTGGTTTTATTAGGATGTTTATCGCTATATTAAGTACCAATAAATGAACTAAAAAACAATGTTACTATCATGATTTCCACAAAAAAATACAAACAAACTCTCGAGTTGTATTTTCGAATGAAATTAGTGGGCTAGCAAATGTATGCAGTTGATTCAAGCAACACTTTTTCTTTGACAGTGTACTTTCTTTCAGGCCAACACAGACGTTTAATTTATTCAAGTGTGTATTTCGTTAGATGAACAAAATTTATTTTGTTGTTTTTCAAGTTTCGTTTACTCGACAAAATATTTTCCAGCACTATACAAACAAGTTTTTTTTTTTTTTTTTTTTTTTTTTACAAAACTTGTGCGTTTTTGAGATTTTAATCACCCACTGGAATGTTAGGTTATTAACGACTATTCCCTGTGGATTATGGCATTGTTCGTTTTTTGGCTGCCGTGACCAGTTTGTTAGGCCGTATACTAAGTGATTTGCGGAACTTTCGACAGAAAAATATTCCCAAGGTCGAATTGAATTTTTGCGACGCGGAGAGCTCGAAGACGTGAAAATGGCGGCAAAAAAGCAGGTACTCTACCTCGCACGGGAACAAACTTTCCACTGGAAAAATTCAAGAGGAGAAACTCCTCAAATAACTTCACAAAAAAGTTAACGTGCTAAATCGAACGCTATTGAAAATCAGTAGACTGTATCGCATTATAGAACTTTCTCAGAGTTAGAACTCGCTCTCTTTGATGTGCCTTTTTTTTTATATTTTTTTTATAGAAATTCAAAGTGACCACGTTTTGGTAAAATAAATGTTTATGTTACGTCTATTAAAGATACGTGAACTAAATAGATAAAAATTCTTCCTTTAGTTCATTCACCGTAAAGCTTCCTGATTACTGCGTCTTTCTTTTAGACTCCGGAAAACACTGTTATGTAAATATTAATTAATATTTATTCTCCGGTTGTAAATACGTACCAACTTCAGTAATTCCCAACTTTGCGACATGCTAATTAAATCAGTAGCAAATGTTTAGTTACTGCCATTCATACATTACATATTTTAAACGACAATTAATTTTAAATGCACAAAAAAACTGATGAAAACTTTAATTCTAGTTTTGAATCCGACGATTTACTGCCTGAAATAATAACAAGTTATTGATAACAAATAAGCCTAATTACCTCTACATGGGTGCAAATAACTATTAGTAAAGTTCCTGAAGCTTAGATGGTAGGTAGTCGTCGACGTCTCATTGACGGCAATATCATTAGAGATGAAACCAGAAACATGTGAAGCAATTCCAAGACAATTAAAATACACGAGTGACTTACCCTGGATTCGAATTCAGAAAAACTCGTAAAATTAAGCAAGCTTGCAATCAACTGCATTACGGAGGTAGGATTCGGAGTATCAATTTCGAATGTAATCAGTCTAATATTTTGAATGATAAGGTTTACAAGGCCATTATTTTGAAAATAAGTATCTGAACCACTAAAAACACATAAGGCCTACCATAAGTCCACTTGCGTGAAAAATTACGTGGAAATAGGTTGATTGGTCTCCGATATATGGCATACAAACATTATTTTCTTAAACGAAGCTATCTTAGAATATTACCTAAAAAGAGCTTCTGTACATAATATTTGTCAGCATAAAAAGCATGATTGAATTTGTTAAATTGTTAAAAAGATATGCTAAAAATATCGAAATATTTATGTGGCCACCATTTTGAAAATCATTTCCTGACTCTATTTAAATCATGTAACTTTACGTGGCCTTCTGTAGCTGTGCCAAATTTTGTGAAAATTATTTTTAATGTTCTGGAAATATTGCAAAATGTTCCGTTTACTCACCTGAAAATACCATGCAAAAAATCTGGTAAAAGAGAATTTCTATACAAATAAATAATGCTCCTAATTAGTACTATTATCGTACAAAATTTGTTTGAATTTTGTTGGAAAATTTCATAGATATAACAAATCTATTTTAATTGTTTATAAAAACCTTCGGCTCTCAAGACCTCGCTGTTAAGAGCTGCCCGAATCTCTTCGCTCATTTATACAAACCCTATTTAAACATGCCTGCCCACATAACACATGCTAGTTTACATACCCTACTCTAGCAATACTTCGTGAAATATTTTTATGAATCGGATTGATTGGTCCTCGAGATATGGAATAAAATCTCCATTGTTCATGTGTCGATCTTCATAAATGGGGAACAAAAAAATTATGTATTATCACATTTGATGACTGTCATAGATACAATATACAATGTTAAATGTAAATTTGTTACATATTTTCGTAGACATAGCACACTAAGCTTAAGTATTTTTATAGTGGCCATTTGGAAAATAAGATACTTACTAACCTAAAACACATAAATTAATATCGCCTACCGCAGTAAAACTTCTTCGCCAAGTTTGAAATAAATCGGTTGATTGTTACCCGAGATATAAAATAAAATTGGCATAATTTAATGTGGGGATATCTTCCAAATTACTGAGAAATGAGACTTTGCATAGATCATTTTCATGGATACAATTGATACTGTCAGTATACAAAGTTAATATGAAATTTGTTTTGTAGTTTCGTAGATAAAAAATTTTGAGCTAGAATTTTATATGGCCGCCATTTTTTAAAATATGTTTGTCTAACCCTCTCAAAGTTTATCGGTTTACATGGCTTGTCATAGTGCTATTTATTTGAAAATTTAGTATAATTCGGGATTTTAATTGTGTTGGGGTTAATAATTTTTAAATGACGGACAAAATATGTTTTATGGACAAATCTGATAATTGTAATATGTACAGCCAGCATACAAAGTTTAATTGGAATTAATTACATGGTTTCGACGATATAACATACAAAACTAAAATAGCTATATGGGTACCATTTAAAAAAATAAGTATCTCACATGCCTAAAACATATCAGTTAACATTACCTACTGCAGTACTACTTGTTCTCCATATTTTATAGGAATCAGTCAATTGTTTCCCGAGACATAACATAAAAACTTTGTTTATTCGTGTGGTACTCTTTTACTAAATGGCGGATAAAAAGAACTTCATTTAGGCACTTTTGATGTTTGTTATATATACCCTCACTTTATAAAGTTAAGTTGGAATTGATTACATTACTTCGAAGATATAGCATACTATTCTAAAAATAGCTACATGGCCGCCATTTGGAAAATAAGCGTCATACACTCTTCAAACAAATTAGTACATACCAATCAACTACCACAGCACTACTTGTTTGCCAAATTTGGTAGCAATCTGTCAAATGTTTCCCGAGATATTACACAAAAATTTTCTTAATTCATCTAGTGCTATCTTACAAAATGGCAAACAAAGTTCTAGTTTTGGCTTATATGATGCTTGTAATAAATACTATAAGCATACAAAATTTGTTAGAAATTGGCCAATTGGTATGGAAGTTATACCAAATAAGTCTAAAATATTTGTATGGTCACCATTGTGGAAATAAGTGACTAATCAAGTTTAGTTGTAGACAATTACATGGCCTCTAATAGTGTTACTCATGTGCCAAATTTGGCGAAAATTGGTTAAGTAATTTTTGTTTGAGATATAACAATTTTTCCATGTGGTACTATCTTCCGAAATGGCGGAATAATATTCACCTCTGAATTCAATGACTACACTTTGCACTGTCAGCATACACAATTGGGTTAAAATCTTTTGAATGATTACAGTGATATGATATATTGCCCTAATTTTAAAATGGCCGCCATTTTGAAAGTAAGTGCACGGAGTGGTCGATAACTATAAAAGTCACGTGTACTTAGTTAGTACTAACTTGTGTACCGAATTTTGTGAAATGCAGTTCACACGCTCAAAAATGGAAAAAGGTGGACACACACATACACACACAGACACTGACAGGAAAGCGCTCCCATAAGCCTTTCTTTCCTTCGGAACGTAGAATAAAACTATAGACCAGTGAATGTGAAAATTTTGCAACTTCATATACATATTATTCAAAACATTTCTCACAAAGGATTTGAACTTTGGATAAAATGGTATTTGAAATAACTTGTCTCGCCCGTACGCCTTTGCGCGCGAATATGTCTCTCAACCATCCTTTGAACTTGTTTGAGAATTAACCGATTTTTAAATCTTTACACATGCCTGCAATATAAGTCAAGATGTTGATTTTGATGTTCTACACAGCAAGACGCACTGCTTATTAACGGCCATATATAGACTATTCACGGTGAAATGAGCACTTTTGAAAGCCCTCCATTTGGAATAATAGCAAATAAATATATTTTATTTTAGCCTTAGACGTTAACTTCCGAGGGTGGTGGAATATATACACTGAGTTAATTACTTACATGTCAATATTTATTTAGAAATGTTGTTAAACGATACACAATGGCTGAAAGTAAAAAAATTAACTAGGGTGTCAAAATTGTTCACTTTACCGTGAACAGTATATACCTGACGATACAACAGAGAATTGGAAACCCGACCAGGATTCGACCCTGGGTCACCTGCTCCTGAGCGTTACGTTTTAGTTTCCTCAGCCAAGTGACTACTGATATTAGTCGAAATGTCGTTTAACCTGTACAATTCAAATATTGCACAACGTGCTCAAATGAATGTTTCAAGTTTTACAGCTTTATCTTTTGGTTTCCTCTTGAACTAGTTTTATTAGGGTGCTTATGCCATTATTAAGCATCTATAAATTCAATAACAAACATTATTACTATCCCAAATGTTTGCAGACAATCTCTTAAACTGTATTTCTAAACGAAGTCATTAGGGACGGAGAAATTTGCACAGAGAAGAAGGAATGTAGAAGGAACAGTAACATCATTCGCCTGGAGCGATTTCGGCAAACCACGGAAAACCGATATCAGGATGGCCGGACCGGGAAACGAACCCAGGACCTTCCGAATGCACGGAGAGGACAGGAAACCAAACATCGGTTCGTATAGGGCCAAAACGATATTTAGTTGCCCCAACAAAATATTTTTATCAGTAAACAAAACATAAAAAGCAACAAAATTAATTTCCTTCGCCTAACAACATAAATGCTTGAATTAATTAAACCTATGTGTTGGTTCAAAAGAAATTAGACTGTCAACTAAATATTTTGTTGAATCAACTGTATATACTTGTATGGCCCCGTATTTGATAGCCTTCGTTTTAAAATACAGCTCGAGAGTTTATTTGTATTTTTTTGTGACAGTTATGATAGTAACAGTGTTTGTTAATACATTCGTTCATGCTTAATAATGGTATTAACATCGTAATAAAACATTCTCAATAGGAAACTAAATAGTAAACCTGTGAAACTTGAAATATTGATTTGCGCACGTTGTCCAGTATTCGAAATATATGTATTAGATATTATGTATGAAATAAATAGTCACTTTATGTGAGGTTGCTACGGTGTAGTGCTCGTACGCAGATGATCTAGGTTTGAATCCGCGTTGTGTTTGTAACCTTATATATATATTAACTGAAACTCTTTCATTTTCGTTGAGCTGAACAAATGTTTAGGTCGAGTCCGAACTCAAGTACATACTTGCGTACTTGCAACCTTGCATGCTTCACTTACCCTTGGAACCAAACTTGAAGAATTCGGACAGGCAGTCTTGTTGGCTTCACTGCCAGTTATTAGCTAGCTAACCCCTTTAAATGTTCATGTATCCCGACTAAGAATTTGATAATTGCTTAAGGTTTTAGGGGTTAAATAAAGTTTTAAATAATATTTAAATTTGATTAACATTAACATTTATTGTCTTGCATTATTGTATGTAAGTGAAGTTTGGGTTTCTTTTATTATCTTAGCTTCTGTAGGTTAGGAACATAGGCCTAATACGAATTTATTGCTTAGACCTTTTTTTAAGGAGAAACTTGCGATAGTTATTTATTCAGTTCAAAATTCTGTGTCTGCGAAGTAGTAATGTTGCCCTAATAAACTTTAAATCAAACAATTATTTCTGAAATCAATTGTAACGTACAAATTGCTTCTCAAAATGGCGGCACATATTCCGCAAGTATGCGAGAAGTATACAACTTCGTTTACTTGTAAACTTGCATACTTCTCTTGCAGTTCGGACAGCAGTTACGACGTCACTTCCGGGGACAGGAACGCACAAGTATGTACTTCAGGAGAATTCAGACACAGCCTTAGTTGAACAGCGAGAATCTTTGTTTATAGTAACCAAATAAGAACAACAAAATAATCTGGTTTCAATAATAAAATATTTCATTTCCACTAAACAAACAATTAATTTGGTTTTGCCTGACAAGCTTTGTTTAATTCAACAACGCCTGTCTCTCATAGTGGCAGTCAGAATGTTTACCGCAGTGCCAGCTTGCTCGGTGAGACTGCAAGGAGATGAGTCCCGCATGAGATGACGTAGGTGGTTGTGATGGAAGGGGAGGAGATGTGACGTGTCAATCTCAAGCTTGATTGACAGCTCACACCTGGTGGGCGACCGACACCTTCAAGAAGGTCGCAGAATTTTCTCCCCCTTTCGAGAAACATCTCGGTGACGAATTAATTCACCTCTGAACGTGCGTGGGTACGGAATAATCCAGAAGTGACCAGCGCAATTACAAATATAGCCCTAGGCGTCTCTGAATACAGGATTTGGAGAGGCGTGTGTGGACGATGGTGACTGGCGAGTGTCCCTGGATACTCGGTAAGCGCACAGAGTGCAGAGACAGACACCTGTGTGCCCGAAGTGACTGAAGGGAATTATCGGGGTGCTGCGGGACGAGTGCTACGGTGTTCGTAACCCACCTAATCATTGGAGCGGAGTCAACCCTTTCATTCCTACACTGTAAAAAATAATGGGAAAATTATCTGACAAGTGTAAGGTAATATTCGCAAACTTGTGGGGGAAACATAGTTTTCCTTACAGGTAAGGTAAAATTACCGCACTCTGGAGTAAATTTCACGTACATGGTAGTGGAAAATTCCATACATGGATGGGAAAATTACCTTACCATGCGTACTTCTCTTCAGCATTCTGAACAGCTAAGTGGGGGGACGGGCAGAATAAACAATCCTGTAACACACTAATATTCACTGGTACTGTCACACTGTCATTGTGGTGTAATGGATAGCGCATCTGCCTATCGTGACAGTGGGCCGTGGTTAGTGTCCACGCACCAGCAAGTGACGAGGATTTCAGTGTTGAGGTTTTGGTTACTATTAGTCAACACATATAAGTAATAAAAAAATAAACAGTTGCTAATACTCCGGGATATTTTTAAATATAATTTTATTATACAATATAGGTAGAGACCTGCAAAATTTGCGTTATTATTTTAGCACATGTTAAACTTGAAACACATGTACCTTTGCAATACGTTTGTCATTGGACTATACGTTATGTGACACACCCTGGGTGACTCTGCACCTACAAAGGAAAACTTCACAATTGTGTCTCCCAATCACGTGTACTTCAATCAGAGAGGGAGTGTTTTCACATCTATGCAACAGCCAATGGAGAAACGACGCCGACTTTAATGAATTCAGAACTGTGAAGTTCAGCCTGATGGCAAATAATAACGCTAATTTTGCATGTCTCTAAATATAGTTAATTTTCCCTTATTTTTATGGGATTTCCTCCACTTTTGTCAGGTACTTTTCCCGTACGATTAGGGAAAAGTACTTTACTTGATATGTAAATTTACTCTACATTTAAGAAGTAATTTTACCTTACATGTAGAGGTAAATTTTCCTTACATATTTAAGGTAAATTTACCTCAAATTTTTTACAGCGTACATTAATTATCTATTCAGGTTTAGCGAATAGTAAATTTTTGTATCCGTGCTGTACTTAAACTGACAAAGAACGCGCTTATTTATCGCAAATGATAAGCTGCGAACTTCATGTTCAGCGTGCAGGGACATGATCCAGTCATAACGTAGATCAGTGGCGCGGTTTAAGAATCAGTTTCCCACGGAGACTATCGCTGGGCACTGAACTCGCGGAGTACAGTGCCGGTCAAATATAATCTTCCTGTGCAGCATGTAGATATTTGTCTGCAACGGATATGGAAGAGCTAAGAGTAGTTCTCGAGAAACCAATACCATTTGTGCACTCTGGCTGATCTAGAGTATTTGTCTGTATAATTTTGTTAATAGGACTAACTTAATTATTTAATTTATTTCATAAATATGAAATTGAATAATGGTTAGGGACGCCCGAATTTTGTGAAAAGATTTTCGCGCATGCTATATTTAAATACCAGAAGTTTTCCTTTTCTTATTAGCCATGTGTGTCTGTGAAAAGACATTTTCCCACTTGACTGGCCAATCAGAACTAGATTACTCCGACACTGTACGCCCGTGGTTCGCGGACAGACACCTAAGACGCGTAAAATGTAGATCGTCCAATAACGAAGGTGGATCTAAGCTAACGTGTTAAAAAGTGCAACTGGTCGTGAGGTATTTTGGCGAAATGCGAGGGTCCCTAGTAATGGTTTATTACTTGTATTGAGTGTTATAATCCAGCGAGGGGTGGTAGATTGTGAAAGAAAGGCAGAAATTAACGTGTTTTTTTCTGAGTATTGTGAATAAATTAGGAATCTTATGGTTAGATATTTTATTTAACTAAGCCGTACCACCTTGTATAACCTGGCCATACCCAGGCAATAGTAACAATATTGAAGTTTCAGAGTTGGGGGTTAGAACACTAGTACGGAGTGTCACTTGCGCGGAGTGACTTTTGCGCACGCAGCCCTTCCCTCTACCTTATAGGTAGTACCTATTTGTTGAGTGCGAAGTAAGACTTTTAAACTTTCTCGGAACGAATATCAGTTGCTGTGTGATTGTTTCCACGTGAAGTGTTAAATGTAATTGTTACTGCGCGTAAGAACGTGTGCATGTGTGTGTGTATGTGCGTGGAGCTTAGAAACATTAAAATAGAAGGTAAACGTGTCTTATACGTAGAGAACCGAGAAATTCGTGAGTTCAATGACTTGCAGGCTAGACTTCACAGTCTTATATACTCCCATACAGATATCAACTATTTATTGGTTGATTGCTGTGGTAGTAAAAGGCTTTGGTTGGCCTCACAATTTATTGAATGTTTGCTATTGGCTTATTTTCTCCAGGAGGTGTTAAATACACGTCAACCAATTACAATCGTAACACGAACGTTCATGTGTGTGAATTCCAACTTGTCTTGAAATTAACCCGCGAAATTCTCGGTTCTCTACCTATACGTGAGTTATCAGCAATACCCCACCAAGGAACTCGCCGCTTACATGTGAGAGTAACGTAATTTATAGTCGATTGTTAGCGTGGAAGGTGTATTGAGTGTAGTAAATTGCACTTGTAGTATTTGATGTTGGCGTGGGAAGTGAAGGCCTAGCCGTCTATAATGCAGATTTTACTGTGGCCCCGTGCAAATGGTATTAGAACGTAGTCTGCTAGCTCTGAAACATACTGTTCAAGATTAGCGAAACATCACATACCGAGGGGCCACGGTGGCTGAGCGGTTAATCTGCTTGCCTCCCATCGTGGCGATCCGGATTTTCGCATGTGGGAATCGTAACGGACGATGCCGTTGGTCGGCAGGTTTTCGCGGGGATCTTCCGTTTCCCCCACCCTCTCATTCCAGCACTGCTCCATACTCACCTCACTCACCCTCATCGGATCTCAAGACCTCACTGTTAAGAGCCGCCCAAATCTCTTCACTCTTCATTGCGTACCGAGTCAGAGTTCCAGAGCTGGAAGGGGAGTAAATCCCCAAAAAAGTGATTCAAGGCACGCTGGTAGTTTTCTGTAGGTATCGGGCATATAGCGGTCGAGAATCCGTGAAGCTTAGAGTTTGCCGTAAAAAGAATTTCAATGTGTGTGTGTGTGTGTCTGTGTGTGTCATTTCCTGGAATGCTTGGCGTTCTGGGAAAATGTAAACGAATAACATCTCCGGGCGAATGTACACTGAGAGAAAATCGAACAAAATGTTTGTTTGTATAGGGCCAAGTGTATATATAGCTGCCCTAAATAAATATATTGATGAGCAAACAAAATCTGAAAAACAACAAAATTACTTTTGTTCGTCTAGCAAAATATATGTTTGAATAAACACAATCTCTGTGTTGGGCCAAGAAAAAACTAGACTGTCAACTAAATATTTTGTTGAATCAACTGTATATATTTGTTTGGCAACTCATTTGACTGCCTTCGTTCGGAAATACAGCTCGAGAGTTTGTTTGTATTTTTGTGACAATTAGGATAGTAACCGTGTTTGTTAGTGCATCTATTGATGCTTTACAATCGTATAAACACATTAATAAAACAATGCAACAAGAAAATGACAAGTAAAGATATAAAACTTTACATAATTGTTTGCACACGTCGCCCAATATTTGCACTATATCTATTTAAAAGCTTTCCGGCGTCATTAGATGTCGCATTAGCTGAGATTACTAAGGTGGCATAGGTTTGAAACTCGGTCGAACTTGTAAAATGTTTCTATATCGGCCTAAACTGTTTAAAGTACGTGTAACAAAACAAATCTTTAGTTGCACCAACCAAATCTTACAGTTTGGGGCAACCAAATGAGATCAGCAAAATAATTTGATTTCAGCAACAAAATGTTTTATTGCCCCTATAAAAACCAATAATTTTGTTGCACCAAACAAATCTTGTTTGATTCAACAAAACCTTTTTCTTAACGTATCTCCGTTCTCAAAGTGCGTATAGGCTCTACACGTTTAATTGATAGGGACGTGCGAAATTCGCGATGTTTTGTGATTGTAGACTAAACTCCAAGACGTTGTATGCTTGTCCCACGTCAGCCATTGGCCCACAACTTGTGGGGCAGATCCGAAGAAACGCTTTCAGCCAATAGTGAAAGCTGAACGGTTCAGCATCTAATGTGTACTGAACAGTCGCACAAGTTAATGACGCGGTGTAGTTGCCAGTAGCCAATATAATCACGAATATCACTCAGACATATATAAGACTTTCAAGCCCAGCGTGTCCCCAAACAATAACGCGAATTTCGAATGTCCTTACCCGCATTTATTTTAACAGCACGCCGGCTGGCAGGCCGAGTAGCGTTTGTAACGATGGATATACAGTAGTGTCATGTCATCACTTTGAATTAAAAGTGTTAAATAAACACTTCTTTATATTAGAATAATTAATTTTATTTTCTGTTTGTATGCGTATAAAAGTAATAATTAGCAATTTTGTATACTATTAAATTTTCTAATAATTTCACTATTTTACTTGACCGACGGATTAATGTGTCCATAATAATGTTAATTTTACATTCTGTGCAAGCTTACACAATGTGTGGGGACACCTGATTTTCGCGAAAAAATATGTCACGATTAGTTGTAATTCATAGCACTTTAGATCAGATGCACTTTCGTGATTGGATGGCTTCCGTGATACGCGTCTTAGGTTTCTGCGCGCGAATTACATACATACCGCATTGAAGTTACCTAATTCTGATTGGCCACTCAAGAAGGAAAATATCTTCACATAAAGACACGCCACGCCGCCAATAAGCAGAAGAAAACTGCTTGTATGTCCGCATAGTATTGAAATATAGACTGTGCGGAAAACTTTTCGTGAAATTCGGGTGTCCCTAACAATGTGCATACAAGTAGATCTCAAGCAGGGCTATTAAAAGTGCTCAGTTTACCATGAACAGCGTATAAGAAGATATGGTTTAACACATTTTAATTCAGTATCGTCCATATTACTGAATAAATCTTTCATTTGCGAAATCCTTTTCAGAGTTTACGATACGTACTCCCACGCTAAACATACTTACTATCGTGTAACTATATATCGGCTGTAATCATTAATGCTGCTTCAAAGAGCAACACTGGCCTAAGAGTTCTACACAATGCAAACTTTTTTGTAATTTTTAATATGAGTCCTAAAAATCATTCGATGTAATCTATGGAATTACAAAGATAATTAAGTGGCGTTGAGAGATTTGGATGGCTGTTAACGTCGAGGTACTAAGAGCCGATGGGGGTGAAGTGAACTGAATATTGAGCACCAACGGAACGTAAGGGCCGGGCAAACGGGAGGTCGTCTGGCACTATTCCCACATTCGAAACTATGTAATTAATTCCCACTTAACATTGTATGCTGGCAGTTTACATTACAACCATCAAATATGTCCACGCAAAGTCTCCTTGAGCCGCCATTTCCTAACATAGCAACATATGACAAATACAATCTAGGTCATGTCTTCGGAGAAAACAAATTCCCACTAAATTTGTCAAACAAGAAGCACTACAGCAGGCCATGTGAACTGATATGTTTTGAATGGTTCACACCCTTATTTTCAAAATGGAGGCCACATAAACATTTTTACCTCAGTATTTTATGTCGATGAAACTAATTTCAACGTATCTTTGTATGCTAACAGTATCTATTATAAATGCTGTTTTTGGTAAAGTGAGCACATTTGAAATCAACCTTTGAAAAATATCACTGGCCCTACCTGCGTGTATTTTAACAGGCACACTAAGCGGCATGCGCCCAATAAAGTTCGTAACGACAGAGGGTAAAGAAGTTCCATGTCTAATGCTCGGTTGCACCAACATCTTCCCTCATCCGAGATCGAATCATCCTACTTCCGAACCAGGATTCAGTTTGATCTTTGTCCTATTGTAAAAGTGTTGCACCAACGAAATAGCACGATTCTGGATCTCCGATTCATCGACCTGGTTTCCAAAGTTAGAGATCGAGATTAAGTATGAGACAAGTTTTGCTATTGGTTCGTAATATATGACGTCATGAATGTAGGCGTAGTTTTCACTATAGAAGTTCTGACTTCTTGTTTTGGTATTGTAATGTGTGTGTTAACCTAATATTCTCTATCAAGTCTCCGCAATTGCTAAATATTTAATTTAATGGAGACAAAATTTGGATGAAGCTGCAAGTGGTCCGAAACTAATTATTTTTACAGGAAAGGAGAAAAGAGTAATCGTTGACTGATAGAAAACAAATTGTATGTCACTGAGTGTCAAAAACGGACCCGTTTTATTCGAAACATAAAGATTAGGAATGGATGACCCTAGAAGACAAATGTAGTTTGAAATTATGCCAACAGATAGTACTAAGTACAATATTATTTTCCTGGGAAATTAATACCACTTTATATGCACTTAAATATTATTCAGTAAAATTCGTACAACAATAATTCATTTAAAACAGAGAAAAATTCGTACATCTAGTTCTATGTACGCTACCTTTATCAATAACATTGGTATTAAAAATAGCGAAAAAAGTGTTTGAATATTTTTTCCAATCAAACAAAACAACTAAAACGGAAAATTTGCAGTGCATTCGATATAGTGAAAAATCGTCGCTACTAAACATCAATATATCTTCAATTAAATAAATGCATTTGATCTTAAGACTTTGTAAAATGTCTCAATTTACATTTAAAAAGTAAACAATAACCGAATACATTTTTAAACGACTTCAATATTACTAAGTTTATTTATAGTAAATGAATATATTTAACAGAGCTTTTAAATTCATATAGCTTATATTCAACAAACTTGTATTCTTCTCTGATCACGGAACGAGATTTCGAACCGCCAAATTCAGCGGTCCAAAATGAAGTGCATCTCGATCTCCAGTCAAGCTCTGAACTCAAATGGTAGAACAGTTTCCTGTGTTGATCTTAGATCCGATCTCGGACCAAGTTTCGAACCACGATTTTGCAATTGGCCATTAGTGTTGAAAGTGTTCAGTAAACATTTGTCAATCCTACAATGGTATATTTTTCTTTCTATTTTTACCCTACATTCCAAAGAAAATAAATGCTTATGAGATCACCTTTCTATCTTTGTGTCTGTGTCTTTGTGGAGTTCGCGGGATAAGCGGCTACTTCAACTCTGTATTGCCAAGTACTCCATCCCCAGACTGCACACACTGTAATTTATTTGTACTTTTACAAGAAAGGGGCCGCGGTGGCTTAGCAGTTAGCCTGTTCGTCTCCTACCAAGGCGAACCGGGTTCCTCCCGGATTTTCGCAAAGTGGGAATCGTGCTGGACGATGCCGCTGGTCGGCAACTTTTTTCGGGGATCTCCGGTTTGCCCCCCGCCTTTCATTCCAGCGCTGCTCCATAGGCTGTGTTCCAAATAGCAAGAAATGCGCACTCTAATGCACTTGCACTCGGCAATGATGTCAGAGAATGCTGTTCCAGATGTCCATCCAGAGCGAGTGCATGTGCAAGAGCGAGTGTTTGTTAACGAGTGTTTGTACATGCATGCTTGCTATCCGTGCTCGCTACAACCGCCATTCTTTTGTTGGTTTTTTAACATAAAAAAATAAACTGCCTTGATTTCATTCTCCTTCGTGTGACTTTCGTAAACAAGTATATTATACGTAGAGCTGGTGATTTTCTGCGAAAAAATTTGAGAACACGGTAGACTTCAATACTATATACACCCAACAGTAGTTAGAATATTACCATTGGTTACTGTCTGCTTGAGAAGACGTTTTCATATTTGACCGGGTCACTCAGAATTCGTCTATATTGGCACGGCTTCTACGTGATTCGTGTGCAGACAGTTAAAACGTGTTAAAATGTAATTCAACCAATCAAGATAGGTAAACTTGCCTACGGTGTTTTGAACTATAACTTGTCTCGAAATCTTTTCGCGAAATATTACTACCGTTAACTATAGGTCTACTTTGGGTAACGCGTAATAATTTACGAATTTATAAAGTAGTACCACATTACTGTAAACAGTGGAATGGTACAGGAACATGCATTTTTTCACTGTAAAGTATTTTCAATAAATATTTAATAAATGTATTAATTCGAAAATTATTAATTCACAATTTAGAATGAACGGTGCTAAAATTCCAATCTAAAACTGTTGATTTCAGATAAAATTTATACCTGACTCTTTTCATACAGTACTATCATACGCTTCATTATCCCTACTAATCAATCCACTGTTAACTGAAAAGTAAATATTTATGAATATATTGTTTTTTTAAGTAAATATTGTTTTGTTCATGCAGAATAACAATCGATTGCAGGCAGCATCGATTAATTTGAAGAGTGCGAGTAACGATAGTTTCATAAGGAGGGAGTACGAGAGCGAGTGTGGATGCTGGCTATGTGGAACACAGCCACTCTCACCTCAATCACCCTCATCGACACTCGAGAGCCACCCATATCTCTTCACTCGCTCATTCACTCACTATCACAATAAGATTTTAAGAAACGCAGTTGCCAAGAAAATATGTTGTAGAACTACAAACCGTCTTCTTGTAACCACTACAAAACATACAATTCACCAGAAAAGGCAGATTTTTCCAAGACGGGGATTACATAAAAACCCACGCCTCCTGCGTCATCAACCCGAGCCCTTAACCACAACAATTAATTTACTTGCGACGTTTTTAATTATTTTTGTAGTGAATAAAGCAGTAAAACCTAAACAATATTAGTGAGTGAGTGAAGAGAATATGGCTGCTCTTAACAGTAGATTGAGTATGAAGCAGCACTGGAATAAAAGAGCGAGAGAAACGGGAGATCCCCGAGAAAACTCGCTGATTAGCGGCGTCGTTCCGCACGATGCGAAAATCCGGGATTGATACGGCCGGGGATTGAACCCGGTTCGCCATGGTGGGAGGCAAGCAGTCTAACCGCTCAGCCACCACGGCCCCATATTGTTAGTGAAGTTATTCAGTGAAGAAAAAAGCGTTATTTTTAAAATTAAATTTTCGGCGTGGATATGAAACATTAACATTAACAAATGAGCAATAACGTCACGAGTTTTTAACATTGTCATTTAGTTAATGTTATTTGAATTGTTTAAAGTGTTTTACGTTATTAAAACTTGCAGTACATTTATTTTTTCAAGCAAATACACCTAAAATCACCCTTAGTTTTTGTGCACACAGCTATATACTGTTTTACGTTGTTGCGTGCCCGCCATTTTGCATAAGCTCCTTGATACGGGTTAATATAGTACAAACATTTCTTGAGGTCTATTACAAGCATTACTCTGGGTAGTTTTACGAGAGAGTAATTTTACAAGCGAAACTTTGGTTTTGTTACAAACATTTGTTACAATACAAACAATTTTTCAGTAAAAATTACTATTGTTTTTTTACAGTGTTGGATTCATGCACATCATCAAGAAGCGTGCATTCAATGGTGCTAAGTTTTTCAGGGCGAGTCCAATGACTAGGGACACCAGATTTTCGCGAAAAGATTTACGCGGAGGCTAGACTTCAATACCCCATGTGGACACTTACAGCTTTCCTTTGGCTACTGTCCGCTTTTCTTAGTGTGAATAGAGTCCGTTACATGAGTGAGCCAATCAGAATTAAGTTTCTGTCATACTGAAGTGTTTTAGAATACATCTTTTCCTGAAACCTTTTCGCGTCAAACCAGGTGCCTCCAGCAATTACAAACGCATTGCAAACCTAAACATACTTCAAATATTACTTGTCGTTTAAACTAACGAGAATTTTGTAGGTTTCTAGCGTGTAAATGGGCAAAAAATACCTTTAGGCAAATTTAACAAAAATTGATAATATCTAGGGACAGGGAAAATTCGCGACTTCGTTTCAGGACAAGATAGATTTCAAACGCGTGTACACTGAAGTCACCTTTGAAATTGGATCGGAGTTTATTAAACACGCCCTGGACGACTCTGCACCAATAGCCGACTGGCAAGGGAACAAGAAACGAATCCTGTTCTGTTAAATAATGGGTAACACTAAGGCAATAGCCAATAACAGACATCCGAAGTTCGACTATACAAAGGATTGCGCAGTCTAGCATACAGGTCATTGATCTCGCGAAATTTCCCTACCCCGATTCATAGCGTAATGAAGAAAGATCAACTTGACGAAGTGACCGTTCACGCGAGAAAAGTAAGTTTGAACTACTGTGGAATCACGTGACCCGTATTCCCCTTGTTTCGCCCGTCATGCCTAACGGTTGAAAGCAATGCTTGACCTACCGACCCGCATTATTTCCATCGGTTCAGTGCAGCTTGAAGAATGTATACAGTTCCTCTAGAGACATCTGTTACTGGGGATCAGTTCTATTTCATTCCGATAGGCTCATCAGCTGAATGAACTACTATTTCGGACATGTGCCTATTCTCAGTTGTGTTCCATATCGCATTAGAAACCAGAATGTAGCTTGACATGTTCAGTCCTCTTTGTTCAGATGCTGCAATCTCGTAAAGGCTGTTCGCGATAAAGCGAGCTCTTTTGAAATCAACCTTAAGAAAAACTCACTGACCTTACCTGCATATATTTTAACTGGCGCACTGAGTGACATGCGCCCAATAAGGCTGGTAACGATGGATGGGAAGTAGTTCCTTATCTCAACTTCGACTAAAAAAAGTGTTAGGTAACCGTTTCTGATAACTGAAATTATTTCTTTCGCTTTTTTTTAATGAATTGAAGAGTATAAATTAGCAGATTTGTAAAATATTTTCTTTTATAATAATTTCACGGTTTCACTTGACCGACGCATGAATAAAGTTATGAGGCCCATGACTATGTTAATCTTACGTAAGGCGGAAGAATCCACAACGTACATGCAAGTAGATCTTAAGCAGGGCTTTCAAAAGTGCTCATTTTACCGTGAATAGCATATTCTATTTTGTACGCGCTGCACATGTGTCAAGCATTTTTCTTGCAATCATTGAACAATCTGCTGCCTGCTCGATGATATTGGCGTTAACCATTTACGTTCAAGAGGTGTGAAAATTATCATAATCAGATTAGTCACAACGAAGATACTCAGATTGCTGGGCACTGGAACAGTTATGAATACAGTAGCGGTAATAAATATCATTCATGTGCCACTGGTTCACGATCGTGTAAAGACAGTGACTGAACGTGCTATATGAAAAAAAAATTCCGCCTACGGAGTTCTCTGTGTTTTAGTTGCATATTTTTTGATAACATATAATTCGGGATAGGAAAAATTCGCGAGTTCAATGACCTGTAGGCTAGACTCCAGTCATTTGTATACTTGAACCTCAGATGTCTGTACATTGGCTGCTGCTCCAGGGTGTAGCCAGTGTTACTTCACACCTGGCAGTATGGTACTCGCTACGTGTTTCCTTGCAACTCTGCTATTGGCTTAGGGTCGTCCAGGGCGTGTCTAAAAAACTACAATCCAATTGGAAAGTCAACTTCAGTGTACACGTGTTTGACGTCTATCTTGTCCTGAAATGAGCTCGCGAAATGTTCCTATCCCTACATATAATATTGGATGGTTTTTGTTTAATATATATTTCGGCAATACTTATTTTTATGTAAAAAAACTCAGTGCTCAATTATCTCCACTGCGTGTAACAGAATCGTGGGGACCAGCAAAATTCCGGTTATTGTTTGGTTGCCAATTAAACTTTAAACACGCGTAACTTTTCTGTACATTTGTGACTGGACCATGACAGGCCCTGTGTAACTCAGCTCCAATAAATGAATATTTCACAATTGTGTAGTCCAATCACGAGCAGTCCAATCAGGAAGAGGGTTATTTTGCATCTATGAAGCAGCCAATGGAGAAATAACGCCGGCTAGAGTATATAAAGTACTGTGAAGTTGAGCCTGATGCCAAATAATAACGCGAATTTTGCATGTCTCTACAGATTCGTAAGAATACTCAATTTCCGTCATAAATAGTTCCTGTCTCGTTGTATTTCAAAAATCTTCAGCTTAGGTCAACTTTCGCAATTGGATGGCTTTAGGTTTCTGCCTGCGAATCATACATGTGCACTATGGAGTAACCTAATTATGATTGGCTCACTCAAATACCAAGATGTTCTCCCACAAAGAAATCACGCTGTCAGTGATCAAATGGTTTGTATGTAGAACTGTAACGTCTCGTAGACAGAGAGACGTCATCAGAAACGTAACAAGTGTCTCAGAGAAGCAGGAACCAGGAAGGAATCAGACGTGAACAGGCGCTTGAAGAATTCGCGAATTAATTTTGGGTCAAGCTAGAATCCACACTCTCTTAAGTTCAGTTTACTATTGCAATTGGCCCACACGTCATACACGAAGACACTCGAATTTCGCGAAAATATTTCCGCCCAAGATAGATTTCAATAGTCTACTGACAGTGTAGCAGTGTCCCTTTGCCTATTGGTTGCACGCCTTAGTGAAAAGACGTTATCTTACTTGACCGGCCAGTGAGTATTAAGTTACTCCTTTAATAGAAGCCTGTGATTCGCGGGCAGATACCTAAGAGGAGCATTAAGTAAATAATCCAACCACGAAAGGAAATTTCTGCGAAAATGTTTTGAAATACAATTAGTCAAGATATCTTTGCCTAGTTATTTAACACCGCCTGGAAAACAGTGAAACAATAAGAAACACGCGACAAATTGCAGACCCAACCATCGCCTTCAGCTGTGACGGCGCGCAACCGTTGAAGAATTTTTATCGGCGTTATTGTACACAAGACTGTGGAATCTAGCCTGCTAGTCATTGAAGCCGCGAATTTTTCCGGTCTCCTGTCATCACCTGCAGTAAGGTGGATTCTAACTAGGTTGGGTACGAAACGAGATTTATTATGGGAAAGTTTGGCATAGGAAAACATTTCCACAGCAATGTCAGCTTCTGTTCCAAAGTATTCGCTTTTAAGCTGGCGGCAAATGGAGGAATTATATATATATTTATATGTGCGTAAAAGTTCGTGTTTGGCTCGTATTTCGATATATACGTACTTACCCCAGCCAAAACTTTAAGTATGAACTTAATTTAGTAACTATTATTCACGCCCTTCAATGGTGTTTACAAGAGTAAACAGCAAAAAATTCAACTGTGTTTGGCATCAAATCTTAATAAGAAGCTTATTTCGAAGGGAAAACGCTACAAACTTAAGTGAGAAATAAAAATATTTGTTATCAATGGAACTTTGTATATTTCTTCTTTGCCGAAATGAAACTGTGCGGATAAATCAGAAAAAATACGTTTTTTTTAAAAAGAATACGCTATTTTTTTTCGCTTCAGTTGTCATAATTAAACAAAGTAATCATGTAAGCCAACATATTACGACTTAATATGAAACAGCAAGTGTACATATTTCGTTATACTTCCACTCTCGTGTGAAAAACCAAGTTCATTCTTCACGTAGGTTCGAACAGAATTCAAATACAGAGATTTTGCAATTTTTATATTTATTCGATGGAAATTGCAATCATCCCATTTACTTACATAAAAAACGGAAAACTCCGGTACACAAGTGCTACTTGACGGCAAAGAATTTGAGTAGACAAACTAAAAGAATCGAGCTTCCCCACCTGGGTAGAACAAACCTCACCTGGAGTGATTCGGGGAAACAATGTAAAGCCGAAATCAGAACGGGTGGGCCAGGAAAAGAAACCAGATACTTCCGAATGGTAGTCCAGTGGCGTAGGTATGATGTTAAAGTACATCCTGCGTGGAACTTCTTTTCACAAAAATCATGTGTCACTTTTCGTGAGGTAGCGGGATGTAGTTCCAAAAACGAGTGATTTCGCCCTCGCATAAGAGACATTCTTGACCGAACGCCTTTTTCTGCTGTGAAAAGTATTAAACAATTTTCACGATAATTTTTTATCTCATTGCCTGAAAGAGATTTGTATAAGGATCACATAAATATAAGTATTTGTAGACAAATTATTATAGTTTTCAAAATACTGCACCGATAAGTTGAAAATTTCGGAATATGGGAGCCCAAGTTTCTATGCTCATAAATAATATTACCAACTAAATCACATGACATGTGATCTATGTCATATAGGCTACACAACATGTTAATTACGCATCAAGGATATTTAACAATGGGTACTCGGGTACTGGTACCCTGAATCTCTTTTAAAATAGGTATTGACGTTTCCCCCAACACATTTTTATTCGTCCAAGTGAACCTGAAAAATATGTTCTTTTTTCACACGGACGAATAAATATGTGTTTACATAAACATCAATACCTATTTAAAAATAAACTCAGAATATCAGGACCCGAGTTCCGATTGTTAAATATTTTTTATACTAAATTAATGAGTTGTGTATATTTTATAAATCACATAAATATTTGTTAAAATTCCTCTCTCTAAGCCAGTGGGCTAAACCATGTTCGTTAAGGGATGGAGATCTTAATTAAATTAAATAATTAATTATAATATCGTAGTTTTATTTACAATAACTACAATCAAAATTCTCCCGACTTAACATATTACAGTAAATTGATATCACTTGCTGTTTACAAATAATGACTTCAATCAATCAAATTTACAATCAATGCAAACGAATTAACATAATTTAATAATTAGAAATCAGTCACAATAGACAGTGTATCAAAACCTATTCAATTATAAATTATGTGTCCGTATTTGACAGATCCGATATTTATAATAAAATCAGTATCACTTAATATTCACTCCCACCTCGGTTAAGTCCAGGTCCCACCAGTCCGAAATGTTCTACTGTTTTCCGAGAGCCCTCACGCACAGTAGGCTTTACTCATCGGGTTTGGCGCCTTCCCATCCATTCACACCACGAACACCTCGTCCGCTGTCGTCCCGCAGTCGTCTGCATTTTACTTCGCACTTCGCACTCAGCCAGATTACCTCCGTCAAAGGCTGCCGGTATTCCAGCTGTGGCTTGTATTTATAGGGTCGTAGGTCGTCACACAGAAATTTCGCTAAATCCTGCATTGCGCTGAGGGCCCTAATTCCCAATATATTCTTGCACCTCCTCTACAATTGTCTGCTTCTCCAGCAGAGGGAGGAGGAGGGGTTGCGACTCCAGCTAGGTCTCGCCGCTATCAATCATTACCCGGTTGCCCCTGGGGGAGGGGGAGGGGAATAGGCTGCTATAGCATCTGCCTGTGGGACTGTGGGAAGGAGGGTGGAGGTGGGTCATCCCATACAGAGCCGGATCACGCGTAACGGAAGTTCACCGCCGGTGCGAGTGGCAGCGTGTAACACTGCCCCCTCCTTAAGTCTGTTCGTCCCGAACGGACTCTCCAACATCAGGACCTTCGTACAGAGCCGGTCGGTCGATCTGGACAACCCCAGGCTTCGCCCGAGAGCTCTGTTGACAAATACGGTAGACCATATTATTTATCTGTTTCAGGATCCTGTATGGGCCTTCCCAACATTTCTGTAGCTTAGAGCTATATGCCTTCCACCTCTGAGGGTTGTACAACAACACCAACTGTCCTTCTTGAAGAGTCTCTTTAGGCATTATACGATCATACAGTGTTTTCATTCTGTCACTGTATGCCTCCGGACAAACCCATGCATGTCGACTAACTTTCAACTTAGTTTAGTGGCATATTATGGAGTGACTGCTTCTTCTTCCACTGGACGCCCGTACAGCAGGTCACCAGGGAGGCGGAGCTCTCTCCCAAATAGCATCCGTGAAGGTGTTACCCTTGAAGACTCGTGGACCGCTGAGCGATACGCCAGGAGAAATAAGGGTACCTTGGAATCCCAATATTTCTGGTTGTCTTCTATGAAGATCGCCAAATACTGTTCCAGGGCACGATTTAGGGTGTAATGCTGTCATACGAGTTTTCTTCGTTCCTAAAATCCTCGTTACCTGTTGGAAAAGAGTTGTTTCAAAATTTCGCCCTTGATCAGAATGAAGCTCAAGCGGCATTCAAAACTTGGAGAAAGCATGCTCTATAAATGCATCAGCTACCTTGCCAGCCTCTTGGTTTGGCACCTGTATGACCTCAAGCCACTTTGTGAAAAAGTCTTGTGCTACCAGAAGGTACATATTTCCCCTCTCAGTGATTGGCAGTGGTCCGAGAATGTCCACTGCCATCCTCTTGAATGGGGTACCTTGGTTGTTTAGTTCCTACCTGCTCCGTTAGATTTTGTGCGCCGGTCGACAAGGGCTCTGGGGTAAGCCGCGGTCGGCGTTAAACTGCACATTGGTTGTCTGCTGTCACAGTGGAAGGCGACGATTGGGCCAGCGTTCTCCAGGAGGTGTCAAACACCGCCTGGACTAATGACTAAAGTTATATAAACACACGTGTTTTGAATTCTAGATTGTTTCAAAATGAATCCGTGAATTCTTCAGGTCTGTAGTTATTAAGCAACAGTAACTAACTAAATTACAAACGATAACAAACAACGGTTCTATTGTAATTGTAAACTATCGATCTGGTTCGGCTCTTAATACCTCGATGTTACGAGCTGCCCAAATCTCTTCACTTACTCGAGCTGTATTTTCGAACGAATGCAATCAAATGGCGCAATTACTCTACAGCCTACCAATTAAATAACAGTACTGGACCAAGCTGATTTTGTTGGCCCAACTAATTTTGTAATTATAGACATCAGAGTGTCCCAGGAAAACAAATGTTGATTCACTCCAAATTAAATATATATTTAACTCTACCATGTTATATATCATGTTCCCGGTAACTAATCCGATTTGTTGAATGTGCTTGTAAAGTAGATGTGTGTACTAAATTCGTATAGGTGATTATATAACAAAGAAATAATTATTCGACTCAACAAATTATTTTTAATTTATTCATATGTTTCAAAGAAATGAATGCAGGTGTTTGGAACAACAACGAACTAGATAGCGAACAAAATATTTTTGACTGGGAACAAGAAATTTTCAAGCATATTTATTTGGTCCTGGCAACTAGAGACCCAAGAATTTCGCGGGGTCATTTCTAGATAAGTTGGAATTCACACACATGTACGTTCATGTTACGTTTGTAATTGGTCGACGTGTTTTTTGGCACCTCCTAGAGATAAATAAGCCAACAACAAACATGCAATAAATCGTGCGCCCAACCATCGTCTTTTACTGCCACAACAATCAACCAATAAACATTTAATATCTGTATGAGAGCATATAAGACTGTGAAGTCTAGCCTACAGGTCATTGAACTCGCGCATCTCTCGGGTCTCTACTTGCAACTGAATCTTTCTCTCATTGTATCAAAGGTACTGCCGCATCATTTCAAATCTGTACAGTTACTATTCTGTGGCCGTGTTACATGCAATTGTGAGACGTCCAGCGATGATCCTGAACTGCGAGAAATTTCGTAAATTACACTGAGAATTTTTTTTTACTTTTATAAATATTTATAAAAATAGCAACCTTTGTACAATTTTCTTCTCTGTTGAAAAATTACAAGAACTGTACTGATCACGAATCTCTTTAGCTATTTCAGACTCACTTTAATTTACGGTTTTTGGTGTTGCAAACATAAAAAAGGATGATGTGAGCAGCACTTAAATAGAAAATCACTTGTTTCGTTTTCACAGCCAATAAGCTGTTGTCTATAGGTTTAGCTACAGTTATATGAACCCATTATGACCTACACCAACAAGACGGTTTGCTGATCATTTACCCACAGCTCAGATCATTTGTCACTGAGCTTCTCAGTGTGCAGTACAGATCAAAAATTTCTTACACGTGAGTAACGTACACAATTGTGTACACTGGGTCTGAATAGGTTAAGTCACAATATAAAAGTACGAAAATATTTCTAATAATTGGGGCCACCTGTTTTTCGCGAAAAGATTTACGCGGAGGCTAGACTTCAATACCCTATGTGCACACTTGCAACCTTCCTTTGGCTATTGGCCACTTGTCTTTGTGTGAAGAGAGCGTATTAAAGAGAAAGCCGATAAGAATGAAGTTTTTCCGATTACTGACCGTCCGTGATTCGCGGGAAGACAGATAAGACGCGTAACAATTCAAATGATCCAATCACGAATGTGGTTATAAACTAAAGTGTTTTGGAACACAACTTGTCCTGAAATCTTTTCGCGAAGAACAGGTGGTCCTAGTAATAAGTATTTCAGTTAAAAAAAATTCAATGTGTTTGCGAACGACTATTATCAAATAATAATTGTAACGAAAAAATATCGTTACACTCTTCTTTCAAGTGAAGAGGTCTGCATTGCTTTTTAACTTACTTCCATAAAAAAAATATGACTATGCATTCTTGCCATTATTTGAAATGCCCCTTGTCCAATAATTTTTACAACCAACCGAATATACTTTAATTATAATTGTCAATAATTTTCGTCCCGACGCGAACGTTATTCCGGACTGCAGTGCTTTCTCTGTCTCACTAAACTTAGTTCTTCCCAAGAGGTGACATGATTATAATCTTCCCCACATAGATATATACACCTCTAGTGAACTTTCTTAACGAGGTACAATGTCGTAAGGCAAAGTGGTCATGTGGTAAAACGCATACATTTGTAACAGTTTGTAAACAACCTGCCTACCTAACACACTGACTACTTCTATATTTATACTGATCACTCTCACTACTCTATCCTAGTCACGATAGCTCCAGTTAGGTACAGGTGTACTTGGGGATAACAAATACTAATAGCTATTCAAAGAAAGAGGGGAAGTCGACTACACGCATTTATTACAATACTTTAGGTGAATATAAAACAATACGTGAACACTACGCAACAATACGATTCTCCATACAACACAGCCTTTACTTTACTCTGGATTGACAGATAATTATAAGAACATAAGTGAATACAGATATACAAGGAACATTGAGACGATTATACTGACATTAAGGGATTCTGACAAACGTAAAGATAAGTTAAGTATAAGAATATGAGATTACAATTATACAAAAGACCCTAGCCTTGCCACGTGATAATCAATACTTAACTAAGGGCTTCGATATCGGGATTGCCGCCCTGCCGCCTAGCCGTATTTATGCACACCACTGAAGATGTAGTGTATCTCGTAGATGGGCCGGAGCTCCCAGGACCCTAGTGCTCTTCCATGTCGCTCCGACACTGACGTTGACACTTCACTCTCCGCCGACAGCCTGGGAGGGGGAGGGGGATAGGGGTGTGTGCTCCTAGCTTAAATAGCCCCGGCCTCAGTAGGTCGGCCAGGCGTGATATTAAAACAGGGGGTCCGTTCAGGAATCTATTGTTAGGGATTGGAAAAATTCGCGACTTCATTTCAGGACAAGATAGATTTCGAACGCGTGTACACTGAAGTCACATTTACAATTGGATCAGAATTTATTAGACACGCCTTGGACGACTCCGCGCCAATAGCCGACTTGCAAGGGAACAAGAAGCGAATCCCGTACTGTCAAATGTGGGGTAACGCGGGGGCCATAGCCAATGAACAAACATCTGAGATTCGACTATACAAAGGATTGTGGAGTCTAGCATACAGGTCATTGAACTCGCAATATTTTCCTATCCCTATCTGTAGTCCATCCAAGTTTAACTCGTCATGTGAGGGCCCCTTGGAGCCCGCTACAATTTGTTTGGGAGATCAGGTTTTCTATCAAATTTATTTTCTTGAATATAATTCAAAACATATATTTTTCGCTCCTTTTTTATTCAGCAAAGTAATTACTGGAAGCGCAAAAAAATAATTTCCCCCTTTTTCCATCAATAGATATTAGTTCAAATACGAGCTTTTAATTTGCAGTATGGCATATATAAGTCATATTTGATAAAATGGTTAAAAATGTGAGGTGATTATTCATGTCAAATGAAACAAATAGCACAATATGACTTACAGTCTATATTTTATCGCGGAGGGAGATGCGCGCTATCAATGCATGACGTTTATACATGCTTTAATTTTAAAAAACACATCAGAAATTACGCTAGATTAAACACCAAATAAGCCCTACCAGTACAGACGTTGTTAAATGTGTGAAATTTTTGTTTGGTAATATCGCACACCTGTCAGTTTCAAGATATGGGAACTGTGGGGTTTAATCATCCGTGCTGTTTAAAGAAAACAGTTATCAATCTTTCTTTTTAATTTGAACTGATTACGAATCATAGTTAACCAAACGGATGACAACTCTCATAGGCAGAGACCTGCAAAATTCGCGTTATTATTTGGGGACATGTTGAACTTGAAACACGCGTACCTTTCCAATACGTTTATCATTGGACCATAATTTATGTAACACGTCTTGGGTGATTCTTCACCAATAAAGGAATACTTCACAACGTGTGCCCCAATCACATGTAGTTTAGTTAGAGAGGGAGTGTCCTCACATCTATGCTGTAGCCAATGGAGAAACGATGCTGACTTTAGTGCATACAGTATTGTGAAGTTCAGCCTGATGCCAAATAATAAAGCTAATCGTGCATGTCCCTACTCATAGGTAGGGACACACGATTTGAGCGAAAAGAATTCCACGGTATCTAGATTTCAATATCATTCTCGCACTTCTGCAGTTTTCTTTCCATTATTAGACGCGTGTCTTCTTCGAAGACAGCGTGGTATTTGACTGCGCCAATGAGAATTAAGTAACTCCAGTACCGAACGTCTGTGATGCGTGGTCAGGCACACAATACGTGCAGCAGTTGAGATTATCCAATTGCGTAAGTGGATCAGATTCAAAGTGTTTTGGAAAACATCACAAGATAACTTTTCGTGATAGATACTCACAGATAGGGATAGGAAAAATTCACGAGTTCAGTGACCTACTGGTTAGACTCCACAGTCATGTGTATACTCGAGCCTCAGACGCTTGTTCATTGGCTGTTGCCGCAGAGAGCAGCCAGTGTTACTTCACACCTGGCAGTATGACACGCGCTGCTTGTTTCCTTGCAAGTCTGCTATTGGCTTAGGCTCGTCCAGGTCGTGTATAATAAAATGCGATCCAATCGCAAAGTCAACTTCAGTGTACACGTGTTTGACGTATATGTTGTCCTGAAACGAACTCGTGAAATATTCCTGTCGCTACTTATAGATAATACAAACATGAATATCTAAGAAACGCAGAAGAATTGTTTGAAGACGTCCAACTGGAACCATTGCTGTAGTTATAAAAACCATAAAATAACGACCGAGAACACGTTGTGCATGAATGGTATTTATTGTCAGTACGGTACACAGCAGGGCATCAGCAGGTACACCCGATTTTCGTGAAAAAATGCCAGGACCAGTTGTAGTTCATAGCCGTTTAAATAACATCAACTCTCGTGGTTGGGTGATTTACGTGTTATGTGTCTTTGCTGTCTTTCCTCGAATCATATGTGTTACAATATCAGAGTAACTAAATTCTGATTGGCCACTCGAGTTACGAAATGTCTCTTCACAAAGAAAAGTGGCCAATAAGCAAAATAAATTTGCTTATGTGCCCGTAGGTTATTGAAATTTAGCGTGCTTGGAAATATATTAGCGAATGTCAGGTGGCCCTAGCTAGGGGCACCTGTTTTCTGCGAAAAGATTTCAGGACAAGTTTTGGTCCTAAACACTATTTGATAATCACTTTTGTGATTGGATCGTTTGAATTGTTACGCATCTTATATGCCTGCGCGCGAATCACTGACTGTCTGTATCGGAGAAACTTAATTCTGATGGGCTCACTCATGTAACAGACTCTCTTCACAAAAGACAAGTGGCCAAGCGTGCACACAGAATATTGAAGTCTAGCCTCGGCGTAAATATTTCCGCGAAAAAACAGGTGGTCCTAACCATCACCTTTCGCCTGTAATGTAGGCCGTGGGGTATTGACATTGTCCCCTAACGCTATATTGCATAACTGTCAGGCGCCGTGCGACACACTGCGAAACTTCGCCTGGTACTTAAATATGAACCGTTGCCCTGAAATTTTTTACTAGGAAAGTATTTGTTTATGAATAAATGTATATCTGCTCAATACCATAGTTACAGACTGAAGGCTCGGCTTAACCTATTATTAGATACCCGAGAAATTCGTGAGTTCAATGACCTGTAGGCTAGACTTCACAGTCTTTTATATACTCTCATAGAGATATCAACTGTAAAAGGCAGTGGTTGGGCGCACAATTTCCTGCATGCTTGTTATTAGCTTATCTATCTCCAGCAGGTGTCAAAAACATGTCAACTAATTACAAACGTAACATGAACGTACATGTGCGAATTCCAACTCTTATAGAAATGAAACCTCGAAATTCTTCGTTTTCGTGACGTAATTTCACTTTCCGAGGAATTATTGGAAATGTTTGGCTATAAAATGTAAAATTTACTAGTTATTTAACACTTTTGTACTTAATTTTGTGTTATTTCCTGCTTGCAAAAAGACAGGAACTAATTTATAAAATGTAAATTTGCTCTCGACTTTTGCAACAAGCAGATAACACACAATTAAAATTACGCAGAAAAATATTAAACAATTCGTAAAATGTACATTTTCTATAATCGTACACTGTCAGTAATTAGTAGTAGGAATCCGAAATTATGACACGAAAACTATGAATTGCTGTGAAAGCGGTGACGCTGTGACTTAAGATCATAGTAAAAGTAACCCTCTTGGTTTTATTACCGAAAATAAATCATAAAACTAACCATATTAGTACATTTAAAGACTTTGGATTATTTCAAAACACAAAATACAGGTTTGTTGTTTTATCTCGCATAGTTCTTGATATTCTACGTGGAAATACTATAAAACCTATTGCTTTAAATGTGCATAATATTCGTTATAACTGCTTTATGGTGCAAGAAGAGACCTGTCGAAGTCCCCTCATTATTTGGCATCATGCTGAACTTCATGGTATTGTATAAATTCAATTGCCATGATTCGGGTTGAGTTGAGTTAAGAGATTTGGGCGGTTCTTAGAAACGAGGCCTTAAGAGCCAGTGAGGGTGAAGTGAGGTGAGAATGGGGCAGCGCCTGAATAAAAGGGCGGTGGAAACGGGAGAACCCCCAGAAAACCCTCCGAATAACGGCATCGTCCGGGACAGAGGTGGAATAGCCGCTTATACCACGAAATCCAGCCGCAGACTATACATAATTGGCAGGGACATGCAAAGCAGCGTTATAATTTGGCATCAGGGTGGATTTCACATTACCGTATGTACTAGAGCCGCCATCGTTTCTCCATTGGCTGCTGCATAGATGTGAAGACACGCCTTCTCTGATTGAATTACACGTTATTGGGCACACAATTGTGAAGTGTTCCTTTATTGGTGCAGATTCAACCAGGGTGTGTCACATAAAGTATGGTCCCATAGCAAACATACTGCAAAGGTACACATGTTTCAAGTTTATCACGTACCCAATTAATAAAGCGAATTTTGCAGGTTTCTAATAATTGGCGTCACTAGCCAGCAAAATATTGGATCGACTTTTGCCAATCAGCGCTCGGTAACCTACTCGCCAGCTGGCAGCCCAACCAATAGCAAACCTTTCGCAGCATTCAGTAACCAATCAGGCACAAGGCCCGTTCCTATATCATCGCGCAGACAATCAGAACAGAGAATGGATACGCCCACATCAAAATAACCGAAACGCAATTTCGTCACTGTTTACTCGCCTAGTTTGTAGTCAAGGACTGCATCGGCACATTACAAATACGAACACTTGGTTTTTGAGAAAATTAATTCATCGCCTGCTTGGCGTAAATAACGTACGGGCGCATTTACAGTTTTCCTTCGTTTATTAGCAGTGTTAGAATACGTCGTGGTGTATGAACGGGTCGATCATAATCATTTTACCCCTGTTATTGAACGCCTGTGATTCGTGAGCAGACACCTAAGGCACGCAGGAGTTAAAAATTACCAAATCACTAGAGACCTGCAAAATTATTGTTTTGAGGACACGTTAAACTTCAAACACGTGCACTTTTGCAATACGTTTGAGTAGAATGCTATAGTCGAAGCTGGTACAAGGGAACAGAGAAGTAGTTGCCAGGCGCAAGCCGCCCGCCATGTTTTGTCATCAGTAGGGATAGAAAAATTTTGCGAATTCATTTCAGGACAAGATATATTTCAAACGCGTGTACACTGAAGTAATCTTTGCTATTGGATCAGAGTTAATTGTGCTCGTCCTGGATGACTCTGAGCCAATAGGAGACTTGCAAGGGAACACGAAGCGAATCTCGTACTGCCAGATGTGAGGTAACACTGGGGCAGCAGCCAATGAAAAAACATCTGAGGATCGACTGTACAAAATATTGTGGAGTCTAACCTACAGGCCGTTGAACTCTCGAAATTTCCCTATCCCTAGTCATCAGTCATCCCCCAACCACCATGTTGGGTCTGTGTGGCCTTGAAATTTTGCCTTTGATCCCATGTTCGTGACTTTAGATGACCCTGAAGACAAAAAATTCTAAAAATCCCTAAATATGCCTAAAAATCGAAAAAAAATGTTTAAAAATTTATGTCAAAAATTTATTTAAAAAATTAGAGAATTAATATTCTAATTTTATTTTTAAGAATTATTAAAATTTTATTCAAAAACTTACTATGCTGGAGGTTGCGCAGCACCGCGTCCAGCGGGCCTCCACCCCACCAATATTTTCCATTAGTTAATCAGTCAGCATGCCTCCAACCCCCTTGTCCATACTCATTCCGTCATTCTGTTTGTCGTGTGTTTTATTCTCAACAACTAGGTGGTGCTATTTTCTTGATTTCGTCACCAGGAGATCTGGTGTTTTAGCCACCAGGGGGCAGCCATATTTGGTTATGTTTTTAACATATAGGTGGTGCTGTTGGCCAAATATGCCTACTTATGTTTGCTCAACCCTTTCCACACCAAGCCTTATCCACTGTCAATTTATTTTTAGCATCCCCACTAGAGCGACCTGGTAACTCATGTTTCATCCACCAGAGATAATTTAGTCTCGGCAAGAGTGCTATCTGCCTGTACCAAATGGTGACGAGATCATGTAAATTGTCATATTTAATTTTTCGATTTATTTTTAAAAGCAAGTATTTTTAATTCAAATAGTTTCTTTTATAAAACGGGGGTATTTTAAAACAAACCAAACACATTTTTCTTTCACACAAAATGCTTCCAGTAAACTACGACATGAGTAAACACATGTACAAAAATACATTAATTACAGTCTTCTGTGTTCACCGCTCGATGTCTGCATCGTCGACCCAGGAATTGTAGCTGGCTGGGAAACCCAACCACTTGACATAAGACCGTCCATTACGTCGTTTTAGCACCTTATTGACCAAATACACTACAGGAAACTTTGTGGGTAGGATCTCCTCTGTGTAGAAACCACAATGGATGGGAACATTATTCAAATCCTCGAAAAAGTAGATCCTTGGAGCACAGTTGCGTTTACACCGCACATAAATGCGTTCAGGGCTACAATTCGTTGTATAATCCTTTCTCGATTATGCCTTTCTGTTTCGACATGTGCACTAGGCCTCCAACCTTGGCTTTAGGCTTGCGTGGGTCCGTCCTCTACGGAATAGCATTCACGGCTCGAAGCATTGAGTCGTCCTCGACGTCTTCGGGCTTCATGTGTGTGGTCGAGCTCACTGTAGAGTTACATTCGCGTACGAGTTTAGGAAGTATATCCAATCAATTGTAGTTGCCATTCGAAGCGAAATGCCTCCATATTTTCCCCTTCAGAGTCCTGTTGAACCTCTCGACTATTGCAGCTTTGAGATTGCTATATCTGGAATAATGATTTGTGTTGTGTTTCTTCATCAGGGCCTTGAACTTTGCATTGTAGAATTCCTTGCCCTGGTCGGTTTGTAGCTTAGTCGGGATGGGTCCTTCGCAAAATACGTCAGCCATGGCCTCGGTGACATCAAAGGCATTTTTCGATTTGACAGGCCAGGCCCGGCGAATTTGCTATATGCATCGATGATGGTCCACATGCATTTGTAGCCATTGTTGACCCAAGCATACGGTATCATTTCCACAAGGTTGGCTTGAAATAGGTCGTTCATCCTACATATCACGACCTTGCTGTGACGGTAGTTGCATCTCGCAGATGTGTTCAGTTCATTAGTTGTTACTTATCGACTCATTCTATATAGCCCCCTCCTTCAGTTCTTAGATGGTTGAAATTATCTCGTTAGTGTGAGAGTAATTTCCAAACCTTTGTGAAGCAAGCAGTAGTTGAAGCCTATCCACCAGCTCGTCCAGGTCGGCCCAGAATACGTAGTCGGTGTTCTTGTCGTCGTCTATCTTCTCCAGACCTTCGCCACTTTTCAGTACCAGGCCACAGCAGAGGTCTGCGTGAATGTCGAATTTTTCGTGATCTTCATCTTTATAAACACCTGTCTTAGGATTGTTAGGTAAAATTCTAGCATAGGGGCTTTTTGAAGGGAAAAAATCTCGGAAAGTGGCATAATTCCACATTACTAATTACACAGAACACGAATTTACTAGGTGCATCAAGATATAACCAATACAAACCCCAAAAAACAATAGTGGGGAGGGCTATGAAGATCAGGGAAATTATGGGGTACAGCGAGTGAAAAACATGTACAGTACATAATCGTAATATTTATTCAATAAAATACGTAAACTCGCAAAAATACTTAACCAAACAATACCTAAACTTACAATATTACCAATTCAAGCTACAAATACGATCTCTGAAGATCAGGAAAATTGAGGGGTAAAACGAATAAAAAATATGTATATTTACATGATAAATTTAACCCCTTAATTTCCCCCCAGTTCGTACCCCTTCCCACTATCGTATTTGTAACTTGTATTGGCAACATTGTCAATTTGGGTATTGTTCGATTACATCAGTTTGTAATTATAAGTGTTTTTGTGATAAATTATACCGATTTAATCACGAATTTCACAAAAATACACCAAATTCCAAAAAGACCTAACCAATTAATAACTAAATTCACAATACTACCAACACACACAAACATATTATTTCTCAGTGCAAATGAGCTACACATGAAAATCATTTGTGGGGAAACTTCAAGTTTCGCTGATGCGTGACTCTTCGCGTCACCACAAAAAAAAAAACTGCATGCTAGCGCTGGGACTCTGGCTCGGTGAATAGTGTTTGATGATATTGTGATTTTAAGTATTGCTTGGTTAGGTCATTTTGAAATTTAACATATTTTCGTGATACTTGTGATATAATTGTAATATTTTATCACGAAAACATGCATAGTTGCAAAAATACCGAACAGTACATAAACTAGAAATATTACCAATACAAGTAACGAATATAATACTTGGGGAGGGCTATGAATTGGAAGGAATTGCGGAAACAAATTTTACTACGAAAACGTACATATTTTCCACTCGTTTCACACCGCAATTTCCCGATTTTTCATAACCCTCCCCACTATATTAAGTTCTATTTAATTTGGTAACGAACTCACCGACTACATCGCCATCCACACGACTTAACATTTCATCTGACCCTTCGTACATTCAAATCACCACACAAATATTGTAATTTCACTTTCTGCATGCAAATATTACCAAAGAAACGCTCGTATTTTAGCAAAATTATTTCATTTAACACATATAACTGAGTTAATTGCAATAAAACATGTTTTTAAGCATTCTTTTTCAAACCTACGACCGTTAAAACTTCAAAAGTCCGTTCAGCAAGCTCCCAGAATACAACTGTGATGTAAACAAGTGACAAATCGTCACACTACGGGACATTTAAATTAATGGTATAGTGACACAATATTATGGTACATTTCCTACCATTACTACTTAATCATGGTACATAAGGTTATGTAATAATGTAAGTGCCATTACAGTCGTACGTCTAAACATGAAAGCAAAGCGACCAAACTCCTAATAATTTAGATATTTTACTTTCGACATTATGCTTAAAGAATCATCAATCCCCTGTAAATATCTAACAGATAAGCCATGCACAACCCAATATAAATTTTTTCATTGGTCTAAAACGTTTGCTCCAACGTTGTTTTATACCTGTGTTGTTTATACTTGAATAACCCTATCGCCGTGGCATAAATATACAATGTGAATTACATTTTAAACGTTAACAATACATTTCAAATGGTATTCTGACATTTAATACAATCACGTGACCCGATATAAATATAATCGCCGTAAATTATGTGTGTTTTATTGCATCAACACATCAATCTTGATAACTCTCTTCACTATCACCCAAATGAACAGGATGGATTGTATATTATTCAACGTAGGAATTAACATTTGACTTCCGGTAATGAACGTTGCACAGTCTAGTATGCGTGTACGGTGTTGCGTGAACCAATAAGAGAGTGTTAAATGGTAATTCAGAGAACAACATAACTGATGGTCATATATTCATGCATTCATGAACATAGGGGACTCACTTCTTCCTTAGCTTGGCCTTTTACAGTCATGGTGATATATATACATTGGACGCGACACGGGAAAAAGATTTAATGATCTGCACTGCACTCTAAATACGAATCAGCGGAAAATCACTGATTCGAAGTGACATTCATCTAATCGAATCAGTAAAACTGGCTCTACTTAGAATCGGTGGAAAACCACTGGTGGTTTCAGTGAAACATTTTCACTGACTGAATACGTGACAGCCGACTGCGTGCGGCGGATTAAGTATTGCTTTTATTGAATTTATCCAAATAACAACTAGAAATAAATATATTTCCGATAGTACCTGACTATATTGCGCAATTTAACAATTTAAAATATACTCGCACTCTCTACGATTCAAACCTGCATTATTCCGCTTCCAGACTGCAAGGGGAAAAAATATGTATTATATTTCTTTATCACAAATATGTAGCTTTAAATTGAATGAATTTATTTTCGTTTTTAGTTCAATAGATGACATTATTATTGTTAATACAAATAGTATTTACAAATAATTAAATTCGCCAAATTAAATGAAGTTTAAACCTTCAAACCGAGCACTATGATGGTTACATGAAAACGAAATAAAAACATATAAACGGAGTGAAAGACCGAATGTTCATTTTGCCTCATAAAATGGCATAAAAGAACGAAACTCGTATTTCAGAAAGTATTTTTCATGGATTTGATTAGTTTATGCTTTATTATTTCATTTGATACACTTTGTTAAACTTATCCATCAGTCATAAAACAAATCACTGAAAGACCATAAATGAAACGGCTGATGAATCAGTGGAAAATGCCACTGCATTAATAAGTAGAGAGACCTGCAACATGCGCGTTATTATATGGCACCAGGCTAAACTTCACAGTGCTGTATATGCTCGAGCCAGCGTCGTTTCTCCATTCGCTGCTGCATATATGTGAAGTCACGCATTTTCTGACCGGACTTCGCGTGATTGAAATACACAATTATGAAGTGTTCATTTATTGGCGCAGAGTTACCCCGGGCGTGTCAAATAAAGTGTGATCCAGCGACAAATGTATAGCAAAGATAGACGTGTTTAAAGTTTAACATGTCCCCAAATAACAGTGCAAATTTTGCAGGTCTCTATTAATAAGTGAAGGAAAACTGGAAATTTGTTTCCGATTTATTAGTTAAATTGATTGAAGTGACTGTTAAATAAGTCAGTTGCAACTAACTGATCTAAACTGATCCATTGATTCAGATTTATTAGAATGTTTACTAATCAGAAAACTACGCGAAATAAGTAGGGACAAGAAATTTTAGAAAATTCATTTCGGTACAAGATAGACAACAAACACATATACATTGCAGTCACCTTTGCAATTGGTAGAGTCCTGAAAAATTCACGAGTTCATTGACTTCCAGGCTAGACTGCACATCCGTAAGTACTAATATGCCGATATTAACTGCACGTTGGCTGTCTGCTGTTACAGTGGAAGACGACTATTGGGACAGCGTTCTCCAGGAGGTGTCAAACACCACGTGGACCAATGGCTAAATTTATATAACCACAAGTGTTTTTAATTCTAGCTTCTCTAAAAATGAATCCGCGAATTCTTCAGGTCTCTATCAATCGGATCTCACTTTATTTAGACACGCGCTGGTTGCTTCTGTGCCAATAGCAGACTTGCTAGGAAACAAGTAGCGAATCCTATACTGACAGGTGTGAGGTAACACTGGCTACTCTCTGAGGAATCAGCCAATAAAAAGATACCTAAGACTAGAGTATACACAAGAATGTGGAGTATACCCTACAGGTTATTGAATTCGCGAAATGTTCCTACCCCTAGCAATAAATAAGAGATGGTGGTCACGTGCGGCAAACATCTGTGGCAGACATCATTCGCTTTTGAGATTATATTCCTCAGTCTCATAAGTACGGCAACCCAAATTTCGAGAAAAGTATTCCACGGAAAAGATATTTCAAAATCCTACTTTAACTCCTGCAGTTTTCCTTCAGTTATTTGCAGCGTGCCTTCGTAGAAGACGCTGTAGTGTTTGACTGGGCCAATGAGAATCAAGTTACTGTGGCATGCCTGTGATTTGCGGGCAGGCACCTAAGCTTCACAGCAGTTGAAACAGATTTGCGAAATTGGATTTGCGTTTAGGTGTATTGAAATACGACTTGACAGGAATTATTTTCACGAGAATTAGGTGACCGGCTTCATAAACAGTTGCTGCCAATAACATCAAACATAAAAACCATTTTATTTGTCCCGAAATATGATGGAGCCGCAGAGTAATTAATAGGGGCGCCTGATTTTCGCGAAAAGATTCCAGGACAAGTTGAGTTCGAAAATATTTTTTTCCAGAACCACTTTCGTGGTTGGATCATTTAAGTTGTTCGCGACTGCGGTGAATTAGCGGTTAGCCTGCTTCCCTCTCACTAAGGCGAGTCGGTTTCAATCGCCGGCCTTGTCACTCCCGGATGATGCCGCTGGTAGGCGGGTTTTCTCGGGGATCTCCCGTTTCCATCGTCCTTTCATTCCGGCGCTGCTCCATACTCACCTCAATCACCCTTATTAACTTTCACGACCTCGCTCTTAAGGGCCGCACAAATCTCTTCTCTTACTCTCTGTTTTTGAGTTGTTGCGCTTCTTATCTGTCTGTCCGTGATTCACGGACAGACAGTAATCGGGAAACTTAATTCTGATTGGCTCACTCATGCAACAGACTCTCTTCACACAAAGACAAGCGGCCAATAGCCAAAGGAAGGCTGCAAGTGTGCACATAGGTCATTGAGGTTTAGCTTCCGCGTAAATATTTTCGCGAAAAACAGGCGGCCCTCAGGCTTCAGTTCCGTACCCACAGATCCGTGCAGCCAATGAGCGATCAAGTTCGCTTACATCAAAGAAACCGCTAATCCATTTGGATTCTGTATACTTACCTTAGAGCTAGGAAAATTTCGCGAGTTCAATGACCTGTATGCTAGACTCCACAATCCTCTGTAGAGTCGAACCTCAGATGTTTGTTCATTGTCTGTTGCCCCAGTGTTACTGCACTTTTGACAGTACGGAATTTACTTCTTGTTACCTTACAAGTTAGCTATTGGCACGAAGTCGTCCAGGGTGAGTCTAATAAATTCTTATCCAACTGCAAGAATGATTTTAGTGTACACGCGTTTGAAATCCATCCTGTCCTGAAATTAAGTCGCGAATTTTTCAGGTCTACTGATTCGTAGAGACCTGAAAAATTCGCGAGTTCAATTACCTGCAGGCTATACTCTACAATATTATGTACAAATATGACAATACTAACTGTACATTGGTTGTCTGCTCTCACAGTGGAAGGCTACAACTGGATGTCAAACTTCGGGTGTACCAATGGCTAAAGGTGTATAAACGCACGTATTTTGAACTCCAGCTTGTCTCAAAATGAATCCGGAAATACTTTAGGTCTCTGCGAATCAGTTACTACCAAGGAATACCAATGATCAGTAGAGACCTGAAGAATTCGCGCATTCATTTTGGGACAAGCTAGAATACAAAATATGTGTGTTTATATAACGTTATCCATTGGTCCACACAGTGTTTGACACCTTCTGGAGAACGCTAGCTTAATCGTTGTTTTCTACTGTGACAGTAAGCAACCAATGTGCAGTTAATATCGGCATATTTGTACATAAGACTGTATAGTCTAGCTTGCAAGTCATTGAACTCGAGAATTTTTCAGGTCTCTACGGCAATGATTCTTGCAGTGTACAGTGCCAATCAAATATAACCTCCTCGTGCAACAAGTAGCCATTTGTTCACATTGGGAATAAAAGGGTTGAACCGTTCAGACGTAGTGTAGACAATTGTGTACATTACGCAATTGTAGGTAATTATTTATCTATACTGCACACTTCGAAACCGAACGACCAACTATTAGCGAAAATTAAGGCCACCTGTTATTCGCGAAAATATTTACGCGAAGGTTAGACTTCAATATACTATGTGCAAACTTGCAGTCTTCATTTCACTACTGGCCGCTTGCCTTTGTGTGAAGACAGTTGTTACAATAGTGAGCCAATCAGAATTAAGTTTCTCCGATAATGACCTTCCGCGATTCGTGGGCAAACAAATAAGACGCATAACAATTAAAATAATCCAATTACGAAAGTGGTTCTGAACTAAAGTGTTTTGGAGCACAACATGTCCTATAATAATTTTGTGAATAACAGGTGTCCCTAGCGATAACGGAAAATTGCGAAAAAATGTTTTAACCAAAATATTTTCAATCAAACTCTAGCTAAGTTGATTCGGCTAAGTTGATTGCATGCCAATCACGGATGTTCTGCCTTATAGAATCAAATTGTTCGTTGACCTAGTAAAATGGGCTAGTAACTGCATGTACATGACAGCCAGTAAAAAGAGAAAATTGTCGGATATGTGTACAGTACGTTAAATCCTTGCAAACAGTCATTTTATCCTGCGATAAACCGTCATTTCTACCATCTCTACCTTTGGGTAAATTATTCGCAAACCGCCTTACAAGTCTAGGTCATAATTGGTTCACGTTACTGTAGCCGAACCTATAGCTAGAGACCCGAGAAATTCGCGAGTTCATTCACCTGTAGGCTAAACTTCACAGTCTTAGATACTCTCATATAGATATCAACTGTTTATAGGTTGATTGTTGTGGAAGTAAAAGGCGGTGGTTGGGCGCACAATTTCTTGCATGTCTGTTATTGGCTTATTTATCTCCAGGGGGTGTCAAAAACACGTCGACCAATTACAAACATAACATGACCGTACATGTGTGTGAATTCCAACTTGTCTAGAAATGAACCTGCGAAATTCTCGGGTCTCTACCTATAGCCTACAGTTCCTTTGCTGTGGCAACGAAACAAGTATTGTGTCGACATAACCCATTCTGTCACACATTAATTTATTAGTTAATGTGTTGCAATTGCGCAATTTTTTTGTATGAGCTGTACTTGTGTTTCGCATTGTCCTTGCAAACACTAACAACTCGTTGCTTGCACTGTGGTGTTGCTATTAACCATTCGTGGCAAAGACGTATAGAAATATTCACAAATCAGAACAGCCACAAAGAAAATTCTCAGAGTACTAGGCACTGGAGCCTTGCTGTGTACACTAAAGGTTATAAATACACTGTAAAATTTTTTCTGGTAAACTTCCTAAACTGCAATGAAAGTTGTTAACCTAAACAGCACACATCAATATGCAGATATAGGAATGTTTAGCAGCGCTACTATACAAAGTTGGGAACTTCCCTATGCATTTGACTGTTTCCTGAGCAAATGTAGGAACGCTACAATTTCATGTATAGGGGAAAGTATCACCATTCCTGCTTTCTCACTAAGCATATACACTATCTACCAAAAAGTAATTGGGCACCTGTCCACAATGTTTGCTCGGCGGTTGTCACCCAGTTAGAATCTCGTAGGGCCACCTCTTGTGGCTATAACAGCAGCCAACATGTCTGGCATGCTCGCTACGAGTGTTTGCAGGACATCCACCGGGATTCGTCGCCATTCCTCTTGCAACCTTTCCATGAGTCGAGCAGTAAATTTTAGCCGCGCCTGACGAGCCCTCACCCGGCTATCCAATTCGTCCCAGAGATGTTCTATAGGGTTGAGGTCGGGGCTCTGGGCGGGCCAGTTCTATCGGCGAACATTGTTGTCGGCATACCACTGCATAGTAGGCCTTGAAACATGGCACCTGGCATTGTAATCCTGGAAGTAACACGGATCCATTCCATAAAAACGCCACAATGTTGGGAGCATTTCATTATCCAGAATGTTACAATATACCCCTGTGTTCATGCTACCAAGGACAAACGCCAGCTGTCCTACGTAGAAGGCCGTGAAACACAAGTCAACTGACGTACTGAACTACCTATCTTCACGGGTCCCCAATTACTTTTCGGCAGATATTGTCCACTGGTATGGTAAATTTCCGAATAATTTCTTAGAGTGTATCACTCATGTGCGACATGTCTGTGATCGTGGACAAGGTGAATGAACGGGTTAAGTACAGCACACATAATACATATTTTTTTACGTCACCTGAAACCGTAGATTAAAGTGGGCCTGAAAGAGTGAATCAGGAAATTCAGCATAGAAATACGCGGGGTAAAAGGACTGAGCGCAGATGGAGCTTCACGGACACAGGTCCGATAATGCGGTCACGAGGAGGAGCTGTGGTCGAGAACGGGGTTGTCGGTTTTGGGGGTGCAGGGGGAGGTAGGGAAAATTCTTTACTTTCAGCGGTGAGTTTTTACACCTGCTTCTTCTGCTTGGGTTGGTACCGGGTCTAGCGGCACTCGGGTCGCCTCAGAGGCAGCGGGGCATGTCGGGCTGGTAGAGGGGAGTCTTGGACAGCGCGGCGCGATCGGTAAATATGTCGGCGGGGAACTGTATCAGGCCGAAGGGGGAGGGGGGCCCAGAACCGTGCCGCCCGATATAAAAGCGTCGCAAACGGCGACGACCAGGCATCACAACTACCGTGCTCAAGTGCTCCTACCAGGATGATGGCTAACGGGCAGATGTTGATCTGGGTGAGTGGACGCCGCCGTGACAGCGGGACCGTGGCTACGACGATGACCACCCTCGCTGGAGCACTTTCTCGCCGCGTCGCTTGGCAGAGCTTGTCGCCGACCTCCTTGTTTCGCGGATCTGAAATCGTCATACCTGGCTGACTGACCGCTTCGCGTAGGCCTGATTTTGCAATTGCGTATAATAGCACCATCATTGCTTAGAGATAGTGACTTATCCAGAAACAACTGGAATATTGCAAACAGTTTTTGAACCAACGCTAATCCCATTAAATCCCTGGGTTAACTATCTCTAGCAGACGATAAAAAGCGGGATGTCGCGAAAATAAGTAAATCTTACCATTAAAAATTTTGTGTATTGCTAACATAATAGAAATAAACATATTATAATCACGAAATAAGTGTTATTTCAGCTTTTGGATAAAAAAAAAAAAAGAAAAATTTTAATTTTCAATTTTTGTTCGTACGATACAGTAAAGACGTAATTTAAAATATACTACAAAATCTTCACAATTTAAAATGCTACTCAGCAAATTGGTACATGTTAACAATCGTCATTGTTTAAAAAATTCTACAAATATTAGTTGTTTTTTTTTTTTGTGCCACAGTAAAGTTCGTGGTAAAGAACGGTAATCTAAGTAACCTAGTCACGTAATCGAGAAGAATAAATTAACTCAACAATAAGTTTAGTTTCCGTAAACGGCAAACGCGTTGTCGAATGGACGCCACGAAATATTTACAGACATAAACATGTTTACATTTCACCATTTTGTAATCTACTTGCTACTTGTATGATTAGAGACTCGATAATATCGTGGACCAATTTTGCAACAAGATAGACTCCAAGATCGTTTGTGGCGTACTCGAACTTCAATTAGTTAATCGTTGGTAGAGAGGCGGAGTTTTTTCATATTAATCTGAGGACGGGGTCACGGTGACTGAGCGGTTACACTGCTCACCTCCCACCATGGCGAACCAGGTCCAGTCCTCGGCCGGGCCACTACCTGATAGCAAGTGAGAATCGTGCTGGACGATTCCGCTGCTGAGCGGGTTTTCTCGGGGATCTCCGGTTTCCCTCGCTCTTTCATTCCGGCGTAGCTCCGTACTCACCTCTATCCCCCTCATCGGCTCTCAAGACATCGCTGTTAAGAGCCGCTCATATCTCTCCACCTCTCCACTCTTCATCTGAGGGCAAGTTAATCTTCAACCACATGTTCCAACATTTGAGTTCTGCTTCTATTGCACCACAATTCGTTAGACACGCGATAGACGACTTACAACCAATAACGACCCTGAGAGGAAAACACGGATCAATTTCCGTGCTATGTGGCTTCGGGTTGAACTGGACCAACAACCAATAAGCAACTGACTTTAGCTCCGTTCACAAGTATTTGTGTAGTATATCACGTTGCCGAGTCAATCCGGTAAATTTCGAGGCATCTAAAGGTTGTAATCCAGTTTTACCCCAGTACAGGTAACATGGGATTCGGTCCTTGCTTTTTTTGCACATTAGTTATTGGATTAAAGTAGTCATGGACATCTCCAAAAACTGTCGGCTCCTAATCAAATTAACAGTTTTAGGACAACACTTGTGAGTATAGCTTGAGCAACACTACTTTGCATATTTATTTTTCCTTGAAAGAAAAACTCTCTGGGTATAGATTTATCGTTTACGTAATTAATGATATGACCACAACACTACAGTCCAACAAAAACAATTTTCCTGGCTTAAATAAAGCATTCTCATAAACATTTGAAATGACGCTATCGATTGTAAATCCTTTTTCACTATAAAGGACATGTGACTGAGTTAGAGTCAACTCTGTAAGTCATTGGCTTATGATCAGCCAATAACGAACGTTGTATAGGGTACAATAATCATGGCCGGCTTTGTGTGGACCAATAGGATCGGTGGCGAGTGGGACTACAGTGACCTTCAGAACCGATGTTCCAGCTGTGGTGTCTATAGATTGTTCACGTCTAACTTGTTTTTCATGGCAGTGAATATGTGTATACCTCAAAGTGGCATTAAAAAAAAACAAGTTTACATGTGACTGAAGTCTATCTTGTCGTAAAACTAATTCATGAAATCTCCGGGTCTGTACCTACGACCCATTCAACTATGTGCGTCGGTTGTGGTTTGCTGTGACGTTGGTTTTGTGTTTGTTTGACAGGTGGTAGCCTTGACCGTGGTCTTGCCCGCAGTGTTGGCCAAAGTGGCTGAAGATGGCAGCGGCAAGCGAGTGGCCAAGCAGATCCACCAGAAACGTAAGTGCTCTCAACTGCCGCGAGGCAAAACAAAAACACACCAGCATCCCCTCTGTTACCCAGGTCGCCTCCCGCGCACACTAACTTGTTTGCCTCAGTTTGATATTGTTTTTGGAAACTACACCTAAACCTCTATCCACGGAAACCGCATTTACTGAAACATATTTTAACCGAAACGCCGGGATAATTAGTTGAAAATATGTTAGTTACCAGTTTTCAAAAGAAAGCTTCTGACTGTGGCAAAATAGAGAATATAAGTAATAATATTAATACAACAGTCCAATTCATTTTATTAAGTTGTTAGATTAAAAATATAGATTTTACTTTTGCTAAAAAACATTAGTAACGTAACTGAGAACACATGCCCATGGTTTAGCATAGCATAACAACACTGTAAAATAGTGTTATAAAAATATCAAAGATCTCTTCGAACGTTAAATGATTTAGGAATGGTTTAGTTCCATTTTCTGACACCAGATAACATCTTTCGGTTATTAGCTTAAAATTTTGTTTATTCGAAAATGTATAAACTCACTAACGCCCTGTTTTATGTAAATGCAATTTGTACTGTAGTTTTGAAATTATTTTTTTTAACTACAAACAAGAATTTAATTGTACAGTAAACATTTACCCATCTGGCTGTTGTCTTACAAACGTGATTTTTTTGCAGAGCGGTAGTTTTAACCAAAAGAGTTTTTGCAACAGGTTGTGCACAGTCCTAAAACTACCTTCCGTGATTTGGGAATAAATATTCTTAAATAGTTTTGCTATATTTTCGGGGCACCCGTTAACAATCAGTAACAATGCCTGGGCTGTCACTATTATCTACTTCAGTGCATACCTAAACCAATGCATGCCATATTTATGTTCTACATCAAATATAGCCTTTACTTATTATATCATATTGTGCAATCAATATCATGACTAATAACGCCTCGTAGACTAGAAGCTAAATTTGAAGCTATACGGGCGAAATAATTTTATGTGTGCCACCTCTGAGACTAATAATCCTGAAGGATTTCACGCACATTAGAGTTAGAAGGTGATATCGTATTCTAAGGTTGTTCAACTATACAGAAGTAGTTTTGTTATATTTCCTTCATAGTTCATACTATAGGTAGATGTACGTACCAAATGCCTGCTTAGATTTCTTTGTCCTGTGCATACTCGGCTCACAATCCTTTATTCAATGGATGCTGCCATGGCGAAATTTCTTTCTTTCAACATAATTACCACTGAAGTTAACCTTTTTTTAATTTTAACGTACGTTTGAACTATTGTGCTCAATTCACGGATATCTTAAATGCGATAAATTACAAAAAATATATATATTAGTTGTTTTAAACAGTTTAATGAACCACTATTGTTTAAAAAATAAATATTGTGTTTAATCAATTTTAAAGCAGTGCATTTGAAGGGACACCTGATTTTCGTGTAAAGCTTTCGTGGCGGGTTATATTTCAAAACCCTTTAGATCAAATTCATTTTCACGATTGGATGATATTTAAATGCAACGATCTTTCGTGTTCGTTCGCGAATCACAGGCTTTCAGCATAGGAGTAACCTTATTTTGATTGGCCCTGTTAAGTAAGAAAATACTTCCCGACAAAGACATAAGGTCAACAACCAAACGAGAGCTACATGACTGCATTTAAGGTACTTAATCTACTCGAAAATCGGGTGTCTTTATGCCTAAGTAATATGCCTAGGTCGAGCTAAAAATATTTTTTAAGATACAAGACTATTTTAAAAGATCAGTTCACCTAGAGTTTCATTTCAAGTTTCACAGTAAAATTCTTTTAAATAAGGCCAGAATTCCATCCTAAATACATGAGAGAAAAGAGTTAGTTTTCACAGAAGAGTTGTGGGTTCTGTGAAGTTATCGTGTGTGTGGTCTTGTTTCCGCCCGCAGCTGCCTTGATCGACTCCGCGACCGACCACAAGGCAGCGGAGACTGGTTTTGGAGGAGCAGAGCTGGGAGGCCACGGCAAATACTTCCAGTAAGCTGAACCTGCGCTTTCATAAATATCATTACTTTCCTGCTTAATTATGCTAAGTGGATTTTGATATACACAACCCTGTTGGTTCGTGCTCACGTTTTCCTTGCACTTTTCAATCGACTTGGATCAGTATTCTAGAACATTGTGATTGAAATTTTATGACAATGGTTTATTTGGATTATATTCGGGGTGTAATTGTACTTACTCCATTGCCTATGCGATCTAAAATAATGCATAATTAGTTCGATTTTTGACGAGTGATTCACGCAAATCCAGATTTTTCCTTGATGTCTCCCTGCACACAATTTTATTTTTATATTTGGTCTGATTTCATGGTTATATTGGTTAAATATTTTCGTGTAGTTCTCATTAGCTTGTTTGTGATCCACAATGACAATGAAGAAAGTCCAGCTAAATTCTGAATATTATATTAATGATTAATTATACAGTATATCATAATGTTACTATTTTGAATGACAGAATTTTGCGAACTCAAAGACCTGTTCACTAGACTTAAACTTCTCTGTGTACTCGACCCTCAGCTATTTGTTAATTTGGCTGCGACCCTAACGAGTAATCAAAGATGCTACCCAGATCAAGGAGCATCGGATTCCCCCATTTTACTATGCAAATTTGTTATTGACCAAGAGTCCTTCATGGAGTACCTAGAATACTCCGATTTAAACCAGTTCCACCCGTAACTCTAACGTGCATGAGCCTGAAGTATAGCTTTTCTTCATTTGAATTCGCATAATTCTCTTGTTTCTGACTGTTATATATTGGCGGGTGGTGAGCTGTCGAAACTTTTGCTAGACGATTGCTTCCTACGCAACAGGAACCAATAACAACCGCAGATATGGGAGAAACTGGAAATATCACTGTTGCTAATGGGCATCCATTACACATGTAAACTGCAGAAATGCATTTTAACTGCTGAAGTGTAAACAGGGAAGCAACAAGGCTGAGCTGCGAACAAATATCAGCATAGCTTATTTTTGAAAAATTTATGAAAATGTCGTAAATCAATGAAACTCACGAATTTCTTGTGCGTTCTCAATTGCCAGATCTGATTTCGGGGAAATCAACCAAAGGTAAAATAGTTTGCACTAAATATGTCCTGAGTTGGTTTTCTAGTAAAAATTTTTTAATAGCAATTAATTATACATTTGGTTTTTTTTTTTTCATGTAGTCAACATTGGCAGTTGAGAGTGTCACAAAAATATGTGAGTTTGATAGGCGCATACCTTGCAACAATTCACTTACCGCCAGTGTATTTCGGAGACGGTATATGAGAATGTTCTTGTTGGGAAGTAAATGAGCCCAGCAAAATGGTGGACTTGGAGCGAGACGTGAGGAGTGATTGTAGTTATTGCCCCTGATCGATGGACGTGTAGGGACGTCTACTTGCAGATAACAGGGCCTCTGCAGATGGAGTTTGGCCACGTGTGCGAGAACCCGCACGAGTGGGAGCAGCGCTTCGAGCGCAAAGACCTGGAAACCAACCGCCACCAGGGACAGGTAGTTTCCGCACGCTCGTCCAAGTGGGCTTGGACACCGACTGTCTCTCTCGCTCTATCTCACTCGCATTCACTCGATCTTCCAGTTTTCCAGGTGGCGTCTATAACTGCCGCTTGCTATAACTGTCGCTGCCCACTGACAGCTGCCGCCGCCGCCGCCGCTGCTGCTGCTGCTGCTTTCTAATGCATCTCTTTTCATTTCATCACTTGGAACTTCAGTTTTCGAAAATGCTATCTCTGAAAGAAGTAACATTCTCTGCTGAGATTCTTCGGTACGCAGTATCTAAAATTTTCCCTGTGCGGTGACATAGTTACAGAATCGGGCTTCAGGGTAGCGGTAACCCAAAAACTATACTACAATCCCAATATTCTGTTAGCTAATAGCAGTTATAGCCATTGCAGGAATTATTTGATCTACGAAATTGGTAGAAAATTTTGCTGTAGGGTATGGACGTATAATAACCAGTACAGTTACAATGCATATGCTTTCTATTAAGAGTAGAGAAATTTGATACCTCTGTTCATTCTTTTTTCTGAACATACAGGAAAATTAATTGAAAATTTACTTAAGTCATGTGGGAAAGGGACTCGCCGAATTACATACTCAAATGTTAGTCAAAAAATGCAGAGTCTTACCTGGATTGCGAGATGGTCCGTAGGGGAATATTACGACGGAGATAGCTTTGGAAAACTGAAGATGCACAGGAAACCGACTGCACTAACTCTTTGTTTCTTCCTGGATCTCACGAGACTTTCTATTACCACCACTGGTGTTTTATTGACATTATCCTGCTAACACGTTTCCCGCGCGCTGTTCCGCTTCCCCGCACGTATAGGTATCAGCACAACCCCGAGCACGACCACTACGAGTTCGGCTACCGCAGAGGCAACGACCACCACTTCCAGGAGCGCTACGAGAAGGCCGCACCGCACGATGGACACTTCAAGACCAAAGTAAGGCCGCCACACTCACCCGACTGAACCTACCGCTGCTTCTTCACCCACCTCTTTTCCGCTCGCTTTCTGTTTCCGCTGCTTGCTTGCGGTCACCTGATCACTGATCACCACAGGAAAAAAACCTTCCTGATCGTGACAGCTCAAAATTCAACACGTTCATATCCAGGGTACATAAAACGTATATATAATATATATAAGGGTAGGTTATATTTGTCATGTACTTCATATGGCAATGCTCATTGTCCAGTCATCTACCCTTTGGGTAACTGATCTTTACAGACGATGGTTTATCGTAAGGGGTTTTTGACTATTTGATAGGATTCAAAGGATTCAACGTACTCTACCAATGTCTGACAGTGTTCGTTTTTTATTGGCTGGCATGCACACATTAAGCTACTATCCCAATTCATTGGGTAAATGAGCGTTCTGATACGCTAAAGCAGAATGTTCGTGATTGGTCTACCAAGAACTTAGCCGAGTCAAAATCTTGATCGTCCAATGATAAAATGATAAACTTAATAGAATTTAATCGAAGATACATTGACTCTGAAATTTTTCGCGATTTTAGTGTCTCTACTGATTCGTAATCTGTGCCTCTATTCTAGTTTATGATTGGTTCGTATCACTTGTTATAGTAAGGAGAATTACTTTGTGGGATAAGGCAAAACATGCATCATAGTGTTTCTTTTTTGCAACAAGTAAAACGATAAATTTTACGGTTCTGAAATGGAAAAACATTAAATGTTATGCGGCATGTACCTTACATGAAGATGTGTAACTTTTCTCGAGTTCCTGGCCGCTTCTTTACTAGAAGATACTTTCTTAATCGACAGGGCCAGTCATAATTAGATAACTCCGATAAAAACTGATGGATGAATATTATTCGCGGGCAGTCTCATAAGCTGTGTAAATGATTTAAAAGATCTGATTCCGAAAGTGGGTTTGAGAAAAATGGTTTTAAATGCATATATACGGTATATGAGAATGTGAAAATCGGTTGTCCTCTGGACATACCTACAATAGAGTCAAGAGCGAATTACAGACGTTTATTAAATGTGCAGATTTCAAAATGTAATTGCTAGAATCGAAATATTGAATGCTTATGGCCAATTGAGTAATATTAATTTTATTTTAATTGTTGCTCGTAGTCTCTTCGACAGCTGGGTCACAGCAGACAGAACGAGGTTCTGAGTCAATCAGGATATAGAAAGCAGTCACCTGTGATATGTATCAAGGAAACATCCTAGCATTCGCTTGGAGTGATTTCGGAAAACCACGGGAAATCGATATTAAAAAGGCCAGGCCGGAAATCGATTCAAAAGCCTCAGATGATACACATGGGTTTACTCGCTTTTAAGACCTGGTAAATTATGGAGTTTAAGCACGGTTGGAATTTCGCATAAGGAACTGAAGGAAGTCATTAAACTCACCTTCAATAGTGATCAGCTGACCGCGGGAAACCTATAGCATGTCCTCATCTATATATAACATCATAGACTACTTGACATTTATGAATTTTATGGCCACACGTGAAATTATTATGTTTGTAATATTCATGTTAATAATTCTATTTTGTTTTTGCTAATTCATATTTGATGTACAAAATGAGATCGTCAGATTGTGATACCTTTCCTTGGAATTAACACTTGAACCCTTTGTGGACGAACTTTAATAAGGGCTCTTGTGATGTGCTGATGTGCGAGGATACCGAACCGATGATGGTGCCAATTTAAACTATCCAGCATTATTTAGAAATTTCTAACCAGTGACTGGATACACACGTGGTTCGGATTCCACTATAAACTCTATTTCACATTCTGTGCGGAGTATAACCCAAATAACTTGTATTTTTTTAAGCAGCATATTATTAAATTAAGTAAAAAGAATCTATCACAGTGACCATGCATGTATGTCGAGCAAATGCAACTAAGGAACTTGGAAACGTAGAGCAGACACTTTTGTGGAATGGACTTTACTCTGCATCGGTAATGAGTACTTTATTATGTTGTGAAGGCGTAAATATTTTCAGCTTCGATTTATAATAATCTGCAGTATACATCATCATACAACCAACCCCAATATTCTGTTTATTTAATAAAGTTAATAATTCAAAACTTTCAAATAGAACACTTCGGCATGAGGGATTCTATATGCTGAGCAGAACAAACGAAAATTCGCTTTTTATAACAGGCTAGCAATTTTTTTTTACAAACACAAATATTATTATTTAGGCCTGAAGGTCTGAATACTTACTCATGTGTACTTATACTAAATTACAAAATTTGTTATTTTTGCAAGGCTCGTTGGGGAGACAAGCACGGAGGATATGGCGAACATTACTGGGACTACAACCATGCTGGCCACGTAAGATTTCAGTTAATTTATAATTATTTTCTGTGTCGTGAAATGAGACTATTTCAGTCATGAGGTTTGTTACATTCTAAGTCATGTCAATGTTTTGTGTTTCAGGGTGATGAGCATGGTGAAGATGGCGATGTAAGTAACCAATTGTCTTACAATTATCTTTTACATAGAAAGGAAGGCTCAAATTAAGCGTAATCATTTCGTCGCCAGTGTCAGAAATATTTTGAATAGAAACATTCCTATACTGTTTTAAGGCACTGAAAAGTTATGGCTTCTGACAGTTCTTTATATAACACAAAGAACTGAACCCCAGCAATGATTTCCTTGTTATTTTCCTTAATTAGTTCCCATATGATCTAAAATTTTTACTATCTTTGTCTTCTTGTGTTAATGGTTTAATTTTTTTTTCTCATATCTGAATAACTTGTAACCAGAGATTTATTCTTTGATATCTCGTGTTAACATTTATTTTTCTCATTTGCAAGGCTACATTGGTTATAGAATGTTAACAGTCAGCACAAGCAATGAAGAAGGTCCAATTTAATGCTCAATTTATTTTTAACTCAAATTTATGTAGCTATTGTGGAGTGATGTATGTGGTGGTTGTTGACAGGGTGGCTACAGCGAGCACGTGCCCAGCTACCACCCACAGCAAGAGAAGGTGACTTCGAAGCGCGAGTCGCAACAGGTTCAAGGTCAAGCGCCGGCTCGAGTTCACGCCCCAGCTCAAGGTCGAGCGGCCGACCAGCGCATCAAGAGGCAGCCTCTGAGTGCTCCCCAGTTGGTGTACGATGTGGCTAGCGGTCAAGTCGTGGACGAGGCGACGGGCCAGGTCTACAACCTCCAGCCCGTCCAATAGGACTACCCTATTCCCGCCGCGTCGCTCAGATGATTCCCCGCTGGAGTAGATCTAGCGACCACCTGCGATGTCGTCCTCACACTACCACTCACATCTACGAAATGTGCGCGTCAACGATTCGCAACACTAGCGTATACAATATTATTATTAAGGTTTTCACTTTTGTACTTTTGTATGACAAATACTTGTTACATATTTTATAACTGATTTGATTTTGTTACTAATAAAAAACTAAAAAAAAAATATTTGTCTATTCGTTATGCAGGTAATCATCTTCCATGGAAGTTTAATGGAAAACTACGTAAACCAATAAGACAATACAGGTCTTCATTTACCCAGAATCTAGTATTTGAAGTCCTAGAATTCATAAAAATGTTTTATGTGATCTGTATCTATATAGCAGGTACAGATATATTTGTGTATGTTTTAACAGCTTCAGAGTTTGATCAAAGACCACTAAGTGGCAATATTGCAAAGTGCAACAAAAGAGTACTTTCACTGTGTTTCATGATCACTGTGTACAAAGTATATATATAATAATTTTCGAAATGCAACAAAGTAAAGTATTAATATTAATAACCCTTTCTCATATTTGGGAAATATACCTTAAAATTCAGGAAAGATGGTTCGTACGAAGCTCTTGGATACATATGTTTTTCACGGTTCATTCAAATGTTATTACCAGTACCTAAGTAATTACAGCAAATTTATATAACCGAAAGAAAGAAATATATATCAGTATCAAAAATAGATTTTAAAGTTAAATACTACATGCTATAAACAAATGAAGCAAAATGCAACTAAAATATCCAACTTACCAATATATATATATATATATATATATATATATATATATATATATATATATATATATATATATATATATATATATATATAACCGAATATTCTATAAGGAATATTCAATAGGAAAAATATTTATAATCATCTGGTAGCTGTATTTTCACTTTAACACTATTCCTTTACTTCAGTGTAAAAGTAACTGTTAGAATTACTTGTTAAATTTAATCTTCCAGTTCACACTTCTAACTATTCAGTTCCAGCGAAATTTGTTATATTGTTTCGTAACTTTTTTTGATACCCTTCACTCTCTTTTATCGGAGCAAGTAAACTAATTGAAAGAAACATCAATCGATTTCACATTTCTTTCTCATTCCGCCAGTGCTTTCTCGCTCTTTTTTTTGTAACATTTGTGCTCCGTTTTTTACAACCTATAAAATGTTTTATAAAGTATTTGCTTGTTGGGAAGCACAGAACTCAAATCAATGTATAAATTATCTAGATATTTAAGTTAGTTCTGCCTATTATAAATTGATAGTATATGATTGGCTATAAAGACAACTTTTAAAAATGAAGCAGATTATTTGAACTACACAGCTTGTATATCACCTACTGTAATGACTAAATTGTAAAAAATAATAATGTACATTGTAATATTTACAAATTTATTCGCTGAGGAAATTAGAAAAATGTTCTTCGCTCAACGTGGAAGATGATGACATCTTAAAACATTTTGTAGGAAACAATTCTTAAAACTATCGTGGAAGTTCACAAATATTTGCGAGCTGTCGAAACTCATCACAACAAAACCTTCTAGAAGGCAGTGCTTTGTGTGATAAAAATACATTAAAAGTAGTATTGTGTTTCACACAAAAGGGACTACAGGAAAATAAAGTAATTAATAAAATTGGTAAAAAGGTTTTTTCATCAGTCTATAAACACCTCAGTAAAACACCGAATACATTTTTTTGTTTTCACTTTAGAATAACACAAAACCAAAATCTGGAGGATCTCAAACTTTAGAGGGATATGCTGTTGTTGAATGTCCACACGAAATTAGGAGAAGTGGAATGAGATAGAAAGAAGATGAAAACATGTCAGATACATTAGTGAGGAGAATGGAAATGGATATCACAAAACTAGAATTAAAATTTGTTGTAAGACGATACTTATTGTCACGACATTGCTGAATGGCTAATTTGCTGGGTGCCCTTTATTTGTGGGGTGGTTGATAGGGACAGAACATATCTAATCATGATCACTATCATGTTAGTTGGAATACTGGGTGAGAGGAAATTGGAAGTTTAAGGATGAGTGCATTATTTTGTTGTAATGACCTGCGTACAGGCTCTAAGTTTACTCCTTGTCGAAATAATATTAGTTTTTTATGTCCTCTTCAACCTCATAATAGTTTAACTGTAGTTTGTTTAACAAGGACTAATAAAAAGTCGTATTCTTCATGTCTGGCTATTGGCGGAACTGTTTGCATACCGTAGTGCCAAAACTCCCGAGATGTCACCATATGAAGGCAATTTTAAGTAGCGCCGCAGTAACTAGAATTCTTGGAAAAACCCAGACCTATATATGTTGTAATCAAACAGTGAATGAATCAGTTACAGCACTATCCAAGTTGATGTAAAGGGGCATGATAATGTGTGCCAGACTAATAAGACATTCCATTACCGAAGTGTTTTGGTTTCTGATTAGGCGAGTTTTACTATCATTAATAGTGGCATCTGGCAAGAATCACCCATGTGGTGGCAGACAAGTCACACTAGCTGAAATCACAGCCATGTTCAACGCAGCAGATACCAAACTGCATTGTTGACACAACGACGCTTGGCACGGCAGTTCACCAAAGCTAGACGACATCGCTAATCGGACCCAGGTTAACTAGCAATATGCGAAGTTGTCGGCGAATCACAGTTTAACTGGTTTTATGTTGATGGTTGGTTTCGGGATCGTGGCAGTTTCCATAATGCCATTAACCCCAGTTGTCAACAATGCACCATGCAAGCTACTTCTATCTACTTTCTGATTTGGACCGTGTTCATGAAACTACTGTGCTTGATCATGCCATTGACTGATGACTATGAGAATCGCTAGATATACATTCTTTTGGGGAATAGAGAAGGAGAAATATTTTATTTGATACAAATTGCTACAAAGCATTTTGTTAGAATAAAATACTTAACATTTCAGAATTAGAGTACCACATGACTATAAAATTCAGTACTAATAAATTAAATGTGAAACCATAACATACTTTTAAACAAATCACAAGATCTAGATAGGATAAAGGTCGATTGTTTGACGTATAAGAATGTGTTTAGACATAGCTTGTTTTATGGTAATATACTCTATATAGAGTGATCTCGCTTCATTAATGTTCGTGAGATACAAAACCAATGAGTGAGTGAGTGAAGAGATTTGAGAGGCTCTTAAAAGCGAGGTCTTGAGGGCCGATGAGGGAGACTGAAGTGAATATGGAGCGGTGCCGGACTGAAGGGGCATGTGAAACGGGAGATCCCCGAGAAAACCCGCCGACCAACGGCATCGTCCAGCATGATTCCCACTTGCGAAAATCCGGTGACCCGGCTGGGGATTGAGCCCGGTTCGCCTTGGTGGGAGGCGAGCGTGCTAATCGCCCAGTCACCGTGGCCCCTTTAAAAAACAATCAGAACGTTCATAAAAATTGTGGCATATTTGACCTTGTTTACAAGTTGAAGTCATGTGCTAGAATTCTCTCGACCTCTTTACTGGGTTTAAGGAGTGTTATTCCTGTTTGTCCTCCTAACAAGAGCAGCTGATACTGCGCTGTAATGTCAGTTGATGTGATGATTAATTATTCAAACCAATAATGGGGTAAATGTATTTGATGCATGTACCAGCGATATGTAATACAGCAGATGCAAGATGTTTCTATGTGGATAGTTTCCTTAAAGTACTTCTTCCAAACAAGAAAACATTCTAGCGATTACATGAACACCTACATGAACGCCTCATAAAAAAAAAAAAAAACCAACAGACTGTAGCAAACCCATTCGTGTTCGAAATGTTATTCTCAAATAGTAGACTTTTCAGCATTTTGAAGGATTCTTGGCAGTAGTACACGAAGAACAGAACAAGTGGAAAATTATGTGACAGCAACTGCTTTATCTGTGCCATGTTCGACAAGTGCAGGCATCAAAGGATGATTTTCTTCCAAGATTCAACTTTTGTACCTGGTTTACACAAGAAAGTCTATGTATTATTTGCCAATCATGACACAAACAACAATTTTGCATCAATGTATGGACAGGAATAAGTGGCGACAATATAATCGGACTTGTTTTTCTTGTTGAAAGATAAACAGATCAAACTTAAAAGATTTCCTCCGAAACTATTTGCATGCATTTATGGGAGGTGTTTCCCTTGATGTTAGACTTCGCATGGGGTTTATGGATGATGGTGCATTGCCACATTTGAGCCAAAGAGCAACAGATTTTTCTTGAACGAATGATTTCCGAACAAATGGATATAGGTAGAACCACCTGTTTTTCGTGAAAAGATTTACGCGGAGGCTAGATTTCGATGACATATGCACACTAGAGCCTTCCTTTAGCAATTGGCCGCTTTTCTTTGTGTGACGAGAGTCTGTTACATGAGTGAGCCAATCAGAATTATGTTTCTCCGATAATGACTGTCCGTGATTCGCGAGCAAACAAATAAGATGCATACCAATTCAAATTATCCAATCACGAAAGTGGTTCTGAAATAAAGTGTTTTGGAACACAACTTGTCTTGAAATCTTTTCGCGAAAGCAGGTGCCCCTAGATATTGGTCGTGCAGTAAATATTGGCTGGCCTGCACATTCTACAGGAGATATTAAATTACTTCTAATTTGTGGCATCCCTTGAAAACAATTGTTTATACAACACCCATTCCCAACATCGAAAGACATATTCAGCATATCCAAGAATGCTGCAAACATATTCGACAAACACCTGGTATTTCTGAAAGACTTCGACGTTCTGTGATATGGCTGCAGGTGTACATTCGGGCTAAAGGTGGTGATTTTAAGAACCTCCTATAACGATAAGCAGCCCCACATTATTGCAGTACAAACAGGACTACACTCATGAGCAGTCAAATTACAGATACCTAGCAGCATGTAGTGCGCCCTATCGCCCTAATAACGATGGTGATGCAGCACAACATGGATTCCTCAAGGCACAGAAAGCAGCCAGGAGCCATAATTATCCACGACTGCTGCACAGCCTCTCACAGTGCACAAATCTGGGCAGGAGTAGGATCCACGGTGTCCATGTCCCTCTCGACAGTATCTCACATTTATGCGAATTGATTTAGGTTGGGTGACCTAAAGGGCCAGGCAAGCAACCTCAAGCCCATGGAGTGTTAATCCAACCACGCGGTCACAATTCGGGAGCAGTGGACTGATGCACTGTATCACTATAGATACAGGTCTCCTGCAGGATGCTGTCCGTGCCGGAATTTATGCACATGATCTGCCAGCAGGTCCTTGAATCGTTCGCTGGTGATGGACAATGGCGCATATACCATGGGACCCATTTTATCACACTTAATCTTTCCTCATATGATGATACCACCACCACTACTGGCCTGAAGTGTACCCTGCTGAGGTGATTTATCACTTCAATTCAAAAGAGACATAGTATAGCTACTTGTTGGGAAAATTTAATAAATTTCGTTATACATCTTTATACTATTCACCAATTTAAGTGACAGACCCCCTGAATTACTAAGACTATGAGATGTATAATGGATGTATCAAATGATTCATAACAAATATGCCCTCTAAGTAGTGCTAGGACATGAACAAAGGAATTTAGGAATTTTTAATTACTATTTTTAAAATCGTTTCTTTGATAAACCCTTAGGATGAGATTAAACATCTTAGGAAACACAGTACATTATACTCTTAATAGAATAACAGCTTGTTCTCTGGTAGAATGTAATGAGGGATTAAATTTCTGTTATAATTTCAAATAATTTCCAAGCAGTAAGTTTGAGTGAGAGAATCATTTAATAAACCAACCATTAAGTTGGTTATTTTTCACAAAAATATTTCGTGCCAAGGTATTCTCCAAAATTCTATAGTTTCCTAATACTTTTATTTTTGGGTAACACATTCGAAGCGACTAATTTAATTTAAGTGTGAGAGCAACAGAATTCTCATTGGCCAAGTCAAGCAATGAAATATTACCCCATGTATACTGCAACCAGTAAAGAAGGAGATGTTGCAGACATGTGCATAGGATGTTCAAAAATTGACATAGTGTCTCAAATTCTCGGCAGTAAATCACCATCCAAACACCATACTTTACATATTGAGGAAAGTTTAACCAGATCTCACCTACTTTGGTAAACATATAGTTATGAGTAAGATACTTAACATTTGAGTTTCGGAAGATATGCCACATATGATGGAACTAACAATTAATAATTTCAAACGAATCTGTGTTTAGAGGCATGCCTTCTGAGATAAATAAATTATATATAATTTAACTTATTACATTTGACATTTAAGGAGATGATTTTACCAGATTTTTTTAACATATTATGGATAATGTTCGAAGAACAAATAACTTACTGTCGTTAAAATTTGGGGTACAGGAAATGTTATGACGAAAACTTTTATTTCGAAGTTCTGAAAATCCAGATTTTATTTTCAAAATGACTTTCCTATGAGCATCTACCTCTAAGTACGGTATCTTCACAAACACAACCTTTAATTAGTAAGAAATTTGTAAAATAATAGCAGTTATTGACACAATAATTGTAAATATCGTTCATCCACTATTTTAGAAAATAATACCCACATAAAAATTAAGCTTTAATAGTATACATAAAGTATTTTTACACAGTTTAAAACCAAAACTGACATATTGGTGCAGTGGAGGACCAAATATATTTGGTTCTGTTAACAGAGACCATAATTTATCGTAAATGACGGAATCCTGAAATTACTGTCCGTTTATCATTCATGTATATGTAACAAATAGGCTGATTCAAACCAAAATATTTGTAATTGTAGTAGGCATTTATTCACTCAGTTCGTGAAATTATTTCCATTATTTTAGTGTGAAATAAATGTGTATTTAATCACAATCCTGTGTGTATATGAAGTTGTCTAATCCAACAGGCTCTGCTACCAACAAAATTTTTTCTAGAAATGTTTGCGAGTTAAAACAAAAACCTTCATTTAATTTGAGGCTATTTAGTTAAGTGGCTAAAAAATTTCATAAGTTTTCTTGCTAGCATAAAATTATGTGTTCAGTAACCACTCGAAAACTGTGCCTTATCAAATTTACAACCTATATATATATATATATATATAATATATATATATATATATATATATATATATATATATATATATATATATTGTGATATTTGGCGATTGAAAGAATTGCTGGAAATACTTTTTTTATGTTACCACTATTTCTTTTTGCTTACCAACTTCTTTAATGAGTTAAATCCTACTCGCTAAGCTACATAAATATTTCACAAATAGGTATAAAACAATTAGTACTGGGAAATTACGATAACTAGTTGCAACTACACCTTGATATTCTGTCTGTTCTTTATGTCATAATAAATAACCTATAAAAGTTTTTTGTAAAGCCTTAAATATTTCCTACCATACTCACTCCCATATAATTAAACTAGCACTCCTTCAACAGCCAGAAATTTACCTGAAGAATATATTTTTTTTTACTAAATATCACGAAAAAAAGTTCAAACTTAAGAACCTGAAAATTTTGTATGATTATCGGGGACACACATTCCTGTAAGTACTACAACAAACATCGTTCGGTGTTTGTATTATGCTTCCTATTTTTAGGAAATTTTTTGGGGGAATATGTGATGGGCAAAATCAACACCTGACGTGGTTTTTGGATAAAACTGACCATTTTGTTTATAGCATGGCCGCCGAGCATGACCTCTGCCTGTGATTTCCACAGAGTTGTCTGGTGGCTCCTAGCCGTGACTCCTGAATCCTGCGCCCGACACGCCTATTTTATACTACTGACACGCTCATATCAAAGGAACCTTCACGCCATTTCGTCCCTGAGTACTCATCTGTTCCGTGATGCAGTCCAGTTGGGTGGTGATAAATGGGATACAGGTTCTGATAACAGCACTCTAAATCTGAAAGTGAGAATTGGTCCAAATCACTGGAAACCGGCGAGAACTGAGCAACTGATGATCAGTTACAAAAAATTAATTAATAGGATGGCTGAATTTCACTGTTTTCTTTGTGAATCTCAACGAATATAGAGAATTTAACTGCCATAAGTAATTTGTTACCAGTTCATTTGCTTGATTTGCCAGTCGGCAGTAGCTTATCAACCGACTTTCAGTCAATGTTATTTCACTGATTGATATAAGTGACTCGGGCTTAGAGTGCGGTGTTCTTGCAGTAGTAATGTATTTGATTCACACCCAAAATTCGAATTACTGGAAAACCACTTATTTGCAGTGAAATTCAACTACTCGAATAATCGAAAATCGACCCACTTTTAGAATCAGTGAAAAACCACTGATTTTTCAGGGAAAAAACAGCACTGATTGAATTAGTGACGTGAAACTGTTTCACTTACTGAATAAGTAACGGACGACTGCAGTGGCGAATTAAATAATTCTTTATTGAACTTTGTCAAACAGTTACATAAAATAAACATACTTGCTATAGTTTACTATGCATGTTGCGAAAAATACCGTAATTTAAAAAAAAATTGCGAAGGTGGTCGGGATTGAACTCAAACACCCTTTCCACATAGCTTTTTGGCCGTTACCTAATAGCAATTGCACTATCAAGTAAAAAAAAAAAAAACCCCCCCGAAAATATATGCCTTAAACTTCTTATAGAAATCTTAACGATTCAAATTGCATGCCCTTACTTTTCGTTTTTGGTCTACTTGGTACCGTTAGGATTGTTAAAACAAATAGTATACATGAGTGCACTCTCTTCACCATATTATATGCGGGTTTAAACCTTCAAACAGAGCGTTATGATAATTATATTAAAACGGAATGAAAGACGTAAAACCGGAATGAGAGGCTGAATGTTCATATTACCTCGTAAAATGTTGTTTTGAAAGAGGAAACACATTTCAGAAAGTATTTTTATTGGTTTTATTATTTTATTTGTTGTTATTTCACTTGATACACATTATTTAATGGCTATTTTCAACGTCATTTGACGGCCATTTTCACACGCTGTTTGACTGAGCCATCAGCCAAAAAACAAATCACTGAAAACCAGTGAAAAAAATGAGTGATTAATCAGTGGTAATTGTCGCTACATCAATAAGTGCAGGAAATATAGCATTTTTTCACTGATTCATCAGTTAAATTTACTTAAGTGACTGTTGAATCAGTCAGGTTCAGCTGACTGATTGGAACAGTGAAATTCTCAGTGATTCAAATTTAGAGTGCACTTCTAAGATGTCTTAAATGACAGTAAATGCATGCACATCTCGAAGCGTCACACCTTTGAGGTATGCAAACATTTATTGGCAGCCGAGGAAAGCTAGAAGCGTGTCGTCTATACATCTCGACTACTGTAAAACCAGTTCTGTTGGTCTGTGAGCTCCTGCTTCCCAGTGTCTTATTGGTCCAGGTCACACCAGGTATGCTTACAGTAATGAAGAGATTCAGTAATGACTAACCATCAGCTACCGCGCTTCTCTGCCTCAGACGCGAAAAAAAACCTCCAGTTAGGCGGGCGACTTAAGGTGGCTGCCTGGGCAGGCCGCGGAACGGTTTGCAGAGCTCCTGCAGAAAACTTTTTATTAAGAAACCATCCAGCGTGTCTGAGCGGGGTCCGCTTACGAATAGCATTTAAAAAACGTTACGCGTCTGCATACGTTATTCAGTTCGTCCGTATCTCTCTAAAGCATGTTTTGGTGATGTGGAAATGGCTCAAACGGGTGTACTCACGGAAATTTTTAGGTATTAACATTCTGGTAGAAACATAGAAACATTTTAAAAAAAGTATAGGGACGTATATCAAGCTTTTATTTCTATTATTAAGTCATAAAATTGCAGGATCTCCGCTGAAAGTCTCATAGTTAGAGGCCTGCAAAATTCGCGAAATTATTTGAGGGCATTTTAAACTCAAAACGCTTTTACCTTTGCAATATATTTATCACTGGACAATTCTTTATTTGACAACCCCCGGGTAACTCTGCTCCAGTAAATGAACACTTCACAATAGTGTGCCACAGTTACGTGCAGTCCACTCAGAAATGGAAGTGACTTAACTTCTAGGCAGCAGCCAATGGAGACAAGACCCCAGTTCCAGTATATACAGGACTGTGAATCTTAACTTGGCGCCAAAAAAAAATAACGCAAATTTTACATGTCCCTTCTCATAAAGGCGTGTTATTGATGGCAAGGCTGCACACCAGTTCAGGGCTTTGCGCGTAGAGGCGATGAAAGAGTTGATGCGCATGTCTCGGTCGCCTCTAGAGCTCCCACGCTTACAGGCCTCAGACCTGCTAAATTCCTTCGACCAGGCGAGGGGCCACCTTAAAGGACGATGTTGCCTCCGTTCTCGTTCTAGTTTCTCGGCACTTCTTGTGAGGCCGGCGTAGTTTTCTCGAGCCGGAGGCAGGGACCCGGTGGCGAAGGAGTCATCAACCGAGGGGCTCTGCGCTGGGACCGTTACTCCGCCTCTCGAGGGCGAAGCAAAAAGGCGCGGCCGGTCGAGCGGAAAGCGCGGGAAAGCTCGGGGTGGTTTTTGGCTGCACCCGGGGGAAGAAAGCGTCAAGTCGAGCGGGGTAACGTTTTGCAGGGAGGGAAGGGAGTACTGGACGGAGAATTAGAAAACTGCGAAGCCCCTGAGTGTCCAGCGGGGGGCAGTTGGCGAAAGTGGACGTTGGTTGCCCCCCCTCTCCCCCCCAGCCAATAGCCTTATCAAAAGGCGTCAGCGGACCGGCGATTTTTTCCTTCCGTGCCGGAGACGCCTGGTAGATCGCAGGAGAAAAAGCAATGCACCTTCACCTCGGACAAACTCTCTTCTCGGGCTGCGATACAGAAAAATAAAGTGCTCGCTTGCGCGAAACGGTTCTGTACGTAGCGAATTTCTGTCCGCGTTTACTAGCGAAAATAGCGCATCTTCACAGCTCCAGTTGGCCCGAAAGTTACTCGGCTTCAACCATTTCACTCACAAAATAAATCGGGAAACCCGATTTTAGCAAAAATATTATTTGACCATTTGTTTATCATAATTAGGGGTACCTGTTTTTCGCGAAAAGTTTTCAGGACAAATTGTGTTCCAAAACACTTCAGTGCACAACCACTTTCGTGATTGGATCATTTGAATCGTTACGGGTCTGATCTGTCTGCTCGCGAATCACGGACGGTTATTACATAATAAACTTAGTTCTGATTGGCTCACTCATGTAAGAGACGCTCTTCACATAAAGGCAAGCGGACAATAGCCAAAGAAAGGCTGCAAGTATGCACCTAGGTTATTGAAGTCTAGCCTCCGCATAAATCTTTTCGTGAAAAAAACAGGCGGCCCTACTAATGGTAAACAATTGTAGTGAACTCGCTAACGTAGATTTTCCATAAACATACTCTGATCGAAACCCCGTCGTGTCTTTACGTTCTTATTTACTCTCCAAAACACATAAATAGGGATGAAAACATTTCGCGAACTCATTTAACGACATGATTAACGCCCAACACGCATACACTGAAGTCACCTTCATAATTGGATCGCAGTTCATTAGACACGCCCTGGACGACTCTGAGCCAACAGTAGACTTGTAAGAAAACAAGTAGCGAGTGCCATGCTGCCAGGTGTGGAGTAACACTGGCTACACAACGGGGCAGCAACCAATGAACAGAAAGCTGAGGTTGAGAGTTGAGGGATTTACGAGGCTCTTAACATCGAGGTCTTGAGAGCCGATGAGGGTCAAGTGAGGTGAGTATAGAGGAGCACCGGAATGCAGGGGCGGGGTAAACGGGATATCCCAGAGAAAACCCGCCGACCAGTGGCATCGTCCGGCACAATTCCCACATGCGAATATCTGGGAGCGACCCCCGGAATCTAACCCGGTTCATCATGGTGGGAGGCGAGCAGTCTAACCACTACACCCGCGTCCCCAGAAAGTTGAGGTGTTAAAATACATACGACCGTGGAGCCTAACCTGGAGGTCTCTTAGAACGCGAAATTTACCTGTCCCTATGTTCGATTAATATTAAGATACTGTGACATTTTGCAAATATGTTTGGTGCCTAGTATACAAACCTCCATGGTGCCAAATTTGCTCTGTGATTGGGTGACACAGTCGCAGCTTTTCGCAGGAGAATCAAGTACCCTCTGTGTCAGAGAAACAAAAGTCTTGTTGTGCCATTCAGACAAGGACGTAGTACCTCACATGTACAACAGTTGGTAAATAAATGTTGCAAACGTGTGTATAGGTAGAGAATGGAACATTTCGCGAATTTAATTGAGACATTCTAGATTCCAAACACGTGTACACGTCTGTTATGTTTGCAATTGGATCACAGTTTATATTATAAGTCACTCCCACGAGAACTACGAGCCAGTGAAAAACTTGTAAAGAAACAAGCATCGAATCCCGTACCAGCTGGCCTGAGGCAAGAAACTGGCTACACCCTGGGACGGCAGCCAACATACAAACATCTGAGGCTCGAGTAAACAGATGACTGTGGAGTCTACACTCTAAAAAGTAATGGGAAAATTACCTGAAGTGTAAGGTAATATTCACAGACTTGTGGGGGAAACATAGTTTTCATTACGGGTAAGATAAATTACCGCACTCTTAAGTAAATTCCACGTACATGGGTGTGTAACATCCCATACATGAATGGGAAAATTACCTCACAACGTGTGGATCTGCTCGTCCATTTGAAACTATTTTATAATTGCATTTCACACATTTTTAACCTTGAAATTATTTTTTATTCTTTAGTTATACAGGCTGTCCAACATGGCTTTTTATATGTAAGGTATAATTACGGTACTCTGGAGTAAAATTCAAGTGCATAGCGGTTGAAAATCCCATACATGAATGGGAAAATTACCTTACGGTGCGTGCATCTCCTCAGCCATCTCAACAGCTGGGGAAAGGGGGGGGGGGGGGAAGAAACAATAATTTAACACACTAATATTCTCTGATGCTGCCACGCTGTCGTAGTGGTGTAATGGTGGATAACGCATCGGCCTATCGCGATAGAGGACCATGGTTCGCGCCGACCCACCAGCAAGTGTCGAGGATTTTAGAGTTGAAGTTTCGTTTACTATTCGTCAGAGGGTATAGGTAATAAAAAAAATTAACAGTACTAATAATCCGAGATATTTTTGTATTATATTTTTATTATACAAAATAGTTAATATTCCTTACTTTTATGGGGTTTTCCCCCACTTCTGTTACGTACCTTTTCCGTACGGCTAGGGAATATAACTTTATTTATGTAAATTTACTCTACATTCAACAGGAAATTTTACCTTACATGTAGAGGTAATCAGCTTCCCTTACATTTAAGGGAGTTTTACCTCAATTATTTACAGGGAAGCCTTCGGCTCATTGAATTCAAGAAATGTTCATGTCCCTCCGTCAAGAAAATTACACATGTGGTGTACCAGGTAAAACTAGGAACTGGGAAATTTCCCGAATTCATTTAAGTACAAGTCAGACTTCAACCACATGCACGTTTCCGCCATGTTTGTGATTGGATGACAGTTTACTAGACAAGCTCAGGTACCAATAACAGGCTTACAGGTCGTTGAAAACTGGGGAAATGTTTGGTCGTAGCATATAACATACTCGCCAGATTTTTTCGATATTTCGACATCTCTATCCATACCCACCTTGTTGTTGGAAAGTCTTGGTTGGCACGTAACAGTGACGTATTCAGCGCTGGTCCCGTGGTAAACCTTTCTCACACTTCTTGAAGTATTAACCACAACGTGACCCACGATTACAGGTGTTTTTCGCGAAAATATTTCAAGACCAGTAGTACTACAAAATACTTTAGTTCATATGCACTTTCGGGGTTGGATGATTTTAAATGTCACGTGCCTCAAGTGTCTGTCCGCGAGTCGTGGACGTTCAGTATCGGAGTACTTTAATATTACGATTGGCCCAGTCAAATAAGAACATGTCTTCTCACGTAGAAACGCAGCCAATTACCAACAGAATTTGTGGTGGTGTACATAGGATATTGCAGTATAGCATGAGCATAAATCTTTCCACGAAAAATACCCGTCTTTAACCACGATTAAACACGTTTTCAATGCCAAATTCTGTTCCGCCTGGGAGTTTGACACACTTCTGCGTTTGACACTCTGGAGCGCTAAGAGTCATGCTGCGTCTATCTATGCGTAGAGGAGGTCAAAATTCGCGTTATTATTTGGGGACATGTTAAACTTCAAACACATGTACCTCTGCAATATGTTTGTCATTGCTAGTGACTTGAAAAATTCGCGAGTTCAATGACCTGAAGGCTAGACTCTGCAGTCTTATGTGCAGATATGCGGATATTACTGCGCATTGGTTGTCTACTGACACAGTGGAAGGGGACGATTGGATCAGCGTTCTCCAGGAGGTGACAAACATCGTGTGGATTAATGGCTAAAGTTATATAAACACACGTGTTTTGAATTCTAGCTTGTCTCGAAATGAATCCGCGAATTATTCAGGTCTCTAGTCATTGGACCATACTTTATGTGAGAAACGCTAGGTGACTCTGCACCAATAAAGGAACACTTCACAATTGTGTTGTCTTCACATGTATGCAGCAGCCAATGGAGAAACGATGACATCTCTAGTGCATACAGTACTGTGAAGTTCAACCTGATGCCAAATAAATACGCGAATTTCGCAGGTCTCTACCTATGTGTAGAGACCCCGAGAATTTTTTGGGTTCATTTCTTGACAAGTTGAAATTCACACACTTGTACGGTCATGTTACGTTTGTAATTGGTCGACGTGTTTTTTGACACCTCCTGGAGATAAATAAGTCAATAACAAATATGCAAGTAATTGTGCGCCCAACCACCGCCTTTTACTTCCACAACAATCAACCAATAAACAGTTGATATCTGTATGAGAGTATATAAGACTGCGAAGTCTAGCCTACAGGTCATTGAGTTCCGAGTTTTTTGCCGATTGAGTTGGCAGCAAGCTGGGCTCTGTAGTCCTCTATACATCCCAGACATTATCGTTTTCTTATTGGTAGGGACACCCGAATTTCGCACATTTCACGACCAGTTGTATTTCATAACACTTTAGCCCAGTTCCACTATCATGATTGGATGGTTTCTGTGTTACTCGTCTTAGGTGTCTGCGCGCGAATCCCAGACGTACAGCATTACATCTCTCTAATTTTGATTGATCTGTCAAGTAGGGAAATGTATTCTCTCAAAGGCACGTCGCCAATAAGCTAAAGAAAACTGTTGGTACGCCCAGAGGCTATTGAAATCTAGCATTTGCGGAAATCTTTTCGCGAAATTCGGGTGTCCCTACTTATCGGTTATTGTGATCAAGTGAGGCCTGTGTACAGGACTGTTAAACACTCACTCATAGTACTGCTTCCTGCATATCACTGGCTCGCAGTTAAACGGGGCGTGTCTAAAGAACTGTCGTCCAATCACAACAATAGGAGAAAAGAAGAAGTGTTTGGAGCCCACCTCGCCTCCGAATGAATTCGCAAAATTCTCGTGGCTCTACCAATAAAAGTTATTCAGTATCTTGAGCGTGTCAGACGTAGTTTGTGCCAGCAGGACGGTGATGAGTGGGATTACAGAGATCAACAGAGCCGGTATTCCTGCAGTTGTGAATATACGGAACACACTTATAACTTGTCTTTAATGTCAGTAAATGTGCAGAGAGTGCCAATTGTTAAGTATTCTGCGCTGCAACGCATCGTCAGGCAGGCGGGACTCTTAATCACTTGAGAGGTATGGACGTATACACTCGGGGCTACATTTATACGGAAATTACTCTGCCCTTGAAGACAAATCCTACACTTTTATAGTTTCACTGTTTCGCTGAACTTTATCAGAATCTAAGTAAAAAAAATTACAACGAACCAACATTTCAGTTAGTAAGAATAAAATTATTTTTAATAATATCTCAACTCAAATGAGCACCGCAAATTTTATAACCCGTAACATCTGTCGCAACATATTAATCGGTACATAGCCATTTCGCAGTTTGATCGGCGGCTACACAATAATAAACTTGGCAGAGTGCAGTAAGCATTCCCAGTGTAGCCAGGGCCAATAGGACGATGGTAAGTGGAAATAAAGAAACCAACACAGCTGATATTGTTGTAGTGGACAATATAGGCAGCTCACTTCGACTTTGTCTTCAGCGCCAGTAAATCTGTGCCGTCTTCAAAGGGTTAACAGCGAAACTGATTTTCCTTCATGCACTGTAACAAGCCAAAGTCGTTTCCTATCTTGTTGCGTCATTCCTTGTATTGGTTTCGGCCTTCATGAATAACTGTTTTACTTTCTGGCCGGGTTTTACATGAGTGGTCACGCTTTCGTAACGTGCATTCAGTTGGCTGAGACACCTCAAGGCCGTGGCGAAGCTGCTGTGGCCCATGAAAAACTTTACGTGCGACAGCTGTATTTTACGCATTCATTCAACGGTAATGTAGACCTGAAGCCCTTATTTTCTCGCCGTATTACATCGACTGGGCCTGAGTTGTATGTACACATGCTGTATAACGGTGAGCAAGTCAAAATATTTAGACTTCTCTTAACATCGAGGTCTTGAGAGCCGACGAGTGTGAAGTGAGGTGAGTGTGGAGCAGCTTCGGGATAATGGGGCGGGGAGAAACGGGCGATCCCCGAGAAAACCCGCTGGCCTGAGGCATCGTCCGGCACGATTCCCACTTGTGAAAATCCGGAATGAACCGGTCGGGTACTGAACCCTGTTTACCTTGGTGGGAGGCGAGTAGTCTAACCGCTCAGTCACCGTGGCCCCTTGTATAACAGTGAGCCAGTAATAAACAGGAAGCAGTAGTGTGACCGAGTCATGAACAACACAGTATAATTAGGGGCGCCTGTTTTCCGCGAAAAGATTTAAGGACATGCTGTGTTCCAAAAAACATTAGTTCAGAACCGCTTTCGTAATTGGATCATTTGAATTGTTACGCATCGTATCTGTATATCCGCGAATTACGGACGACCAACATCGGAGAAACTTAATTCTGATTGGCTCACTCATGTAACAGACTCTCTTCACAAAAAGACAAGCTGCCAATACCCAAAGAAAGGCTACAAATGTGCACGCAGGATATTTAAGTCTAGGCTCAGCGTAAACATTTTCGCGCAAAACAGGTGGCCCTAAGTATAATGTATCCCCATTACAAAAGCAGCCAATAACACACGATATTTTTTGAGTGTGAAGTACAGCCTGGTAGCCAGCATTTTACTGAATTCGTAATGCCCTACATTGTTAAAAATAATTAAGCTAAATTACGGAAAAATACTGGTCAAAATGATTGCGAAATAATCGCGAAATTATGGAAATTAAATTTTTAAATAGCGGATTTTCGTAAATTTCATAGAGATTTCCTTGCCTTCACGAAATATCTCCGCAAATTTGCTGATTGTTTTAATTATATTTCCAGTTTATAAAGTAAACGAAGTTTAAAAAAAAATCATTTTGTGTGGGTTTTTTATCGTGTTTAAAGAATTGCTTCAAAATACTTGAAATATTTTTTTACTAAGAGAAATCAAAACATGAAGAAACATTTCAGTCTGTGACATACCAGTCACAAGCACCTGTCTTGTAATGGCGTGGTGTGTGTGACAAATGTAACATTTTCAATTTATATCATTTTGTGTGTTTTAAGTACTTATAACTGTTAAGGCTGACTTGTGTTACTCTTTGATGTTTGCAGGAATAAGTCCTACTGAAGTGTATTTCATGACGGCCCCAGAAGCCATAATTTTCTCGTTCCAGCAGCGAAGAAAACTTCGTGTGGCTTCGGCATTATTCGGTCATGTATACCGAAGCTGTAAGAAAAACGGAGATGTTTCTTATATTTAGAGACCTGAAAAATTCGCGAGTTCAGTGACCTTCATGCTAGACTCCAAAGTCGTATGTACAAATATGCCGATATTAACTGCACATTGGTTGTCTGCTGTCACAGTGGAAGGTGACGACCGGGACAGCGTTCTCCATGAGGTGTCAAACACCGTGTGGACCAATGGCTAAAGTTATATAAACACACGTATTTTGAGTTCTAACTTGTCTCAAAATGAATCAGCGAATTCTTCAAGTCTCTACTTATATCGTATTTGCTGTTCTCGGTTTCGTTTGGCGCCAATGTAGATCGCGTTACCAAAAATTAATTGCATACTTCCGTTAACATCTTAGTAATATACAGCATTTTTCACCCGTTCAGTCACAGTGTCCACGGTCGTGGACATGTCGCATACCAAAGGTATTTATGTCCAGTACCGTACACAGCGCGGAATCAGTACCCAATGTCTTGAGAGTCTTCTAACTGCCAACGTGATTTGTGAAAATTACCAGGCCTCTCGTTTATCATTGGATGATGGTAACATCTTTAATAACGCAGCACATTGTTCACTGGTTGTAAAATGTACAGTATACACATGTACATTAAACATCAAAATATTACACGGTTGCAACACTTCTGCTCACAAATTAATGCGTGACCGAACGGTTAAACAGTATAATCGTATACTTATAGCTAGGGATAGGAGAAATTCGCGACTTCATTTCAGGACAAGATAGATTTCAAACGCGTATTCACTAAAGTCACCTTTGCAATTGGATCACAGTTTATTAGACACGCCCTGGACGACTCTGCGCCAATAGCCGACTTGCAAGGGAACAAGAAGCAATTCCCGTACTGTCAATGTGGGGTAACACTGGGACAACAGCCAATAAAAAAGCATCTGAAGTTCGACTATACACAGGATTGTGGAGTCTAGCATACAGGTAATTGAACTCGCGAAATTTTCCTATCTCTAATTATAGCTAGGGAAGGGTGTTTTTCGCGAAAAGATTTGAAGACCATTTGTACTCCAATCACTTTTGTTCATATGCACTTTCGTAGTTGGGTGATTTTAATAGTCATGTGCCTCAGGTGTCTGTCCGCAAATTATGAACTTTCAGTACCGGAGTACTTTATTACGATTGGCCCAGTCAAATAGAAACATGACTTCTCATGTAGACACGCGGACAGTAACCAAAGGAAGTTGTGATTTTGTACGTAGGATACTGAAGCCGAGCATTACTCTTCTCGCGAAAAAAAACCTGTCCCTGCTTATAGCTAGGAGTAGCGATATTTCGCGAAAAGATTTCAAGACAAGTTATATTTCAAAACATTGTAGGGTTGTTTACCTATTTTGATTGGCTTAGTTACTATTTGACAAGTGCTAACTGTCTGCACATGAATCACGTAGGAACCGTGGCGATGTTGCTGAATTATTAGTGGCATGATAAAATATGAAAATGCCTTCTCAAACAGACAGCGACCAACGACAATAGACAAACTTCTGTTAGATTATTTTAGTATGCCTATTGAAGTCTACTGTGTATTCATATTTTTTCGCGAAAAGTCACTAGCTCTGCTTACACCTAGGGCCACCCTATTTTCGCGAAATCGATTCATGTAAAGTTGTATTTCAAAACGTTTTAACTCAGGTACACTTCCGTGATTGGATGATTTAAACTGCTTCACCCCTTAGTTGCCTTCTTGCGAATCACAGACGTTCAGTACCGCAGTAACTAAATTCTCATTAGCTAAGTAAACACCATACCATAGCGTATATAATTACTAGAGACCCGAAAAATTCGCGAGTTCAATTACTTGTAGGCTAGACTTCCTTCACAGTCTGATATACTCCCACACAGATATCAACTGTTTATGGTTGATTGTTGTGGTAGTAAAATACGGTGGTTGTGCTCACAATTTCTTACATGTTTGTTATTGGCTTATGTATCTCCAGGAAGTGCCAAACTACACGTCGACCAATTACAAACGTAACATGAACGTATATATGTGTGAATTCCAACTTGTCTAGAAATGAACCCGCGAAAATCTCGGGTCTCTAATTACTACACAGAGACGAAATGACGTGTCGGTTTCTTTGATATGGGCGTACCCGTTCTCTGATTGGTTGCGCGAGGATCAAGGAACGTGTTTTGTGTCTGATTGGCTACCACGTGCTGCAAAATGTTCCCTATTGGTTATGCTGTCGGCTGGCAATTAAGTTACCAGGTGCTGATTGGTGAACGGCTTTTCGGCATGTTGCTGGCAAGTGAAGCCATTTTGATGGCGTGTGTAACTGGAGTTCGCGAAATAAGCGGCTATTTCACCTCTGTAATGTTATTTGCTCTGTGGTCGGACGATTATGAAGACGTTATTGCTGTGTTTGGCACTTAACACGGTCAGTCCCAGTGTCCATGATCAAGGACATGTTGCACACGAATGATGGTCGGCACTATACACAGCAAGGAACCAGTGTTCAGTGTTTTGAGCGATTTCATTGTGAATTTTTTTAAACGTACTTACACCTCTCGTCTGTGAATGGTTAATGCTGACATCGTTGAATAACCAGAACGTTGTTCACTGGTTGCGAAAAGCAAGCGATAGACAGGTACAGTACGCATCATAAAATTAAACATTTGCAACACTTCGGCTCAGAAATTAATTCGGGACTGAAAGGGTTAATTTCAAAGTTGCGGCCATTTAAAAATTATGGATGATATGTCATACCGAAACAGTTAACCGATTTAGACCAAAAATTTGTAGGTTAGCAGTGCATAACGTAAGAATTGAACATAGATTTATATATTGTTGTTAATCCACCATTTTTAAAGATGGCACTACATTAAAAAACAAAACTTTTACATCTCAAAAACTACTCAAACATATCAGGCCAGATTGTGCACGTATGTATTACTATGGTAGGCCATGTTAATGTATGCTATTTAAATTGATTAGGCACTTACTTTTAAAATAGCGACAATTCAAATATCTTGGGTTTATTGGGAACAGCTACCACAAAGTTTGACAAGTTCCGACCAAATTTTACATGCTGACAATATATATTACATGAATCATGTGCAAAAATAGTATACGTTTGTCCGCCATTTTATAAGATAGCACCAAATAAATCAATTACATTTTTGTCATATCTCGGGGAACAATTGACCGATTCCTATGAATTTTGGCAAACAATTAGTACTGCGGCAGGTGATATAAAGTATTGTTTAATGTTGGTCAGACACTTATTTTCAAAATGGGGGTCGTATAGCAATCTCTGCATAATATGCTGTATCGTCGAAATCATGTAGTAAATTCCAACTTATATTTATATATTGGCTATAGTCCATATATCGAAGATATCAGATATATCTAAATGGAGGCTCTCTTGTACGCCATTTTGTAAGATAGCGTTAAAAGAATAAATTGAATTATTATGTTTTATCTCGGGAAACAATTGAATGATTTCTACCAAATATGGCAAATTAATACTACTGCGGCAGTTGATGTAAACGGGTAAGTTTTAAGTATGTCAGAGACTTGTTTACGAAATGGCGGTCATACAGATATTTTAGTTTATAAGCTTCATAGTCAAAAGAATGTAATTATTCTTAACTTAACTTGGCATAATGCATTACAAACATCACATTTATCAACGCAAATGATCTTTTGTCTACCATTTTCTAAGATAGCATCACATGAGAAATTAAAATTGTACTTTATATCTCCGGGAAAATGTCAACAGATTACTACCAAATTTGGCTAACAAGTAGCACTGTGACAGGCCATATAAATTGATAAGTTTCGAGTGGTTCAGCAAATTTGTTTTCAAAACGTTATATAAAAATTTTATATCGGAATGTTATATATACGAAGGTACGTAATAAATGTCAACTTAACTTTGTATGCTGGCAGTTTTAATTATATCCATCAAATATGTCTTTACAGAGCCTCATTTCTCCTCCATATTTTATGACATAGCTTGGAAAAAATCAACCGATTACTTTAAAATTTGTTGATGAAATTGTATTATAGGAGGCCATATATATATATATATATAATATATGTGTGTATGTATGTATGTGTGTGTGTTTTCAGTTTGCAAGACCCTTATTCTCATAATGCCGGCTATAAAAACATTTCAGCTTGGTATGCTATAACAAGAGATCTGAATAATTCGCGGATTCATTTAGAGACAAGCTAGGATTCAAAACACGTGTGTTTATAAAACTTCAGCTCTTGGTCCACACGGTGTTTAACACCTCCTGGAGAACGCTGGCCCAATCGTAGACAACCAATGTGTAGAGACCTGAAAAATTCGCGAGTTCAATAACCTGCAGGCTAGACTCTACAGTCTTATGTAAAAATATGCCGATAATAACTGCACATTGGTTGTCTACTGTCACAGTGGAAGGCGACGATTGGGCCAGTGTTCTTCAGGAGGTATCAAACACCGTGTGGACCAATGGATAAATTTATATAAACACACGTGTTTTGAATTATAGCTTGCGTCAAAATGAATCCGTGAATTCTTCAGGTCTCTACCAATGAGCAGTTAATATCGCAATATTTGTGCATAATACTGTAGAATATAGCCTGTAGGTCATTGAACTCGCCAATTTTTCAGGTATTTAGCTATAATTAGAGACCTGAAACATTTGTGTTATTATTTGGGGACTTCAAACACATGTACCTTTGTAATATGTTTGTCATTGGACCATACTTTATCTGACACGCCCTGGGTGACTCTGCGCCAATAAATTAACAATTCACAATTGTGTTCTCAAGTCATATGCAGGCCAGTCAAAAAGAACTGTGCTTCAAGTCTATTCAGCAGCAAATGGGGAAATTTCGCCGGCTCCGGTATGTACAGCACTGTGAAATACACCCCGATGCCAAATAATAACGCGAATTTTGCAGGTCTCTAGCTATAACACAAACCTATCTACGAAACTACGTAAAAATTTCTACTTAAATTTGTATACTGACAATTCCTATGATAGTCATAGAATGTGGTAATGCATAACTCTTTTGTATTCCATTTGTCATCATCTTAAAATAAAAAAATGGAGGTTTAATGCCATATCTCGATGACCAATCAAACGATATCCTCCATATTTTTCACGCAAGAAGTGTTACAGTAGCGTATGCAGACTATCATATTTTAGATGCAGGAGGCGTTCTTTAATGGCGGTAATTTCAATAATTTAAATTATGTTATATCTATGAAACAGTTCATCAAAATTCAAACAAATGTTGCACGCGAACAGTATTGATAAGATTCATCAATAATGCACACAGATAGACTTTTGCCGTTCTTTTTGCAAAATAGCAGCAGGCTTAAGTTTGGAATATTTTGATATATTTCCGGAACAAAACACCAATTCCCGGCCAAAACTGCACACCATTAGTGCTACAGAAGGCATTGTAAACTATAAGCTGTTCACTGTCAAATGAGCACTTTTCAAATCCCTGATTAAGATCTACTTGTATATTCGTTGTATGTTCTTCCGCCTTATAAAACATTAACATTTCCATGGGCCTCATCACTTTATTCATACGTCGGTCAAGTGAAATTGTAAAATTATTAGAAAACTAAATATTGTACAAATCTGCTCATTTTCACACTTCTATGAATTAAGAGAACAGAAAGCGAGAGAAATAATTTAAGTTATCGCAAATGGTAACCTAACACTTTTTATTCAACGTTAAGATATGGAACTACTGTCCCCTCCATCGTTACCAACTTGACTGCAATCTAAATCGGAATCAGTTATTTTTTACTGATTGTCAGTTGAAACTGCTCCATCTGTAACATGTAGAAAAAATATCACTAATTCATCAGTTAAAAGAAATCTACTAATTCAGGCAGTAGAAAACTAATTATTTATAGTTGGTTAACGCAAGCACATGTCTTTGCAAAGTTCAAAAGTCAATCTATCTTTAGTTTAGTTTGGATTCTGTGCTTTAAAAGAAAAATATAGTGGTTTCAATGTACGAGGTTATCGATGTTAACTAGTATCCGCCATTTTACAATGCAAAGAGACACTACACATTTAAACTGTTATTTTTAGTGGCATATAGGTCAGTGATAATTTTACTAACTCGATAGTGCAGTGATTCAATAAGAAAGGTGAATTTACACCAACAAAATTTTTGTGGTCTGCAAGTTAACAGATCAAATAATGAGGAAACGGCAAACACAGTTATTACTAGTCAATCCGTCTCTTCAAAATAACAGTTTCATTATGTAAAATCTCGTTGCATTGTAAAATGGCAGATACATAGAAAACACCGACAGTACCGTTAAAATCACAATATTTCTCTTTTATAGCACAAAATGTGAACAAAACTTAACTTAGAATGACTTTCGAGCCTTCCAAAGACATGTATCTGCGTACGCATAATATGTGTATATTTCGACACCAAGAAGTACTTTCACATTACGAAACATACAGCTATTTGACACTGTAAGTTTATGTTACTACGCAAATGCGAGACTGTTTATCTCAGTGGCAAAGTAGCATAGTTGGTAGAACGCCAGCCAAAAGAAACAACAGAATGTGTTGCGTTTTGGGGTGGCGGTTCAATACCAACAACTTCCAACATTTCATTGTATATGTAATAGTTTCACCCTTGTGCTTTTTATTAGTCGACTATAATTAACTGATTTTCTACTGTTTGTATTAGTAGATTTCATTTAACTGAAGATATTAGTAGTTTTATTTTTATACAGATACCGGATGGAGCAGTTTCAACTGACAATCAGAAAAAAATTACTGATTCCGATTTAGAGTGTTAGTGCATGTCACTCCGTGCTCCCGTTAAAATATATGCAGGTAGGAGCAGTGAATTTTTCTAATTTTGATTTCAAAAGTGCTCACTTTATCGTGAACAGCCTTTAGCACTGATCACTTTTTTCTGCGCCTTGGTATTTGTGTACTGATTTCCTGCACAAGAATAATCACGACAAATCACAAAATGATACCAAATCCATTCTGCGATTAATTTCCAATATTTAAATGGAAACTTAACTCTCTATTACGATAACATCAGTACAGCTGTGGTAAGACTTTAACAGCAGTTAATCATAGAGCACAACGCCACTGTATGACTCTGCATTAAATGTATAACAATTTCTCTGTTTACATAAAGAAGGCTTTTGACTGTTTATGCCACAATATCACAAACATTTATAGTAGCCCATCTCATTTTGGGGACTGAATTAAACGTGCACTTCGGAAATGATCAAATGATTTCTGCAGACCGAGAAACACAGTTCTAGAAATTTATTTTTATTTTTACCAAAACGTAGTTAAGTATTTGCACACGTAAGTACATAGCGCAGAGAAACAATTATTTACTTACTTTGAAGGGATTAGACAATGAGAATACAAACCCTGAAATAAGCCAAACTAAAGAAAATATTTTCTAGTTGTACTATATAAAATACATTCGTATACAAGAAAATATCTTAGATAATGCTGCTTTTTTTTAAACAGCTGTTTCAAACTACAACAGGAGACTGAGCACTACTCAGCAAGGAACTATTAATAAATTTCGTTGCTTCAAATATTAAACAATTTCAATTGACCTGTCAAGTTAAGAAAAAAAAATTATGCTTGAAATGGTGTTTTAAAATGTATTTACACGTCTTCGTTTGATGGAAAGGTAAAAAATTTACGATAATTCTGCACAAATGTAGTCTATCATTAGTACAAAAAAAACAGTACATAATCCACCAGTAGCACAGTAGCTTTTATCTTCTGTGAAACGAAAACGATAATTTTGTAAGTTTCAGTGAAAAACTATCAAATTATCTCTAAATAAAGGAAAATGACCTGGCTTCTGACAGCACACGCCCAATGTAAATCATTCATCCACCGTTCGCTGTCGCAAGGAGTGTTGTTAGCAGTTGTCGCCAGAAAAATGCCTGAGTGTCCAGTGTTGTTCATCTGAAGTAACCCCCCCCCCCCCCCCTGCCTTTGCCCTTCTGAATACTTACTATTCTGAGACACTGGCACAAAGTAGACAACTATACAGTGACGACCTGGCGTGAAACTTCCTTTGATGTGGGCGTACCCGTCCTATGATTGGCTGCGCTGGGCCCTGGGAATGACTCTCGTGTCTGATTGGCTAACTGCAAATACGAAATGTTTTCTATTGGCTAGGCTGCTGGCAGGCGGGTAAGTTACCAAGCGCTGATTGGCGAACAGCATTACAACATGCTGCTGGAAGTTGGCGCCATTTGTGAACAACTGGAGTTTGCTCTGTGAATGTCTGCATCACATATGCATAGCATAGGACCACCGGTTTTTTGCGAAAATATTTTAGTGAAAACTAGACTGCAGTATCCTATGGTATAGGTGCAGTTTCACTTGGGTGATTGGCCACGTGTCTTTGTCGGGAGACAGTTCATTACCTAACTGGGCCAATCAGAATCAGGTAACTCCGACACTGAGTGTCCGTGATTCGCGGGCAGACACCTGCAAAGAGAGACAATTAAAATCATCCAACCACGCAAGTGAATCTGAGCTTTAGTGTATTGGAGAACAAGTAGTCCTGAAATATTTTCCCGAAAAACAGGTGACCCTACATATACATTCTTCAATACTCTGTGTGTCACTGGCTTGAGTTTATACATGATTGTGAAATACATATTTATGGTAAAAAAAATAGGGCGAATTTTTCAGCTACCTGCAAATAACAAATTGCTATAGGATGTTCAGGTTAAAATGAGGACTTTTGAAAGCCCTGCTTAAGAACTACTTGTATGCACGTTGTGTCTTCCTCCACCTTATGTAAAATTAGCATTGCCATGAGCCTCAGCGCTTCATTCACGTGTTGGTCAAATTAAACTGTAAAATTATTAGAAAAGTAAAAATGTTACAAATCTACTTGTTTTTACACTTCGATGCATTAAAAAAAACAGAATGTGAAAGAAATAATTTAAGTTATCACAAATGGTTACCAAACACTTGTTTTCCGACGTTAAGATATGGAACTACTTTTCACTCTTCGTTGCCAACTTTACTGGGCGCATGTCACTCGGTGCCCCCGTTAATATATATGCAGGCATGGGAAGTGACTTTTTTCTAAGGTTGATTTCAAAAGTGCTCACTTTATCGCGGACAGCGTTTAGGAACACGAATGGTTTTTTTTTTTTTTTAAATAATATCTTGACCTGCCTAGATACTTTTTTTTTCTGTGAACCTGTGTGAGGAGCTATCCCTTATGTGACTTCTTGGCTCAGAATTTGGTTACTCCAGTGCTCAGCTGTGTAATACATATAAATAAGTTCCATAGAAAATTTTAATCACCCGCTCTTGAAAGTCAAACTACTTAAGTATTTTCAAACACAATTAAGTAATGACTAGAGACCTGAGAATTTCGCGGGTTCATTTCTAGACAAGTTGGAATTCACACACATGTACGTTCATGTTACGGTTGTAATTGGTTGACGTGTTTTGACACCTCCTGGAGATAAATAAGCCAATAACAAACATGCAAGAAATTGTGCGCCCAACCACCGCCTTTTACTATACAAAAATCAACTAATAAACAGTTGATATCTGTATGAGAGTACATAAGACTGTGAAGTCTAGCCTGCATGTCATTGAACTCGCGAATTTCTCGGGTCTCTAGTCATGACATATTTCCGCGAAACGTGAACTCTCCTTCTGACTGAAGCACAATAACGTGCCCGCAAAATACTTTATGTTAAGTACGTTCGGAGTTAATGGAACAATTTCCCAAACTTACAACTTGAAAGTTATTTGACTAGAAAATTACAAGGTTGCTCGAGTTTGTACACGGTCTGTTGTCTGGGTGCTAAGGATGAAATTCGCCGCTCTATATGTGAGTTACTCGTGTATTCCAGTATTATGGAGAAAATGACATTTCTATTTGCGTATATTTTTCGCGCAATTATCTCCAAAAATACTGTTTCGTAACCAGTACATAAAAATACTATTTATGTAACTAAAATGATTTACATTGAATCTTACGGTCAAAATCTGTCGTACTGTAATAAGGTGAAGTAACATGAATATAATATTTTACAGACCTAACATACTGTATTTTAAGTCATACATACAAAGTTCAGTTTGGCAAAACGTCACAACAACAAATAATATCAAGCAATAAAATCTAAAAAATAAAAAATAAAAAATTCATAAATAAACAAATAATCTTCTCGTCCTGTAAAATTTTTTACAAAAATATCGTTCATAATCATTATATATATATATACTCAATATAGGCCTATTTATAGGGATAGGAACGTTTCGCGAGTTCATTTCAGGACAAGATAGTTGTCAATCAAGTGTACATCGAATTTGATTATGCAATTGGATCACAGTTCATTATACACGCCCTGGACGACTCTAAGCCAATAGCAAGCTTTCAAGGAAGCAAATGGCGAGTGCCATACTGCCAGGTGTGTGGTAACACTGGCTACTCTCTGGGGCAGTAGCCAATGAACAAACACCTAAGGCTCGAGTATATATAGGACTGTGGAGTATAGCCTACAGGTCAATGAACTCGCGAAATTTTCCTATCGCTATCCATTTAGTATGCATGAAAACCAATTTCAGAACAATTTTTCTGATACTGATTAGACCTATTCATACACGCACGGGTGCGCGCATACACAGATACGCCAACATATGAAAAAAAAAAACTTGTTTTCGTGTAGATATTTTATTATCACCTGTAGTTTAATATACAATTTATTTTTGTACTTAACCCTGAGTTCATCTATTATGTTTTTTTTATATTTTTTAATGATGATTTGAAAATAGAACAATATTTGACAGAAATGAAACACTATGTTTGTCCTTCAACCACTGCGAAGGTCACGTCCTCACGATCTGTCGGTTGGCCCTTGGCGGTGAAATGAATTTCCATCTAGTTTTTTGTCACACGGTACCTAACCACACCGCGCGGTTTTCTATACATCATTAAGCGGTTACGGTTCAAAGCCATATTTCACGGAGTTACGCACGCTAGCTTCGATGAAAGAATTGAGATTTTTTTACCTAACTGATAAAATCTCAACATAATCTGAACACTCGGCACTATTTCGAGATACGTTACAGGAAACATGACGTATAGTCAAGTCGTTGTGAAAGTACGAATTTCCTAACTAAAAAGGGGGCCGCGGTGGCTGAGCGGTTAGCCTGCTCGCCCTCCACCAAGGCGAACCGGGCTCAATCCCCGGCCAGGTCAATCCTGAATTTTCGCATTTGGGAATCGTGCCGGACGATGCCGCTGGTTTACGGGTTTTCTCGGGGACCTCCCGTTTTCCCCACCATTTCATTCTGACGCTGCCCCATACTCACCTCAATCACCCTCATCGACTCTCAAGACCTCGTAGCTAAGAGACGTCCAAATCTATTCAATCACTTCATTCACTCCTAACCAAAGTAAGAGAAGAAAGTTTTATTAATGAAATTACTGTTAGACTGGAAAATAGCCAATTTTAACCAACATATCTTCGACAACACTCTGATGCTAGTTTATGCTTTTATGATTATCATGAGTAGGGACGTGCAAAATTCGCGTTATTTATTTGATGACACTTTAAAATTTAAACACGAGTATCTTTGCTATACTTTTGTCATTGGACCATAGGTACTTTATTTGACACGCCCGGGGTAACTCTGCGCCAGTAAATGAACACTTCACAATTGTTTAGTTCAATAACGTGAAATCCAGTCAGAAAAGGAGTGACTTGACATGTACGCAGCAGCCAATGGAGAAACGACGCCGGCTCGAGTATATACAGCAATGTGAAGTTTCGCCTAATGCCAAAAAATAACGCGAATTTTTCATGCCTCTAATCATGACTATGCGTTTGACTCGGCCTAATTATTTGTAGACCAAACACACACGTTCTGCAGTAGAGTTTTAGAATACTGACTGTCTCAATGAAATGGGATAGTAAATTCTTATATTTCTGACAGCCAATAACAAACACCGAGAAAAATAAATACTACAAGGAAACAATTTCTTTTTCAGACATACAAATCGTAAGTTTCTGTTTGGCGGGACAAATATACTGTTGATGGAACAAAATTTAATGCATCGCCATATTTGTTTGCACTTACCAGAAAGCACACATTTGAGTAAACTAATATTGTTTTTCTTGAAAAGATTCAAGCGTAGGCTGTACTTCAATTTCATATGTGCACACTTGCAGCCTTACTTCGGCTATTGGCCGCTTGCTTTTACGTGAACAGACTTTGTTACATTAGTGAGCCAATCATAATTAAGTTTCTCCGATACTGACCATCCGTGATTCGCGGGCAGACAGATAATACGGGTAACAATTCAAATGATACGATCACCAAAGTGTAGATACCTGAAGAAGTCGTGGATTCATTTTGAGACAAGGTAGAATTCAAAACACGTGTGTTTATATAACTTAAGCCACTGGTCCACACGGTGTTTGACACCTCCTGGAGAACGCTGGCCCAATCGTAGTCTTCCACTGTGACAGCAGACAACCAATATGCAGTTAATATCGACATATTTGTACACAATACTGTAGAGTTTAGCCTGCAGGTCATTGAACTCTCGAATTTTTCAGGTCTCTAACAGAGTGGTTCTGAACTAAAGTGTTTTTGGACGCCACTTGTCCTAATATCTTTTCGCGAAAAACAGGCGCACCTAATTATTATGTATTTAAAGTGAAAATTCACATTGCTGCTAAAGAATGCTTAATTTATTTGACTGAAGATTAACTAAGTTTATTTATGGTTTTACGTTAACAATATTCACAATCTTCGCTATCCTAATGCTATATAGACTTAGGGGCACCTGCTTTTCGCGAAAAGCTTTCATGACAAGTTGTGTTACAAAACACTTTAGTTCAGAACCTCTTTCGTGATTAAAGCATTTGAATTGTTACGCGTCTTATCTGCCTGCCCGCGAATCACAGACGGTCAGCATCGGAGAGACTGAACTCTGATTGGCTTACTCATATAACAGACTCTCTTCACACAAAGACAAGCGGCCAATAGTCAAAGAAAACGACGACACGTGTGCACATAGGATATTGAAGTCTAGCCACTGCGTAAATGTTTTTCGCGGGGGAAAAAAAATGTGGCCCTACCAATACGGTTGCTTCGGCAGCTCACAGTAGCCAATCAGACACAAGGCCGATTCCAGAACCGCTAACGAGTGCGTCCACATAAGAGGAACTGCCACGCAAAAGTAGAACACATCGTAAACTCTCGAAAATAATTTCGATATCACTTTCGCTAATTAATTATTTTTACTGGATGCTCAAGGTTTAGACTGGGGAGTTCTTTGCAGACAGACGAGTCATAAACGTTATCCTTTGGTGCATCAAAATCCTCACTGACCCATCAAAATGGGATAGTTATTTGCGTGCATGACAGCTAATAACGAGCTGAGTTGAGAGATTTGGGCGGCTCTTAACAACAAGGTCTTGAGAGCCGATGAGGGTGAAATGAGGTGATAGTGTAGCAGCGCCGGAAAGCAAGAGTGGGGAAACCGGAGATCCCCGAGAAAACCCGCCGGCCAGCGGCATCGTCCGGTATGACGCCCTCTTTCGAAAATCCGGGAGTGACCCGGCCGGGGAGTGAACCCGGTTCACCTTAGTGGGAGGTGAGAAGTCAAACTGCTCAGCCACCGTGGCCCCAGTCAATAACGAAAGTAAACTGTTAGACTATGGGCTGCGATGGTATATTGGTTTGGCTACTTGCCCCCCCCCCCCCCCACCAAGGCAAACCAGGTTCTATTCCCGGGTCGCTACCGGATTTTTGCATGTGGGAAATCGTACCGGACGATGCCGCTGATCAGTAGGTTTGCTCAGGGATCTCTCGTTTCCCCTACCCTTTGCATTCCAGCGCTTATCCACACTCGCCTAGCTTCACCATCATCAGCTCTCAATTCCTCGGTGTTAAGACCCGGCAAAATCTCTTCACTGCACTCCAACTGTCGGACTTGTGTACAATACGCTTAATCCTTCTAAACGGTAACATTCCCGCGATATACCAACGCTTGGTGCTCGTGAATTTCGCAAATTCTTTTGCTGGCATGTTAGACTTCAAGAACGTATATATATATATATATATATATATATATATATATATATATATATATATATACACACCGCAGTGTTCACTTGGTAATTGCGGACCACAGCAGTTTGGACACGCCTCGGAAATCTTCTCAGACAGAAATAAAAAGGAAGGCATTTCCCCCGATGGCATAATCAGCTTGAATTATGCTTTAACAAAGCCATGACAAGCCTGTAAGCTACTAGCAAACTTGCTGTGCAAGCCAGAAAACTTGAATCAAGCTACCTCGTCTCCGAGCGTCAAGCATTTACACGGATAAAAAGGTTTTGTTGAATCAAACAAAATTTGTTTGGAGCAATCAAATTAATTGTTTGTATAGAGGTAATTAATTATTTTGTTGTTATTTAGTTACCCCTAACAAATATTCGGTTCATACAACTAAAGATGTGTTTTGTTCTAAGTAAATTAAACAGTTTCGATTAATTAAATATTTTGTGAAGTCCGATCGAGAATCGAACATAGAATATCTGAGCTCGAGCACAACGCCTTAGCGACCTAATATAAAATGACTAATGATAAATGTGGAATATTTTTTTTATATATATGCCACATTTCAGATAGTGGATAACATGTGCAAATAAATATTTGAAGTTTTACAGCTTGACATTTTAGTTTCCTTTTGAATTTATTTTTTAGGATGTTGATACCAACATTAAGCATCAATATTTGCTGTAATATTGTTACCATCCTATTTGTCACAAAAATGCAAACAAACACTAGAGCTGTATTTTTTAAAGCAGGCAATCAAATTAGCGCCCAAACAAATATATACAGTTGAATAAACTAAATATATTTTTGCCAGCCTAATTGCTTTTGTTCCAACACAGAGTTTTAATTTATGCAAACGAGCATTTAGTTTAATGAAGTAAATTTATTTTCTTGGCTTTTAAAGTTAAGTTTACTTAACAAATATTTTGTTGGGGTAACTTAAGTACACTTTTGACCCTATACGTGCAAATATTTGGTTTTCTGTTGCCTCAGTGTAGCAAGTTTGATTAGTTACACATGCTGCAAGCTTTCCTCGGAAAGCTACAAATGTAATTCAAGCCGTCTGCAAGTTTGCTATTGGCAAGTATGCGTCAGTTGTGAGAAATATGGCTTGAATCACACATGATGTGTCAAGTTTGCTTGGCAAGGCGAAGTCAAGTCAAAGTGCAAGCTTACGTGCTGTCTGGGTTGTTACCGTATCAAGTCGAATAAAACAACGAAGTCTCTCAAAACGGAAGCATCCAATGAATAAACAACTGTGACCGCACTGTAAAAAAAATTCTGGTTAACTTACTAAATTCTAATGGAAATTTATAACCACACATCAAGCTGCAGATACTTATAGGAATATTAGCGTCACTACAATACAAAGTTGGGAACTTTCCTACATATTTGACTGTTTGCTGAGCAAATGTAGGAACACTGCAATAAATGTATAACGAAAAAAATTTACCATTCCCGCTTTATCGTTACCAACTTCACTGGGCGCATGCCACTCAGTTCGCTCATGAAAATATATGCAGGTAGGGATGGTGACATTTTTCTATGGTTGATTTCAAATGTGCTCACTTTATCGTGAACAGTCTTTATGGTAAATTTCCGAATAATTTATACTATAATGGCGCCTCTTGAATTCGCAACATTCGCGCACCTCTGACCATCGTCTTTAACGATTTACCTGTTTCGTCGCCTGAATTTCTCTCGCTCTTTCAACCCACTCTCTCGTGTTCGGATTGCAGGGCGAGGAGTGCTACCTGGTCATCGGACCAGAACTCGGAGCAGAAGTAGACGGGCCGTGGCGTTGCAAAAAACGAAAATTTCCCTCATCCGTGCCCCACCGCTGACGAAGCCACCCGCCGTGGTCACTATAAGAGACACGGCCGGGAAAGCAGAACACATCAATCACCCGGCATTGCCCCAAGCGACCTCATCTCGAAGCGATGGCGTCCCTTAAGCTGGTAAGGTCCGACGCTGCATTCGCGCCCCCTTGGGGTAAAGTGTTAACAATCTGGCCTCTTGTCTGGGAGCTCCAAGGTAGGTAGTTGGACTTAACGTCTCGTCAACAGCGAGGTCATTAGAGACGGTGCATGTTGCGCACGGAATAGCGATTGGGGAAGGAATGGGCCATGACCTTTGTTAAGGACCCAGCCCAGCATTCGCCTGGAGTGATTTCGGGAAACCATGGAAAACCGAAATCAGGACGGCCGGACCGGGAATCGAACCCGGGTCCTCCCGAACGCGAGTCCAGTGAGTTACCACTGCGCCACATATTTCGGTTAGGAGGTCCAAGGTTCGATTCTAAGCCAATTTTGTTCCTTCATACAGACCGCGGCAGACTTCGACAAGAAGTTCAGGGGGAATTATCCTCGCCATGTTTGATTTCTCAATTCTTTTCGTCCTAAGTTCCATTAACACAATTTTTTAATACGAATAGACCATAAATAACAGTTTCTCGAGGTTTTCAAAGCGTTACAGTTTCCTTGCTCTATTTACCTTCAAGTTGGGACAGTCTAGATGAAATAACTTATTATGTCTTGTGGCCGATTCACTCTATAAATGACATTACCAGCAGCAGTCGAGCATTAACTGATCTAAAAAAGATGTCAAATGCAGTGCTTTCTGCTTTGTCGAATCGTAACGCGTAGAATGGGAATCTCACCTGCAGGCTGCGACGAAAATTTCATGAATGCAAGATAGTGTGGATTACGCCCTTCAAGCTGTGCGTAACGTAAATGTATTCCCAGATATCTATGCATAGTCTGTTAGTGGTTTCTTCACACTTTTTAAATCTAACCTAAGAAAAATCACCCCATGTTTGACGTGTATGGTTATTTCCTAAACATTCCATGTATTAAAAGCGTTTTATACTACTGTTAAAGTAAAAGTACCTTATTTGTGATTCAGTTGAGATTTTAAACTGGTATTCTATCTATAAATTTTAATATTTAAAATACAATTAATATGAATATAAACAGTGAGAAAAAAGGGGTGTTGGTAATGCCCGATAAGAAATAATTATTATACAAAATATTATTATACTGAGTGCCCAAGAATGGTATAATTTTCTTGACTTGGTTAAGCTTAGTTGTCATGAACCGGAGGGATATTCTGGAAGCAGAACTCTAGCAGGGCTTCAGAAAAGTTGAAAGTTACCGTGAAGTTTATATAACCGAATATGTTATGGCCAGCGGCAAAATATCGCCGTGTCTCACATCATGAGAGCCGAGTATATAGAATAAATAAATAAAACAAGTGGTTTGAAACCCATTGTATACACGGACGTCTTTGGGTGTCTGTGTGACGTGGGGAAAGCAAGATCCCGTGAGCTTCAACTTCTTCAGTATTTGAGATGGTCATATCTTATGTTGTTTTGAAATTCATGCACGTGTTTCACCAGCCAAAATGCGGAGTCCTGGAATGCATGTATGTAGTCCTTGAATCCGCAGGAATGTTAGTGAGTGTTGAACTTGTACCGGAATATTTAAACACAGAGCCTGGTACTTAAGTTTCACTTATATCTTAGCGCACTGGATTGATGATGAAAATTTACAAAATAACTTGTGACTATTTGTTGCAAATGTACTTTGATGAATCTTAACATTATGTAAATATATCTTCGAACTAATTTGAGAGAAAAAATGTCAAAAATAAAATTGAATTTTATCAGTTTAAATTTTTAGACAATAATAAACATACTGGTAATAATATCAATAATGCTAGATTAAATGTTATATGGATTAAATTTTAGTGATAATTGGGCATACATCTATGCCATTTCAATTGGAATTTAACAACATAGTGTAAGTTAATAGTCGAAGAATAACTTAAGGTGCTTATTTGGCTGAATTCGTTTAATCTTCTGACAAGGTAAATACATGACTCCGTTTCTTAGAAAACAAAATTTTGTGCAAGTATCATTAAAGATGTTCGAGTGTGGTTCAAAAATGTATTGTAAGATGCAAACCATAAAAGGTGATTTTTAAAAAGTAAAATATTTTATATTGTAAATTGGAGGCAAAAATTCACCATTAGAGATCCAAAAATTACTGAGATTCATTTAGAGACAAGCTTAAATTAAAGATCCGCTATATTTATCCTACTTCTGGAATCGGTCCGCCATTTACTTAGCGCCTTCTGAGGGACTCTTATCCAGTAAGAAACAGGCAAGAATATGTAGGTTCAATCAGCGCTTTGCAGTGGGACAGCAAGCAACCAGTCAAGCGATGACATTTGCTTTATTGTGCACACTAGTGTCCAGTCTAACCTACAGATCATTCAACTTCTGAATGTTTCGGGTCTCTTTTAGTCATTTATAGAGATGGTGGAAAATCGCGAAAATTTTCGAGCCATCATATCTTCTGTAATACTCTTAACTAGTTTATTCTTTCATGATTGGATGAACAAGGTTTGGACTCGACTAAGTTGTTCGCAGACCATTCACGAACGTTCTGCCTTGTAGTATCAGAATCCTCATTGGTCCAGTGAAAAGACGTATTTTATTCATACATAAATGGCAGCGAATAAGGAAAGAAAACTGTCGGACAGTACATTGTATCCTAGCAAACCGTCAACTTTCCGCGATAAACCACCATCTCTAGTCATGTATGTATTGTCATGTGCGAGAGAAATGTGTATGTATGTTTTTTTTTTCCAGTTGGTCGTGTGTTTCCTGCTGGTGGCCAGCGTTTACTCACCGGTCTTCGCCCGCATATACCTACTTGACGACGGTGTTGGTGAAGGTCAGTTTTCCACACGCCTCTTTGACACGCGGGCGAAATTTCTTGCAATAAATATGGCTAGCGCATCACATCATTTTCCTTCTACAAGCCGAGTCATACAATTTAATACAGGTTGTTCTTGATCATTTCGCGAGTCCATTTCATAACAAGGTAGACGTCAAACACATGTACACTGAAGTTGAGTTTATAATTCGATCGTAGTTTATTAGACTCTGAGATAATAGCAGACTTGTAAGGAAACAAGTAGTGAATTCCGCACTGCCAGGAGTGAAGTAACACTGGCTACTCTCTGGAGCAGCAGCCAATAAACAAACATCTGAGGCTCGAGTTCACACAGGATTGTGGAGTCTAACCTACAGGTCATTAAACTCGCAAAATTTTTCTATCCTTAGTTGTTACCTACTCACTCATACTTTCGAGAAATCATTATCTCAGCTTTTCATCTTCGGTTCTCGCCATAAAAACGTCAATTTCGGGCAAAAAGTTACTAGTCAGAAAAATACTCAGATATAATATGAACAAGTCACCAATAAACAAACACAGCCATAGTAGGTGTTGTGCATTAATGCGCATAAGTTTACATTTTTACTTGTCTTTTTGTTTGTGAGATTGTTAGATTATGTTTTTTTATTTTGTTTCCGTGGAAATTTATACGTGTATGAGAAGTGCAAAATTCTAAAATACTTCTTGGCATTGCCTAGTGTCTGATTACAGTGTTACAACACCACGAACTTTTGCTCACTATGACATGAAAAGAGTTTCCATTTTGCGTCTAAATCTATCGCAATAACAGGTGCCTGCCACGTAGAAGGATATTTACCTATACATATAACATCCATGTAATTGTAAATAGTATAATTATGTGGTTAAAATATAATCGAAATTTCAGCTATAAGATTTGCACATTTAATATAACGTTGCACTTATTTTGCTTAAAAAATTTCTGGCTTTGTATCCCTTGGATAACGGTTTTTTAAAATAGTTTTACTCAACTTTTATGAGCATAGGTTTTTATTTATTCGTGTGGGCATATTAAAATCCCCGTATTAGCATTTCACTAATTGAGATAATCAGCGGAAAAAGGGTGAATGACGATGAAGTCGTCATAACTTCGTAAATACCTCAACTTACGTCTAAAAATTTCGTAGGACAATATGAGCGATTTGGAGGTCTCCAATGAATACTAGTAAAATATTTAAGAGTTTAGAGTTATGATCCGAACATGTTTTGCACTCTTTTCTACAATGGTTCATGAATAAGAAATGAATATTACATGAATATATGGTATGTTGTTATCAAACCTGCAAGAAAACACAAAACTACAACAAATAATCTACTAAGTGGCAGAGAGATCAAATAGCGTAAAATTTAACATAAAATAAAGGGGTATATTTTTAAAGATTTCGTAAGGGGTTAGAAAGACCACGGTACGCAGAGAGTTGACATTCTTTTACGAAATTATCCATCACGTCTGATTGAAGAGTAAGTCATAGGTAGGGTAATATATAGCATTCGGGGGACACGGGTTCGACTCACGCACCAACCAAGCAAGTGGTTGTTACGCAGGGGCGCAACCAGGAATTTACTTCGTGGCGGGGGATTTCAAATTTATTCTATTTTTCTTGGAAAAAGTGCGAAAACTATAGTATTAAATATTATTAGTTAAAACTTTATTTACAATCAATGCGCTAATATACAGAAACGGAACTACAAAATGCTATAAAACTCCTTTGGGTTCAAGGGGGATTGCAAAACTCTCATATGTGATAAATTAAAGATATCAGTTAGTTTATGTTTAGTTCAAAAAATATTTACAATAAATGGGCTAATGTCGTATATGGAACTACAAATGCTGCTAACATCCTTCACGTTCAAAGGGGACCCACACATTTCTTATATTCAAAAAAATTTAATTTTTTAATATTATTTTATTTATCATTAGTAATGAGGGGGTCCCGATATCGCCCCCCTCCCCACCATTGGTTGCGCCACTGCTGTTATACCTGATTCGCGGAAAAGCGATGGTAAATCTTTGCAGTGTCGCCCCTCCTCGAGTGGCTTAGGAGCGCCGCAGTTGCCGTCACCTGTCTGACAGAGTAGAACGGACAGCTTATGCCTGGTGACCCAGTCTGGGACAGTTTGGATATAGTACCTGGTCGACACGACCTCGCCTCCATGCCTAGCCTTGTGATGTCCCTGGTGGGCCTGCCTAGGGTTTTATGTGCGGTTACCCATCCAAGTACTCACGCCCCCATAACCTGTTGAACGACGTGATCTGAAAGACCACCAGGGTACCAGGACGGTATGGCCGTCGGCATACACGAGAAGGGAATACGCAGACGAACGAGACAGACAGGGAGAGTCCATTGCTCTGAAAGCGAAGGGTGGATATTTCAGTTTCGTGTCTTCGCTTGAGCAAGGACGCTTAGTCAGTGGAGTACGCGTTGTAATTATCCAAAATGATATACTATACAGGTTGATGCTGAAGTCTGAATACAAACCTCAACAACTTCCCTCCTAATTGCGTACCCCCCCCCCCTCTCTCTATTGCCAGACACCTCTCTTTCGCTGAACGAGGCGAACCTTCGGACTCACATTTTGGAGGAGATTGATTAGAATTCCGGTCCGCCCATCCTGATTTCAGTTTTCCATGGTTCCCCGAAGTCAATCCAGGCACACGCTGGTATGATTCCTTACTAAAGGTCGTGGCTAATTCCGTTTCTAATGACTTCGTTCTGGACGAAATGTTAACGTTTCTGCCTGCGTGCATCTATTTTGCGTGTCCGAGGCCTCGAAACACATGAGGTCAAAGGCCAACTATTGCTCACTCGCCAATTGCCTCATAGCCTCTATGTGCGAGGCGCTTAACTTTCGTGCACTCTTTCCATCCCCGACTCCCCTGAACGTGACTTTAAGCAGTGACATGTATTTGCGCCACGTTAGTAAAGATAAAAGAATGATGCGTGTCTAAAGACAGCTCTGAAGTTTCTGCGTAGAAAAATTGGCAGCTAAAAGAGATTCTCATAACACCCATTTTATCAATTTTCTCACTCAAGAAAATAATCAGTTGAGTTGAAAACAGAAAGTTGTAACTTGCATTTGGGACGAACTGTATCTTAAATAATTTTCGTGTTCAGACACCACAACAAGATAATGAGCCATTCTTGATTCGCGTGTTTTCATTAAACCTCTCAAACCCTCTTCATGCGTTAGCCGGACGGAGCCCTACCTATTCCCCTCTTTTAACTCTTCCGCATCTCAAACTGTGCCAGGGGAATCTTTTCACTTGAACCACTCTTTAGCGGTCGTCCATCCAGCGGCAGTGATGATGTTGCAGTGTCGGACGAAGCCGAACACCGGAGGAAGGGCAAGCCGAAGTTACCAGCGCCAGTGCACGAGAACCCAGAGCAGGATGACGCAGATGGTCTCACGCTGTTCTATTGGCCGTTCAGCAGCGACGCCGTGAGCAACAGACGGCAGGTCGCACGCGCCGACAGGCGGACGATGTCGACTACGACTACGATGAGGACGAAGCCGCGACATCCGATCCTCCGAAGAGGAATGACAAGGAGGAGTACGATGTTGTGGAGGAGGAGGAGGAGGAGGAGGAGGAGCAGGAGGAGGAGAAGGCGGCGACAGAGCACAATCGCGGTCCGGCTGACGAGACCCGAGAGCTGGAGAAACTCGTAGAACAAACAGTTGCACCTCCACACTCGACAGAACACGAACCCGAAGACAGCCGAGACAGCCTGGTGTACGCGGAGGACGGGAAAAGGACGAAGCCCCGTTTCCGACCCGTCTACTCCTTCATCAAAACCAACGAAAACGGGCACTTTAATTGGGGCGTGCGATATTACGGCTAGCCACGTCGTGCTCCGACGCTGATGACCTAGCAACGTGATGATCACGTAAGTCTTAATTTTTTTCCCCTTCTCGCTCACGAATACCTGCTTCGCTTCTCTACACCTAGGAGCCGGTACACCGATGCCCGCTTCTGACATGAATGTTAATGGATTCATGGACTTTCTTTCCTTTAGTTCTTTTCGCACGCAAAAGAATTCAAACTCTCCTCCAGAAGCTTTCTGATGTTTCACATTCTTCGGATTCTCTCTGCCTACCTTACATTCCATGCTTTCTCTGTACGCCACTTGCGCTCTATTTTACTACTATTTTCCTTGCACATATTTCATTATACTCTTGCGTCTTATCTTCGAATGGCTTTCAATACTGCAAAACATTTAAGTTAAGGTGCATTTTCTTCTATGCTTTATTTCGATTCGTGCTAATTATGCTCATCCCACTTCATAATAATGGTTTATTTTCTGGTAACCTCTAGTATAGAGTTACGGGGAAACTGATTTTCGCAAAAAGGCGTCTTGACTATCTGCACTTCAAAATTCTTCAGCACAGTTTCACTTCGGTTTGTGACACGTCTCAGACATCTGCCCGCGAATCAAAGACGGCCACTGACGGAGTAACCAAATTATTATTGGCCATGTCAAGAAAAGTCACCTTACGAAGCCAGTTACCGAACGATATCTGCAGCAGAGCTCATAGGATGCTAAATTCTAGCGTGGTTGTGTATTTTCCACGAAAATCAGGGGCCTCCAATTAAAATATTTTGTTCGTTCCGGTCCCACTGGTTCATAACGTAGTTCTTGATAGTGTGTTGGGCTTGTTATTTTGACTTCTTCTGGAAACCCTGCCGATGGTTTTAGGTATTCTTCTGTTTTTGCAGTCAGTTCGCCATCAAATGCGAATTGCAGTTTTGACAGTTTTTTCTGGGTTTCATCTATTAGTAAATTTTGTACCATCTTACAACACTTATAAAGTAAAATTGTTGCGGATTTAATGCATAACTTGCGGTCCTCCGCTGGCTGCCCTTTGTGAAGCTCATGTGAAACTATAATTTGATTGGTGTTTGACAGACTTGAAGAATGTATACAATAGTGTCACATTTTCCATTTGACTTTACAGTTGTTTGACTAGTATTCACCCTTAAAGATTCTGGCCCAGTGATAAAAGGAGAAACATAGTGATTGTATCATGTGCAACCCAGTTTTTATACACAGACCACAAAATCTCAATATTTTTCCTCCCTTTGTATGGGGTATGTTATGCGATTCCTTCTTCTTTTATCTTTCATTTACTTGGGGGTCTCTGTAGGTGCGTCTAGTTGGTTTTCTAGTCACATTTTATGCTGTATAAGATATGATGATATTATTATGGGTTTTCAGGTGGAACTTGTAGTAAGCAGGTCGTCGCCCTCAACACTTTTAGTCCTCGTGTCCATGATCAAGTGCATGTTGCACATTAAGGGTACTTATGGTCGTATCTATACACAACACGGAATCATTGGCTGTGTTTCAAACAATGTTCACTGTGAGAAATTTGATTAGTTCAAATTTCTGATCCTCTCATCTACGAATGGTTAATGCTGGTGTCAACGAACAAGCTGTACATTGTTAATAGAAGCACTCTCGACCCAAGTGCAGGGAATGACAAAAACTAAACTTTTACGGCACGTTAGATTGTATATTAATTCAAGACAGACCACATTAAAGGGATGCAAGAAAATAAACAATGAATTCTGTATAGCTATGGGGCGATGGAGACGGGGTAAGTGCACAGTCGAGGACTGAAGGCTGGATGTCGTGTTGTAGAGCTGGGGAGTCATGAAGACGTAGTAAGTGCACATTCGAGGACTGAAGGGTGGATGTCATGCTGAAGAGCAGGGGGGAGGGGGGAGAAAGATTAAGTGCTCACTTGAGGACTGAATGGTGGATGTTGTGTTCCAAAGCTGGGAGGGCGATGGAGACGGAGTGAGTGGACACTGGAGGACTGAAGGGTGGTTGTCTTGTTGCAGAGCTGGTGGCAATGGAGACGGAGCCGAGCGAGGCAAGAGTCCGACGGGACGGAGGTGGCCATGGAGTCACTGGTCCTGTCCACACCTTCGTCAAGACGGACAAGCACGCGCACTTCAAGTGGGGAGTGCGTCACCACGTCGGCCACCACTACTCCGGCTAAGGGCACCCAGTGTGCTTCCGACACGCGCGGCCAGTGCCTGCACGCATTAAACTTTTTTTTTTGTACTTTTATATCTGCTTGAACACGATCGACTTTAGAAACTGACTTGCCTATTGTTTACTTTATCCAAAAACCCTCGCCCAAGCGGTCAACTCTCTAACCAAGTTGTTCTCAAACGTTCCTTTTCCATGACCACTAGTTGTAGTATATTCTATTCGTGGTTTCTTCACACTATTTGAATTGAACCTTTGAAAAATCACCCCATGATGAAGTGTCATAAACATCCTGTGTATCACAGGCGATTTATACTTGTGTAGACAACTACATTATTTTTGGTTAAGTTTAAATTTTATTTACATTTTACATACAAATTAGAATATTGTACTTATAATTAATATGAATAAAACAGGGAAATAATAGATGTTTTGGTAAGTCTAGTAAGAAAGAGTTCTTATGCAAAATATGATTACATTGAGTGTGTACGAATGCGGCGCGCTGTCCCCTTGGTGTAATTTTCTATACTTGGGAAGCTTAGTTTGCGTGAGGCAGAAGTAAAAGTTTACAAGGCTCTCAAAAAAGTTGGAAGTAACCATAAATTGAGTATAAACTGTTAACCGAACACGGACCATAATGGGTAAATTTACAACCTAACACGGACCACTTCCTCCTCTCCTATTCCATGCAAATTCAAAAAGTAGGAGTAACGGTTTAACTATACATTGAAATGAATTGCCGCCCTAAAAACTTGACATATTCTTTTAAAAAGTTTGATGCTAATAATATCAACTGTAGAAAAGTTAAATATACATGAGTAAAATTAATTTTAGTTCAATTTGTGGACCACTTAGGATATTGCTACGAATTGCATGTGGTCCGCGTATCACATATTAACAACCACTACTCCACCTCGTTCGGTCACCATGTCCGCGATCGTGGACACGTTGCGCATGAATCATATTTATTACCAGTGCTATACACTGTAAGGCATCAGTGACCAGTCTTCTTTGTAGATAATCTGATGTGCGTAGTTTTCTACACCTCTTCAACATGAATGGTTAATGCCAATACCATCAAGCACCCAGCACGTTGTTCGAAATACTGGACACAAGTACAACGTATATCAAATTATTAAGTTATTACAATACTTGAACTCAGCAATTAATGTGTAACCGAACGGGATAAGATAATTTTCGCAAAATCACGTCAGTTTTATAGAGACTGGGAACTCAATAATTGTTCTTGAGTCAGCATATATTTTGTAACATTCTATCGAGTTTACCCTTTTTATGATTGGATTATAAAGTGTTAGACTCGGCTAAGTTCACTGGAGGCCAATCGCAAACTCTCTCCTTGAGAGTACCAACTTCTCACTGGCTCAGTTAAATGGTTTAGTAACTTCATGTATGCATGATAGCCAATGATGGAAGAAAACTGCAGGACAATTTGACATTAATTTCAACCTTAGGCAACAGTAAACTTTTTTTTTGCAATGACATCGTCTTCAATCATCATATATGCATACTTAGCAGTGGTTATTAGGGACAAACCAATTTTCTCAAAAATATTTCGTGAATGGTGTCTGCCCACGAATCACAGACATATATTATTGGAGAAACCTGATTCTGATAGGCCTGTGGAGTAAGGACATATCTTCGAACAAAGACAACTGCTAGCCGGTCCATAGGGTATTAAAAACTTACATGCACGGAATTCTTATCGTTTAAATATGTTGTACATAACGCTGGTTTATCGTGGAAATGTTGGCTGCTTCCTAGAACTCTTCTTACTGAATACATGCCAGAAAATGTTCTCAAATTATTGATAGGTGGTTGGGCCCAACGTCTCGTTGACAGCGAGGTCATTACAGATGGTTCAAGTTGCACAGGGAAGAGTGATTGGGAAAAGAATGGGAAGGAATCGGCCGATGACCTTTGTTAGGGACCCTTCTCAGCATTCGCCTGGAATGATTTCGGATAACCATGGAAAACCGAAATCAGGATGGCGGAATCGGCAATCAAATCCGGGTCCTCCCGAATGCGAGTCCAGTGAGTTACAACTGCGCCACATCGCTCGGTGTCAAAAGGGGTGGAGCTGAGCCTACATACTCTACGGAGAAGCAAATTACGATAGTTTGCTCCGCATCCCCATTAACGTAAACACTATTTCAACAGTGGCACTTATAGACAAAGCAGTCTCACAAAATTTTATCAATGCAATATTAGTGAACTACAAAAAGGAAAACCAACATAAACAAAAAGTGCCATTCGCCACACGTGACATTAACAGACACACTAATGGTACCACAACAGTGGATGTCAACATCAGAGATTAAAACATGCCTGTTCCTGTACTTATCATTCCAGACCGCAGGGAAGATATCATTCTGGGAGTGCCGTGGGTCAACAAGTGGTCATCGAGATTTCCCATGACCGCATCCATTTCTGCAAGACACGGAGAAAAACCGAATACTTCCTGGAATAACATCAACCCACTGTATTGGAAGACCTCGACCTGCATGACTTCAACCATACATTGCCGGAAAAATTTTGAAGTGATACGTAAACGATCTTAAACGAGTGCATATATGTGTTGTCGTGTGGGGACATGCTACATCGCACCAGTATTACGGAGCACCCTCTACCAACCAGTCACTAGGAGCCACTGTACACACCGCCCACAGACTACACGCTGAACCATTGACGTGCAGGTTAGTGATGTTAAGGGACGGTGTTATTGAGAGTAATTATAATTCCGCAATAATGTTGGCCCCTAAGAAAGGTGAAACCTGGAGGTTTTGTGTTCACTTTCGTCTAGTTAACATAATAACAAAAAAAAATCAGCCCCACCAGTGATCAATATCAACTGTGCTCTCAGCTTTCTCGGGTCTGCGAAAATCATGCCGTCTTTTGACTTACGTTCAGGCTATTGGCAAGTACCAGTCACCCCCCCCCCCCCCTGATCACCACAAAACTGCATTTACTACACCAGATGTCAGACGTTATCAGTTTTGCGCAATGCCTTCTGGCCTGAAATACGCGCCAGCCACCTTCCAAGCTATGATGGTACACGTGTTGGATGGTTACATTGGCAAGTTCGTCACCACTTACTTGGACGACGCAGTGGTTTGGTCAAACAGCTGGTAGGAACATTTGGAATACCTTGCTTTGGTACATTCTGCAACCACAGGCCTGACATGTGCAAACCACAAATGCCACATTGGCAAAACGGAATTAAATTTCCTTGGGCACGTAGTATATGAGACCGGAAATCGTCCCAGTGAGGAGTATTTAAGAGTTATTGAAGAGTGGGAACCACCGAAAACCAGGAAACCAATACATCAAGGGATTTGCCATCATAACCACGCCCCTTACAGTGCTAATGTCATCGCAAAACAGGTTCCAGTGGAAACAAACAGTTGCACAGGCATTCGCAGAAATTAAACGATAGTTTCACCAGTGTTTATCTCTCACGGGCCTAGATGCCACTAGACACTTGTATCTACAGACAGACGCGAGCCAGGAAGCGTCAAGAGCAATGTTATTCCAACTGAGTGACAATGCAGAACGTAACATTATCGACTACGGTAGCGCAAAGTTTGGTCCCATAGAAAGAAGATATGACGTGAATGAGAGAGCCTGTCCAGCTATTGTGTGGGCCCTGAAATGGTAAAGACAGTTCTTGGAATACCAACGGTTCACACTCAGGATGGACAACCACAGCCTGGTATGGCTTCACAAAATGCGGAAATCACGGAGAAAATTAACCCATTGGTCCATGCTCAAGCAAGCCTATAACTTCATAGTCGAGCACGTTCCGGGAGTCGAAAGCGAAGTCGCCGACACACTCATACTCCGTAGGCCCAGAGATATGCGAAAAATACCCAGACGAGAGGGAGAATATATTGCCACCAGAAAGCCAGCCTAAGTTTAGTAACATAGACATGATCCCAAAACTTAACTTAATACAGCTGGACGAAAACAATAAAAAACTGTTACTTGCAATACAGCTGGAAGTGCATGTGCTACAATCACAACATACCACGCCGGAAGCAATGCAACGGCGTAATGAGTGCGCGCAAAGTTTGCAGAAAAGCTGGTGTGTAGTAAAAAACTGCATAAATACTTCCTCCAGGCGACCAGGGAATTTGGAAGACGTATTACCCAGCAGGGCTTGCCAAGCAGTCTTACGCTATGCACATGACAACCAACTGGCTGGACATCCAGGAGCGGACCAAACACAACGTCAAATTGCAACCATATATCACTGTCCCAGTATTACACGTGAAATGCGCAACTACGTGAAACAGTGTAGGATGTGTAATATGTAGAAGTCCCGCCGTTCTGAGAGAGTTCAACAACAACAACTACGGGTACCAAAAGAACCGTTCGGCACAGTAACCCTGGATATAATGGGACCCTACCCACGATACGTACAAGGGAAACGATTCATCGTAGTGATAACATACCCCTTCACTCGGTGGACAGAAGCCTATGCTGTCAGCAGCGCCAGAGCTACCAAAATTACCAAAACCTGGAAAGTGAGTTTCTCCCTCCCCCCCCCCCCCCTCCGCATCATCCTAACTGACAATAGCACGCGATTCACCGGCCATAAGTGGTATAACTGTTGCAGGAGATGGAAGATGGAACACCACAGAACAGCCCAGTACCACCCTAGGGCCAACCCAACCGAGCGGAAAAATCAGGACTTAAAACACAGCTGAGACTGCGAGTAGGACGAGACCACACCACGTGGCCACTTCATTTGCCAGCCGCTCTGTTCTGTTTACGAACACATCTCAACGCAGCCACAGGGAAGACCCCAGCTGGGATTCTGCAGGGACGAAACTTCGCACACCCGGGAGAACTGGTCTGCCCTGAGAACGTAACAGTACGCAAGGGCAGGCAAGGAACGCACAGTGAAACGGTGCGGCAGTTGTGAGAACAGCAGGATCGCTTCATCAAATCCTGGCCGCCAACTACGCAACGGCCTTCATGAACACTTCAAGTGGGAGATCTTGTTTACATGCGTGAGCACCTGCAGTCAGCAGGCAACAAAAATATTTGTGCCGGATTAACGGCAAAATGGAGCGGACCCTATCCCATTGCCAGCCAAGTGGGAAACACAACATACATGGTAAAAGTGAATGCCATAAAAGTAATCAAACTGCACCATGAAGACATCCGGGCGACAGGTGAGGGAATGTACGACTTGCCACCCCACCCCCCCTTAAACGCTAATTCAGTTGACTTAGACGCCCAGCATCCCGACGCCCAGTAGAGATCGAACAGACTTCAGTGAAGCGGCAGAAAAGTTCAACACAGCCCCAACAAAACAAATACCGCCGGAAACAGCTGCAGTTATGCCATCTTCACAACAGACGCCCGGCGTCCCGATGCCCAATAGGGATCAGTTGGAAGGAGGGACAGCCTCACCTGCTTCAGAGTCAACAACACAAGGTGCAGAACCATCACAGATTTCGCCTATCTTTCTCTGCCGACGCCCGGCATCTCGACGCCCAATAGGGGAGTAGAGAAAGAGCTGGAAGAAGCGCGGGGTTACCTGCCAATGACTCCACCACTGCCCAATAGTGCAGTTCAACCCGCCAGCATCAGCGCGTCCAGACACCCCGACAGCAAACTTAACCCTGAGAGCGTCAGCTGCACTGACGCCCAACGCCCAGCCGCACAACAAAGCTCGGTCGCAGCAACACAAGGCGGCGGGTTAGTTTCGAGAGCAGCACAAATACCGCCAGTCAGCTTGACATTACAGCCAATATCATCGCAACCAACCAGCAGCACCTTCATGACTGTGCCCTTACCTGGCGTCCCGACGCCCGATAAGGAAGCGGCGCCAGCCAGCGAAGAAGTTCGGGAGGAAGCATCAATTAGCGCGGCCTACTTGCAGCGTGCTGTCACCAATACAGCTGCATCACGGCAGCCCTCTTCTGCACCAACACACGACATCTCAGCGCCCAGTACGGGACTAGTGGCACATGGCGGGGTAATGGATTATTGGCCCAACTCAGTATGTTACAGAAAATCACAGTGGGACAGCGACGGGGACAGCAGCGACACCTCTGGCATCCCGCGTCGCGGACCACCATGCCATCGTCGCCTACCACAGAGATACCGGTGCTGCCAGGACAGCACCACAGCGCACCAGACGTCACTACGAGACAGCGAGGCGCCACAACATCGGCGTCCAGACATCAGCACCCATCAGTACCTGTTGCGGCCGTGCCCCAGACGTAAACCGCATTGCTGCGGGACGCTGGTTGAAAGAGCTCCCTATTTGGTGGTTCGGGGGAGGGGTTTGACGCCGGCCGCTTCTAGCAGTCTAGCCCTAGTCGACCTGTGCACGCCATTTGTTGGTCAAGGTAAGAACTACCAGCAGTAGCGGGCTGGCAATGCAGCACATTGCCAGAGACCTCCACCAGCTCTGCCGTTACATGATCCAGTGTGCAGCGACTATTAATGCCACAAGGCGTAATTTCTTTAAACAAGTGTTATTTGTTGCAGTACTACGTTCATTAAAATTAGCCTCAAATAAAATAGCACCCAGTAAATGAATTTGACGAAATCCCTAGTGAATACACGTAGCAGTAATCGTGCAAAGTGTCGACCACGTGGGCATGTTGATCTCAGCTATCCCGCATTCTTTTGAGAAAGTTATTAGTGTATCAGAATCTTAAAAATAAGGGAACATGAGAACTGGCAATGAGCTATTTTACTACAGTAGAATGATAAATCACTAACATTGTCATGCTGATGTCGCTAGTGCGACACGCAAACTTCGAACTGCACAAAACGAGATTACTTTCATTATTTTTCTAAAATGTGTACTTTAATTTGTAAGCTGCCAAATTAATACAGAATCTATATTTTTTAATTACAAGGGTAATTGCGTATGCTTTTCCTTTACAGCTTAAAGAGAAACTTGAATTACAAAAATAATATCCAACATAAAATTCAGTGCAACATAATTTTTATATGAAATCTCAGTGTTTTGTACAAATGCCTTGAATAATGTACCCAGTGATCTGTGTATCATTCAGTTCTATGTTTCACATAAAATATTTTGTCAAGGGAATTTCTGTTCTGGCGCGGCGTCGGTTACCAGCGTCATCGATGTCATGCCATCCTCTTCAGTCTTGGTTCGACAGGCGTTAGGGCAGGTTGCGACTCGGAGGTGAAGTATATTTCTAGTACTCATAATTGAATTACAATACACTTAAATTACTGGTTTATTTTCTATTTTTCTCGTGCACCTCCGAGTAAACCTCCCATCCGGAGCAGACCCGCAGCCCCTCCGGCATATATTTACTTAATATATTTTACACCACGTCTCAGACGTTTTTCGCAGCTTAGGCCTATGCGGGGCTTTGTGCCGCATGCCCGCTTAAATTCTAAACCATGTGCCATCATATTACCAGTGCGGAATAATCTTTCATTTTATTTAAGTGATGTTTTCGTGTACATTTATTCTCACTTGTCGGGGAGGTTTAAGGTCGACGGACCTTATTTTCCGTCAGATACCTGCCACGTATTTTACGACCATGTAAGTTTGAGTGCTGCATGTGTGTCTGCTTGAATTATATTTCAGTGTTGATAAGGCGTGTTGGGAAGCCATAATAGCCCAGCTCGAGTGCAGATGTATTTCAGTTTGGTAAGGTGTGTTGGGAAGCCAGAATATCCCAGCTCAAGTGCAGATATTACAGTGAACCAGTCTAGACCGTTCTCCAATATCACCGTATTCAGACGCCAGGGGACACAGGGTCATTTGGTCTGGGTTTTTCGACCACGGCCCATCAAGAGTCTCTCTTGTTAACCCGAGAGGATTCCCCTCATGGCTTAGCTGGCACCCACCTGAAATTTAATTACTCACATTCGAGACCCTGTGACCACCCCGTCAACAGTCAATCGGCCTGCCCGCACTTGGGCTTCACCACACTTATCCTCGCTAGGCGTCAAATTTATTAGTTGGTTTATTAAGTTGTTTGACGACTCGTTCAATAATGCGTCTTCGGTATGTTTCTTGTTTCTAGAGTGAATTCAGTGATGCCTGTGTTTATTTTTTCTATTTAAAATCACATCATCTAAACTTGCTATCCCGAGTGTTTCATATTTTTAGCCTACTATTCGAAGGAAAGAAAGGCTTATGAGATCACTTTCCTGTCTGTGTGCCTGGGTGTGTAGGTGTGTGTTGGTGTGTGAGTTTGTGCATGAGAGTGTCCTCCCTTTCAATTTTCGAATGCATTTACCGAATTTCTCCAAACTTGGTACACATGTAGTACTTAGTAAGGACTCCTGACTTTTATAGTTTTTGAAAACGTCGGGCACTTAATTTTAAAATGGCGGCCATCTTAAAATCTGGTGTGATATGTCATATCACAGGAACCATTCAACCTCTTTAAACCATATTTCTGTATTCCGACGGAGAATTGTGTAAGCATTCAATCTTGAGATGTATAATGTTGTTAGTCATACATTTTCGAAAATAGCACCAAATAAATAAATATTCTTAATTATATCTCGAAAACTATAGTACCTATTCTCGCCCAATTTGACACGTAAGTAATGCTACGATAGGTTAAGTAAATGTAAGTTATTGAACTTGATTAAGTTATTACTTTATATAGCGAGGCCTTAAAAATGTTTCAAAGTTAGTTTTTTATATTTTTCATACCATTTTTAAAAAAATCGACCAAATTCTGTATACTGAAGGTATATGTTAGGAGCATCCTATTTACCAACACATAACCACTTTTGTCGGCCATTTTAAAAGAAAGCGCTTTACAAATAAATAAAGTTAATATGTTATATCTCGTTTTAAAAAATACCGATTCCTACTAAATTTGGCAAAGACGTAGTACTGATGCAGATGGTTTAAAGGCATATGTTTTAAGGATGCAAGATACATGTTTTAAAAATGGCAGCCACATAGTTATTTAAGCTTAGAATGATATATCATCGAAATTATGAAACCAATTCCAACGTAACTTAGTATTTGGGCAGTAGACACTACATATATAGATTGTATGTACACGGATAATATTTACTCTGCCATTTTGTAGTATAGTACCACGCGAATAAATAAATTTTTATGTCATATCTAAGGAAACCTTTGGCCATTTCCTATCAAATTTGGCAAAGAAGTAACACTGTGGAAGATGTTGTGAAGTAGCATTTTTTTGGTATGTCAGTCGTTTTTTTTTTTTTTTTCAAAATTGCGGACATTGAGTTATGTTAGCTTCAAATGCTATATAGTAAAAACAATGTAATCATTTCCTACTTATCATTATATTATGGCAGTATATATTACAATAATCATCTTTATCTACACTGACAATCTTTTGACCGCCATTTTGTAAGATAGCACCATACGAATAGATAAAGTTTTAAAGTCATCTCAGGAAACAATTGACCTATTCCTATCAATTTGGCAAACAATTAGTACTGATGCAGATGAGTTAATTAAGTGGTATGCTTTAAGCATGTCAGACAATTACATATCAAAATTGAGGCAAAATAGTTATTTTTATCTTAGAATGCTATATCGTCGAAACCATGTAATCAATTCCTAATTAACTTTGTATGCTGGCAGTAGGTATTACAATTATCAACTGTATCTACACAGATAATCTTTTGTCCTCCATTTTGTAAGATAGAGACATGCGAATAAACAAAGTTTTTATTTCATATCTTGGGGAACAGTTAACATATTCTTACCAAATTTTGCAAACAAATAGTACTGCATCAGGTGGTGTAAACTTATATGTTTTAAGTAGGTCAGGCACTTATTTTCAAAATTGTGGCTATATTAATATTATTGCTCAGTATTTTATCAATGAAACATATTCCAACTAAAGTTTATATGCTGGCAGTGCCTATTACAACCATCAAATATGTATATGCAGAACCTCATTTTTCTGGCATTTTGTATGATAGACCCCACCAATAAAAAATAAAGTTCTTTTCTCATGTCTCAGGAAACTATTAACCCATTCTTACGAAATTCGGTGAAGATGTACTGTGGTAGGATACATAAATATATGTATTTTTTTAAGTATGACACTTATTTTCATAATGATGGCTACATAACGATTTTAGTTTTGTGTGTTATATCTACGAATTTATGTAATCTATTTTAACTTAACGTTGTATATTGGTAGAATACATTCATCGAATGTTCTACTACATAAATTTTTCGTCCTCTATTTATGATGATCGCCATATGTAAATTATGGAGGTTTGATGTTCTACCTCGAGGACCAATCAACCGATTCCCACCAAATGCTACACTAGAGTATTTCGACTAATTTGAACCAAATTGTGCACACTATAAATGCTACAGCAGTCCATATAAACTTTCATGATTGAAATGGGTTAGAAAAGATGTTCGAAATGGCGGCATCATAAATAATTTAGGTACGTTTTCACATATATTAAACAATTTAACCAAATTCAACCAAATTTTTTATGTAGACAGTATACATTAGAAGCATCGTATATTGAGCCTCTTTTTTTGTAGATTTTTTACAATAGCATCAAATAAGGAAATAAAGTTTTTATGGCATATATAAGGGACCAAATAACCGATTTCGACAAAATTATTCACACATGTAGCGCTATAATAGGTCATGTAAACTTACATGTTTTAAGTGGCTCAGATATTCATTTTCAAAATGACGGGAATGTAAAATTTTTTTTTAATGAATTCTGTCATTCGAAACATTAAGTCTGCTCAGATCCGAAAATGATGCTCCAAATCCGACCTTCATAAGGCAGTGAATCGCACACTAGCTTATTGTACCAGGTTTTCAGCGTTCAAGTCCCAGTTAGTTAAGATATGTATGTATTTGTAATGGTCTTAGTACTGTTGAATATGTTTCTGGTTTCATTTCTATTATGATTGCTTTCAAAGAGAAGTCAAATCCTACCTACCAACTCAGCTTTCAGGAACTTATTAAAAAAAATAATTGCACCCATGGTGGGGTATGAAGCCTTATTAGCTATATCAGTGACTTCTTGATATTATCTGTGTTTTTACTTGACATGATGTATTATTCTATAATTCAAAGCTATGTTATTGTTCGACAGGTATGTAATTCTTTTTCAATTACAAGCAGTTTGTAATTTTTTACGTTCAGTTTTGGATTGTGACTTTGCATGTAGCTGTTTAGTTAAAATATAGTATTTAGTTATTGTTAATGTGATTGTCATAATATCATATGTTTTTATTTCGTTTCAGTACATGGGTCACGAATTCATTTAATCTTTTTAAAGTATGGAACGCTGTTTTGTAATCATGTAATTTTGTACAAGGAAGTAAATGTTGATAGTATTTTGTTTACAAGAAGGTGCCATGATAGTATTTTGCAGTGCTGCCAGTTTTGGTTACTTTATGGCCACATGGCAGTGTACTATCCATTCTAAATACATCGCTGCATGTTTATTTTCCATCGCGAATATTTTGAAAGTTATTTGTTTGAATAAAATAACATAGATAATAATTAGTTTTATTTAGAACATGGCCTATTTTAATATTTGGTCACATTTCTGACCTTATTTGCATTTGTTTCTATTTTCTGATAATCATATTTACCTTGTCTTGGCTTAGTAAAACTTTTATTTGTGTTAAGGGATAATTTTGGTTTTGCTGCATTTATTGTTCAGTTTTGCAGTTTTTTATATCTCAGTTAAGTACTTCTGTCATTGTTTCTAATGTATGCGATTGTTTACAAGGTCTTTATATTTTTATTTTCGCAGTATTGAATGACCTTAACAATTACTTCTAGCATTCACTACTGAGTGATTTCTATTTGGTTTTAGTGATTGTTTATATTGTGTTTGTTTTAAGGGTCATCTGAACTAACCTAACTTTAGTTTTTCAAGTCTTTTATTTTGTTAAAAATTTGTTACATTTTATGTGTCAATGTCCAGGTTTGGCTGTTACCTTTTGTGGGCAGCTTTATGCTCAGTCACCTGTGTGCACTGCGCTGAGTATTGGTCCTAAAATGTGATGTGTTAGCTATGTATTTGGTTTTATTTTTTTAGAGTTATCCAAATTTGTCCTAATTAATTTTCTTCCAGGTGGGTTTGTTTCGTATTTCGGTAGTTGTCTTTTTCTTTAATTTTGTCTTAATGTTGATGCACCATGGCTGTACTCCAATGGAATGTGTGTGCTGTGTAGAGTTCGCAAGAGTAACTGCTTCTTTTCCACTGTTGGCCACAGAGAATGGTGCACAGTTCTCAGCTGCTTCTGTTTGGTTCCATGTTGCTGACTTTCTCCTCGAAACTGCTGTGACTTGTCAGGTTTTCCCTCTCCTGATTTAAGGTAATGTTTTGGAAAAAAAATCCTCTATCTTGCCTTTAATTGCTCTGTTTATTAGATTCGAATACTGTTTAAAATTCGCTATTTCGTATATTTTTTCTATAGCATAATTTTGTTGTTTAACCAACTTATGAATTATCACTTTTAAGTGTTATTTTTAATGTGTTTACTCTCGTGTTTTGACTTTTTCGAGATTAGGTATTGGGTTTCGGTGATTTGAAATTCGTGTCTTGGCATGTCTTGCAAGCACGTTTTTTTTAGAGCTATGATATGTGATGCAGTTTATCTTCACGTTGCATTTTACTCTAGAGCTTTGTTGACATTTTCAGTAATTGCCAGTTTGGTAAAAAATTTGTTTGTATTCCCCATTAATTTAAATTTGGGTTCCATTATACGTTATATTTCTTTATTTTTATGGACGTTGTGGAGTAACTTTGGTATGGGATTTAGTCGCGGCATTTAGTGTCGTCAAAGCCTTGATGGCTACCTAACCTCAACTTATGATGTTTGACTTTAGTTTCAGTTTTCAATTAAGTGCATTAATTGGAATATTTTTGATTGTTTTGGTTGCTGGTAAATTTAGGTGGCCTTGTGTTGTAGTAGTTTGTGTCAGTTTCAGAGTGGAACTCGTCTAGTGTTATTTTTCTTGGTTGTCAGTGGACTGATCAGCCATCGGCAGTTCAGGTCACACAACAGTTGCTAGTCTAACTAGTGGCGGTCAGGACTTTTGCTTGGTTTCGTGCCAGCACCAGTTTAGGCTTTGTCCTATTCTTAGTGTCTTTATTCTGGGGTTGTGTTTGTGGGACTGTTGCACAACACATTTCTTTTGCTCCCTGGTACTAGCACTTTCCCTTTTGTTGTATCGGGTTTCGTGGGATGTTTATTGATACCCCGTTTATTTATTTATTTTTGTCGAGTCGTGTCCTAGGTTTTTTTTTTTTTACTCATTGTATATCCTTTGTGGCTTTTGTAGTTGTCCTGGGTACTTAAACCTTAAATCTTGATCTCTCATTGTCTACCAGTCTTTGCGAGCTACCTTTGATTTGGCCGAAGTCGTATCTTAACTTCTCCTGTTATTTTCTACTACTTGCGCATGTTGACTTTGTTTTGGTTAAAGTGTTCCTATCATAACTTCTTGTCTATTGTCTGCTATAACGATTATTTTCATACTCCCGTGTCTCCCTTGAGAGCAGAAATGTGTGCATTTTTATAATACATCACCATTACTTCCCTGTAGCGTCACTGTTGTGCTGTTTTCAAACAACTTTGAGACACGATTTTCAGTTTGGATTCAGTAAAAATTATTGCGAGTAATATTATTAATTATCTCATTTATTTCGCATTTAACTAATGAGGAAAATAATGCTTTTATTATCCATTTGATCATCTGAGATTAATTTAATTTCTAATTGAGATTTACATGTCCAGTGTTTATTTCTTATATAAGTCATTATGGAAACTGTTTTGTATATGTTTGATTTAATAATGTATCATAATGTATATGGGAAGTTATTAGAGTATCACTGTTTATTTAGTCATTGCTTGTCACTACGCTTAACATATATTTTCTCGTTACTTTTGCGATGCTAGCGCTCGCCGTATTGGTCTTCATCAATTTCTACTTTGCGCAGTGGCTTGCTCTGTGCTCCACTCGGATCACCTCTTTCTTCCTTCCTTGCTTTCCCTCCCTTGATTTCCCCTCCTTTCGTGCATCATCATCTTTTTTCTGATCGAGGTGGTTTATTTAAGTCGTTGCAGACCTTACACCCATCCCATTCTACAACTATTCTAACATCTGGTCGTCGCCAGAGCGAGTCCCTGAAGAGCTGCATCATGTTGTAAACTGCCAAATTTTTCGTCCTTTGGACGTTTCGCTGTGATATGTTTGAGCAATACAAAACGCTGAGTCGTAGACTACGAGTTGTGCGTTAACTGGGTCCGTTTTAATTTGTTTTAATGTTTGTGTGGCGTAGATGTGTTCTCTTGCTCATGCGGTAGGTTAGTGTATTTTCAAAATTGTGGTTTCGGCTGCCAGCATAAATTTGGTTTTGGCTTGACTAAAACCCTAACTTTGCTGTGTGTTTTCTTTTTTAATGTGTAGTGTTTAGTTTGTTTGCTGCCCAAGAATATTTTCTGATCATTCAAAATTCACGGTTCTCATGTCGTCATAGTTCATTTCCAATTGTATTGTTCATTAAATTTTATTCGCTGGAGCTTGGACGGGTCACTTGACTGCCACCATTGAATATAAGTTTTTTATGATAGCATTTTAATTGCATATTTTAATATTTTACTTTATTTGAAGGAGACTTTACTGGTCTTATTATGCTGCCCTCCTTTTTTAAAATTGCTCTAATTAACAAGTCTAGTTAAATGAAATTCTTTAATCGTAGTCTGTATATTGTAATATGCATATGAAATTGTTTCGCTTAATCTATATTAAACAGAGCAATTAATTGATTTTATAATGTTTTGTATTACATTTTATTAACTTGTAAATATTTTGTATTGATCTCTAGAGAACTTACATTTGTGATTACTACTTTAATGGCAGCCAATTTTGTCTATTACAAATTTTTAGGATGCTGTCGTTTATCATGTCTATTCATTTGAAGAAATATAAGTATTAAAACTTTTTTTTCTGTAATTATTTGTTCTTTGGCACACTTTGGTTTCATTTTAGTTTTGGTCTGTGCTTGGAAGTTATGTTTTTAATAAACCCGTGACACCTGCAGACCAGTGTTTCATGAGAGATCGTTTCTCTACCGACCGTATGTGGATTACATTGTTGTAAATTCTTAAGTTGCATCTGAGGCACCCCTTCCACTCACTTCCTTGCAGCCTGCATGATTTCACCTAACAATGTCATCTTCTATTCACGAGGTACTGTCTCCTACCTCTGTATCTCTGAGCGCAATTCGTCTCTTGTGGGCAGCCCAAGGCATATTTCGGAACATTTGAATAATTTTGTTGTTAATTTGTTTGACGTTACTGCATGCTTCGCAGCTTGGATTCAGACACATCAGATTCGGTAGGGGGCAAGATGGCCACTGTGTTCCCGTCTGTGTTTTCTTTGGTACCTAGTTCCTAGGTGATCAATGACATGTAGTGGTACCTCATAATGTAGTCTTTAGTGCCAAACTTGATGTAGCAAGTAGCTATTAGGGCGTGCATTTGGATTACACTTGGAATTTTGGTAAGTCAGTCTACATCATGTCTCCGTTTGTCTGTTTCCCTCATTGGCGAGTAAAGCCTTCAAACAACTGTTTACTCCCTTATTTGAAATTGCTTAATCATTTAATTGATTATATTGCACTCTCTGATGTACAGAGGGTCTACGTAATCCACGTAATTCAAGTACCCCGCGTCCATGTAATCGAAAACTCTCAAGTTTTGTGTTTGTGGGCGAAGATCTGCCTTAACCTCACAACTACAGTGACGACTGAATGGCGTAGATGTATTGCTTTCTTCTGCTATCAGAGCTGGTTCATGTCTCCGAAGACAGTTCTGTTTTCCGTGTAAGTGTTCGCTGGACTTAACCCAAGTAGATTTTTTTTATCCAAATTTTATAAAAAAATTTTTTATGGACATATGACTACAAATATTTTGGTCGGGTTCGTATTGTCTATTTTCGATCCAAGCAATACCTTTAAATTATTTGTTGTTAATAATTAATTGTAGTCTGTGAACAGTCAGTTTGAAGTTAATGTCGCTTTACACCTTGACTTCATCATGATATATAGTGTGTATTTCACGTGTATCGTGAATATATTACCATGATTTGCAATGTGATTGAGGTTAATATCTTTTTTAATTTGATACGAATTAGCAGCAATTGATGTCAAGTATGCATCCCAGGTGACATTTAAATGTTTTATTTGATAGTATTTAGAAGTTAAAATAATATATTGTTTCTGAACATTATTTGCTGTTTCTCTAGTTTTGTCATCTAAAAGAATATATTTATAATACAGTATAAATATATTGAATTCAATATTGTGATTTGCGTTTGAAGTACAGTTAATTACGTTACATTGATGAGAATTTTCACCACAATTTTGTTTTGTATAAAACTCTTTCCAAGTAGGTAGATATTTTGTCAATCATTTGTTAAAGATCTTTTCAATCAGTAATTATGTGTTTTAAATTTTAATTGAAAAGAATAAATACAAAGGAAATATTAGTACTGCACACCCACAAGTCTAGCGTTATTATTTTATGGTATAAATTTTTATCTTTTCCTATATTTTTTGGTTAAGCAAGAATGATATGTGTTTTATAATTTTCTCTTTTAGTCTACTTGTACGATGCTCAGCATTATTATTTGTTATCGCTTCCTATCTATAATTATATGTTGCACCCAGTTGCAGGACTTTGGCTGTTAGGTTGCTTATTTTGTCTGTGCTTCTGCTTAGTTTGTATTATTTGTGGCTTTTCTGTGATTTATTTGTGCCAAGGACTAGTGTATTTCGTTGATATAATTATTATTTATTATTTTCTTTCGGTCGTACAAATGATTCACTTTACTATAGCTAAACACAAAACCAACAGATTGTGTTGGTTCTTATGACGGAATGGGTGCTGTGTCGACTTCAGTACAGGACGCATGAAAAAAAAACTTACGTTTTGCAACATTTGGAGCATAAATTAATGTGGGTCTGGAAGAGTTAAGAGACGCACCTCGTTTAGCCTGACATTTAGCATTCAGCCATCCTAGTTGCAGCATATGACGGCTATAGGTTGTTCACAGTAAAATGAGCACTTTTTAAAGCCCTGTTTAAGATCTACTTGTATGCACTTTGCGTATTCTTCCACCTTATGTATAATTAACATTGCCATGGGACTCATCACTTTGTTCATGTGTCGGTCAGGTGAAACTGTGGAATTAATAGAAAAGTGAATACTATGTAAATCTGGTAATTTTAACACTTCGATGCATAAAAAACATAAGGCGAAACAAATAATTTAGGTTATCACGAATGGTTGCCTAACGCTTTTTATTTGACGTTGAGATATGGAGCTACATTCCATGCAACATTACCAACTTTACTGGGCCCATCACACTAAGTGCACCTGTTAAAATATATGCAGGCAGGGGCAGTGGCATTTCCTAAGGTTTATTTCAAAAGTGCTCACTTTATCGTGAACAGCCTTTAATAATACGTACACAAGGAAAGGAGATTTAAATAGAAATATACTTCATTTTTTAATTAAACCACCTTTGAGTTTTAATGATGTCTTTATTGAACACAAATTACAGTTTCTTTCTACATAAAAACAACAATAAACACTTGGACGGTTATTCAGGTATTTCAAGAGAGTTGAACTTATAGCTATGAGATGCGTGCTTCATTGTGTAAAGAAGTGAGCTGCGGCCTGCACCACCCATTTAGAGCGTAACTGATTTCGCAATACATTTTTGATACCACGTTAAATGCAAAATATAATCGCTGCATCTGCCATTCGTCAGTATTGCTGCCCGTTGCACAAGTTTGTAGTAAGCAGCTGTGAAATGAAAACCATGCGTTTTGTTAAATTAACTTATTTAAATCACTTCTCCAGGGATTGTACGCTTTACAGTGGCTTGGAGTAGAGAGATTTGGGTGGCTCTTAACATCGATGTCTCGAGAGCCGATGAGAGTGAATCAAGGAGTGTAAGGAGCAACTCCAGAATGAAAGGACGGGGGAAATGGGAGATCCCCGAGAAAGCCCGCCGACTAGCTGCATCTTCCGGAACGATTCCTACATGCGAAAATCCGAGGGCAACCCCACCAGGAATTGAACCCGGTTCGCCTTGGTGGGAGACTAGTAGTCTATCTACCATAACACCGCGGCCCCAAACGCTTTGAAAGCTCTTTTTATTTTACCTATTTTGGATCGCTGTCAGATGAATATCAAATTATATATACTTTGAGTATAAAATAAAACATGCGTTGTGAAAGTTACATTGTATGTCATCACGTATGATTGTTTTAATACCTAACCACTAGCGTTTCAACAGTATAGGTATGAGGTGTAATAATATGAATATTATGACACAAATACCAACGCATAAAACAGGATGGCATTTGTCAGGGTATTCAGGTCAGGATGGCATATATGGCCTATTGCATCACTGACATATAGTATTATGGCACTAAAAGATTTTATATATGAATAATATCTATTTAATTGTTATTATTAATCTAAATAATTTGGTTAAAAATAATAAAATGATAAAACTACTATACTATATCAAATACATTTTGAAAAACAGCAGGTTACTTTTAGACAATAACGACAGAAACATTATTTTTTTATCAATAAATAATCGTTAACTATATTCAAATACACCAGAGTTAGTCAATGCAATGATTAATATTATACATATGATCGGATTAAGGGCGATGAACGATTCAGCATTCAAATATAAAGATAGGTGATGGAAATATATCACATGTCAAATCATGTTTTACATGCAAATCACAGCCTTAGTTGATTTTAAAGCACTGGATATAACACTAGCTGAATTTATTAACTACTCTGTGCAAATCTTTGTAATGCATCTTTAATTGTATTAGTGTAAATTTATATTTTCACAATTTTCACGAAAAATAATATTAAAAGTTAAATATATCACGTTGATTTTCACCAAAAGGGTAGAAAAAAAATCTTCTCTATAGCCTCTGAAAAGTGACTTTTCGCTATTTTAAGCTTCTTATTATATCCGTAAGTCCACTTAAATTCGTGATGACTTCTTTTTTTATGCAGCCAAACTTCCTTGCGAAGACAAATTACCTCAAAATATCCTCGGTTTCTTTTTGTGTCGTGGTTATAGTGGTTACCTCGTAATTAAGGCGTCGTGGATTCGTTACAGTTGGAACCCGGTTGTTCTGAAGTAAATACACGATAAAATTAATATTAAGCAGTCAAGTAAACAACAAAATTTATTTTTTTTAGTTTTAAATTTAACATGTAAATTAAATTAAAACTCTCTTTGCTTGAGAAAGTATTATTCTACGATGAGCAAAAGCAAGGCTGTAAGAAAAAATTTACTTCATCATAACGTTTCAAAACAGCTCACGTAGAAATATATATGCTGTTGGTATGCAGTTACAATAGATTATGATTAACGCAGATATAATTGCTAATTTAAATGTTTGTCGTGCTCCTGCTTATGATTTTTTGTCATCGTCTAATACAGTTCTAACAGAAAATAGCTCTATTTATATTAAATTGGAGGTAGTTTCTTCAAAAGAACAATTTCAGCTAAATTTTAACTGTTTCTGCAACAGCTATAACAGTTCTAAACTTACAGAACATACTGATGCTAGTACTCAAGTTAACGCCTTAAGCAGATTGCAGAAACTCCCTGAAGGTTTTCTGGTGCACATAACCTTCAAACCAGCTATCCGCTGAATAACTGTGTCAGCGTTTTAGTATCAAATAATTATTTTTTTAAATGAACAATGGCTTATGATAACGTCTATATTTAGTCCCCTTTAAAACTCGACTATAGAAAGGAAGAGCTGATTATACATTTTAAACGTGTTATATATTGGCTGTTACTTTGCCATTAATTTTTCCGCTTGCTGGAAAAAGGTTTCAAAGGAGTTCTTTATGATGTGGATAATCAGGTATTATAATTTGTCCTTATAATTGCTGCTTTACATATGACCGTTAATGCATGTCTCTTTCTGCCATAATTTTGCGTCATCGCATCATAGCTGCCGGTAGTAGCCATGGAGGAACACAGGAAATACAATGGTTGGCTATACCAGTAAAAATGGGTAGCCCCAGGCAGGAAACATCGGAAATATACATTTTGACAGCAGCAGTTTGCTACGTCTACAAGAAAACGTGACTATTGCACATTAATTACAAAACATTGGTCACGTAACTTTTGTAATTAAAAATATTAAAATCATTTATGCATGTTTAAAAATTTAAAAAGTTTCAGATAGATGGTTTTATTTCAGTCTGTGTGAATAAATTTATGTAGCGTATTAAGTATTTTTCAAGTTAACAAAAGGGAAAGTAATTATACAAAAACAGGTAGGATTTCAAGAAAATTTGGTAAATACACGTTTATTTTATTACGGAATAGAAATGCAATTTAAGCACAACGAACATTCTTCATGAACTCTCAGGGTTATTAACCGAAGCAAAGGCTAAAAAATATGGATTAATAAATTCACAAAATAAATTGGTGATATATTCATGAGTACATGTCATGAGTAAAAAAGGCCGGCCATTTTATACTATTCACACAGATGTAGTGAACAAATTAATATAACGTGTTTTTAAAATTAATAAAACTAAGTGCAGGTTTAACATATAAATGTTTTATATAAACATTTTATAAACTTGCAGCATGCCGTTAATTAGTAATAATAAGTCATTTCGCGAAAAATATATTGTGCTTATTAGTTTTAATTTTGTTAACAACGGTCGCTCTCCACATATATGCCTTAAGTGGTTCGGAAAATATATCTCAGAACCCTCGCCCCCTTAGTATACACTTTGGTAATCTATTACTTGTTATATAGATTTTTTTTTTAAATTTATTACAGAATTCGTAAATAAGTCAATAAAGTTTTTACGGTGTTATCCAGCAAAAATATAACGTTCAAAGGTTTATGGCTACGCAAATCTATTGGTTAGTAAAATTTAATTTTTTGTAATCCTATGTAAGATGCCTATTAAATAGTATTAATTACATGTGATACCTAATATCGTAAAATATGATAAATAATAGTTTGATTTCGGAACATATGCATTATGCGGAAAATTATGTGAAATTTTACTTAAAAATCATCATAAATTAATCAGTGATAACACATTAAAACATATTTATCGCATATCCTAGTAGGAAAATATAATTTATTTTAAAGAAAGCCTACGCAATTCTTATCACAAATGAACCCTACGTAATTAGCTAACGCAGTCCGTTGTTGAAAGTGAATGTTTGACAGCATTTTCACGTGTGCCGGTAAGCTGTTTACTTTATGCTGCTATAGGCATCTTGTGCGGTAGTCGCCAGGCTATAATCTTGCGTGTCTACATTAATGTTGTTGTGTTCGAGACAGTTTTACATTTCGTTTGGTCTTGGTTATTGTAATTTGAGTTTTGCATTTAGTAAAGTTTCAGCTAGAGCGCCACGATGTTCAGTAAATAAGACATGCTATTCGTTTCACTACCCCACATGACTGATAACAGATAAAATTTAAATAATAATTCCACAACTAAATATAAGGGAAAAGTTAAAACAAAAAAATAATATAAAATTGTTAAAATTACGTTTTCTCGTTTTAAAATAGCAAAATAAAATAACTAATGTGATTGGCTTCAAACAAAAATTATGTAATATAACGCGCATTCTTCCATGAATATTTATGTGATGATAAACCTATTTTGCAAAATAGTTGTTATGTGTATGATATACATTTATTTAGTGCAATAAATGAAGTCGCATGCATATATATCTTTCAACATGTGCAAAAAATTGCAAACATGAATATAGCAATGATTTTTTAAATTTATGTTTGGTAATTCATAAGTTTCGAAATTGGCAAAGTGCAAATTACAAAACTTTGTCATTAAATTTTGCAGACAAAGTCTGTTTACGTAACCATTCTGCTTACGAAAGTCACCTATTAAAACACAGCCCCAGACTTAACTATTCATTTTCCAAGACGCACAGAAATTATTAGGTTCACAACTCATTTTCAAGCGGATTGCAATGAAATACTGATGCAGAATAGCAATGGGATGAAGGATGGAGCTAAATATGACTTGAAACTTACCACTCAAAATTCCTACTTTCGCAGTTTATGCTTGCTCATTAGCATAAGCTTACATCGCCATGAAATGAGAACTCTCTAGAATTTTTGTAGCCCACTCTTCAGCCGAATGTTGACTGCGTCATTATTAAGCGTAAGCAGTGGCCAACGGTACAGGAGTAGATATTTGTAAACCCCATTGTCGTCCTGCAACATTAAGCACATTCACAGTCATCGTAAACCGCGATAGAAATGATAAGTCCGTCGATTAGTAATTTGTCGTCTGGTATATTTCAGTCCTAATGCTGTAGAAAGTCGTTTTTTTAAGCATTCCGAACAACACGTAGACAATTTAACTACAAAATTGGAAAATATACTTTTTTAAGTATTTTAGTGCTAAAAGAAAACGTACTTGTATACAAACCCTGAAATACTTGGATGTTTATATCAAGGAAAATTATAACTAAATTTCGAATAATTACAAGACTTGAGATATTACGCTAAATGTAAACAAAGCCCCACTAATCTTAACAATTTAATTAATAATTACAATTTTTCCTACGCTGTATATTTCGAAGGTTAAACCAATATGGCGGAGACCTTCCTGTACCGCGAGGGTAGAACTGATACACTATTATAAACACAATTAGAAACACAATGTTCAAAACGGAGTTTTTTTTATCAACAGCCCGTTGGTACAAAAACAGACCCCGTGTGAAACTCAAAATTACGTTATAAATAAAGTATACCTTGTGTTTTAAACTTTATGCATGAGTTACAAAGTTGTGTTTCTGACGTTCCGACGTTTCAGTGGAGGCTTAGTTCAGCGTGTATAGTACCAATTGCAAAATTGATGAGTGGGCGTACGAAATGGCGTTGACAAATGGAGTAGCCTTTGGTTTGATAAATGTCAACGAAATCTGCAGTTACAACGTTTGTATTCGTGAACAGCTGTTCCGACTGTAGTAAGTTTTTATAGGCTATGCATATATGTAAATATCACAACTTTGTAACGTTTCCCTGCAGGTTTGGCAAATGATCAAATCACAGATAAGACAAGGCAATTTCCCTGCAGGTTTGCCTGTGATTTGAACATTTGCCAAGCCTCAACAATTTGCAAAAATTTTGAATTCCAGACAGTAAAACTCATGAAATAATACTACAATAAAACTGACGCATGAAGTACAAAGTGTTTGAAACGTGTATTTTAGGGAATATTTAATACTGTTTTTATTTATTGGTTCTTCCCGTAATTTTCTCCAGGGGTATAGACGAAAAGGGTAAGAATATTGACTTAGTACAGACGAGCAGGAAGAGTACAAAATTTTTTTCGCACTTTTGCAAATAAAAACTTGGAAAAAATTGTCGAAATTTTTTCGCAACTTACTACAAGAAATTTTGGCATACATCAGATCTATCCTATCAGATTTTTTTGAACGGGTCAGTCCAAACACGAACTGAACATATTTTTAATCAACTCTATTTTCTTCGGTATCGTATGTAACCAAGGTTTCCGATTGTATATATAAAAAAAACAACTAGCAACAAACTTCGCAAACATAAACTGTAAAACAAACCCAGTAATTTTCATGCAGGTTGTAGGCATGGTTCTAGTCATTCGAGAAATAGAAGTAACTCGCAAAAAATATAGTTAAACGAAGTAATAATACCGTTAGTCTGCGTAAGTGACGAATTTTGTAACAAAATAACCCGTCAAAACTGTGCTCACAAACTGTATCCGTGAAAGTGAGTAAATTTCGAAGATTTACCAGGCAGCACCTACAATCTGCTACTTTACAAAAATACGTAAGTTTCATGTACAATTTTTTTTTTTTAACTTTGCACATGGAAACTATGCCCGAATCGCGGGGGTTTTGTCGATTTTAGTACGTATGATATATATATATATATATATATATATATATATATATATATATATATATAGGGCCTATATACGCTTCACAATCAGTTTGAAATATTGTGAGATAAGGCAGTATAGGTGGTAGGAGATATGTAGTTCTCGTGTGATCAACAGAGAGCGCACTGACGCATTTAACATGCCTTGCACAAGATGAAAACAGCGGTTTATAATCGTCCACAACCTCCAGCAACACTTCCAGACCTCCTAAGAGCTGCCCAGATGGAATGGGACCTCCTTGCGGAAGATGGCATCAACACATTGATAACAAGCATGGCACGGCTTGTTAGGGACCTGTACAATGCACATGGAGGCCATACACGGTACTAAGCTGCAGTGGGAGAACGAAACCCTCCCTAGACAGACACACCATTAAGTTACGTTTGTTGTTCTTTAGTGTTTATTTGTATGTGATATTGGGAAAATATTTTTTTGCTATAAACAATATGGATTTCACGTTTTGTATCGGTACCGTTGGTATAGGCTGTTCGCGGTAAAATGAGCATTTCTAAAGTCCCGCTTAAGATCTACTTGTATGCACGTTGTGTATTCTTCCGCCTTATGTGAAATTAACGTTCCCATGGGCCTCCTCACTATATTCATATGTTGGTCAAGTGGAAATCTGAAATATCTATAAAAGGAAAATTTCACAAATCTGCTCATTTTTACACTTCGGCGCATTAGAAAAAAAACAGAGAAAGCGAAAGGAATAATTTAAGTCGTTATAAATGATTCCCTAACACCTTTTATTCGACGTTTAGACATGGAACTACTTTCTCTCCATCGTTACCAACATTACTGGGCACATGTCACTCAGTGCACCCGTTAAAATATATGCAGGCAGGGGGCAGTGACTTTTTTTCTAAGGTTGATTTCAAAAGTTCTCAGTTTATCGTGAACAGCCTTTAACGTCTAAGTCATTTATGTATACTCCCTACTTTTTTGCTTTCGTTATGTATATTCCAAACTTTTTGTGAGGTGTTTGTTACCGGTCAGTAAGTTTATGGACCTACGTCCTGAGTGTATGTAGCCGCTCACCAGGGCGAACACAAATCTTTCTGTGTGTACTACGTATAGTTCTGTTTGTATGCCTCCCCTTTTGTTACTCGAAAGTCAGTCAACAGGGAATGTTAATACTGATACTTTTAATTAATTTCATTATTCGGTGGGTGTGATTCGCTATCAGCCATGTGCGGATTACCGTGTGTTTGTTAATCGCCAGAAAATGCTTATGGGCCCGCCGGTATTGTTGCGTTGAAATTACAAAGCCACTGACAAATCTTTGAATGCGGTAGACGTTTTCGCAAATTATGTGGGAGTGAAGTTGCTGATAGCGAATTTCGTACCAGGAATAAAGTATGTGCGAAATAAAAACTCGCGTTTGCTACGAAAATCACGTCGTAACTTTCCGGCGATTGTGTGAAGATGGTGTATAAATATACGCGCTGGAATAGGGCGTTCACAATAATAATGCGACAACTGCGTGGTCAAAAATCTGTGGTAGATTTTAGTACAGACTATCGTGAGTCATAATAATTTGAGTTTTTAAAAAAAAATTTTAAAGCAACTAGTAAACTTTGTCAAGAGTGCAAATGATTACGAACATACTTTCATGATAAATCCCAGTCAATTACTTTTTTTACGGTGGGTAAACTAGATTTCAGGAATGTAAAATTCCACAACATGTTTTCTTATCCCACACCTATAGCTATATCGAAAAAAAGATTATAAATACACCTGTTGATAAATAAACCAAAGCGTTGCCTACATTTCGCAGATTAATTATGCTCGCGTCTGCAGAATCAAAAATCACTTAATCACGCCTACGGAAAGATAACTAAAATTATATATATGTGTATGTGTATATATATATATATATATATATATATATATATATATATATATATATATATATATATATATATATATATATATAGAAAAAAGTTTGTTCATCAATTACTGTCGTTTAGTGTGAAATTGCAGCAGCTACACCAAACACAAAGTACAGCAGTATGCTAAAAATAATACGTCCATAATAAAAACAAAAAACTAGACTAAAGTATTCAGAAAGGAAGAGAAAAGATTAATCGACAGAACAGAACAGGTGTCGCGATGGATAGAGTTCCATATTTGCTGAAGCGCCAAGGCCCATAAAACAAAACTAAAGTCCATTAAATATATCAAACTGTTGATATCACAATTACAACCACATAATTTTATGTAACACAAAATATCAAATACTCGTTATCAATATAAGTAAATTACTATACACTAGAGACCACAAGAATATGACTTAGATTTTAGTCAACCTATTGAGATAAACGTCACTACGGAAACATGAATTCGAATAAGTAAATACGTGAATACAAGTGTACGAAAATACTAAAAAGTATCCATAAAGAGATCACATAGATATATTACCGCAGATAGAGCAAACGCTAGAACTAGCATGCAAGATGACACTTTGCCGAAAACAAAAGATTAGTTAAAAAATATCTATATACCGCAATTAAAGATATATACAAACATATCTACACCTCTGAAATTTGACTTTGTCGCCTTTTACTGCTGGTACAACGAGATAGAGAGTATAATTACTGTGTCAGATGCAGCGGTTGGATAAAAACAAAATAAATTGCAGCACAAATCGTAAATTAGCATCTTAAACGCACAGCAACCTAGTTCATTCCACGCACTGTGTGATTCCAGTTGCCCCTGTAAATTGTTACGTCGTTACTCCCTCTCAGGGTTTTCCTTAGTGAATAGGGACAACAAATAATCAGGTTATTATTTGGTGACGGAATAGACTTAAAATATTTGTGAGTTTTATTAGATTTTTCATTGGACCACGGTATATTTGTACACGATACAGAGGATGCTGATCAAGTATAGAAAAAGTCACTGGGTCTAGGCTAGACTGTGAAGTTTTTTTGTGTGCATTAGCCTCAGCTAATTGTTCACCACCTACCGTAAGATGGGATGACTTTGGCCCCAAGTGGTGACTTTGGTCCAATTATTGGAAGGTGGTATTTAATTATGTAGGATAATTAAAAACGAAAATTCTTGTTCTCTTGCTGCTCTCTGATAGATAATTTACAAGACAGAATATAGAACATCGGTTTTTAACAGCTAAAACAAAGAACAGGCTTACTTAAAATATGGGTCAAAGTCATCCCTTAGGATCAAAGTCACCCCACCCTATCTTACGGCACTGCTCTAGTGAGTTTCACCACAGACTAGGTGGATTTGTTATTATCGATTTAAAGTTATCGATGACTTTGCCGATACAACAGTCGAAGTAACTCATAAGTACGTGAGTACGAAGTTTAGTTTGTCCTCAAATTAATTCTCTCTTTCTCCCATCCCTAGGGTCCAGCAAGTTCCGTTTTTTTTTATTGACAGAAAATATTTCAGAGATGCATACATTTGTACAGCTTCTATCATTGGCTGGTTATGTTCAAATGCACCAATAACAGAATATAAATGGGCGATATTACTTCCCAGTGTCTACTGAGAACTAAATCGCTTTAAAGCATAACTACCGAACAAATACGAAAACAAGATACATAAATTTAACACTAACGCTACATTAACAAATTTTCTATATATATATATACGCTACAATATATAACTAATAAATTGAAATAAATATATTTAAGGGTGCATCTTAGATGAGTGAATGATACAAATGTTTATTGTCATGCACAGCAACTTGAAAGCCGCTGTGGAAAGACAAGAAAAATAAAAAATAAATACTTCATAACACATATAATAAGTTTTATGAGCAATACTTTTTAAGTGTGAGTTTCTGTACATTCGTTTATAGAACAATTACTCCAGAAGTTGAAGATACTATTAAAAAGGAGTTAGCTTGAGCAAAGAAAGATTCTCTTAGAAATCTCAAATTATATTTGTTGAAAATATTTCGATAATTTATTTGTGTGTTTATTTACGGCTTAAGGGGGACATTTTCCTGCCATTCTGGATTGTTGGTTTATCAAGATTTTAAAATTAATTCTGAAATTATCCCTACACCAACTTAGCTACGGGCCTTACACAGCAAGCAGTAAAAATATGACAATTGAACTGAAATTTCACATTGACGTCATAATATATATTTTAACAAATTTTCACAGAATTAATATCCTGACGTAACTAATAATTCAAAGTTCAATAATTATGCCCGTACTATTGTGTAAGGTCAATATAGTCTATTCACGGTTTCGTTATACATTTTGAATCAAACCTTTCAGAAATCACCCTATGTATGACGTGTGTTATTGTTTCCTAAACATATCATGTACCGTAAGCATTTCATACTTATGTCTATTTAAAAGTAGCTTATTTTTGGTTTAATATAATATTTATTTATATTTTTAATTTAAATTATGTTATTTAATTTATAATTAATATGAATAAAAACTGGGAGAAAATGGGTGTGTTGGTAATGCTTAGTAAGAAATTGTTCTTTTGCAAAATGTTATTACACTGAGTGCACGAATGCGGTACACACTCCATATAGTGTAATTTTCTATACTTGGCTAAGCTTCATTTGTATGAGGCGGAGGAATATCCTGGAAGTAGAACTTCACCAGGGCTTCAGAAAAGTTGGAAATAACCGCAAATAGATTGTAGTTAGTTGGGCATAGGAGTATTTCCGGAATTTTCTTTCCAAAAACCTTAAACATGTTAGAATATTGCAGTTAAGGTTCCTCTTAAAATTTAACGAACCTGGTGTATGATTAGTCGTTTTGTATTACATTTAATTAATCGCTAAATCAAAATAGCAATAGTTTACTTAAGTAGTTTGTCAGTTCAAATTTTGCGTAGGAAATGTGCAAAAGCGCATAGAAGCCTGGGTTAAAGAATTTTTGTAGGATAATAAGTCACGAATGTGTCAAGTGACACAACTTTGAAACCATATTTGACTGTGCGCGCGCAAAAAATAATAACATACTTAGCAATTTTTTCACTGTACCTAAGTCTTCTTTTGGCAAATAATTTACATACAACATATACAAAAACTTTGTTAAAAACAGTGCTTAATTTCAATAAGAGAATCTTATAAAGTAATGATCACAGCTCTGGTTCGATAAAAAAATCGTACGTTCTTTATTCGTCCATTTGGTAGATAAAAATAACACCGTGTTCTTGACTGGTCTATTTGCTATTAATACGCTTGTACTGCTAGGATTTTTTTTCTACGTGACATTTATAAATGATGGGAGTTACTGTGGCATGTCTTATTACGCAGGTGTAATATATATATATATATATATATATATATATATATATATATATATATATATATATATATATATATATCTCTCTCTCTCTCTCTCTCTCTCTCTCTCTCTCTTCTCTCTCTCTCTCTCTCTCTCTCTCTCTCTCTCTTCCAATTATGAAGTCAATTTAATTTTTATGCTAGGGCATATCTTTAAAATAGTGGGTTCCCTTTTTAAAACCAAGCAAGCGAGTGGTTTATGACAACAATATAACTGTCAGTCGGATGAAGAATACTCGAATGTCACCCATTCAGAGAAAAATAAGACACTCGATAAACGAACACGTGTGCCTTCTGTGGTAAAAATAAATAAATTAAGAAGCCTTTGGAATGGGCACATTTAGTGCTAATATCTTTTTTCACGAGTCTATTCAACTTATTCGGGCATAAATAGTAACTAATTAGTTCAGATACCTGAAGATATTTAGCGCATACAAGCAACGGATATGTGTTAGTGCGCAACTGAAACAAGCAAAAGCGATCCATTACAGCTGAGCTCAAGGCGATGAACTGCGATTTGAAGGAACGACGCTGTAGTTTTATTTGTGGAAGGTCCTTCGCAAATTTATTGTAATCTTTAATGCAAGTTTCGTAAATGTTCTGTTGGTACATTTAAGGCCGTCCAAGAGAGAAGTTATTTTCCACATTTTAAGCACTTTACATATTTTTTCGTTGTGATATGAAATATTAATAGAAAAAGCACAACAATCGCAAGAAACATTAACTTCCAAGAACAAATGTAAAAGTAATATAGGAGATTTGAAATTTAATTTTTTTTGCAGAAGTCTTAAATCTGTACAACATTAATATGCCGGATTAAAACTCAATATATTTTTCCTTGTCAGTATGTGATAACGAATATTTTATTTATAATTTTGCGTGGTTTACTTGTACTTCCGTCTTAAATTTTCGGATAAAATTTCAAGTCGAACTATCCAGGAGTTAAACCCTGTTCACAGTTCAACCCAAATGTCTGATTACAAAGAAATGGTAAAAAATCACTCCTGGAATTTCAACGAACACTATATATGATACCAAATTTTGCGTTAAAATAAGTTTTTAATTTTTTTACGAATCTATATTTTTAGTTAAAATGCTTGTATTTACGCTATGTGACATCGCGAGTGTTGTTTTTCGAATGGTTTGATTATTTTTTAAAATTATCATTGATATGTCATAAGATTGTACAATATTCTTAAGCACAGAAAAATATTTATTTATTTTTATTTTTTTACATTTCAACGACCTCAAAAACAGCAGTCTGGAGACGCTGTTTTAAATTGCGAAAAAAAAAAAAAAACCTCTTGCGTTTAGTGAAGTGCCAAGTGCGTATTTGAAAAGCTCTGCATTACATCTGGCACGCTAGGTGGGCGGTTGCCTTCAAAACCGCGCGTATTTCTCTCTTTTCGAAAGCACGCACGTTTACGCTGGACTGTGCGTACATTAGAAATGTTTGTAGTGGGATTGTCTTCACAAATCTGTTGACAACGTTTGCACGCACCCGACGAAAATAAACTTGCCAAACGTATCCATATTTGTGTTTGCGAGTGCAGGTGACGTGAATGAATGAATGACGTGTACAGCGCCGTGTACAGCCGGGAAATCTGCAGAAACAATCATACGAAAATTTTATACGCACTCGGTAAAGCCCCTGCCACACTGTCAAATTTTTCCGTCAAACTGCTTCCAATAAGTTTGGTCAAATAAAGTTGGACAATTATGACGTCGTTTAAACGTAATAAATTACACCATATTTGGCTGAGAATGTTGGATGGTTTAAGTTTCCGTCCTTCATTTGAAGATTGAGCCGTTTCTGAAATTTCTTTGGTGCTTGACGGTCTCAGCCAAACTGAATCGTGCACGACAAAAATTGACGTCAAGAAACTAAAACAACGAAGAATATTGCTGAAAACGAAGTAGGTTACGAAGATAATTCATGTATCTAGAAGCTGTCTGCGCATGGATGCTATTTTAAGCTAATATTGCACACAATATTACAAACTCAGAGGCGTTAAATTTAATTGTGCAGGAAACATCTCTGCGATAAATAAAATTTTAATTTTGTAAAGAGGCGAAAATAATTTCATCATTCCTTACATTTCTGCCTGTAATAAACTGCACGGAAAAACAAAAGCAATTACTCCCTATTATAATCATTTTTAAAATAGTAATTCAAATTAGATTCTTCCAGTAAAAATATTTGCCAGTGTGGCACATTTTCGAACACACTCAAGAATTATTTGATAAAATTTGTTGGAAGGAAACATTTGATGGCCGTATTTTGTCTTCTAATTTTACTGTCAGATATAGTTGAAGGCGAATTTTGACAGTGTGACAGGGGCTTAAGGAAACATTTCATCAAGCGTGACAAGTTGCTACGACGGCGTACAACTATAGTTATTAGTGAGGCAGAATAACAAAATTTGAAAGGTGACATGCTGGGGAGAAAAATTATTAAATACTTATACGCGAATCTGCTATTCTTTTCAGAGTTCAACCAGGATCAGACTATATGACAAGAGAATACCGATGAATGCAGCCGGTCACATCAAGGATTTTATTTTCATTGTTTATTTAATTTCATCTGTTTTAAATAACTGTTAACAACAGCTAGTTCTGGCATGTTATCGTGTATGTTTTCATAGGAGTCATAGCTCTGCAATGACGTATATGTTCGGAGTAGTTGTTCATTTAATCACTTACCCCCCTCGCAAGTACGATTCAGGGAACATACCTTAAGGCACGTCTACAATTGGCGGTAACCCTAAACGTAGACGTATCCCAAGTCCTACGTCAAGGGACGCCACACTGAAGCGGTTCGAACATGCTCTACAATTGCGATGTCCGAAACTGAAGTGTGCCAGTTGGGCACAGTATAAGTCCAAATACAGTGAACTTATAACATACTGATTTATTCGTTGTGTTTGTTACGTAAACAAGTGTTCATTTTTAACTGTGTAACATGCTCTATGTTTTAATTTTTTTAGGTAATTCATATTTATGCACTGTGTTTCAGTGCGTAGCATAACGTCGATATATTTTTCAGTCCGATTTAATGTAATATTCTATTAAAGAAAAATACTTGCGTAGTTTACTAACTATTGCTGGTGTGTACGTTTAAATAAATATTTAATCTGGTCTTAGTTCGTTGAAGTACGTTTTCAATGTTTACGTCTTATTATTTGGTATTTTCGCGTGGAAATGTGCAAATATTGAAAACGTGTTCTTTTTTTCTATTTTATTAGGAGAGCATGTGGTCCAGAAGTTCAAAGTTGGTGAATGATTGTCTCAGGAAACAGCTTGTCTCAAGATACCCGTGCTACAGATAACGCCGTGACGTCAGGAGGTCACGTACAACCAATCACAGAATGCTTGGCGTAGGACACAGCTTGGTACAGGACAATTTTAGTTGGTGACAAACGGACACCTGTCGGTCCGGCCAACTTGAGGAATGGAAGAGAAGTGAGCTGAGATGGCACTGGAGCTGCGGTGGAATGAATTCGGAGAACGGGGCGGGAACACCCCGAGAAACCTCAACCCAGCCCAGTATCGAACACAGATGTGAGATGTTTGTGAGTAAACACTGAGCCAGCCGCGAGTGCAATTATTAAAATAAAATACGGCATTATTTCTCTGGACTATGCGCTGTTAGAGTTTAATTCAAATATATCACTTGGCGAAAGTCTGCGTGAGCATGTCAGGTGAACCAAAACACGTAACACGAAGTCTCAACGAAATCTAGTGCTGAAGTCAGCGGTGACTCTATTGGTAAGTTGGTACAAGCCGCACGCAACACTGTTGCCACGTTGCCAAGAGAAGTTGAGACAATGTGGTACAACACAAGTGAAGTGTAGTCCGTGGTTAACTGAACACTTTCAGAAATAAGTTGGAAATATAAAAGTAGTTCCTGCCATTTTTCTGCGTTTACTTTGACGTAAACAGTGACCAGATTAGGGAAACGTAAAAAGTAGTTGTAGTTCACAACGGGTAATGTTCAACACTGTGGCCAGTAAATAAAGATTTGTTTTCGCTTCGCACAATGTGTGGTAGCAACAGCTTCTCAGAAACCATTGGCGTGCAGGTCGTTAGGACCGTGGAAATGTTCGGTCGCGGAAGAATACTATATTGCTAGAAAAAAAAAAATCAACTCGCTTCTCACCGTTATCTAACAATGTGCTGTGTAGTCGCTGATTTAACATCAGCAATTTACCTAGTAGATATGCAGAAATTTACACAGATATAGAGGTCCAGCCATGAACGCACCCCAAGCGAGAATCGTTACGCGATCGTGGACACACCATCAGAATGCGATAACGCAAGAATAATTCACAGCCGTTCTATTGGATTATTGTCCAATAATTCAAATGCACTTTGTATCATTTCCAAACGCTTGTTTTAGTTCCTTGCTTCATTTTCCAAAAGCGACTTCCACGGTGAAAACCGCCTCAAAACCACGAAATTTCGTATGAGCCATGGCTTTAAGTTTTATATAGTATAGCACCAGTGCCGCTTTACGATCTGAGTCTTGGGGTGCAGCAGAGAAGTTAAATGCAATAGTAATAGAATACTACATTTTTACACACATATTGTAGCTAGAAGCCCCTCTGTCTTCTCTACGCGAGAGCCAATGATATTTGTTCATTCGCTGTTGCCTCAGTGAAAATCCCGCCTACGTATGATTTGGTGTTCTCGTTGCCAAGTAGTTGCTAACTCCCACTTCACATCAAATAAAATGTCCCAAAAAACTCGCGATTGATTCATGTCGCAAGCATTTACGTTCTCCTAATAATTAGCTATCAACACCTGATTTTCGCAAAAAAAAAAATATCCTGACTTGTATTTCAACAAAGTTCAGCTCGGATAAAATTTATTCAGTGAACAATTGTGATTGATACGCAGTTTATGTGTCCGGCCGGGAATCACAGATTTCCAGAAACGAAAAATATTCTCACCCAACAATCAAACGTGGTCTGTAGCTAAAATCCAATGTGTTTATCGAAATGCATTGGCAGCAGGCAAGACTCAGGAATCTTCTAAACATTCGAGCCTCTGCCGTGTGTTTATTGGCTGCCGGAAATAGTGAAATGGCGAGACGGCTTTTTTATTTTGCTGTCCATAACTCAGTTACATTTCTGTTCCGTGTTTAATTCTGGCTCACAGTATCAAAGCGTGTATCAAAGGAACAGCGGTTTAGTTATAGAAGTACGGCAAGTAAATTAAACGTTCGCTGTCGTAGGATGAATTCACGGAATACCCGGGCCTCTGCTGTGTAAGTCACTGACAGTATTTATTTCGATTAGGTTTTTCGTTATAGTCTAGTTATATATATATATATATATATATATATATATATATATATATATATATATATAAACACACACACACACACACACTCGAGTGTTTCACAAATTCATTCGATGACAGGGTAGATTTTTAAGAACTCAGTTTGTCACGCCGCTGCGATTGGGGCGACAGTTCTTTAGACACTTCCTGTATAAACACTAAGAAGCTAGAGAATAAAATTGCAAGATCATGATACTTGTAAATATGAGTAGAAATTGGCGTACTGCTAATAGTTCGATTTTCGAGATTCGTAAATGTCGTGTTCACTGAAATGATCCATGGTTTTCAGACAATAGGTCTATGGCGTGGTTACATATTTCATACAACGGACAGACACGCCTTGGGCACAGAATACTTAAGAAATACAGAAGCGAAACGGCAGCTTGTCGATACCAGTAATATGTTGCAACGCTGTAAGCCAATGAGCTCCTGGTAATTTTCTGGCGGGGCTGCATCCCTAAACAATAATCACGGACACGGATAATACACACGTATTCAGAAATTTTTTTACATCAGGCTAAACTTCTCAGTACTGTACGTAAAGGAACCGGTGTCGTTTCTCAGTTGGCTGATCCACTGATCAGAAGTAACGCCCATTATTACTGAACTACACGTGATTGGGAATGACAATTGAGAAGTGTTCACAACACAGAAAAAACTATTTTGTGACAACCATATAAAGTTTTTTTCTTACTTACTTTGCCGAATAAATTTTGTGTAGAACACTTAATTATTTACTGGTCACCAATACAATTTTTTGGCCAGTAATAGATTATTTTTTGTACCTACAAAATAATTAGGCAGGGTGGCCTATTGCGTGCAAAGTAGGGTTCTCGAAAGTGCTCAGTGACCACGGAGATACTACATTACAAAAGTGCTCAAGAGTGTGTGTGAATCAGGAGAGGGGGTAATGCGGCAGCGCCTACTGTTGGTATCCGTGGTAGATGTCCCCAGCGGAGGCACCAGGCGCTTGGTAAGCGCCCTTGGGGGCGGCGGCGGTGATGCCGGGGCCCGCAAAATGCGGCTGCTGCCCGAGGAACTGCTGCTGGTCCAGCGACGGCTGCGGTGGCCTGGCGGCGGCGGATACTGCGCGCTGCTGGGCGAACTGCTGAGGTGTCTGCTGTCCCAGGCTCGAGTACACATGCGACGCCTGCGAGGCCTGCAACCACATTAACGCATTATTTAGAGAATGGCACAACAAACCCCTGGGAGTCCTGCAACCTCAGACACCTAGTGTTTGGAGTATGGCATAACTGACGCCTGCCGGTTTTCCAATTAGGCAATATACAGAATGTATCTAAATTCGCATTAGACATTGTAAGGGCTTGTAGTGGGGACCAAGGCGGTTACGTTTTGCATAGGAGTTTATGCCCGGAAAATTACCGTTTCCCCGCGACAAACAAAACACCACAACTTCACATGTTGACCTCTCTCACGTCTACAACACACTGTACGTTGTTTCTCTTCAGGGTCCAATTACAAGAAGGGTTCGATGTGACGACCAGCGACGTCTACACAAACATGGTACCTACGTACCATATTCTGGTACACACGATCACCAATACCTGGACGTCCAAGATCCGCCGCAGCCATTATCCACGTCAGCAGGTCCTCCTCTGACTCCGCTAGACTACTTACTATGGGGCCACATGAAGGGTTTGATTTACGAGACCCCTGTGGAATAAGAGGAAGAACTGGTGAGGTGCTTTATGGCTGCGGCGGATCTTGGACGTCCAGGTATTGGTGATCGTGTGTACGAGAACATGGTACGTAGGTGCCGTGTTCGTATAAGACGTCGCTGGTCGTCACATCGAGCCCTTCTTGTACGTAGACCCAGAAGAAAAACAACGTACAGTGTATTACAGACGTGGGAGAGGACAACATGTGCTGTGGTGGTCTTTTGTTTGTCGCAGGGAAACTGCACATTTCCGTACATAAGTTCCTATGCAAAACGTAACCGTCTTGGTACCCAATAGAAGCCCTTACATTGTGTAATGGGAATTCAGATACATTCTGTATACAGGTGTAACATAATTAAACTCCGCTTGCGTATTCTTTACGAAAAACTAAAGGGAAACATGTGCACGATCTATTGTTTAAAGGGCTGTACCCTCCTTTGAATTTGAGGCAGACAGACGAGACGATGAACACCTGGATAATGTGGGAATGAACGAAGATCTGCGAATATTGTGATGCCTGTGTCCATCAACCCTGTGTAATGCATGACGTACCGGGCAAAGTATCGGGTGGTTCTAAACTAGTTGTATGGATTTCCCGAGACTGGGGAATGGCACAAGGTACTATTTTCGTTTATTTCACTAACCTCTCATGTGAAAATCAATCAACTTTCGATATCACAAACTTTTCTACGAATTCATGGTTGCCATCCCTATTTCTTTTTAGAATTACTTTTTGTTGAATGTGTAAGTACCTCACATTTCTGCTTCAACTTCAAGGGTGTGCCGCCCTTGGGATGCACTTTAGACTATGGATCGTGTACATATATGATATATGTGTATATATATATGCGCGTATATATATATATATATATATATATATATATATATATATATATATATATATATATATATATATATATATATATATATATATATATATATGTGTGTGTGTGTGTATGTGTATGTGTGTGTGTTTTTGCCGTAGTTTTTGTGGAGAATATGCAGGTGGAGTTTTACATTTAATTAAGTTACATCATTCATATAGAATTATGAAGTGTACAGAATTAGAACTCAGTCTGCGTTGCTTATCGTGTAGATTCACAAGATAAATTAGCAAGTCGTGTGCGTGGTTGATATTTACTTAAGCGCTAAAAGAAATAATTGTATTTTATGGTTAAAGAAAATCATTATGTGGCGGTGACCAACGAGAACAGAGCAGTCTATGTTGTCGGCGGGAAACTGTTTCTCGCAGTAACGCAAGTGTTAAAATGTTAGTAATGCATGTGTATGTGCAAACTTGTGATTATATTTGTGAATTAAGTTGACAGTAGTAAGCTTCTCTGTCAGAAAATTCCTGCTTTGAAGAATGATCTGCTTTCTTCGGCTGGACTTAACCCATTCAGACACACTTTAACCCATTCAGACCCAGCATACACAATCGTACACATTACGCACGTATAGTTAATTTTTGGTGTGTGCTACACACTGCGAAGCTAAATGACCAATGATCTTACCTGTGAGTAAATGATTCGCAAACTGTCGTACTGGTCTAGGTCATTATTGGTTCATGTAACTGCAGCCGATAATATAGCCTACAGCTCATTGGCTGTGACAATGAAACAAGTGTTGTGTCGACGTAAGTACAGCATACATAGTGAAATGTTTTGTTTGCAACACCTGGTACAGTAAATTAAAGTGAGTCTGAAAGGGTTAAGGACTTTTTGGATAATGTTGCAAGGGGAGGGGGTGTCTGACCTGCAGGTACTGTTGCACGGCGTCATGTCGGGTAGCCTGCGCCCCTGCGGCGCCGGCGAACTGCTGAGGCTGAGGCGCTCCCGCAGCGCTGTACTGAGGCTGAGGTGTTCCTGCAGCGCTGTACTGAGGATGAGGCGCTCCTGCAGCGCTGTACTGAGGCTGAGGCGCTCCCGCAGCGCTGTACTGAGCCTGCAGTGCCGGTGACGGGGTGGGGATTTTCACCACGATGCTTGTCGGCTCACGAGTCACCTCCGCCTTGAAGCCCTGCCGCCAGCCACACACACGCACACACAATTCACCCTGCTCCGCTGTTGACAACCTTCCCACACACTCCCTCTTACCTCACAGTCACCGTAACAATACTTTCTTTGGTGCAACACATGGTTTGTTACCGCAAAGGAAAAGTTGTTTTAATATGAACCGCTGCACCAGGCCCACCAAGAGAAATTCCGGGCCCCTGAGCACTGTGTGTTGTGGGCCCCCCTGCCCCCTCTGCTACAAAAATCGACCGTTTATAACAACATAAATAGTCGTCATCCATGAAAAAAGGTTAATAAGTTTTGAGTGTTGATATTAGATTTTTACGCAATACTTGGTTATATAAATAAACATTTTCGATTCGGACCCAACCCGGGCCACTGAGCATTGCAACCACTTACAGCCCCCTATTGGCGTGCCTGCTCACCACAAACATACATTTTGTTTGCTCTGTATAGTAACGACTATAAAAAACTCGCATTACCTTTATATTAGTTCAGCATATATCTTTGTGGTAATGTCACTTATATTGTAAATAAAGTTTGTGCTCTGAAAAACTGTGATCAGTCAATAAGATCGACTTAGAAATTTTTTCCAAATTTTATACACAAAATAAATAATTAGGACGGATCCGAAGCCAGAACCCGTAATAGCCCCGCCCCCTTTTTTTTCCAATGTATTACTAGCCTAACACCGTACACGAAACGACAATTTTGTCTTACTGTTTACAAACTAATTTAGATAGGTAAATTATTTCAGATGGTAACATGGGCCAGAATATAATGCCACCTCTTGGGAAGATCTGAGTTTAGTGGAATGAAGTGGAGAGATTTGGGTGGCTCTTGACATCGAGGTCTTGAGAGCCGATGAAACTGAAGCGAGGTGAGTGTGGAGCAGCGCCGGAATGAAGAGGTGGGGGAGTAAAGAGGAGATTCCCGAGAAAACCCGCCGGTCAGCGGCATCGTCCGGCACGATTCCCACTTGCGAAAATCCGGAGTGAACCGGCCAGGGATTGAACCCTGTTCGCCTTGGTGGGAGGCGAGCAGGCTAACAGCTCAGCCCCCGTAGGCCCTCATAGGCAGTAGTGGTTTATAAGACTGCGGAACATAGACTCAGCAGCGAATGATGTCCCCTACTTCTTTCTCATTGGACGGTATGTTCTGTGTGTAGTACAGTGCATACCATTCAAGTCACTTCATCTGCAACGTCCCAGACATAGGACACTGACTGATAGGGTTAACTTCAGTCAGTCATGAGTAGAGACATACAAAATTCGCGTCATTATTTGGTATCCCGTAGGAATTCAAAGTCTTATATATATATATATATATATATATATATATATATATATATATCTGTCTGAGTGATATTCGTGATTATATTGGCTACTGGAAACTACACCGTGTCATTAACCCGTGTGACTGCTCCAGTGCACATTGGATGCTGAACCGTTTAGCTTTCACTATTGGCTGAAAGTGTTTCTTCCTTTGGACCTGCCCCACAAGTTGTGGACCAATGGCTGACGTGAAACGAGCAACGTCTTGGAGTTTAGTCTGCAGTCACAAAATAACGCGAATTTTGTACGTCCCTAGTCACGAGTCTTGCGCTAGTACTCAACGCGACCAATCAGCGAATGGGTAAGTGCCCACGCCATTTAACGTCTGTACACTGTAAAAAAATTTCTTGCACTTTTACAATAAAACTCTTTAGAAATCCAGTTGACAAGAAAATCCTTTGTAGATCTACAAACAGTTCTCTTTCCAAATATTGAAAACAGTTTTTGTAGTAGTACAAATTATAGGCTTGTATTACAACTTACGTTATTGAGAAGTGTATATATTTTCTTTTCCTTCTAGAAAACAAATGTGATTAATTAATAGAAGAGAATAAGGAAAAAATTATTCCAAAAGAATTCACGAAAAAGAAAACATACACTTTGCCAGCAAGAAGGGGACTAGAGCCCACTTCTGTTGTGTTATTGCCCCTCACCCGTTACCTTAAGATCAACTTGACTTACGAAATGTGCAATTATTTTTTCTTTAGAATATATCAGTATATGCCTAAAAAAATATATTAATGAAGATATTCCTTTAAGAGGTTAGTTCATTTATTTCATTTTAAGGGTTATCGAAATGTGCAATTATTTTTTCTTTAGAATATATCAGTATATGCCTAAAAAAATATATTAATGAAGATATTCCTTTAAGAGGTTAGTTCATTTATTTCATTTTAAGGGTTATGTGTACATATGAAATTTTATCATTAACAATTAATAAGTAGAGACTTGCCAAATTCGAGTTGTTTTTGAGGACATTTTCTACTAAAAACAAATTTCCTTTGCAATAGGTTTTTCATTGGCCCATTCTTTATTTGACACCCTCTGGCTAACCCTGCGCCAATAAATGAACACTTCACAATTGTGTGCCCCAACCACGTGCAGTTCAGTGAGAAAGGAAGTGACTTAACATCTAGGCAGCAGCCAATGGAGAAACGACGCCGACTCAAGTACATACATTACTGTTAATTTTAGCTTGACGCCAAAACAACGTGAATTTTGCAGGTCCCTATTAATAAGGTACAGGAAATTTTCGCGGATTTATTTTATGACAAGCTAGATCATGTTCGAAACGAAAATCTTGAAGGAGGAACACGAGACATTCAAGAAATCGAAAGAGAAAATGGCCACGATAATGACGATTATATGATGGCATACAGCATTCAATGAATTGAATTAAATAATAAGTGAAAGTAATTTGAAGAATAGTTTGGTAGTGTGAAAGGGCCTTTACATATTGTATGGCGGCGCGGAGTTAGGAAAGCTCGACCAGGAACATTAGCAGTGCAGTTAGCAGAAAATATCATTGCAAGTTACCTAATTCTAATCTTGCTAAGAAACACTTCTATTAGAGTATCTACGAATATTTTATCAATTTTATATATATTTATATTTATATGTAATTGTCCATGTAGGATTTTTAACGAGGGAAGAAACTACATACTTTGTTATTAATGAAAGGAAGATTTTATCTTTAAATGGTAATGTTCCAGAATTCACTTTTGACGAAATAAAAAGCCCGCTATTGCTGCTGTGTGCTTAAAAAAGAATCAAACTTATTAGTATACATTCTTTAAAATGCTTTAAGTTGTTATGTTCTTTATTTGTTGTAAAGTATAAAATGTCGTTTTCCAATAAAGTTATTATAAGCTGTTAACAGGAGAATACTAAGTTAAATAAATATATGATAAGTACTGCTAACATTTAAAAAATCATAATAATTCTTCCTGATATGCTAAAGAGAGTAATCACATTAATAAGCAATTGACTCCTGTTAACTAACCCAAAATACTTATAGTCGGTAATATGTTTACATCATTATAATTCTGCACAGGAACTGCTGCTTTGAACTGGATTACAGTGCAAAAAAAGGAGAATAAACCAGGTAATGAGTGTACAATTGGTTGTTCTCTGCAATGCTTTCTTGGTCATTATTATTAACACTGAATCAGTAGTAGCCATTATTCAAGGGTATGTATTTGCAGTATTACCAACACTTTACGCTAGAGAAGTAAACTAATGTCAACACACCAAAATCTCCAATACCATTTAGTATAAATAAGATCTTGGAAACTACTAGGTGCCATCTCAACAATACTAACACTAACCAGTAGCATTAAATTTTTCCAACAAAGATCTATATTAGTAATAACATTAGGAACTATAAAAAATATATCAACTCTAATTGAATGAAGACGAGACTTAGTCCGTGAGGGAACATATCAAGAACTACATACAAAAGTAGTTATAGACTGTTGACAGTAAAATGAGCACCTTCGAAAACCCTGCTTAAGATCTACTTGTACGCACGTTATGTATTCCTCCGCCTTATGTTAAATTATCATAGTCATGTGTCTCATCACATTTATTCATGCGTTGGTCAAGCTAAACAGTGGCATTATCAGAAAAGTAAATATTTTACAAATCTGCTAATTCTTGTACTTAAGACGCGTTAAAAAATATACAGACGAAAAGAAATAATTTAAGTTTGCACAAATGGTTACCTTACAATATTTATTCAACGTTAAGATATGGAACTACTTTCCCTCCATCGTTACCAAATTTTCTGGGCGAATGTCACTCAGTGCGCCCATTAAAATGTATATAGGCAGGGGCAGTGATTTTTCTAATGTTAATTTCTAAAGTGCTCGCTTTACCGGGAACAGCATTTAGTAGGTGCTATCTCGAGAATGCTTACACTAAAAGGTTTGATTAAATTTTTCCAACGAAGATCTTTATTTGTAATAACATTAGTATCTATAATTATTGTATTAATGATGACGATACGTAGTACGTGAGGGAGCATATCAAGGACTACATACAAAAGTAATAATAGGGGGTTACGATCAACGTGTTCCGACCATAGACTATGGGTGAGGTAGACCGATCTAGCTGGCTGCGTACAACCAATATCTGTGTACCAAAACTGAACTGCTTCTCTGCCAACACGTCTAGCACAAATGGCGTGGGTTGGGTTTGAGGTTAGAACACTCATTAGTAAACCAGTGATTTTGAGATGGCTTTATACTTCCTCTAACAAATTTGTAATGCTTTTTTATTAAATTCAAACTAGTAAAATATTTTTTTTTTTCAACATGACAGTGCTTGTCATTGAAAAATGAAGCTATGAACAAACACGTTTATCAATTTTGACCATGTGACTTTGACAGTTATGTTCATTTGGGGTAGGTCAATGATGGCGGGTAGATGCGCAGAAGACGAACAAGCGGTCCACCTTATCTTTAGTCTATGGTTCCGACAGTGAACTTTTTTTTTCTGCTAGGGCAACTCACCTCGCGAGCGTCGGCCGTATACTTGACGGTGCGGATAAAACCGTCCGAGTCGACGACGCTGTAGCTGCCGGAGATCTTGTCGCCTTCGCGCTGCTCCTTGCGGTTTTGGTAGTTCGTGAACTGGTCGTCCTTCACGTCGAATGCGAACTGGTACTGCGGGTTCGGCTGTGGGACAACAACAAACACACGCGCTTCCTCAGCGTCGTCTTTGCTGTCTCATCCCCGGCCTCAACTTCAATCACGCGCACGTCTGTCACGATGTCTATAACCCACGTCCCTTGCTTTGTTATCAAACACCCTCTACCACGCCACCAACTTGTCTTACGAGGTTTATCGTTATTTCTGTGCTGAATATACCCAGAAATATAAAAACATATATCAACGAATTTACTTCGTTGAAAAGAACGCCATTAGTTCGTTTTAAGAGTTCTGTGTAGATATGAAACTTCGACAGTTAATGAGTAATACCGTCACGTGTTTTTAAAATTGTAGTCGTTTTATTATGATTATTTGAGTTATTTTAAGGGTTTTAAGTTATTCGGACTTGCAATACATTCGTTTATGGGTGCAACAAAACTTTACATCACCCCTTGTTTTTGCACAAACAGCCTGGCTATGTACCGTTTTACGGAGTTGTGTTTGCTTGAGCTCGTCGATATGCGTCAGTAGGCTATAGTAACAAACATTTTTTGAGGTCTATTACAAACACTGCTAGGAGCCGCGGTGGTGTAGTGGTTAGGTTACTCGCCTCCCACCTAGGTGAACCGGGCTCGATTCTCGGCGGGGTCGCTCCCCGCGTGTGGGATTTCGCGTGTGGGAATCGTGCCGGACGATACCACTGGTTGGTGGGTTTTCTCGGGGATCTCCCGTTTCTCCCGCCATTTCATTCCGGGGCTACTCCATACTCAACTGGGTTCACTCTCATCGGCTCTTAAGACCTTGCTGTTAAGAGCCGTCTAAATCACTTCACTCACTGTTAACTCGGTTAAAATTATGACATTTTACAGTGCACCCTCCACTTAGTTTTAATGAAAGTATTTTACTATCGTAAAGGGCTGTTTTATAGATATTTCAAATTCAAACAAACAAGTTTATCTGTGTTCCCCATGTTGTAACAATGGCTCCACCGAGAATCAGTGCGGAAAAAAAAGTGTTGTTTCTGGGAAAAAATTTCGCTGATCGAGTAAGTGTGACATCCAACTGCATACGGTGATTTAAATAACTTTTTATTGAAATCAGTCAAATTATTACGAGAGGTAAACATATTTCCAACAGTCGCTGTTGATGTTGGGCAGTTTTACGTAATTTTTGTACGTGAGAATAGTGGCCTCAACCGGGATAAGGACCCGGTGTTTTGTTGCTAGACAGCCATTTTACCAACTGAACCAAACAAACGTTAACATCGAAAGAGAAAATACAAGTATTCTAGCACTTAATAGAAAAAATGCAGCTTAAAAATTGTATGCAATTTCTTTTCGTTTTTAGTTTGATCGGTAACAATTGGATTGTTTACACAAATATTACCTATCAACGGACTCGCTTCGTTATATTTCATGCAGTGTAAGCATGTAAATAGAGAGCCATGATGATTATGTAACAAGATGAAAGTCGGAATATTCGTTACCTTGAAAACTTGTATTATTAAAAACCAAACAACATTTAAAAAATAATATTTTATTACCTTCGTTCGTTTAAGTTGTTTTTCTTTGATAATGTGTTCACAAAAAATTCCACTTAAAAATGTATTATTTACGATCACTAACAGAGCAATCGCAAAATTCATCACCGAGAGACCAGTAGCGCAGTTGATTAACACGTGGGGTAAACATGTAACGGATTCAGTAAGTGAAGGAAAACGGGTGTATTTTCATTGAATTTCCAAATAAAGTGTTTGAAAGTACCTTTTTGATCAGGCAGACGTCCATAACTGATCTAAAAAGAGGTTATTTCTCACTGACTCAGGTTTAGATTGTACTGTTAGGTAGGGAATGGAAATTTTCTCGATTTAATTTAGGAATATCTTATTTATTTTCTTCGATAAGTGTTCTCATAATAATTAAGGCAAAGCATATCTCATAATGTCAGAAGCTTTACAAAAATTATTATTTACGTCTTCTCGTGCCATAAATTTCGACGAACCCCCTGAAAAAACAACTTGCGATAAAAATCGGAAAAATATACAACATTTGTGCAAAAGTTTACTTAACCCTTTGAGTCATGGTGATACATATTTCGAACATTGAATAAAACGGTGGGCATCATAAATGGAAAGTCATTAACTTGGTGGCAGACGCCATTAGTTGTTTAGACTACATTCCATAGTCGCACAAACACCGACTGTCAATAACATCAAATACACCCCATATTTTTTGATAATTTTCCATAAATATCAAGAACCTAAAAATCTGTTGAAATATAAAAAATCCCAAAATAATAAAAATTAAATTAAAATATATAAAAAATATCAAAAAACCTAAAATGCAACAAAGTATTTTTATTAAAACTAGCCAATTAATTTTTAAATTTAATATTAAAAAAATATATAATTTTTAATCATAATTAATGAAAAATTAATAGTCTTTTCTACGCCAAAGGAAATTTAATATTATGCATTGGTTGTTTGTTGTTATTTTCATTAATCATTTATAACATACGTAATAAAATTTTTCATTAAAAATTTTAAACCTCTATTTCTAAAAATAAGTTTTACATATCTATCAGGCAAACAATTTTGAAGCTATAATTTAAAAAAAAGAATTTTTTTACCTTACATTGTTTCTATACTTTGAAAATTATATGTTTGGTATTGTGCATTGACTTTTAACTCTTTTAGTTTTATAAACTCAGTTGAGTTGTTTCAATTGTTTATTTTATTGTATAGTATCGGGCTTGCTAACATCCCCCAATGTTGTGCCTGAGGGCTTATCAGGGGACAGTTTACAAACTGGCATAACTTAAACTAACACCCATGCCTTCCCGGGGTTCGAATGCAAACCCTGCCGCAACCCAAACTGGCGACACGCCTTCCAACTGCGCCACGGGAGGCCGGCTTTAACGCTTTCAGACCCACCTTAATTTACGTTTTCAGGTGTTGCAAATAAAACAATTTATGATGCATGTTGTAGTTAAGTCGACACAACATTTGTTTCGTTGTCACAGCCGATGAGATGTCGCCAATATGTTCGATTACATTTATATGAGCCAATTATCACCTGGACCAGTAAGACGGTTTGCATCCGGTAAAATCATTGGTGGAGACCTGAAAAATTTGCAAGTTCAATAGCCTGTAGGCTGGATTCTACAGTCTTATGTACAAATATGGCGATATTAACTGCGCATTTGTTGTCTGTTGTCACAGTGGAAGGCGACGATTGGGCCAGCGTTCTCCAGGAGGTGTCAAATACCGTGGGCACCAATGGCTAAAGTCATATAAACACACGTGTTTCGAACTCAAGCTTGTCCCAAAATGAATTGTTCATGTATCTAACCATTGGTGACTGTGCTTCGCAGTGAGTAGTGCAGACATAAACTTACCGACACATGCGTAATGTACATATTTTGTACACTGGGTCTGAATGGGTTAATATGCTTAGCGTTGGGTCCATTTGTAATTTCTTCTTCTTTTTCAGTTAGGGCCATCTAAGGACCACGAACCAATTTCAATGCTTCGTTCATTGTTGTTCCTTCTTCTTTCTCCAGCACTCCTTCATCTTCTCACTATGTATCTTTTTCCTCTCCTCGGACCATTTCGAGCCTGTTTTATTTTCCTTCCTGCCTTGGAATCCTTCCACTTTTAACGCTTTTCCTTTAAAAATTTCTCTCTCTGTTGCTTCTTCTTCACTTATATTTGTTAGGACTATACCATTTTTTTTAACCAAAATATATTTCATAAATGGACAGAGCGTGATACTTTTAATAGCACACTTCGAAGTAGAATATTTGTTCGTTGAAGCCGCCTGAAACTCATTTTTATACACTCCTGAAAGTGTTTAACGCGAACGAGTGGAAGCAAGGGTGACGCAATTGGACTGAAGGACGTGGGCGAGTGTAACGTAACGAACGGCGGCGGAAGGGAACTGGTTCGACTCGACCATGTGACCCGCAGGGCGTAGAAAGTTCCAGTGGCGACAGGTTTTGTTGGATGGGCTGGGTGAAGATAGGGGCGTAGCGGGGTGTGGGGGGGGGGGGGGTCCGCCTTCTACAGACAGAAGAGCAACGACTCGGCGGGAAAAGTGGAGCACGCGGTACGCACGTGCTTTCTCCCGCGGCCAGTCCGTGATGTAACACTGACGAGAACTTGATTTTCAACTTCCGGGCAGATCGCTGACGGCCCGGCCCGTTTGCAGTTAATAGACATGCCTTGATTTTCCTCCAAAGGATTACCGCCCAGGTAAAACTTCAGCACAGGCTGTTCACGGTAAAGTCTATAGACCTGGTGAATTCGCGGATTCATTGTGAAACAAACTAGAATTCAAAATACGCGTGTTTATATAACTTTATCCATTGGTCCACACAGTGTTTTACACCCCCTGAAGAGCGTTGGCTCAATCGTCGCCTTCCACTGTGACAGTAGACAACCAATGTGCAGTTAATATCTGCATATTTGTACGTAAGACTGTAGGGTCCAGCCAGCAGAACATTGAACTCGCAAATTTTTCATATCTCTTGTAACGTCACACAGAAGAAAATCTAAAGCTGTGCCAATAGCCCACATGCAAGGGAACAAGAAGCAAATCCTGTACTGTGAAATGTGGGTTAACACTGGGGCAACAGCCAATGAACAAACATCTGAGGTTCAGCTATACAAAGGATTGTGGAATCTAGCATACAGATCACTGAACTCGCGAAATTTTCTTATCCCTGCGTATAGGTTGTCCATGGTTAACTAAGCTCTTTTTATAGCTCTGCTTATGATCTACTTTTATTTCTTATTTTTGGGTACATGTCCTTTCCACGAGAAAATTTAAGCTCATGCTGTACTTCAATATCCTATGTTCCGAACCACAACTTCCTTTGGTTACTGTCCGCGTGTCGACGTGAAAACTGATGCTATTATTTGACTGGGCCAATCGCTATAAAGTAATCCGATACTGAAAATCCACGATTCGAAGACAGACACTTGAGGCACGTGACATTTAAAATCATCCAACTACGAAAGTGCATATGAACTAAAGTGTCTTGGAGTACAATTGGTCTTGAAAACATTTCGCGAAAAACACCCGTCCCTATACTCCCCTACTATTTTTGTATCCTTCTGTCTTATGTAAGATTAACATTGTCATGGGCGTCGACACTTCATCCATGCGTGGGTCAAGTTAAACTGTGAAATTATTTAAAAAGTAAATAAGTATTCTACAAATCTGTTCATTTTTAAACTTCGATGCATAAAAAAAATCTGAACATGAAAATAAATTATTTTAAGTTAACATAAATGGTTACCGAACCGTTTTTCTGAGACGTTAAGATACATAACTACTTTCCCATCCTTCGTTACCAACTTAACTGTGCGCATGTCACTCACGGTACCCGTTAAAATATATGCAGGTAGGAGCAGTGACTTTTTTTCTAAGGTTGATTTCGAAAGTGCTCACTTTATCGTGAACAGCTTTACTAATATACAATATCATACTCTATTCTATATAAAATAATAAGTACTTAATTCAGTGACTATGAATTTAAACATTATAATTGCAATACAACGGCAAGTGTATAGGACTATTTTTATGAATCAGCTGCCTGTATACCAGAGTGTAATGTAGTAAGTATGTAGTTATACGGGCTAATATTTCTCAAAGGTTTGTTTCAAAACAGCTTAGCTACTTGTAGGGGCATAGGTAGGAACATGCAAAATTCGCGTTATTATTTGGCATCAGGCTGAACTTCACAGTACTGTATGCACTAGAGCCCGTGTCGTTTCTCCATTGCCTGCTGCATAGATGTGAAGACACTCCCTCTCTGACTGAAATACACGTGATTGGGGCACACAATTGGGAAGTGTTCCTTTATTGGTGCAGAGTCACTCAGGGCGTGTCACACAAATAATGGTCATATGACAAACGTATTACAAAGGTACATATGATTCGATTTTAACTTGTCCCCAAGTAATAACGCGAATTTTGCAGTTCTCTAGCCACACGGGCACATCACTATCGCGGAAAGACAATCACGAGGGCAAAGTTTCTCAAACACAGTTGCACACCTGCATTTTATTCCTTTGGTTATCGGGCGCCGTGTCTACGTCAGAAGAGAGCGTGGTGTTTGATTGGACAAATCAAATCCGGTTTAGAAAGTCTGTGATTCGTGGGCAAGGCATCCGGGACGCGCGACCGTTGAAAACTACCCAATCGCGGAAGTGGATCTGAGTTGCGACGTTTCAAAGTACGGCATGGCAGGAACTACTTTCGCGGGAATCGAGTGTCGCTAGTTCCGTCGCCGCACCATACAGGACTTCATAGTCTATAAGAAACTCGAGCGAATGTCGCTCCTTGATTGGTTACAGCTTCAGACAGAACTCGTTGCCCTATTCGCGTAGGCCACACAGCAGTGTAGGGTTGTTAACTGAACGACAGTAACGAGTTATTTTTAAGTAACTTTTAGGGGTGACTAGTTGCATTTTTTGAGAGGTAACTTGTAACTTAAGTTACTCATTCTTTAATTGTAACGGAGACAACATTAAAGTTACTATTACGTTACTTTTTGCTTCACAATATTGTAGTTTCATGTCATGTGTAGCGAGAAGCTGAAGTATGAGTCACGAGTTAAAGAAGCAGAGGGTGCTCGCTTGACGTTGGTCCACGTGATTACAATTATTACCGTTGTCTACGATGCCATCTGCTCTGCACGCTTCATGTTTATTTTTCATGCCTGTGAACCAAGCTTAAGGGAAATGGTGCATGATAGAAGTATATTTACCCGATTTTTGATATACGTTGTTTTCCAAAGGGTCTGTCGAAATTTTTGGCTCGACAAGACGAAAATAATAATTTTTAGCGCCTTTTTACGTTGTTAGATATTCACTGCCGTGATTATTCTCGGAGCACTAATAGTGATGGAAGAAAAGAAATAATTCTGGTTTTGTTATCTTCAATCAGTGCTCCGAGAATAACGGACACAGTGAATTTGTAACAGTGCAAGAAGGTGTTCAAAATTTTTATTTACAACAAGTCGAGCCACAAATGGTTGAAAATCCTCTGTAAGCCAGTTATGACAAAATTATATAAATATACGGTTTGCGTGCGCCTTTCCTCTTAATAACTAGCGCTTTCGGAACTCTAAAAAAAGACACGGACAGTGAAGAAAATTGTTTGTCATTAAAAAATATTTCTTTCTTAGTATTTAACATGACGATGACACAAATGTTAAACGTAATTGTTTATTATGCAATATCAAATTATATCTTCGTCATGAACGTCTTCTAACTAGAGGAAACACGTAAATGCAAAAAAAAAATCCCCACAATTTGCATGGGTGTTTGTATCTAACTCACACAATAAGACCTTGTTCGAACTGGCAGTTATTCAACCGAATGGTTACGTACTTTTATTAGAAAATTTTCTTAAAGTATACTAGGTCTTTGCCTAAATTTAATTTCGAATTAAAGTAACATATATGCAGTATTTCACGAATTATGTAAATAGGTTACATTTATTTCTAAGCATTACAGCCCCTTTATATATTTTTATTTTCGCAAGGTATTGACATCTAAAGGGTTATTACAATAGCTAAAAAAAATGTCTACTGAGAGAATCCAAACAGAAGGTTACTAAATTACAAATTACTAAATTGAGAATTGAACAGTTTGAACACAGCCGAAGCACAGAGTAGATAAATACACAGAGACGAATTTACATAACGGTTGTTTTGATATGGGCGTACCCATCCACTGAAGTGGTGTGACGCTCTGAAACGGGCTTCCTGTCTGATTAAGTTCTGCGTTCCTCGGAATTTTCCCTAATGGCTAGGCTGCCAGTTGGCGCTGATTAGGGAACGGAGTTCCTAAATGTTGCTGGAAAGTGACGCCATTTTGGTAGCATATGTGGCTGTAGTTCGCGGTATAAGCGGCTATTTCACCTCTGTATTATTATTTACTCTGTAGCCAAAGTTTTTGAAAATATGGTTTTAATCACTTAGTCATGCCCAGCATGTTTTCTTGTATTTTTTGCAAATATTGTTGCACATGTTTTAGCTGTTACTATAATAAAAGATTCTGAAAGTTTTTACAGGTACACCAAATAAAATATTTTGTAAATCTGCAAAATATTGAGGCCGTGCTATAATTTCCGTACGTACGTATTTGGCAAACCAGTATTTTTTTGTTTGGCTTGATTTAATAAATGTGCATAAAGTTATTGCGTATGCTATGTGAGAAATAGGGACGATTTTAATGTAAATGAATTGTGTGAAACATGTATGTTTGATATCTGCAAATTAAACGAACGCTTTAGTGTTATTTATTTTATAAATAGCCAACCATACATCAATTTGATAAACATTTTACATGAAAACTACTGCCAATATCGCACTTCACTTAGTGATTTCAATTCATATCGACTACGAAATTAGTGTATAGCGTTGTATATATATATATATATATATATATATATATATATATATATATATATATATATATATATTATACATATACGTGTGTGCGAGTTTCATTTATCGTTGACTGCTTCGATATTTCTTAAATACGTACTGCACATGTAAAACGTTGAAGTTTTTTACCCTTAGTGTGTTACGTCACAATGACCTCAGTCGATTCCATAGAGGTAATTCAGGATGAACGTTACTAACCTATACACGGATGTATGATGTTAGCCCGTTCGTTGAGCATACGTTTAAAAAGGGATGTTGGGCAAATTATTCCATACGTAGAGTTAAAAAAAACATTTCATGTATAGAGTCTTTCGCCTGAAAAATGAAGAGGCCGCAAAATTATTTCCATATAGAGAGGTTTTCCTTATAAATAGATTGCATATTAACCAATTCTACTATGTGTAGACCAAGATGCCTGAAAAGGTAAAAACGCGAAGTGATTTTCGCGAAATTATTTCATGGCCAGTTGTATTTCATGAGTGGAAACTCGAAAATTTCGCGGGTTCATTCCTAGACAAGTTGGAATTCACACACAAGTTCGTTCATGTTACGTTTGTGATAACTAGAGACCAGATAAATTTATCGAGTTCAATGACCTGTAGACTAGACTTCACAGTCTTGTATACTCACATACAGATATCAACTGTTTATTGGTTGATTGTTGTGGTAGTAAAAGACGGTGGTTGGGCGCACAATTTCTTGCATGTTTGTTATTGGTTTATTTATCTCCAGGAGATGTCAAAAAAACACGTCGACCAATTACAAACGTAACATGAACGTACATGTGTGTGAATTCCAACTTGTCTAGAAATGAACCCGCGAAATTCTTGAGCCTCTAGTAATGCGTTGACGTGTTTTTTTGACACCTCCTGGAGAAAAATAAGACAATAACAAACTTGCAAGAAATTGTGCACCCAACCACTGCCTTTTACTACCACAACAATCAACCAATAAACAGTTGATACCTGTATGACTGCGAAGTCTAGCCTACAGGTCATCGAACTCGCAAATTTCTCGGGTTTCTATTCATGAGTTTAATTCAGATCCACTTTCCTGATTGGGTGATTTACGTGCTACGCGTCTGGTATGTATACCCGCGAATCACAGAAATACAGCATCGCAGTGACTTAATTCTTATTGGCCACACAAGTAAGAAAATATATTCTCACAAAGACACGTGGCCAGTTAACAAAAGAAAATTGCTGATATGACCATAGGGTATCGTAATCTAGCGTGCATGGTAACATTTTCGCGAAAATCGGGTGTCCTTAGTAATGGGTAGGTATAGGAAAATTTCGCGAATTCAGTAATCTGTATGCTAAACTCCACAATCTTTTGTATAGTCGAACCTCAGATTTTTTGTTTATTGGTCGTTGCCTCAGAGTTACCTCACATTTGACAAAACGGTATTCTCTTCTTGTTCCATTGCAAGTCGGCTATTGGCTCGGAGTTTTCCAGGGCGTGTATAATAAATTCTGATCCAATTGCAAAGGTGACTTTAGTTTACACGCGTTTGGAATCTATCTTGTCCTGAAATGAAGTCGCCAATTTTTCCTGTTCCTAGTGATAGGTAGAGACATGCAAAATTCGCGTTGTCACTCATCAGGCGAAATTTCACAGTATTGTATATACCAGAGCCTGCTTCGCTTTCTATCGGCTGCTACATATATGTGAAGCCACGCCCTTTTTGACTCAACTGCACGTGATTAGTGAACACAATTGTGAAATGTTCACTTATTGGTACAGAGTTACACAGGGCATGTCAGATAGTCTAGTAATGACAAACGTTTTGCAAAGGTACACGTGATTAAAGCTAAGCGTGCCCGCAATTAATAACGCGAATTTTACATGTGCTAGTGTTAGCGTCTTAAACTAGCTATACTGTAAAACGGCTAAGCCGCTGTGCTAGTTTAAAAGTGTAACATATCAAAAAATTACTCAAAATCGAAGCTATAATCATAACTTCAAGTATATCTTGTTAAACTAAACTCGGTATAACCCTGCAGTTAGCACATTGCATAAATTTCAACTTCCCCGAGAATACAATTATTTGAGGTGTTAGATTGTAGAACTAGCACAGCGACGACTTGTAGACGAGACCGAAGTAACCAATTATAGGCCTATCTAAACTTTCTTACTGACCAAAAAATATTTTAAAAACAGCTGAAAGAATTTTTTTTTACTTAACTAACATTATATAGTGTAGATTAATATCTAAACTACACAAATTAAATAATTACTGTATAACATCTAATTGTACGCATTTCTTGTTACAGTTTTTCTCGTTTCCGTTTCTTCTGTTTCAGCAAAATGACGATGCCCCACAGCATGTTGGAGGAGGATTGGTCAAATTATGAGGAAAAGATGTGATGCGTGTACGTGTAGTATAACATATATATGTGTGTGTTTACTATGTCCAGTGTATAAACTTTGTATACTGTAGTTTGACTTGTGAAATATCTTTGTACATCTATGTATCGGAAAAAAGTTCTTACGGATGCAATAAATAAAGATAGTGATTTTTCGAGGAAGAAATATGAGAACACGGTAGACTTCAATGCTATAAGCACCCAATATCAGTTTGTCTTTTTCCATTGGTTGCTGTTTACTTGGGAAGGAGATTTCATAATTGACCATTCTACGTGATTCGTGCAAAGATAGTTAACGCGTTTCAATGAGTAACTCACCGAATCAAGATAGGTGAACGATCGTACAATGTTTTGAAATATAATTTGTCTTGAAATCTTTTCGCGAAATTTCACTATCCCTAGCAATAAAAGAAAACAAAATTAAAGTGTAACATATCAAAAATTAATCAAAACTATATTTATAACTTCAAGCATACCTTGTTAAACTAAATTTGGTATAGCTAGAGACCTGCAAAATTCGCGTTGTTTTTTGGAGACAAGTTGTATTTTAAGCTTGTGTAAATAGCATCCCGTTGTTCATTGGACAATACGTCACTTGGTACGCCTTGAGAAACTTTGCACCAATGAATGAACGCGTCATAATAGCGTGCTCGAAACACACGCAGCCTTGTTAAAAGGGGAATAGCTTCACACCCAAAGAGCAGCCAATGAACAAACGACACCGTCTCCGGTATTAACAAGATTGTGAGGTCTAGCATGATGCCAAAGAATAACGCGAATTTTGCAGATCCCTAGGTATAGCCCTACTCTTAGTTCATTGCATAAATTTCAACTTTATCAAGAATACAATCATTTGAGGTGTTACATTGTTGAACTAGCCCAGCGACTAGTAGAGACTGCTACTCACATCGAAGTCCTCCGGCTCGGCGAGCGGCCGGCCGGCCTGCGGCCGCACTAGGTACTGCTGCGGCGCGTCGCCTTGCTCCGGGCGCGCCAGATACTGCTGCGGTGCGCCGCCCTGCGCCAGGTGTGACGCCGGTGGCTGCGGGCTGCTGTACTGCTGTTGCGCGCCCGACGGCACGTACGTGACCGCCACCGCCGACACGCGGCCGCCCCACGCCGCCGCCAACACCGCCGCCAGCTGCAGCACAACGCGCGCCGTCAGTACACTTGCTCCTCGCGCCCACTCGACTGTAGGACACACTTCGCATTCATATACAGGATGGAACTGAACTAGACCAACAAACTTCGGCAGGTGGTCTCTCATCAAAAAATAGATCGAAAATATATACACTTACTCTATTCCGGGAGGATGTACACGCCCTTGAAAGTGTAGCTGAAGCAAACGTTTATTGATATAGGCTGTTAAAATTAATGTGAGTACTTTTTAAGCCATAGTTACTCTTTTCCTATCAGCAATTTTTTAACACTTTAACCTTATTTTTAAATAAATATTGCCATGTAAGTAATAAACGCAGTGTGTATATTCCACCGCAGTATGAAGTTAACGCCTAAGGATAAAATAAAATAAATTTATTGACTGTTATTCCAAATGAAAGGACTTTAAAAGTGCTTGGACGCAGGCGATCTAGGTTCGAAACTCAGTCGAACTTGTAAAATTGTTTTATATCGGCCCAGACTGTTTAATGTACGTGTAGCCAAACAAATCTTTAGTTCCACCAACCAAATCTTACAGATGGGCAATCAAGCGACAACAACCAAATAATTCGGTTTCAATTACAAAATATTTCATTGCCCATATAGAAAAAAAAATTTTGGTTGCACCAAACTAATCTTGTTTGATTCAACAAAACCTTTTTCTCCGTGCATTCCGAAGATCAACGGAAATGAAAAGAAGCACTCGATAACACTGGTTTCATTTATTGAACCGTTGTTGAAAAATATGGAGTTGCTGATGTATAATGTTCGACACTAGGAATCCAAATACGTCTCGTCCCATACTGACTTGATATATTAATAAAATAACAAACAAATAAAACTACTGAATACATCTCAGCCAGAGAAGCATGTCTACTTTATTTAAATATGTAAGTATAAACGAGATGGGACTTGGTATTTCTTCTCTAAAACCTACACCGGCCTGTGAGTTTGATTTCAGGAATTTCTGAAAAAAGAATCATGTTGATCGTACGCCGCATGGATAGGCAAAACCACGGACTGTTCGGGGCGCGAGTTGCATACCTAGTAAGGAAACGCTGTATTACTCCTCGGCGCATAAGTTATACTACTCTGTTTCATGTAAGCTCACTAAACTTTGACAGTTTTGTGGACATGTAATATTTTACGATGTGCTTGCAAGTCACATTGACAGTCAATATTTCTTGCGGAAATGAGAATCTGAGAGCCTTAGTTAACCAGTAGAATAGCGAATTTCGACTGGCATTGTGACCTGCAAGCACAGTATCGAACTATATATACCATCATAACTGTGGAAATTTAGTGAGCCTACATGAAACAGAGTATATCAGCATCCAACTACTTTAATTCGGTGATTTCCAAATGGTTGGACATCAAATCTCCCGTCGTCACATTCTATGTGAGCCATCTCTTTTGCGTTATGTAGGTAGTGCGCCATTAGCGCTACGTAAGAGAATCTAGACTGGTGTGGAGTATTCCCGGCGTGCTGCATGTATCAATGGCATTTGAAGCGGTGGTGGGGGCCACGGTGGCTGAGTGGTTAGCATGCTCACCAAGGTCAACCAGGCTCAATCCCCGGCCGGGTCACCGGATTTTCTCAAGTGGGAATCGTGCCGGACGATGTCGTTGGTCGGCGGGTTTTCTCGGGAATTTCTCGTTTCCCCCCCCCCCCCCCCACCCTTTCAATCCGGCGCCGTTCCATATCCAATTCAATCACCCTCATCGGCTCTCAAGACCTCGATGTTAAGAGCCGCCCAAATCTCTCCACTTCACTTGAAGCGGTGGTCGTATCATTTTATCTGGCGGAAAGTCTGAAGCAAGGTTCAATGCAGACTACCTGAGTATTTTCGTACGTATCTGAAGCGTGCATTTAGAGAAACCTTGCCTTGAAAAAGCCGTTTTTGACGTGAATACGTCTTTAAATTTGCGACCATAGTGGGAGGCAATCCAGAAAATCCGATGATAACAAAATCGGGGAAACAGTTTGGCATTGCAGCTTCGAATCTATCGTCTGAAATCAAAATTCAAATACACCACTCGTTTGCCAAAGGATAAACGAATATGTTACGTTGAGTGAGGACTGCGAAGCATCGCGGGTTGCGGGGGGGGGGGGGGACGCCGCAATTTTGAGTTCGTTTCGCCGCGTCTCACAACTTCCGCGTAGTATAACTTTCGACTAGGAGAAGTTATGGCTCTCGTTTAAGTTTCAATCTACAGCTCTCATCAAGATTAATCGATTGCATGTATAAAAACATTTGTGTGGCGTGGTTATGGTGAAATTTCTTGCGTTTAAATAAAAAAATAAGAAAACTTAACACAATGTCGGCCTATACTCTTCAAAAGTCAAGTTGAAATACATAAATCGTATACGGTTGGAAAGAGCATCTCAAAAGAAATCCAGTGATACCCATACAACCCCATATAATCGAGTGAAGCGGTGCCGGGAACGTAAAATAAACATCAAGGCTTCTGAGCGCGTCCACGTAGACGTATTCACGCAAAACAAACAGCCGTGTCCCCAACACAGCCAAACCCTTTTTAGCTATGTTGAAGTGCTTCTAAGTGAAGTTGCTAAGGCCTGTGACGTCTTGAGAGTACTCAACCTGCCACGCACAAAGTGTGCGCTCTTATCGTAGGCGAGCGCATTGGAGGCACGTTTGATAGTTTCATTGAAAAACGCGCATTTCAAAAACTTTGCAACTGTCGCTTCGCAAGGGTTTGGGTATTCTGAAGTACAACTAGTCGTCGTTGTGTTGAGAGATTTGGGCGGCTCTTAACAATGAAGGTCGTGAGAGCCGACGAGAGTGAAGCGAGGTGAGAATAGTGGCGTTGGAATGCAAGGGCGGGGGTAAAGGGGAGATCCCCGAGAAAATCCGTCATTGAGCGGCACCGATTTCGACTTGCGAAAATCCGGGACATGGCACTGCTGGGGATTGAACGTGGTTCGCCTCGGTGGAAGGCGATCAGTATAACCGCTCAGCCACCGCGGCCCACTACAGATAGTCGTGAAATTATTTTTACTTCCGAGAGGGGGGGGGGGGCAGGTGAACCTTGCGTCGACAATTCACTTTGGAGCAGAGGTAGAGAAGGGCATGTGTGTTGCTTGGTCGGGGGGGGGGGATTATCAATCCAGTTCGCAGAAAGCCGCGCGTGTAAATGGCGGTAGCCCCGCCCGGCTGTTTGCGCAAACTGTCTTGTTGTGCAGCATTCCCCGCCGGTCACCGGCAACTTTCTCTCCAACACCAGGGTACACTGCACAACACGGCTCCTCACTACAGGCTGTTCACGGTAACGTAACTATACTCGAAGCCACATCATTTGATATAAGAGTCAATAAATATATTTTATTTTAGCCTCTGACGCTACACTGTAGAACAAAATTCAATTAAAATTCCCTTACATGTAAGGGAAGCTAATTACCTCTACACGAAAGCTAAAGTTACCTCATAAATGTACAGTACATTTACATATCAAGTAAAATACTGTTCCCTAATCGTACGGATAAAGTTCCTGACAAAAGTGGGGGAAAATCCCATACAAGTAAGAGAAAATGGTAAAAAATACTGTATATAAAAAGCAATTATCAAATAGTTACAAATTGAGAAGGAAAGCCACACGTCATAAGGTAATTTTCCCATATATATATATATATATATATATATATATATATATATATATATATATATATATATATATATATGGAATTTTCCACTACCATGTAAGTGAATTTTATTCCAGAGTGAGGTAATTTTACCTTACCCATAAGGAAAACTATCTTCCCCCACAAGTTTACGAATATTACCTTACACTTGTCAGGTAATTTTCCCATTATTTTTTACAGTGTAACTTGCGACTGCGGTGGAATATGCAAACTTTGTTTATTACTTACGTGCAATACTTATTTTTAAAAAAAGCTCTTAAAGGATAAAAAAAATGGCTGAAAGGAAAAAGTAACCAGCACCCTCAGAAGTGCTCACTTTATCGTGAACAGCCTATACACAGCCATTAATTGGGCACGCTGATAGGCTGCGCGGAGACTTTTGAACGAGTACCTGTGTCTCATTTGCTACACTGAGAAAAACGTTCTTGCTGGACCAAATAGAGCTTGTTTGGTGCAACCAAACTAATTGTTTTCATAGGGTCAATGAAATATTTTGCTGTCGAAACCAAATTATTTTATTATTAATATCTGGTTGCCCAAAGCAAATATATAGTTGAAGCAACTAAAGATTTGTTTGGAACAAGCGCATTAAAATTGTTTGGTTAATATTAAAAATAATTCCAAAATTCAACTGGTATTGAACAGAGATCATCTGCGGCCGAGCGATGGCCGCCTTAGCATCCTCGGCTGACGTGAATGCTGATGAAGATAGAACGTTTATAAACAGATAAATCTTAAATAGGGAGAATTCGTGCAAATGCATATTTCAAGTTTTCAAGCTTAAGATTTAGTTTCCTGTTGAACTTGTTTTATAAGGATGTGTATGCCATTATTAAGCATCGATAAATGTTTTAACAAACTTTGATACTATCCTAACTGTCACAAATCCAACAAACAAACTGCCGTGGTGTCTTTTCGAGAGAAAACAATCAAATTAGTGGCCAAAAAAAAACATACAGTTGATTCAACAAAACATTTTGTTAACAGTCTAATTATATTTTGGCCCAACACAGAGGTTTTGTTTATTCAAACGTGTATTTTGTTTGCTAAACGAAATTAATTTTGTTACTTTTCAAGTATTGTTTACTCGACAAAATGTTTTGTATGACAACTAAATATTTTGTGGTCCTATCCAAACAAATATTTCATTAGCTTTTCTCTCAGTGTATTTTGTTCAAAATTTCCGTTTATATGAAATTGAAACAGCGAAAATGGAAATATATGAGCAACAGCCACTGAAAATTACTCCACTTGAAATCACTTTGCTGCTTACTGATTGTTATGGTGGTTAAATATCACTATATTAAATTTCGCAAACAGTATGTAAATATTGTTGAGATAATTGAAGAAACATTAGGTTACTCACTGGCAAAACAATGAAGTAAAAAGTGATATAGGCTTTTCACGGCAAAATGAGTACTTTTGAAAGTTCTGCTTAAGATCTACTTGTATACAGGTTGTGTGTTCTTCCGCCTTACGGAAAATTAACATTGCCATGGGCCTTATCACTTTATTCATGCGTCGGTTAAGCGAAACTGCGAAATTATTAGAAAAGTAAATGTTGTACAAATCTGCTCATTTTTACACTTCGATGCATTAAAAAATAAAGAAAGCGAGAGAAATAATTTAATTTATCACAAATTGTTACCTAACCCTTTTTTTCAACGCTTATGTATGGAACTACGTCCCCTCCATAGTTACCAACTTTACTGGACACATGTCACTCACTGTGGCCGTTAAAATATATGCAGGTAGGGGCAGTGACTTTTTTTCTAAGGTTGATTTTTAAAATGCTCACTTTAGCGTGAACAGCCTTTAATAAAAGACGCTGACTTCATTGATGAATGAATATGGAGCAGAAGACCTTTAGGACAGAACTGTAAAAAAGAAACTTAGTGAGCGGGGAAAATTTTATTTTTCCATTTTTTACTATTTCATCTGTCCTTTCCTTTCTACTCCGTACCGTTCACCTCCCCGAGGTCAAACTGCTACATCGTATTTCCCTATGGATGGAAGTAAATGTTTCCTGCGTCCCTTGGTGAGGAAAAACCCTTAACAGAATACAACCAGCATCGCTCGAAACACCCTGAGAAGACAAACACGCAACTTCGGGAACGGTCCCGAAGAAAATCTTTCATAAACAAACCAATGATATATTAGGTTTATTTACAGTCCTCAAGCGTGAAGCGATTAAATTCGGACACAATACTAACATTTTCATTCCCTAGGAAAGATTTGCGTTGATTTTTTTCAAACCGCAGTCAATTTGTGAGCTATAATTTATGTTCGTGTTCACAAATATACTGCAGTTATACAAACCACATTAACAAGTTGACGCAATTTGAAAATTTACGCACGTGTTTCATTGCAAATTAAATGAATGGTATCTCGCATTTAACTTTAAAAACTGCCTAAACAAAGTTAGGTATTTTAAAGCTACGCCTATTTATGAAGTTTCCTGAAGAACGCTGGCCCAATCGTAGTCTTCCACTGCGACAGCAGACAACCAATGTGCAGTTAATATTGACATACTTTTACATAAGACTGTAGACTCTAGTCTGCAGGTCCCTGAACTCGCGAATTTCTCAGGTCTCTACCTACGATGTCACTTAGGCTTTTTGGGAGTTGAACTGGCTAGAAGGAGGCCGCCCCTATCGTTCTGGTCTATACTTAAAGAAACCCTAAATCTCCCATGACGGAGATGGGGACTGGGTGAATAGGCTTTCATCCAAAGTTGCCCTATTTTTTTCCTAGTTTTTGTTTACTTTTTTTATCAGTTGTTGTTTTCGTCCATGAATTGTTTATTCAAGTTTTTTATGCTATGTACAATATATGTGTGTAAACTATACACGGTAAAGTGAGCACTTTTTAAAGCCCTCTCATTTGGAATAATAGTAAGTATATTTTATTGTAGCCTTAGACGTTGACTTTCAAGTCCGGTGAAACATAAACACTGTGTTTATTACTCGCATGGCAATATTTATTTATAAAAGTGGTGGAAGGATAAAAAAATGGATGATAGGAAAAGTAACTAAGGCCTTAAAAGTGCTCACTTTTTCGTGAACAGCATATGCTAACATCTACATCCCTAACAAGGTTTTGTTATCGTTCGAAGACACTTAGAAATATTCAAAATAAATAAATAAAATATACAGTGAACTGTTTTACTAATTTAGTGAAACGATATCGCATGAAGTGTAACTGAGGTTAGGAACAGTTCGCGAGTTCATTTCAGTACAAGATAGACGTCAAACACGTGTACACTGAAGCTGTGCTTGTAATTGGATCGCAGTTCTTTAGACACCCTCTAGACGACTCTGAGCCAATAGCAGACTTGCAAGGAAACATTTAGCGAGCGCCATACTGCCAGGTGTGAGGTAACACTGGCTACTTTCTGAGGCAGCTGCCAATGTACAAACATTTGAGGCTCGAGTGTGCACAGGACCGGTCATTTAACTCGCGAAATATTCCCATCCCTAAGTGTAACTTAACAAGCTGCTTCTGAATGCCGAATCCGTGCTCGAGGTAGCGTAATTTCCGGTACATCAGAAGAAATGACATCTAAACTGATAAAATTCAGCCACCGTTTTAATCGGCGGAAAAGTATTTTCTGGTTTGCACTGGAATGTCCTTGTATTGGAGTTTGAAGGCACCTTCGTCCAGTAGCCAGACATTTTGATTGGGGTGGGCCCAGCCTGTGAACTGTTATAAAGATAATAAGTACGTATAAATACACATATTTAAATTACAAAATCAAGAAATAAATTTTGCTTACTTCCAGTAAAAGTTGGTGTAGGGTATTTTCCTAAATCGTAGAATCTAAGAGACCAATGTTGCCAAATTTAAAAAATATATATAATCACTTATTAACCAAATAATTTTTTGGCTTCGTAGTAAAATAATTAAATGTTTTAATGTCTACTGTGGATTTCTTTGGTAATCAGATGGGTACACACAAAATCATAATAAATTCCTAAGGTGAGTTTAACCCGTTCAGTGACTGTGTCAACAACTGTGTACATGTTGCATACGAAGTTTATTTATGGCCAGTACTGTAAACAGCGAGGCATCAGTATCCAATGTATTGACAGTCTTCGAACTGAATTGGAATTGGAAAGGGCTTTTTGACGTCCCCAGTTGTTATGTTGGAAGGCTTATCAGGGGACGACTTGCATAGTAACTTGTGACCTAGCTTAAACCAACACCTATGCCTTACCTAGGATTCGAACCCAGAGCCTCCCGCACCGCAGACTGGCGGCGCACCGACCGACTGCGCCACGGGGGGGGGGGGGGGGTCGGTTTTTCGAGCGGTAACGTGATTTGTGAAAGTTACCACGCCTCTCGTTAAAGAATGGAAGATGGTAACGTCTACAATACCGCAGGACGTTACTCACTGGTTGTAAAATGGACAGTTGACATGAGTACAGTTAACTTCTAAATATTACACGGTTGCAACATCTCGTTTATGGGAAGATGGATGGGAAGTTCCTATTTGTCCGGGGGGGGGGGGAGGCTCTACCTTGGGGAGGGAAGACGTAGCTTGACAGATTTCCATCTGCTTTAAGAGTTTCGCATATTACAGTTATTTCAATGTTGTGTGGAAATCGTATTTTAAGTTTATTTATCTATCTTCGGGAGGGGCCCGGCCTCTTTGGCCATTCCCGTTAGCTACGTCGCCGCCCTCAGCCAACTATCGTGCTCAGTGTATTCCAAGACTGCCTGGCTATCGGAAGAGACAGGCGCTTTCCGCGAAAATATTTCAAGACCAGTTGTACTCCAAAATACATTTTTTCACATGCGCTTTCGTGGTTAGACGATTTTAAATGTCACGTGCCTCAAGTGTCTCTCCGCGAATTCTGGACGTTCAGTATCGGAGTACTTTATAGCAATTGGCCCAGTCGAATAATACAGTGTCTTTTCACGTAGAAATGCGGCCAATTAAACGGAATTTGTGGTTGTGGACGTAGTATATTGAAGTATAGCACGAGCGTAAATTTCGCCAAAGTACGTTAATTTTAAAAGATAGGCGTTTCAAACAAAATGTATTCTTCGCTAATTTCCTAGGAGAAGGTCCCTACGAGCGTATATTTTCAATATAGAAGAGCTGTATGTACTATTTGTAAAACATAGATTTTAAAAATTCCTTGCAAACAGACTATAAATGTCATGGAAACATTTCCACCATAGAGTATACTTCTAAAAAATTCGTGAATAATACAGTTTGTTTAAATGCCTGTCTAAAAATTGAACTCACTGAGGCGACATTTATTTAACATGGTATTTTCTATTGAAATGTCACAGCTGCCAGCCGACGGGCAGTGTCCTTGAACAAGGCGCGCGACGCGAGAGTGAACGATGAAAGCGACAGTTAAGGGAGCACGTTTCATTCGCGTCGATGAAAGGCGTGCTGTTTACAGCGTCGCGCTCGACCAGTGCCTTTCGAAATGGGACCACGTGCGGACATTCTCCCGCGTTGTGGCGGCCGCGGTGGCTGAGCGGTTAGCCTGCTCGCCTCCCACCAAGGCGATTCGGGTTCAATCCCCGGCCGGGTACCTCCGGATCTTCGCATGTGGGACTCGTAACGGACGATGCCGCTGGCCGGCGGGTTTTCTTGGAGATCTCCTGTTTCCCCTGGCCTTTCATTCCGGCGCTGCTTCACGCTTGTGTCAATCACCCTCATCGGCTCTGAAGACCTTTATGTTAAGAGCCATCCAAATCTCTTCACTCACTCCTGTGTGTTGGTGGGACTGGAGCGCGCCACCGACTCGTGAAGTGAACAGATTTGGCGACTCTTAACATCGAGGTCTTGAGAGCCGATAAGGGTGAAGCGAGGTGAGTATGGAGCAGCGCCGGAATGCAATACCGGGGGGGGGGGATAGGGATGGCGGGAGATCCCCGCGAGAAAACCCGCAGGCCAGCGGCATCGTCCAGAACTATTCTCATATGCGAAATCCAGGAGACATCCGGCAGGGGATTGGACCCGGATCGCCTTGGTGAGAGGCAAGCAATCTAACCGCTCAGCCACCTTAGCTCCTGCCACAGACTCGTGCTTACTCATATGCTTACAGTGTGTGTTTTGTTACAGCCTTCCCGACATTGTTCGTTTAGTTTTTGGCCTGACCACTTCCGAAACAACAGAAGAGCTTACTAATTTGGCTGGTGTGTTCTGCTTTGTATTCAAATTGCATTGTATTGTGTTGCATTCTGTCATATATTGAGACATGCACAATTTGCGTTGTTATTTGGGACACGTTAAACTTCAAACATATGTATCTTTGCAATATGTCTGTGAATGGACCAAACTTTATTTAAGCTACCCTGGGGAACTCTGCGCCAATAAATTAACAATTCACAACGGGGTGCCCCAATCTCACGCAGTTCATTCGGAAAAGGAGTGACTTCACTATTATGCAGCAGCCAATGGAGAAACGGCGTTGGATCTTACTATAAAGTACTGTGAAATTTAGCCTGATTCCAAATAATAACTAGAGACCCGATAATTTTGCGGGCTCATTTCTAGACAAGTTGGAATTCACACACATGTACGTTCATGTTACATTTGTAATTGGTCGACGTATTTTTTGACACCTCCTGGAAATAAATAAGCCAAAAATAAACATGCAAGAAATTGTGCCCCCAACAACCGCCTTTTAATACCACAACAATCAATCAATATACAGTTTATATCAGTATGAGAGATTATAAGACTGTGAAGTCTAGCCTACAGGTCATTGAACTCGCGAATTTCTCGGGTCTCTAATAATAACCCGACATTACCTGTATTATTTCATGTTAATAAGAAAATGTATAAACCAAAATCGAGTTAATTATACTCGTGACGTCACAAGGCACTACCGCGGCACGCCAGCCGACACTTGCTGGGTTTACAATAGAAAAATCAAGCGTTAAATTATACGACGTTAAGACGTTTGTAGAAGAAATGAAAGTGTGATATATGTATTGGTTTCCAATGGAACTTAGTCATTCGTGTGCGTTGTTAGGAGTTACGTATGCGTTAAAAGAAATATAAGCAAATGACGTTATAGTGAGCACTTTTCAAAGTCCTCTCATCTGGAATAAAAAAATATGTTTTATTTTAACCTTAAATTTTAGCTACCGGCTGCGGTGGAATGAACACACTGTGTGTATTACTTACATGGCAATATTTATTTTTAAAAAGGCTGTTGAATGATAAAAAATGGCTGAAAGAAAAGTAACCGGGGCCTTAAAAGTGCTCACTTTACCTGTAGTTATATTTATATAGTAAGTGAAACTTGTGAGGTACTGACCAATCAGAACAGAGCAGTCGGTGTTGTTGGCGAGAAACTTTTATTTACAGTAATGTAAGTATAAAAATTATTATTACAAACGCGTGTATGTGCACATGTTTGTTCACTAAAATAAGCTTCTCTGATTCAAAATGGCGGCTTTTAAATATCATCTGCTTAAATGTGTTTGTGTTATACGAGGTTAGGCTAGGAACAAAAGTAAATATGACAGGCTTCTCACCTGTCTCTATTGGCTGGAGTTAAGAAATCAAATATTAGATAAATAACTTAAAATACAGAACACGTGTTTCCGTATGCCTGATCAGTGCTTACTGCATAATTATTAACGCATCATTAGAGATGATGGAAAATAGGGAAACATTTTTTAAACCAACATGTCTTCTACAACACTCTAATTGTATCAACAAGGTTTTTACTCTGCTAAGTTGTTTGCAGACCAATCACGAACATTTTGCCTTAAAGTATCAGCATCCTCATTGGCCCAATGAAATAGGGTAGCAGCTTCATAGATGCATGACAGCCAATAAGGTAAGAAAACTGACGGACGTGTGCACAGTAAATTGAATCCTAACAAACAGACAACTTCTCCCGCGATACACTATCATCTCTAAGCGTTATATACTGTAAACCAAGCTTTGGGAAGGAATTGCGAAGCCTTCACGTTACACGTACAACGTATTACGCTACGCTTGCACGTGTATGCAAAATGTGGTCTTGTATTTTCGGTAGCATGATGGTTCACGTAAGTACGTAACCGTTGTGCACTGAATAAAAATTTCGTGGATAAGTATTGTGCCCTTTCAGATTGAAAACTTTCAAAATTCTTGTTATACAGGCGTATTTGTGTTTTCATATTGACGGGGCAAAGGAAGATTGAAAAAGTATGGCGTTCGTGATTTATACAAATTTTGAAAACAACTAGGACATCGTGATAACCTCAGAAAATGAAATATCTCTAGGAGATGTAGAAACTTTTTCGTATACACGGAATATGTAGTAGATTTTAATCTGCGGAAAAAAGATTATTATTTTGTTTTATGAAATAAGCATACTAGAAATTACAAACTTAACAGTTAACATTCTCTATTTAATGCATGAATTTTTACACCTCTGAGGAACATAATTAATAAACTGAGGCAATGTAAATATCTCAAGATTTTTTAGATTAAAAAATAAATAATTTTAGCCTGACTTTAATTACAATATCGTCATAATTTACGGGAGAAAGTTATGCGGTACATGCATTAGAAATGTGAGCAGACAAGATTGCAAGCATATAAACAAACGCATTGAAAGCAAAGATAACACAACAACGTCCCTATTGTGATTGGCCAGCGAGATCACGTGGTGCAAAGTCACGTACCACACAAAAGATAGACATTGTCAAGCTTTTTGCTTAACGTGAACGTTACGTGAAGTGATCGTAATAAGTCACCTTGCAACACGTTAGACAAGGTGTAGTCGGCTTACGTGGATGTATCGCTCGTTACGTGTTACGTGAAACGTTAAGTCTTATACGCTATCCACGGTGAACTGAGTACTTTTGAAAGCCTGATGAAGATCTACTTGTACGCACATTGCGTATTCTTCAGCCATATGTAAAATTGACATTGCTGCAAAACTGTAACATTATTACAGAAGTAAGTAGTTCACTAATGTGCTGATTCTTACACATATATACATTTAAAAAGACTCAAAACAAAAGAAAAAATTTCATTAGTTCGAATGTTTGCCTAACATATTTATTTCAACTTTAAAGTACGGAACTATTTTCCCTCAGTCGTGACCAACTTAACAAGGCGCATACCAGTCATTGAACCCGTTAATAATAATAATATAAGCAGGTAGGGACAGTGACATTTTTCAAAAGTAGAATTCAAAAGTGCTCAAATAACAGTAAACAGTAATTACAGGTTGTTCATTGCAGCTAATTGAGCGCTTTTGACAGGGCTTAGCCACTACTCTTCTTTCTCATTTTGTATCCTTCCGCTACATTTAAGATTAACGCATATATTACAAATGAGGTAGGCATTTTTATGGACCCTATAACTTTCTTCATGCGTTGACCAAGTGTAACTGTACAATTATGAGATATAATTACGTTATGATAGGATTTATAACATGTAAGGAACCAGTTGTCTTTTTATGTTAGTAACGTAGAAGTTTTCTTTTTTGCGCGATAAATTGTAATGTATTTATTTGTATTTAGCTACTATTAAGATTATTTCAAGACATTCTTACAGCACACTGGCAAATTATCAAAATGTTATAAGTATGGGGAAAAAATTTTTTTTAAAATGTTTTCTAGTCAATAACTTGTACTCTATGGCATTGCAGATCGGCCTCTCCATTTGTAATTGCTTTAAATATTATTACAGCAATTTAATTTCAAAAAACCGTGAGCAAGCAGAAAATAAGAAGGCAATTTTTTTTTATATAAATGCTAATCGTATTACTTTTTTTTTTGCGAATTAACCATTTTATTTATTTTATTTTCTTGCATTTTGAAAATGTTTTTGAGGATAAGTTCAAATTAACTGACGAAAGCAAGGATCATTAATTATGGTCATCAGTCAAAAGTAATTAGCAGATAACTAACAATAAAATTGAATCTAGAGGCGATACAGATGAAATAACAGAATATAAATTAAGATCTTTCAGGATTTCTATATTTTTAAATTATGATCATGGCAAAGAACTTAAGTGGCATTAAATTTGGCTGCTGTCCAGAACGAATGCTTCAGCAAGATAAACATTCTATAATATATTTTCAATCTGTTTAGTTTTCCATATTTCCAAGGTTATCGGGTCAAGATCATGCAAAAGCATTTGCCGCGACAGGTCAATGCCACCAAAACCATTGGCTATGAGAAATGGAACAAGAGGGAGTGAAAAATTTGCCAGTTAACATAATTACTACATTCTAGTATCGTGGAATCGGACTGGCTTAGTAAATCTACAGCCGAAATCCTATTTGCCTTTCTTTGCTACTGATATGATTGATTTTTTACGAGTTAATCAAAAAAGCTTCTCTTGATCTGAATTTCTGTGAGATCGAAACTTACTCCACAGCTCTTTAATAAAAACTTCTGGCTATAAAGTAATTTAAAAACTTATCTCCGTCATTTCGAACCTCCATAAAAACAAGGCATAAATGTGCATAGAACAGCCATTTATTACTAATTGGTGGAGGTCCATTATTTTTGCAAATTCATTCGCTGGCATGTTAGACTTCTAGGGACACCCGCATTTCGCGAAAAGATTTCACGACCAGCTGTTTTTGATAACTTTTCAGCTCAGACCAACTTTTGTGATTGGGTGCTCTAAGTGTTACGCGTCTTAGGTGACTGCCCACGAATCAGAACCATACAGTATCGGAGTAACTTAATTCTGATTGGTCGGTCAACTAAGACAATGTCTTCTCACAGATACACGCCGCCAATAAGTAAAAGGAAATTGCTGGTTCGATCGTAGGGTATTGAAATCTAGCACGTGCGGAATCTTATTGCTAAATTTGGGTGTACCTGCGTATACTGTAGTGTAAATTTATGACTACACCACAGTTTATCGACATGGTCTTAACAATTGTGGACCAAAAACCAAATGAAAGGAATATCGTGACTGTATCACGCGCAACTCCCACAAAATTAAATAATTATTACCTTTCATCACGGCAGCAGCCAATAAATAAGCGATATGGCCCGAGTATGCGAGGGACTTAGATGTATAGTCTCGCACCTGCACTCTAAAAATTTTTTCTAGTTAACTTCCTAAACTGAATTGGAAAATTTTAATCCACATATCGTATAAAAATAATACCACGCATCTGGCTACAAATATGGAATGTTTAGCTTCGCTACTATACAAAGTTGGGAATTTTCCTGCGCATTCGACTGTTTCCTTAGCAAATGTAGGAACGCTACATTGAACGTAGGGGAAACAACTTTACGAATTGAACTTTCTCACTAAGTATTCGCTCATGTAGTTAATTTGCGAATATTTTCTTAGAGTGTGGCTAACCTGCAGAAGTCACTTATATCTACTAATAGATGGCTGCAGCCTGTATTCGCATTCGGGAGGACTCGGGTTCTATCCCCGGTCCGGCCATCCTGATTTCGATTTTCCTTGGTTTTCCGAAACCATTCCAGGCGAATGCTGAAATGGGTCCTAAACAAAAGCCATGGCCGATTCCTTCCCAGTCCTTCCCCAATCTCTCTTCCCTGTCCAACTTGCACCGTCTCTAATGACGTCGCTGTAAACGAGACTTTTAGCCCGCTTACGTACCTTACCTACCGTAATTCTGATTATCTCTCTCAAATAACAGACACTCGTTACACAAATACAAGCGGCCAGTAACCAAAAGAAGACTGGAAGTGTGCACATAGAATATTGAGGTTTAGCAGGAGCGTAAATCTTTCCGCAAAAAACAGGTGGCTTTACATGCAACATTAGGATAACTGCGATTTCTGTGCTGGCAGCCGATACGTAACCAAATATATCCAACCAGTCATGAAAACTAAATAACGCTTCAATATCATCAAACGTGACTTGACTCAAAGCCTTTTCGAGGAAATATTGCTGACACTACATGTAGGTGAACTTGATTTTAGCGTAACGAATACCACTCAGGCTAGACTTCCGTATCTATTCGCACATATGTAGTTTCCCTATGGTAAAAGGGAGCATGTTTTCGTCAGGAGACAGCTTGGTAATCAATTCGTCCAGTCATAATAAAGCTTTTCTGGTTCTGAAAGTTTGTGATTCGCAAGCAGGCAACTATGACGCGTGGCAGATAAAACCATCCAATCAGGAAAGTGGATCTGAGTTTAAGTGTATTGCATTTCAACTTTACAGGGAGTCTTTTCGCAAAAATCGAGCCGCCGTGTGTATCACGTGTTGCAGACAAATAATTATCAGTTCAGTATTACCGGTATAGGCAGTTCACGGTAAAGTGAGCACTTTTTAAGGCCCTTCCAAATTTTTCTTTTAAGCTATTTTTTATGTTTAAGCCACTTTTTAATATCAGTATTGTCATGTAGCTAATAAATACGGTGTATACTTTCCCCACTTTTAAAAGTTAATGTCTGTGACTGCAGTAAAATATATTTATTAGTGGTTAATGCCTGTTGGATGGGCCTTAAAAAGTGCTCACTTTATCGTGAACAGCCTATACCAAAATTTTCTCTACTGTAGAAGAATTGGAGAACAAACATATACATACAGATAATAACAGAAAAAAATATTAAGACACTCTAAATCATTTTATGAATAATGAAATTGAGCTACATTAAGAACTGGGAAACACATTCATGGCGCAGATTAACGGATTTAAATCAACGATTGCTAGAATTCTCACATGGTTAGCGAAATGGGGAAACACATTCACACAGAGCTAGCAAATAGTCGGCTTTCTTGCGATATGTCACTTTTTTCTGATCGAATTCTCTGCTGATGTGACAAAGTCAACCAATTTGTGTACATTTATACTTTGATACTAATGAAGGGTTGGATATAATGAGATGAGTACAAGGAAGATCTTGGGAGAGGATGGAAAACCACTGCCAGTATCGAAGCTCGGAATCAAATCCCCGCTCTCCAGAGTGCGACTCATACAAATGCGTGACTACCATTTTGAAGAACCATACACAGGGACACCCGAATTTCGCGAAAAGATTTCCGCACATGCTAGATTTAAATACCCTACGGGCGTACCAGCAATTTTATTTTGCATATTGGCAGCGTGTCATGGTGAGAAGACTTTTTTACTTGGGTGGCCAATCAGAACTTGGAAACGCTGATACTATACGTCTGTGATTCGCGGCCATACACCTAATATGTGTATCATCTAGATAATCCAATCGAGACAGGAGATCTGAGCTAAAGTGTTAAGTAATCCAACTTGTCATGAAATATTTTCTCAAAATTCGGTTGCCCCTAACCATGCGGGAGAGTGCTTGGGTATGCTAAAACAATAATTTCTCATCCTCTGAAGATAGAACCTACATAGATATATACGAGGGCTTTCCTCGAAGCTCACGGAATGGCGACACTGTGCCGATTTGATGGAAGCAATCTCATGACTGTCGCTTTTCGATATAGCCTGTGGTGTGCTCTTTTTATGTAAGTAAAAGTAAAAGTATGTTGAACTATAGTACGTATTACAATGGTTGATGAGAAAACAATATGGTTAATAACTAGACGAAGGATCGGTATTGAATTAAGCGTTTAGTTACGCAAGTGTTTCCAGGAAATGTTAGTTTGATTTGATCAAGCAAGTGAGCGGTGAAAGAGCCATGGGCAGATTTGCTGTATTCAAGCGGTAGAAGCCTTTATAATGAAGGTGAAAGCAGTGTGTAGGATCAGCCGAGAAGTGGTTGCCCAAGAACATCGGTTAACAATAAGAGCATTGTGAAAGCAGAGCCATTGTTGAAACAAGAAAGACACGTGAAATGTCAGGTGAACTGAGTTGGTGTCGCAATATGTCACGAAATTGTTAAGAACCACCTGTGAAAGATAGTGCAACTTTGACTGATTAAAGAACTCAAACTCTGGCGCTTCCAATGTCGCCAGGCTCTTTCAATCTTGTATTAGGAAAAATCTTGTATTACGATCCCCAAACTAAACAGCAGCCCAGTTCATGGATACACACTGAATCACCTCCACCCAAGGAATTTCAGGTTTTTGGTTTCTCAACGAAGCTAATTTTGATTGTGTGTTTTTTTATCCTTGAAACAGTACAGCTGCACTTGGTTCCAGGGAAACAAACTGTAAATGGAGATTACTAACCTAACGTTTTTCATGCTCATTTGAACAGTGTAATTCACAAAAATTCCTGAACTTCTTTTTGAAGAATGGTTTTTCCTTCGGGACAACGTTATACCACATGTGGCATAGTAATATAAGAAGCTTTGGAGAAGATTGGTGGAAGTCACTTGATCATTCTCCATACAGCCATGACCTTACACGCTGTGATTTCTGTGCATCGCCAACAATTAAGAAAGAGTTCAGAAGAAGAAGCATTGTCAAGGAAATCAAAGCTGCCATAAACACTATTTAAGACCGACTCTCAGATAATTGTTTGCAACATGTTTGTGTCTAATACATCGCTGGAAACTTCTTATAGTGGGCGAAGGTCGCTCGTAAACTTACACCAAACCTCCTACTGACTTGGACTCCGAGTTGTAATCTCATCCCACGAATTTTCGTAATATCCCACGTTATTTCATTGCTTCGCTAGTTTTGTCGGACTCTTACAAGATCACTTCATATGTTAAGGAAAAGTTTTGGTAAATTAGTTTTTAATTGCGGTTACACAAAAGAGCACATTGAATTATTTAACATGTCAAAGGAAGAGGAGTTCATTTGAGTTACTGTCAAGTCAGTAGCCAATTTGCTGACAGTCGGCCAGTAAAGAATATTCTACAGTGCATCAACCATATTCGGTGTGGTGTGGAGCAATAAGACGGTGATGGGTTGACTTTACACCTCACAAAAAGTTTGGAATATTGAGAGCTAAGGCAGTTCGGGTGGTAGGAGTTATGTAGTTCTTGTGTGATCAATTGACTGCGCACTAACGCATTGAACATGCGTTAGTGCCCAGATGGAATGGGTTCTTCATCCAGAAGATGGCATCAACACGTTGGTTACAAGCATGCCATGGTGTGTTATGGGTCTGTACAGTGCACATGGAGGCCATACACGGTACTAAGCTGCAGTGGGAATGCAGAAACCCTCCCTAGTCAGACACACCATTAAGTTACGTTTGTTGTTCTTTCGTGTATATTTGTCTGTGATATTGGGAAATGTTATATTTTTGTTATAAACACTATGAATTCCACGTTTTGTATCGGTAGCATTGTTAACTTATTATTGTTTCGGACATGCAAAATTTTCGTTATTATTTGGCATCAGGTTGAACTTCACAGTACTGTAGGCACTAGAGCCAGCATCGTTTCTCCATTGGCTGCTGCATAAATGTGAAGACATTCGTTCTATGAACTACACGTGATTAGGGCACACAATTGTGAATTGTTACTTTATTGGTGCAGAGTCACACAGGGTGTGTCACATAAAGTATGGTACAATGACAAACGTATTTCAAAGATACACATGTTTTAAGTTTAGCATGTCCTCAAATAATATCGCGAATTTTGCATGTTTCTACTAATTGCTATACTTTCTTTTATGTATATTATATAATTTTTGCACTCTGTATGTATATTGAAAAATTTTGTGAGGGGTTTTGAAAACAATAGAACATGTGTTCTTATAGTAGTGGATATATATGACTCACTCATAGCTAGGGATACGGATATTTCGCGAGTTCTATGACCTGTATGCTAGACTCCACAATCCTTTGTATAGTCGAACCTCAGATGTTTTTTCATTGACTGTCGCCCCAGTGTTACCACACATTTGACAGTACAGGATTCGCTGCTTGTTCACTTAAAAGTCGGCTATTGTAGCGGAGTCGTTCAGGGCGTGTATAATAAACTATGATCCAATTGCAAAGGTGACTTCAGTGCATACGCGTTTTAAATCTACCTTGCCCTGAAATGAATTCGCGAATTTTTCATATCCCTAATTATAGCTAGAGACTGGAATAATTCGCAGATTAATTTAGGGACAAGCTAGAATTCAGAACATGTGTGTTTATATATTGGTCCAAATGGTGTTTGACACCTGCTGGAGAACGCTGACCCAATCGTCACCTTCCACTGTGACAGCAGACAACCAATGTGTCGTTAATATCAGAATATTTTAACAAGAGACTGTAGAGTCTTGCTTGCAGATAATTGAACTGGTGAATTATTCAGGTCTCTAGCAATAGTCTATTCGCGGTTCCTTCAACCTTTTTGAATCAAACCTTTGAAAAATCACCCGGTGTATGACTTGGTTGGTTGGCTTTTAAAGACAGTGTGTATAACAATCCTTTTATACTTCTGTTAAAATAAAAATACCAAGTTTTTGTTAAAACTCAACGTTTAATTATATTTCATCTACTAATTATAACATTTCATTTATAGTTAAGATGAATCAAAATAGGGTGAAAAAATGTGTGTTGGTAATGCCTAGTAGGAAATAGTTCTTACGCAAAATATTATCACACTGGGTATGCACGAATGTGGCACGCTGTCCCTTTGGTGTAATTTTCTAAACCTAATTAACGTTTATTTATATGAGGTGAAGGAATATCCTGGAAGTAGAACTTTGGCAGGCTTCAGAAAAGCTTGAAGTATTTGGGAATGGACAATAAGAGACATGGAAAAAATCAAGTAGAGGAATATTTTTCAGCAGTTATGAACCATACACAGACAAAAAATTAAAGAGAAATTACAGTAAATATTTGTAATCATATTTTAAAGGATGGTGGCAAATAAACTTTTTAAGTACTAGCGTAAGTTTACGAAAGTTATAATAGGTGATGCACGAAGTCGAAATATTCCTGAAGGGACTGCTTGCTCCCATGTAGGACCTATGTTTGTGAAAACAGGAACCGCTCAAAAGAGCACCGGAGTAGGAATTTATATTGGTATTGCTATCTACATTTAACGATGTCACAGAATATTTAAGAACATGCCGCTCGCTCCAACAAAATTACGTCAGTAGCCAACAAAATGGCGGAACTCGGCCCACCAACCAACGCCTGGTGACTTACTCGCCAGCCGGCAGAGCATAAAGTACTGGTAATATCTCGCAGCATGCAGTAGCCAATTAAAAAACAAGGCCCATTCGCAGAGGATCGCCCAGCCAATCAGAGAGTGGGTAGGCCTACGCTCTCATGAAAGTAACCACATTGCCGTTTCTCTTCTGTTTACTTGTCTACAATGTGACGGCATTTTATTTTGTGCCAACAATTCCACACTATAACAACCTCTTATAAGTATAATTGCCCACAATTTTCGAACCATTAGATTTATACCCACGAAATAGAAATGTAACACTCGCGACTTCGAGCAAGAGTGTATTATGCAATTCGCCTTTAGTCTTGCTATAAGCAGTGACCCGCCATGATTGTATGACCTGTATTAAGAGTTTACTGAGTTTTAGTATTGATCAGACGGTTTTTGTATAGCTAATAATCTGCTTTTCAAGTTGGGCGACTATCGTTAATACGGTTGTATATTAGAAAATATTGGTACTAATTTTAAATATATTTACATTTATTTCAGTCTAAAAAATTACAATTTTTGGGACTGAAATAGTTGTGCATAAAATAATTTTTTTTTATATATGTAAACATTATTACACATGTTTCGTTATATAAAACCAGTCTAATTATTGAGATGGTCGTGATTGATGATGGGTCATTTTACAATCTGAAGCAACCTGACTGGGATTGCACTCAAATTTCGATTTTAAAAAGGCCCTCATTGCATTTTTAGAATATTTCAATAAATTGATTCCAGCCAAATATTTTATAATGTTACTATATATATATATATGGCTTCTTATTCATGTGCAACTGAACTCGCACTTTTCTGACAGTTTCGATACTGAGTGTATTACTGTTTAATGAGCTCTGGGTGTTGTACAGTCGTGACGCACTACTCCAGTGGAAGTTTCTATTTTTACCTCAACTGCAAATAGCAGTTTAATTTCTTTCAGTGATTTTTTCTTACCTTTGGTTCACCCAGAACTTGTTTATATCCTAGAAATAAATAAATATAAAAAGCAGGCGAACCGGATGAAAGGCAGTTGTAACACGCGCGCAGAACCGGTAGGTTTTCACCGAGCGACTCGACATGCAAACTGGAGCCTGTGGAGGGAGTGGGGGGTGGGTGAGGTCTTGTAATGTATCCTGCGAGGCTAAATCACTTTCCTCTCTCACCAGCGTTGCGCGGAGCCGGTCCACAGATAATATATCCAGCTCCACGCCGCGCCAAGCGGTCAGTGACGCAACACCAGAATTCTCGCAAGGGTGTTGGCAGGGGCAGTTATTCCATAAGGTCTCTTAAGGGCGCAGCATCCCTAACATATTACATTTAATACGATTTTTTTATCATAGCATATTTTTCAAATCAAATATTTGAGTATGCTATCGAGGGCTCTCAAGCCATAGATCATATTGTAACACATATTTTTAAGTATAGAATATTTTGCCCACGTTGTTTTTCTTAAAGCTGTAACCGCAGTAAATATTAATTCATTATTTTCTCCCAGTACACTGTAAAAAAAATTCTGGGTAACTTACTCAACTGTAATGAAAGTTTTTAACGTATACAATGTATGGAAATAATACTACATGTCAGTCTGTAACTATGGTAATGTTTAGCATTGCTACTATATAAAGTTGGGAATTTCCTTATCCATTTAACTCTTTCCTGAGCAACCGTTGGAAAGTTACCATGCATGTATTGCAAAACAATTTACCATTGACGCTTTGTCACTGTACGTATACAATGATATGGTAAATTTAGAAATAATTTCTTAGAATGTAGTCTCGAATGAGAAGATACGGAATGGAATATGTCCATTTTGGTTTCAGGAAACCTCTATAGTATTTCTGTGTGTAATAATAATGTTTGATCTTTAATATTAACTCCTATCAGGAAGTTATAATAACAATTAAATAAACAATGTGCGGCAAGGATACCTGCACCACTTTAACAAACTTGCTACTGTTTCATTTTTTCACACAAAAAAATCCACTTAACACATTTCTCTTGTTGATTTTCCTTTTACAAACATTTTTAAATATTTTATATCCTGTAAACGTGTTTATTTTTAGCACTGTAAATATTTTCGTCAAACTTTCATCAATAAATATTTAATGTGTTGTACCCTAAACCCACTTATTGTGTACCATGGCGGGGCTGTTAAAAAAAATGACAATTATCCTTGCATAGATGAAACTATCCTTGGGAATTTAAAGCTCGAGTGACGATGTCCTTTCTGACTAACAAGAAAATGTTAAGTCTATTCGCAGTTTCTTCATACTTTTTGAAGCAAAACTTCGGAAAATTACCCTATGTATGACGTGTTTAGTTGTTTCGTAAATATGCCATGTGTCACAAGCATCCATGCCTCTGAAGCTTAATGTACGCGTAAGTAAGGGGAAACGTTAAAATTAATCTCCGCGGTCATAATAAAACAATAAACGCAGCTTAAAATAATACGTGACAACTATGGACTATTAACCTGTGTAAAACCTTTTGCACGGCACATTTTGAAAGTTGTGTGTATAGATCAGAGGGTTGGTACGCGATTTCGTGCTGCATAATTTTAGGTTTTAAAGTTCGAATCTCTACCGTATAACAAAATTTTTGTAGTTATTTTATGTGATACATTATTGCTTTTTATATTCTAAGTTATTGTCAGAAAACTCTTATTTATAGAATATATTTACCTAAAAGCAATAATAAAAACAAATTATACAAACCAAAGCCAAATAAGTAAACCACAGACAGCCGATTGCACTGTGCAGTTATTTGCGTATTATTGCTTTTATACAAAGACATTATAGAAATAAACGTTTTCTAACAAAAACATAAAATATAAACAACAATAATGTGTCACACAAAGTAACTAAAAAACTGCGTTATATAACGGAGATTTGAACTGTAAAACCAAAAATTATACGGCGCAAACCGCGCACCAGCCCACTTTTTTTTTTGTATTTTGTCGTTGTTGTTGTGTTGAAGAGACGTTGACTAGCTCAAGTTGGACCGACATGTTGACAAATTCCCAATGTAACAAGCGAACTGAAGATCTTCCACGGAGGCACCGGGGTGCGAACACACGACCCCTCGACTACAATTCGACCACCCTACTACTGAGCTATGGGAGCAGGGCAGGTACTAAGCTACACACGCAAATTCCAAACTATCGGTGTAAAAGCATAATTTGATTTGCGGAGCATCAGTTATGTTAACCCACACACGTAAATGATTATTATTAGTAATGTGATATTTTTGCCTTCTTTTAGTGTCCTAACCGAATAAGCTTGTTTAATTACGGACAGCACGAGATTGATTGTTATGCCTGTTAGAGACAAATATTCAAATAATTAAATACTGTTTTTATTAGTCACGTAAACGACCGTGTACATGAATGTGAATATATTACCTTGTTTTTTAAACACAAGCAGTTCCGTTACTAAAATCATTTTCCATATATTAATACTCTAGTAATTGTACTCAGAAATTTAAATAAATGCTGTCTTCAGGAAAATAAAAATTTCGCAATTTTTGTATGTACCACAAAGCTCCTACATATAATATTTCATTGCATTTGTACTGCTGCCAACTGCGGAATGTGTGCAATTTGCGAGTTGTTTTTGCCTGCCATTTACAATTTTCTGTTAGCACTTTAGGTAACGTGTGGGTATGAACTAATGCATTCTTTCTTCTCTTCTGTTACAGAAACTTTTATGCCGTCTGTTGTGCCCATGGATATAACAGAAGGTAGTAAAAATTGGGTATCGTGTAGGGACGGCTTAAACGACAGCTTCAAGTACGCTTTCAAGGGTGGTTACTAGAGACCTGAAAAATTCGCGAGTTCAATGACATGTAGGCTAGACTCTACAGTATTATGTACAAATATTGCAATATTAACTGCACATTGGTTGTCTGCTGTCGCAGTAGAAGGCAACGATTGGGCCAGCGATCTCCAGGAGGTGTCATACATCGTGTGGACCAATGGCTGAAGTTTTATAAACACAAGTGTTTTGAATTCTAGCTTGTTTCAAAATGAATCCGCGAATTCTTCAGGTCTCTAGTGGTTACACCCCTCCGGAATATACTTCAGGTCTTATTTATATGTACTAGCTATTATTTCTGATGATAAAGTACCTACTGAAGTTCGTCGATGTAGTTCAGTTTCAGCCTGCAAATACCACGACTGAAAGGATAAATTATGTTCAAAAGCCAATTTTTTTTCTAGGTTTTGAGGATTTTTTGCAGTATCGTGACTTGATATGGATGAAAATTTCATATGCATCCCATACCCTTGAAAAAAATAAACGCTAAGAAAACTTTTCTAGCGTAAATATGAGTATTTTTAATTAAAACCTCGATTAGTATAAATTTTAAAATATTATTTTAACACGAAGTTTGGTTTCAGCTGAAGTCTTTATTAAGTCTCAGTAATAGCATGTTAAAATTTCTTTGAAATCTGACACGTAGTTCACCCAAGGAGTAAGGCATTAACTTTTCCTTCTCTTTTAGTAAATTTGTACCTCAAAAGTTTAAATTGAAATACACGCAAGACGCACAACAAACTTCCAAAAAAATATTTTTCATGGCTTTCTATTAACATGGGAAATTAATTTGAGCCGTGTCCGAAAGTAATATGTTCGTATCATTTTAGATATGCGCGAACAAATATATAAATTTATAATTCCTATAACTTATTTCATACTATTCCGAAAAGACAATTTCTTTCATCGTCATATATTTTTCTGATTATTATTTCTTATCGCAACGAAAAAGGTTGTCATTAGCAAAAACAATGAAGAAAATTATTTTTACCTCTCCAGTCCCCTTAATTGGTTCTTGCTTAGTGCACACCGGACGAGCGCAGCAGTGGGCATGCTTAGGAAAACTTGACATATGCGAAAATAGTTCCGGTTGAATGTCAATATCCTAGTTGCACAGCTGCAGTTATTCTTCGTTAATTGGCCGAGTTTCTTCACCAGAAGACATTGTGATATTTGACTGGACCAATCAGAATTAGGTTACCGTGATACTGAAGTCTGTTAATTATGTACAGGCACCTAAGACGCATTGAAGATAAACCATCAAACAACGAAACTGGATCTAGGCTGAGGTGTCTTGAAATACAAATAAACTGGAACACTTTTTCGCTGGACTGTGATGTCCCAGTTAATAGATTCATTGAAAAATCTCGAATAAATTTTCAGGCAACACATATTTAATAACACACTAGCTAGTGTATCGTTTTAACCCATTGAGGTCTGCACATGTTTATTGGTAGTCACGAGCTAGAAATGAAACGTCTATACACTCCAATACAGCAGCACCAGTCATATTTGCATGAGCATTTACACTTACCGGAATCCTATTGGTCCAAATAAGAAAGTGTATGCAAATCGTAGACCTACTTCTAGTCCCACTATTGGCTAGCCATCAGCCAATCAGTAGACGAGCTGAATGTCTCGCAATAAGTGCCGTGTGATGTGTATATACAGAGCATCAAGTTCATTTTGATAACTAAAGCAAATGTAATTATTTTTATTTGTGAAAATCACAATTGAAATTTTATAATGTTTTTATAAGATCATTATAAAACTAGCGAAGCAGTGGAGGCAAAACAGCGAGAGTTTCTTCTTGAAAGACAGAGAAATCATCGTACTAATTTTAACCGAGCTAAACTTGGACATAGTGCCCAATGTGTTAAGATTGTAGAATAATGAGTTTGAGTTAGCTGAGTTCTTTGTAGACCAATCACAAACGTTCTGCTTTAGAATATCAGAATTCTCACAGGCGCAAAGTGGGATAGTAGCTTTTTAGATTTATGAGAAACTCTAATTAAGGACGCCCTATTTTCTCGAAAATATTTCCATGGACACTAGATTTCAGTAACCTGAGGGCATATTAGAAATTTTCTTTAGCCATTGGTTGCTTACTTTTAGAGTGGAAGGCGATGATTGGGTCTGCAGTTTGTAACACGTTTACTATTGGCCCATGATTCTGCACGAGGAGTCAAAAAACGCGTGGACCAATCGTAAAAGAAACACAAGACCAAGTTATTAAATTATAGCTTGTCCCAAAATAAAAATGGCAAGTTTTTAGATGTCTATTTGTAAAGGGAAAACATAGGATATGTAATCCAAAATAGGTTGATCACAGTTAAGTGAGCACTTATTAAGGCCCAGCTTAAAATTTCCTTTCAGCTGGTTTGTATCTATCGCCAATTGTTAGTATAAATTTTGCATTGTGACTGAGAAAAACCGTGTACAGATTGTATAACTCTAAATATTTAACGCCTGAGGCTACAATTTAAAAAAAAAAATATTGTGAGAATGCCTGCTGGAAGGGTCTTAACGCTTTGAGTGAGTGAGTGAGTGAATGAAGACACTTGGGCGACTCTTAAAAATCGAGGGTGAAGTGAGGTGAATATGGCGCAGCGGCTGAATGCAAGGGCGGGGGAAACGGGAGATCCACGAGAAAACCCGCCGACCCACGGCATCGCCCGGCAATATTCCCACTGGCGAAAATCCGGGAGCGACCCCGCCGGGAATCGCACCCGGTACGCCTACGTGGGAGGCGTGTAGTCTAACCACTACACCAACCTGGGTAACCCTTCGCCAATAAATTAACACTCCACAACTATATGCCCCAATTACATGCAGTTCAGTCAGAAAGGGAGTGACTTTCGCATCTATGCAGCAGCCAATGAAGAAATTTTGGACTGTTGTCAAATAATAACGCGGATTTTTCACGTCACTGAGTTTGGAACACATTCAACTTGTAAGTTCAATGGCTTACGGCCAGTCAAGAACGTAACTCGTCAATAAGGTAAACATGGGCGATGTGATCTGGACCAATAAGGTGCTTGTAAGTAGGAGCGCAAGGACCAACAGAACTGGTGGTTCTGTAGCGGAGTGTATACTAGCTTATCTCGAATGCCAGGAAATATGAGTAGGGCCAACCGATTTTCGCGAAAAGAACTATCAGAGACTACATATTTCAATATTCTACTCGCACACCTGCAGTTTCCATTGAGTTATTGGCCGCGTGCCCTTGTCGGAAGACCGTTACTGGACCTATGAGAATTAAGTTACTCAGGTACTGAACGTCTGTGATTCGCGGGCAGGTGCAGTTGAAAATGACCAATCGCGATTGTGGCTCTGAGTCCGAGTGTTTTGAAATACAAATTGGCAGTAGTTCTTTTCTCTAAATATGTGAAGGTCTTAAAGAATTAAGGGTTCCGCCTTACTGGTGATTGAACTGCGTTGCAGCGTGTTTGAAATCCTGGTTTTTTTTACGAAACTATTAAACATACCTCCAGTTTGATTACCTACGAAAAGACAACATTACTCAGGCGAGGACGGAATGGTACTTTAACGTTTCCACGTATGATATAAATATTATTTCGGAGCCTTACAATTTAGATATAAACAGATTTTTCAGGCCACCATATCTTAAAACAAACTAATCGGACACGAATTAAACTACGATCAAGGCTGTTCACGATAAAGTGAGCACTTTTGAAATAAACCTTAAAAAAAAGTCACTGCTCCTACCTGCATATTATTTTAACGGGTGCACTGAGTGACATGCACCTAGTAAAGTTGGTAACGATGGAGGGAAAGTATTTCTATACCTTAACGCCGAATAAAAATTGTTACGTAACCATTTGTGACAACTTAAATTATTTCATTCGTTTTCGGTTTTTTTTAAAGCGCATCGGAGTGTAAAAATTAGCAGATCTGTAAAATATTTACTTTTATAATAATTTTACAGTTTCACTTGACCGATGCATAAAAAAAGTGCTGAGGCCCATGATAATGTTAATTTTACATAAGGTGGAAGAGATTACACAACGTTCATATAATTAGATCTTAAGCAGGGCTTTCAAAAGTGCTCATTTTACCGTAAATAGCCTTTACGAGCCTTTATTGAACCTTGCTACAGACTTTCCCTTAATAATACGATAAGGTCGCCGCTGAAAGTGCCATAGGTACAAGCAGCACTACAAGAACACTGCATGCCAGTTCAGAGCCCTGCGCATAGCGGCGATGCCACTCTTGGTAGCGCGAGCCAAGGTAACCCTTATAACTCCCCGCTTCTCGACGATGCAGGCAAGCGGGTCCCTCAAGGGGGATAATGCCGCGCCATCTTGAATTTTCACCATTTTTGCCATAAGTTTATTTTAAGAATGTTTAACGAAATATATCGCACGACACTGCATAGACAATAGTTTCCAAAGCCTAATAAAACTATTACATCTCGACTGCCTTCATTATTTTTTGAGTAGTGACCGCCTGCAAGAAATAAGAAATTGTTTTCTTGCGGGTGGTTACAGAAATCATCCTGGCTACCGTAGTCCAGCAGTACATGTTTCAAAACATTTGCAAAGCAAGGCCCTATGCCTTGTCGAAGCCCAAAATAAAAATTAATAACCTGTGATGCAAGTTACGGTGAAAACTTCGTAAATGCAAAATGGCGGGGACTGATACCACTACAAAGTTTTCAGTTGATCGTGAGCAGAGTTATGGTTTGTTCTGATAAGGTTGGGAACATCAATGCCCTTAGTTTGGCAACTAGAATCTTTCGCCACTAGATAAGCGCTAGTGTCGCATGTGTACCGGACATTCTCTATTCCCTTCGATAAAAAAAAAACTAAATAATTGCAGGAATCAAAATCAAATATAAAATAACTATGTAACAAAGTAAAAATTTTCTCTTTTATTATTCACGTTGCTTAAAATGTCGATTAAAATTAGCGACAGGAAAATTTCGCGAGTTCAATGATGTGTAGGCTAGACTCCACAGTCATGTGTATACTCGAGCCTCAGCTGGTTGTACATTGGCTGCTGCCCCAGAGAGTAGCCAGTGTTACCTCACACCTGGAAGTATGGCACGCACTACTTGTTTCCTTACAAGTCTGCTATTGGCTCAGAGTCGTCCAGGGCATGTCTAATAAACTGCGATCCAATTGCAAAGTCAACTTCAGTGTACACGTGTTTGACGTCTAGCTTGTCCTGCGATGAAATCGCGAAATGTTCCTATCCCTAATTAAAAATGACCTCTTCGGAAAACTGCTCTCCTAGCGGCGGTAATTTTCCCTATGCCAACCTCTCCCATACTAAATACATGTGGTTTCTAATCCGAGAATAATTAACCCTAGCAGAGTTAAGAGTGAAGCGAGGATAGCCTACCTGAAGAAGCAGCATAGTCACAGGCTCTGCTGGAGGATGGGAACGAAGTTGCAGGCCGGGTCGGCGACGGCTTATATGTCGGCTCGTCGGTACGCCGTAGCATGATGTCGGGGGGAGGGGGAGGCGAACGTCGTAGAGAGGGAGGGAGACATTTGGGAAAGAAAGGCAGGCGGGCGAGCTGGCTTCGCCTTGGGGCGGGGCCAGTCTGGAACCCGGGCAGTTGCGAAACTACCCATGTGAGCCGCACCGAGTGGCGCCTTCTATAGCACGCTGCTGCTTCCGGCTGCTGCCCACCTTACCCTTCGAGGAGTACGCACGTATATACTCGGAGCTACGTTAATACTGATACTTCTCTCCGGAAAACACATCTCACAGTTTTATAGTTTTATTATTTCGCTGGACTTTATCGGAATCTGAGTAAATACTGTAACTAGATACCCGACAATTTATTGGGTTCATTTCTAGACAAGTTGGAATTCACACACATGTACGTTCATGTTACGTTTGTAATTGGTCGATATGTTTTTGCCACCTCCTGGAGATAAATAAGCCAATAACAAACATGCAAGAAATTGTGCGCCCAACCACCGCTCTTTACTACCACAACAATCAACCAATAAACAGTTGATATCCGTATGAGATTATATAAGTCTGTGAAGTCTAGCCTGCAGGTCATTGTACTCGCGAATTTCTCGGATCTCTAATCATAACTTGTCAGTATTTCTGTACTTAAAAACCAAACTGTTATTTTTAATACTTTCACAAACGATCCCGCTGGATTGTAAAACCTGCTACATCTGTTGCGACACATTAATTGGTACACAGTCAACGAGCGACTTCACTGACTGAGGCGAGCCAATAATGAACGTTGCAGAGTACTGTGAGCGTGTCCGGTGCAGCCAGGACCAATAGAATGATGGTAAGTGGAAAATAGAGACCAATACTACTGATATTGCTGTAGTGAAGAATATAGGCAGCTCACTTCAACGTTGTGTTCAGTGCTGGTAAATGAGTTTCATCCTCAAAGGGTTAAGGCTGTTCAAGGGAATAAAACTTACTTTCTGGAGTTTCAACGCATTCGGACCTAGTGTATATAGTTGTGTGCATAGCATACGTGTAAAGGCTGTTCACGGTAACGTGAGCATTTTTGGAAGCCCTGCTAAAGACCTGCTTGTATGTACATTCCGTATACTTCCGCCATATGTAAAATTAACATTGCAATGGAGCTGTGCACATTATCCATGCATGAGTCAAGTAAAACTGTTCAATTGTTATAAAAATAATGTTTTACAACTTTGCTAATTCATACACTTATAAGCATTAGATATATAGAAAGAATAAAAAAAATTCTTTCAGTATTCTTAAAAGTTTATCTTACACTTTTAATTCAGCGTTAAGACATGGAACTAATTTATGTCCATCGTTACCAACTTAACCAATTCAGACCCAGTGTACCAAACAGTGTACATAACGCACGTGTAGGTAATATTTGGTTTCTACTGCACACTTGCGAAGCTCAATGACCAATTATCTTACCTGTGGGTAAATGATTCGCAAACCGTCTTACGGATCTAAGTCACAATTGGTTCATGTAACTGTAGCCGAACATATAGGCTACGTCTTATTGACTGTGACAACGAAACAAGTGCTGTGTCGACTTAAGTGAAGCACGCATCATAAACATTTTGTTATCAACACCTCAAACAATAAATTAAAGTGGGTCTGAAAGTGTTAAGTACACTGCCTACCGGCTGGTGGCTGCGAAATTTAAATAAGAATTCCCACGCTAAGGAAAGTTCACCTCGGTGCGTTATTTTAAAGAGAGGCGTTTCAAACAAAATGTATTATTCACGAGTATTTTAGCAGAACGTCCGTACGAGAGTATATTTTGAATATAGATGAGCAGTAGGTATGTATTTGTTTTTGTAACACATATTACATAAAAATTACTTGCAAACTGGCTGTTCATCTCCGCTGTAGGAAACTTCTACTAAAATATTCGTGAATAATACTTTTTTTTTTTAAACGTCTATCTTTAAAATTAACGCATTGGGCCAAATTTACTTAACTAAGGGATTTCCTATTTACATTTCGCAACAGCCAGCCTGTAGGAAGTGCCCTTAAAGGTGTTCAAGTGAGTAGAATTTTTTCTGACTTTTTAAGATATTTTGCAGTTTTTCGGTACAATATTTAAAACTATTTGACAAAAATACCAAATCAGTTTAACAATAACTATCGCATACTTTTTTAATATAATTATCAGCGTTTTATGATTAAAATGTGTGCTGGACAAAATTTAAAATGTTATATGAACACAATGTTTCATTTCAGGTATATTATTTGTGAATATTTAGGAACCCCCGCCACGTAGAAATTTCTTCAAAATGTGGCATTTTGTTCTCCTGCGAATAGCGTTTAACTTCTGATTATTTTGGATTTCAGTTCTATCGTAAAACTTAAAACAATATAATAGCTGAGCCACCCCGAGAAATTTCATGAAATTTCTTCATCTCATTCTAATTACATTAACAATTAATTTGAACTGTAGCCAAACGTGATAATTTGTATGCCAATACACATAAATAATAAATTCCTGTATTTTCCATCATAAAATTTAGTAAATGAACTATCTATGGTTTTAACACTTTCATTAATGTACTGTTTGATTTAATAAAACCGAATTATAAAATATCTAAAAAAAAATACCGAAAATAGTTTTGGCACTTGAAGTCTCTTTAATCTCCGGCCTACCTCGTGCTTGAAATACTTGTTTTCCTACAAAACGATTTAACTTACGTCCAGTGTGCTGGTGTACGAAATGAATACACACAACATAGAAGGGCTGTTGAGTTCTTTCAAGACGTCATGCATATTAGAAACATAATTTCAGAGTACTTCAAAATTTCCAAACAAAAAACTATTTAACGTGCTGTATCTCGAAATTTACACTTCAGATAAATACAAAACTACTCAAGGTTACTCCATTGAACCTTCCTACAGACTTTCCACCAATAAAATAATAGGGTCACTACTGAAAGTCCCCGGACCATCCGTTTTTCACGAAAAGATTTCAGGACAAATAGTGTTTCAAAACACTTTTATTCAGAACCACTTTCGTGATTGGAGCGTTTGATTTGTTACGCGTCCTATCTGTCTGCCCGCGAATCACGGACGGCCAGCATTGGAGAAACTTAATTCTGATTGACTTACTCGTGTAACAGACTCTCTTCACACGATGATAAGCGGCCAATAGCCGAAGATATACTGCAAGTGTACACATAGGATATTTAAGTCTAGCGTTTGCGTAAATCTTTTCGCGAAATACATGTGGCCCTTCGAATGACTAGAGACCCGAGAAATTCGCGAGTTCAATGACCTGTAGGCTAGACTTCACAGTTTCACATACTCTCATACAGATATGAACTGTTTATTGGTTGATTGTTGTGGTAGTAAAAGGCGGTGGTTGAGCGCACCATTTCTTGCATATTTATTATTGGCTTATTTATAGAGTCCGGAAATTTCGCGGATTCATTTGGAAACAAGCTAGACTCAACAGTCCATTGTACACTCGAGCCTCATTAAGTTGTTTGTTGGCGCTCCAGTTTAACCCCAGACAAGGTAGCACGTGATTCGGTCGTGTTTTACTTGCTGTTTTGTTACTGACTCAAATGCGTCCAGGGCGTGGCTAACAAACTGCATTCCTATTGAAAAGAAAGACAAATGTAGATTTGTTTGAAATCTAGCTAGTCCTCAAATGAATTGGCGAAATTTCCGGGTCTCTACTTATTTATCTCCATGAGGTGTCAGAAAACACGTAGACCAATTACAAACGTAACATGAACGTACATGTGTGTGAATTCAAACTTGTCTAGAAATGAACCCACAAAATTCTCGGGTCTCTACCAATGACTAAGATCTTCAAAATTTCCGTTATTATTTGAGGGTATTTTACACTTAAAACACTTTTTCTTTGTAATACGTTTGTCATTGGCAATTATTGATTTGACACATTCCGGGTAACTTATGAACACTGCACAATTGTATGTCCCAATCACATGCAGTTCTTTTTCAGAAAGGGTTAGACTTAACATCTAGGCAGCAGTCAATGGGCAACCGACGGTGGCTCAAGTATATACAGCACCGTGAGGTTTAACTTGATACCGAAAAATAACGCGAATTTTGCAGGTCCCTAGCAATGACCTGCGTAATTCTATCATATATTTGTGTACCACCTAGCGTATTCCAAAAGTATACTGCGATATGATAGGGGGCTCTGAACTGAAGAATTTGCGAATTATATAACCCGTAGGCTACAGTTTGCAGTCTAGCGTACTTTGCAGTAAAAAATGTCTCTTCTTATAGCAAACAATTCTATGGAAACCGGTGGCATATATCATCTTGTAACTTTGCAGCTGAAATATTGTATGTATATTTACAACATTTTATTTTAGAAAAAAAATACAATGTTTCTTATGTAGCTCAATGTTTATAAATAAATACTCCCGAATTTCTCGGAAAGGTTTCCCTACATGCTAGATTTCAATATTATACGAGCGTGCCAGCAGTTTTCTTTTGTTTATTGGCAGCGCGTCATTTTGAGAAGGCATTTCCTACTCGACTGGCCAATCAGAACTTGGTAACTTCAATCTTGTACGTCTGTGATTCGCGTGCAGACACGTAAGATGCATAACACGTAAAACATCCAACCATGAATGTGCATCTCAACCGAAGTGTTTTGAAATACAACTGACTGTGAATTTTTTTTTTTTTTTTTTTTTTTTTTTTTTTTTTTTTTTTTTTTTTTTTTCCCGCAAAATAATGTGTCCCTATTTATAATAAACCTGAAGTATAAAACACTTGCTTGTTAAAATTCAACATTAGTTTTACACATTACTTACTAACGTTTTGTACACTTTACTGCAATTTATGTGTAGTGTTAGAAAACATATTTGGCAACTAGATTCCGAAGAATTACTTGTACAAATACGAACAAAAATAACAATGATGTCACGCAGATATCAACTACTGATTGGTTGCTGCTGTCAGAAAGGAAGGCGACGATTGGCCCTCATTTTACTGCAAAGTTATTAGCTCATTGTTCTCCAGAAGATGTATACAAACTCGTCAGCCAATCCAAAAGAAATATAATCGTTACGGACCTGCAAAATTCGCGTTATTATATGGCGACACTAGTAGTAAGGCAATGTTCCTTCACGGACAAGAACCTAGGAGTCAGATCTACGGATCTGAAGATCTAGCCGCCATGTTGGAATTTTTTCTTCCAAAAATCGCTCAATTTCGCACAAAATCGTTGTTTTAGCCCAAAAATGCCTTAAAATTTCCCTTTTTTCCTACAAATTTCCCGTTTCTTCCATTTTGCAAAAAAAAAAGACTCCTCTCAAAGAGGCTATTTCCAGTTATTTTCTCTAGCAGGGATCAGTGACTCAGGTGGACTTGGAGCCAGGAGAGCAGGATTTAGGATTTTTTTGCATGATTTTGCCAAAAAACACTCGAAATCATTCCTGTTTACAGGGCCAGGATTCAAGATCGGGATCCGGATCCAAAGCAGCCATATTGGATCCAGACATCCTGCTATGTCATTCCGGTCACACGTCTGGCATCTTGGAAGCCAGTTACTTTTGACCTAAAAATAAAAAAATAATGGGATCTTTATGGGGGTCATTATGGGGTAAATGAGGTCAATGAGGTCATGAGGTCATTATGGGAACATGATGGGGTCATTATGGGTCAATGGGTAAGTCTTGTGAGGGGTCGGTGTATGTTTGCTTTATATGGCCTGTGTGTGGACGAATGGTTGAGGTATGCTTGAGTTATAGCAAGATGTGTGAACGATGAATATACTTCGTCTGGTGTTGGTTGGTGGAGCAGATGGCACGGTTGTTTATTTTTCGGCTAGTCTGAACTCTATAGTTTCTGTAAACTTGAGTTATGGTGGGTGGAACAATGAACGTTAAGGTGCCTGCTTGCGAGTATATAAGTAGCCAAGTTTCAGTTAGGAAGCTTAGTTTGACAGTGACAGTCATGCAATTTTGTCGTGAAGAAGAATATATGGTCAAGGATTCTGGATGGTTGCTTTCTAGCATAGACTGTCCTAAGCTGTGTATAAGCAGATTATATTAGTTATGTGAAAAGTGAGTATTCTGCTGTAAAGGCACTATGTGAATGGCGTGGAAAAATTTAAGATTTCCGTTTTTATGTTTGCAGTCTGAAGTATGTAAATATATATGATATCAATTAAAAAGTATTCAATTTCTCGCTGGTGTTGTATCCTGCCTTATATATGAAGAAAATGACTGTGCTTGGTTTATTCACATAGACATACATTGAATAATATCCGAGTAGGATAGTTATACCTACGAAAATCAGTCGAGATAATAGATAATTTACATAGTGTAGTATTTAGTCTTGAATATAGGAGACCTGAAAATGAAGCTGAGATAACTTTTTTGCTGTACTCTACATAACATTATACTATAACTTTAGAAATTTAATAAAATTTAAATTCGAATAATAAATACAATTTTTTATTCTCTTATTTTAACCCTGTATCATACCCATGTCTGTTATAAACAGATCTCGTTAAAAAAGCAAATTAATATTTTAAGCTAATCACTATTGTTGTTATATAGCCTTTAAAACAAATGAATTCCTAGGGTTAGAAATAATTATTGCAAATTGAATTTCACGAGCCTGGTCCTAAGATATCTCAATTTATATTCACCTGTGAATAAAAATATTGAAATTTTTTCTAAGTCTTTATACATTGTGCAAGCTAATATAGGTCCTACACCAGCGGAAAAATTTACAAGATCTACATGAGTGGGCGAAAATATTCTGAGTCGAGCAAGTGGAGCAGATGGATAAGATGGAACAGGTCGAACAGGTGGAGCAGATGGAGCAGATGAAGCCGATGGAGCAGACGGGGCAGATAGAGCAGATTGAGTAGATGGATCGATGGAGCAGATAGAGCAGATGGGGCAGTTTGAGGAGATGGAGCAGACGGAGCAGATGGAGCAGATGGAGCTATGGGGGATGGTATGAGAAGAAGTTGATTGTGTCACTGGTATGCGGCTGTATGTTTGCTTCATATGGTCTGCGTGGACGAATGTTTGAGGTATGCTTATTTTATAGTGGATGGTATGTTTGGTAGGTATAAGAGGTTTTGGTTGGTAGAACAAGTAAAATGGGTGGTGTCTAATGGCAATGGTGACATAACAGACATGCTGGAGTTAGGATTGTTGGTATATTTTTTCTCAATTTTTTTTTTAGTTTGTTTTGTAGTATCGGTATGTGGGTATGTAAGGGTAGGGATGATGTTTAAGGTGCTGGGTTTAGTGTGAGGTTAACGTGATATGCGTTCAGATTTTTTTATTTTTATTTTAGTAATATTTTTTGTATTTATTTTGTTTCGTATGTCTGAGGTGTGGTGGTCATCATTTTTCATTTTATGGATGGTTGGTATAACCAGGTGGTTTCTTTGATGGCTGGTATAATATTTGACTGGTGTCTGATGGTAATGTTAACATGTGAGACATGCTGGAGTTACAAATTTTTGGTATATATTTTCTAAATTTGTGTGATTTTTCTTGGTTTTGTAGTATTAGAAGATGGTTTGGTAAGAGAGAGGTGGGTTAATTTTTAGGGTGGTGGGATGAGTGCAAGGGTAACGTGACATGTTCTTAGATTTTTTTTACATCTTTTATGCGATTTTTTTGGGGGAATTTTAAGGATGTTTTGGAATTTTGTTATATTTTATTTATTTTTATTTTTAGCTCAAAGGTTAAAGGTCAAGGTAACTGGCTTCCAATATGGTGGCCGCGTGACCGAAATGACAAAGAAGGAAGTCCGGGGTCCAAAATGGCCGCCTTGGATCCGGATCTCGATCTCGAATCCTGGCCCAGTAAAAGGCGTGACTTTGCATGTTTTTGAGTTATATCATGCAAAAAGTCATAAATCCTGCTCTCCTGGCTCCAAGTCCACCTGAGTCACTGATCCCTGTTAGAGAAAATAACTGGAAATAGACTCTTTGGGAGGAGTCGTTTTTTGCAAAATAGGTGAAACGGGAAATTTGTAAGAAAAAGGGAAATGTTAAGCATTTTTGGGCTAAAACGTACTATTTTGTGCGAAAATAAGCAATTTTTGGGAGGAAAAAATTCCAACATGGTAGTCAGAGCCTCAAATCCGTAGATACGGCTCCTTGGCTCCGGTCTGTGAAGGAACATTGCCTTACTACTGATACTCTAAAGTTCAAAAACATGCGTATATACATTTGCAATATGTTTGTCACTGGACCATACTTTATTTGACACGCCCCGGGTAACTCTGTGCCAATAAATGAACACTTCAAGATCTTGGGTTCCAATCACGTTCGGTTCACTCAGAGAGGGAGTTACTTATCAATCATCTATGCAGCAAGCAATGGAGACACGATGTCGGCTCGAGTATATACAGTACTGTGAATTTTTACCGGATGCCAAACAATAACGCGAATTTTGCATGCCTCTAATAATCGTCTATGCTTTTGAATTCTAGCTTGTCTCAAAACGAATACGTGAATGCTTCAGGCCTCTGGTTCCAAAAAAAATCCGCCAAATTACGGATAAATTCTGGCAAGTGAGTTATCCGGAAATTTTGATAGAATTACATGACTTTAAATTTCTCAATAAAGAAGTTTTTATCCTCCCACTTTTTCAAACGTCGTTTAGTATTTTTTAGAAATGGTTCTGCAAACACATACGGAATTTCATCCGTAGATTTTACAGACACTCCTTTGTTTTCTATAACTAGGGCCAACTGTTTTTGCGAAAAATTCTCAGGACAGGTTTTGTTCCAAAATGCTTTAGTTCAAAACTCCTTATGTGTAGGGATAGGACATTTTCGCGAGTTCAGTGACCTGTATGCTAGACTCCACAATCTTTTGTACAGTCGAACCTCAGATGTTTGTTTATTGGCTGTTGCCCCAGTGTTACTTCACATTTGACAACACGGGATTCGCTTCTTGTTCCCTTGCAAGTCGGATATTGTCGCGGAGTCGTCCAGGGCGTGTATAATAAACTCTGATCCAATTGTAAAGGTGACTTTAGTGTACACGCGTTTGAAATCTATCTTGTCCTGAAATGAAGTCGCAAATTTTTCCTATCCCTACTTATGTGTAGGGACACCCAAATTTCGCGAAAAGATTTCACGACCAGTTGTATTTCGCAACACTTTCGTGATTGTATGGTTTCCGTGCTACACGTTTCGGTGCCTGCGAGCGCGCGAACCACGGGCGTACACTATTGTAGCTACCTAATTGTGATTGGCCAATCAAGTAGGAAAATGTCTTCTCACAAAGAAATGCCGCCAATTAGATAAAGAGAACTGCTGGTACGCCCGTATAGTTTTGAAATCTAACATGTGGGGGAATCTTTTCGCGAAATTCGGGTGCCCCTGCTTATGTGATTGAATAATTTGAGTTGTTACGCGTCTTATCTGTCTGCCCGCGAAGCACGGACGGTCAGTATCGGAGAAACATAATTCTGATTGGCTCACTCATGTAACAGACTCTCATCGCACAAACACAAGCGGCCAGCAGCCAAAGGATGGCTGCAAGTGTGCACATAGGATATTTAAATCTATCCCCAGCATGAATATATTCGCGAAAAAAACAATTGCATACAATTAACATATAAATCATCCAATTATAAAAGTGGATATGAGCAATTTAGCATAGTTATGAATAGAGACCCAGAGAAATTTGTGGGTTCAATGACTTGTAGGCTAGACTTCACAGTCCTATATACTCTCATACAGATATCAACACTTTATTGGTTGATTGTTGTTGTAGTAATAGACGGTGGTTGGGTGCACAATTTCTTGCATGTTTGTTATTGGCTTATTTATCTCCAGGAGGTGTCAAAAAATACGTCAGCCAATCACAAACGTAACAGGAACGTACATGTATGTGAATTCCAACCTGTCTAGAAAAAACGAACCCGCGAAATTTATACAAAATTATTAAAAATTATTTAAAAATCATGGTAATTGTTAAGAATAGGGGCTGATATAATAAAGGAGATGTTGTTGACAAACAAAGTAAATTTATACAGGTTGTGCATGGCTTACTGGTTTTATATTTATGGCGGTGTGATGATAAATTAACTAGAACATCGAAAATATGTTCGCTCAGTTTGTTTACGTCGAGCGCGATGTTGTGATGTTAGGCGTACAATTTTCATGGCACTTATACCATAATTTCACCTTGTTTATCATGATGAGGAAGTGATGGTACACAAATGTACTATAATTTGGTGCCAGTGTACCATTATTTTCAATCGAACGTGCATCGACATCGGTTTACGTTACAATTAGAATGTGTAACATTGCCGAACGGTAATTTGACAGCTGATTTTTGATCGGTCAGAGGTTTGTGATACACGAGTGCTTATACGCGTCTTTTATTGCAATTAATTTTGTTCGATGGGTTAATTATAATAATTGTACGAAATTACGATTGTTTCTATGTTCTATTATATGGATGGGAAAAGATAAATTACTGAATTAGTGCCGTGATTTGAGAGTCTATGTAGTGTCGTCAAATGGAATACACGTCGTGTCGTGCTTAATAATCTAGTTCGTATGAATGGCGATTGATTCGGTTAGTACGTAACCATATTAAATCTAACTTCCTGGAAGGAGGGGGGGGGGTGCTATGAGTATCAGGGAAATTCCGGTGTAAAACGTATGTCATAGTAATATTTTATCACGAAAACACATTAAATTGCGAAAAGACCTAACCGAATAATACCGAAATTGTCAATATTACCAATACAAGATACAGATGCAATACTAGGGTACGCTATCGAGATCAAGGAAATGGTGGAGTAAAACGTATGAAATATTTACGTTAAACGTATGAAATATTTACGTTATCGTAATATTTTATCACAAAAACACGTTAAATTTCAAAAATACCTAACCGAACAATAACTAGGTTCACATTATTACCAATACATACACACACCTAAATGTTACTGTGATAATGTATGAAATTCAAGTGTAGCGCCCTCGCTTTGAAAAATATTGTTCAAGTATAGCCAAACATTACGCACCCATCCAGAGTCCTCAGCGCCAGCAGGGGAGTAAATCTCCAAAACGCCACAATGCCTTTCTTCTTTAGGTAGTGACCGCGAAACAGGCACCCATCAGCGAATTTTGAAGTTTCTCCAGAAATTATTTTCAAGTGTAGCCCTCTCGCACTTAGAAATAGTGCTTGGATTTACGAGTTAAAAGAAAAATTGTCTGTGTATTGGTATTATTGTATATTTACGAATTATTTAGTTAGGTCCTTTCACAATTTAACGCATTGTCATGATAAAATCATATGATAACGTACATTTTGTGCGGACTTTTTCCCGCAGTTTGCCTGATCTTCATAGCTCTGCCCACTATCGTAACTGTAGCTTCTATTGGGAAAATAGTGCATATAGGTGTTGTTCGGTTAGGTCTTTTTGCAATATAACGTATTTTCGTGATAAAATATTATGATTACGTACATATTTTTCTCTCGTTTTACCCCGCAATTTCCCTCATAGCCTTCCCTACTATCGTTTTTGTGGTTTTCATTGATAATATCTTGTTGACCCTAGTAAATTCGTGTTCTATGTAATTAGTAGAGTTGAATTATACTACGCTCCATGTTTTTTTTTTCAGACACGCCGCTATTCCTAACATTTACTCGAGTTATTATTTTAAAAAATTATTTTAAAAATGTACATTTCTGGAGATTTCTCCCCAACAACCATCACCAATTTCTATTGGTTATTTAATCGGTCAATTACTTGCATTCGTTAATTAGTCGGTAGCAGTGGCGGCTGGTAACTTTTGAAACTGGGAGGGCTGTGGCGATCCTAACTCAGATCATTACAAATAGCATTTTTTAAATAGGCACAATGAGAAGTGCTTGCTTGAAGAAAAATTTATCGTTGCTCGATTTGTAATGGTCAACATACTGTGGCCACTGGTTCAGAGCTAATCACTAGCACAGGTATTTGTTTATTTTAAATTTGTTTAATTTATATGCCTTCCAACCAGTACCTACATGGTGTGGTGCATTACACGAGACGACGAGAGATAACATAATAATACCAATTCCACCATACTAATGGCGATAATAACTTAAATATACTAAAAGAAGTATTTTTAAAAACCAATACTAATTTACATACAGCATATCTTAAGTAATATATTTGGAAACAAAATACATTCATCAACCAGTACGCGCTATCTAACCCGCAATGAATATTCACCTTACCAATCACTAGAAATTTTATAGCTTTTTTATATGTTGTAAACGCGTTTAATGTATTTTAACTTGTCTCCCAAATGTTTCAAATATTTACCCCATTGAATGTCCGTGCAGGATCATTAGACTTCACTATCAAAAACATTTAACAAAACAATCCATTTCTAACTTCTCATCCGCATAGCCAGTCCGCGAAATTGTATGTACTTACATTGAATTATCGCATATACGAACCAATGCGTTTACCCCCTTGGCTTTGTTGTTTTGTTATATTTAACTGTGGCCTGGCTGTTCCCAAATTCTTAAGCTCTAGTTTATTCTTGTAATTAAAAAATACTGTCGTAATAAGTTTTAAATATTACTCGCAGAATTATCCATTATTTACATGTTTACACAACACGACATTAACAACAATTCAACCCTGCTTCTGACCGATGCTCATGACTCATCGTTAACAACAAACTTATTCAGAATATTACACAAAATATTTGAAGCTCACACGAGTTTGAACGATATCTATAAATAAAAACTATTCGAAATAAATACAAGCATTATTATGAAATGTGTTTAACAACTGCAAAAGAGCGAAGCGCGAAAGTGTGCCTACAAAACATGTAGTGCATAACTGTAGAACACATTCTGTTAAACAGTGGAATCTGAAGTTTCAGTATGTGTAGCCTTGTCAAGTTCCAGGAAGCCGTTTTTGTGTGAGAGCAGAGGCGCGCCCTGCTCTCTCTGAGTTACAGCATGTGATTGGCTGAAAAGGGAAGAGCCTTTGAAGTCTTCCCTCCCTCCGTAGCACCCTTCGTCGATTGTTACGGTCATCGCTCTCTACTCGCTCCACCCACTTCAGGGCGAAGAATCTATAGCCCCACCATTCGACATTTCCAAAAACATTTCTCTCGTAACAAGAGTCTCGTCCATCTCAAAAACATTAGCTGTGAAATAACCTCTGTATTCGTAAGCAGTATTATTTGCTGAGTAGCAGATAACTGGAGGTCTGCTTCTCAGATTTCATTAAGGGGGGCTGCTCCCCACAGCCTTCCCTCAGCAGCCGCCACTGGTCAGCAGGCCTCCATCCCTTCCTCACAACTAGGCCTCTCTTACCTCGTCTCCGGATATGATTGTCTCCTATACTGATCATGACATTCCGCTTCACCTCAAACTTACCGTGTACATGTCTTAACCATGCACATGACCCCACGATTTGGGACGGGTTGCGCATCAAACACTTGTAACCCTGGAGAAAATTATATTTTTTTCCGAAATTATTTCTCATATAAAAAAAGTTATTTTTTTACACCATAGCCACAAGCATATGATACACAGGTGCCTTATAAGCCAGGTTATAAATTTGGAAGAAACAAATTCTTGCCAAAAAATAATTTTCCTGCAACCACAAACAAAATTTAATATAATATTTCAATTCAGAAAACATTACAGTTCAATGCATAATAATCACACAGATGCGGAGAACATATCTATAAAAATACAGGTAAAGCATACAAGTGCGTAGAACATATATATATATATATATATATATATATATATATATATATATATGAACAAATGTTGAAAAACCACACACAACGAAATGCATAAATAGCACAAAAATGCATTGAACACATATATAAAAATCCAGAAAAACTTACCAAAATGCAGAAGACTATGTTCAAGAAATCACACACAACAAAATGCAGATATCTATATACAAAACGTACAAAAATTCATACACGACAAAATGCGGAGGACACCTTGATATTTGAGCCATAGGGAAGCAGGCCTACACCATCTTCACATTGGGTCGCTTGTCATCTGTCCATCGTAACGCAATTTTGTTGATGAACTCCAAATACATGACAGTCTGGTGCGAGCGAATTACATGAATCTTCACCCTCATGCTCATATGATTGTTGAAAACATCCACGAAGTCTACAAATTTTACTTTATTCCTAACCATGCATTTCTGAAATCCCTTGGCATGTTTTATGACTTTTCCCCCGCATTTGCATTCACACAGTTTCGCTTGTAGCCCCACGAATTCGGTCATGATCGACCCATCACCTTCGTCCTTAAACTTGCCCACTATTTTCTTGTTAGTGGGTTAAAAGCACTTGTGGTTCGTGGAATATCCACTGGTGTCAAACTCTGCAAAGAACTTTGCGTCCGAAACCATGTCCTTGTAGAAGTCCTGTGTTCGAATAGGGTACAGGAACGAGACCGTGTCTCTATACAGGAGCTCAATGTCTTTTCCGTATCGGGCCTTCGTCACGTCACAGTGGAACCTGTACATCAGAGTTGTGGACATGTCGAGCACCGCGAACACTGCATATACGGGCTTGTCGAAAGTATGGCTTCGTGCTGCAGTCGAATCAGCGAAATATTTTCTTCGTAAATTGTCGTGTCCAGGAATGTCGGTTATGCCACCCATTTCTTTAGTCGTTTCTCATTACACACAATTTCCATTTTTTTTTTGTATTCTCTTGATCTCGATTAATTTGCCAAAAGTTGCGTTGTTTACTAATTTAAAAAATTCTTTCTCGAAATCGTTGATGGCTGCTTGTCCCTTTACAGTATTTAAATCTATGTAAGGATTTAGCCATGCAGTCAGTTCAAACTGTAGCATGCCGCAAATTTTGACAGGCTTCAATCCATGTTCCAAAGCCTGCTTGAGGTTAAGGTAATGGACGATGTAGCAGATCTTGTCTTCCAGCGTCGTCATAAGCTTTGGCTATTTCGAGCCCGGTGGGCACTAGTTGACAAGAAGAAATGGCAAATCATGGTGTTCCTCGTGCAGGGCTGCAGGATACTCGACATCCACCTAAAATATGTAACCAGTCATCCCATCGTCTGGTACGGAGATAACATTTTCATAAAAGTCAGCAAGCATATTATGTTACTGACAACTACCAACAAACTGAATGCATGTGACCTTGAACTTGACCAAATGAACTTCAATGACCTTGAAAACTAAAACTTGAGAGGAAATGCATAAAAGTCAACAAGCATATTACATTACTGACTAACACCATATGGGGTGGATGTGACCTTAACTTTGACCCTATGACCTTGAATGATTTTAAAAACCATAACTCCAGAAAAAAATTGTAAAAATGCATAAGTTAGCAAGCATATTACCTCACTAACTACTACCAATAATTTTATTCTGGCAAATTAGGTAAAATAAAATATAATGAAGAAGAAATAGATGGCGAGAAACCATTGGTTGGCAATATCCACTCCACTTTATTGTAACTAGCCATGGGTTTCCTGGCACAGGAAGTAGACGAGACGATCCACCTTTCGCGACAGTCGTTATCAAACTAAGCCTCTCAGCTGACCCCCAACTGCTTATAATATAGGCATGTGCACGCCCTATGATATCATATTGACTTTCAAGAAATCGTATTACGCCATTAAGACCTTGTTCGAGCACCAACCCGCCAACCACTGATTTGCCACGTGATTGTAGCTTGCCAATCGCGTGAAGACATTGAGACATCACAGGCAGGTAGGCAGGCTTTAGGTGCTAGTTCCAGACAAGTTCTTCGCTCAGCTTTAAATCATGGTCACAAAGCACATTTGAACTATACATATTTTATTCTTATTGTACTAAAGAAGTGGTTTACGATAAATATTTGATGTCATTTCACTCTGCCAGGTTTTTATGGTCAACATAATATTGTTCCGTGGTCGCTAAATATTATTTAGTGTTCAATGTTGAAAATTTGGCAGAATTAATTTACTTAATTTGTTTTTAGCGTGGTTTCGCTTAGGAATTCTAAGTTCCCGAAAAAAAAAAAAAAAATGTGGCACGCCACATCGTCCCCCGGAATCATACACTAAATATGAGATAGAGCGATCTCGCTGGCTGCGCACAAAAAGTCTCCGTGTCCTAACATTGAATTGCTTTTCTGCCAACACGACTAGCAAAAACGGCGTGTATCGGATTAGGTTAAAAAGTTGTTTATAGGCTCTTCACGGTAAAATTGACACTCTTAAAAGCCCTGCTTAAGATCTACTTATGTAAAATGAACATTGTCATGAGCCTCGTCACTTTATTAATGCGTTGATCAAGTGAGACTTTAAAATTATTATAAAAGTAAATATTTTACAAATCTGCTGATTTTTACATTCCGATACATTAAAAAAACAGAAATAGAAATAAATAATTGAAGTTAACACAGATGGTTGCCTAACCCTTTTTATTCGACGTTAAGTTATAGAACTAATTTCCCTCAATCGTTACCAACATTTCTGGGCGCATGCCACTCAGTGCGCCTGTTAAAATATATGTAGGTAGGAGCAGTGACTATTTTTAAGGTGGATTTTTAAAGTACTCACTTTATCGCGAACAGCCTTTAGTAAACTAGTACTTTTAAATGTTTTTATACTTCCTCTAACCAATTTTTAATGCAGTTTGACTAAATTCGAATTGGTAAAATATATATTTTTCATATAAAAGAGTTTGTCATCAAAAAATTAAGATATAAACGAACATGTTCATCAGGGTTGGCCATGTGACTTTGACAGCTGTGTTCCTTTAGGGTAGGTCAATGTCGGGTACATTCTCTGAAGAAGCCTACCTCATCCTTGGTGTATGCCTGGAAGCACTCTGTTTGTATGCAATCTTGTCGAGCAGTAATATTTTCGTGATCAGAGTTAGCAAGGACAACTTTATCACTGCCATCGCTGTCGGGAGCACTGATGCCGGATTCACATAGCCCCGACGAGTACAGCACGACACGACAAAAACCGCAACCACGACAATTTTCAATGTTCCTGCTCGAATTTACAGCCCGACGACAGTTTACTGACGCGGCACAACGAGTAGCATTTTTCGGACCCATTTAGAAGGCGCTGATTAACTATGCTAGTTTCAAAGACGGTGTGCAGACGGGAAACTTGAAATACATGATGGTGACAAAGTTTTATATCCAACGCATAAAAAGGTAGAATTATTTTTATAAGAATTAAATACCATAATTTCCATTGTAGGGAAAGCTTATCATACAATTTCACTTTGGAAAGTTGCACACACTGTGCATCGTGCCGCACAACACGACGAAGAATAGAAATAATTTCTAATCCAAAACTGCTGGTCATACGACAGAATTGTTGGGCTTACGTCACATTTATCTTGTATTTCATTGGTTTTTTATTCTTAAGTGTCGTGTCGTGCTTGCGGTGTCGTGCTGGTAGGGGTTATGTGATTAAGACATGACTTGCAGTGATGCAACTGAATGACATCGCCTGTTTTCAACACTGTGGGGGCACCCAACCTGGATTGGTCAGGCATGTGACGCGGAACTCAGCGAATATCGCCTGGCATCTGTTTACGCCATTTTTTTGTGTGTAATTAATAGACGTTAAAAACTCGCGAATATATGGCCAGCACATCTTTGGTAACCACTTTAGCTAGCGCTTTATTTTTGTGAGTGAATGATCAAGTTTTTGACTGAGCTAGTTCTTTGCAGACTTGTTATAAACATTCTGCCTTGCAGTATCAGGATCTTTATTGGCCCAGTAATACGGGATAGTAGTTTCGTACATACATGGCAACTGATAACGAAATAAAACTGTCGGACATGCTTGCAGTACGTGGAATTATACACTTAAAGAAAGGTTTGTTTCCGCCAACAATATACTTGTTTGTAAAGGGCTAAAATATATTTAGTGGCCCCCAACAAAATATTTGGTTGAATAAACAAAATTTGGAAAGCAACAAAATTAATTTTGCTCTTCTAAAAAATACGCGCTTGAATAAAAAATTGCCTCTGATGTGGGCCAAATGAAATTTAACTGTTAACAAAATATTTAGTTGAATCAACTATATGAGTTTATTTGGCCACTCATTCGATTGCCTTCGTTCGTATTTATAAATTGAGAATTTATTTTTGACAATTAAGTGAGTTACAGTGTTCGTTAATGCATTTACCGACGATTAATAATTAGAGACCTGAAGAATTCATGGATTCATTTTGAGACAAGCTAGAATTCAAAACACGTGTGTTTATAAAACTTTGGCCATTGGTCCACACGGTGTTTGGCACCTCCTGGAGAACGCTGGCCCAATCGTCACCTTCCAATGTGACAGCAGACAACCAATGTGCAGTTAATATCGGCATATTTGTACATAAGACTGTTGAGTCTAGCCTGCAGGTAATTGAACTCGCACATTTTTCAGGTCAAAAGTAAGTAGAGACCCGAAAACTTCGCGGCTTTAGTTGGCAATAAGCTAGACTTCACAGTCATTCGTGTACTTGAACTTCAGGAAATCGCTCACTGTCTGACGCTCCAGTTTAAGCGCAGAGCAGGTAGCACAGTATTCGGTGATCTTTTACATGCAAGGGTAGTTACTGGCTTGAATTCTTCCAGGGCATGGCTTGCAAACTGCGATACAATTGAAAAAATGAATTCAAATTTAAATGTGTTTGAAGTCTATCATGTCCTGAAATGAATTCGCGAAATTTCTGGGTCTCTAATAATTAGAGACATGCGAAATTCACGTGACTATTTGGCATCACACTAGACTTCACATTCTTATAAATACTCGAGCTGGCTTCGTTAGTTCAATGGCTGCTTCCACTACTGACAAGACAGCACGCGATTCAAGCAGGCATTTAGGAAGTGTATGTTCATTGGCGTAGGTTTTTTTCAGGGTGTGACAATGAATTTTGGTACAATGACAGTGGTATTGGAAACTTATACGTGACTAATATATAAATTGTCGCCAAAAAATAACGCTAATTTTGCAGGTCTCTAATATTAATGGTATAAACATCTTAATTAAACAAGTTTGACATGAAACTAAAGAAGTAAAGTTGTTAAACCTGAGATATTGATTTGCACAAGTTCATTATTTGAAATATCTAATTTAAAATATTCTGATTTAATCGTTTGTCAGTTTATGTGATCACGATAGAGCGTAATGCTCGGGCGTCAAAACGAAATAGGTTCGATTCTCGGTCGGGCTTAAATTTTTCTTATAATCCCCCAAGCTGTTTAATGTACGCAGAGCCAAACAAATATATAGTTTCACACCAATCAAATCTTTGTCTGGAGCAACCAAATAAGACCAACAAAATAATTTGTTTTCGTTGGCTGAAACAAAAATTTCTCTCAGTGTAGCAAGCAGTCGACTTTTCCCACCCCAAAGCATGAATAGAGATGATGGGATATAGTGACCATTTTTTGAGTTAACATATTTTCTATAACACTCTTAACTATTTTATTCCTTCATGATTTGGATAAACAAGGTTTTGACTCGGCTAAGTTGTTTACAGACCGATCACGAAAGTTCTACCTTATAGTCAGAACCTTCATTAGTCCAGTGAATTGGGGTAGTAGCTTCATACATGCATGACAGCCAATAAGGAAAGAAAACTGTCGGAGATGTGTACAGTACGTTGAATCTTATCAAAGAATCAACTTTTCCTGCGATAAACCATCATCTCTAACCATCGTCTCTAGTTATAATGGCAGATGCTGTATATGTATATATATATATATATATATATATATATATATATATATATATATATTAGTGATCCTGGGATTTATTTTAAGTATCTGAAACCTACCCAAGCAAGTGGTTTTACAAACCGGCGATTTTAACGGAAATAGTAGTTTTATCTTGTTCGTATGACGTGACAATAAGATAAAATTAAATAAAAGACATTAACCTTTCGCCACAGCAGCACCCAACGAATACACTACGGTGACCCGGGCGTGTAGAGAACTGGTGATTCTGGGATGGTGCCTTGCAAATACCCAAATGCTGATAACTTATGACGACAATGTCGTTAGGCCTTGCATTAGTTGGTAGGGACCTGCAAAATTCGCGTTATTATTTCGGGATATGTTAAACTTAAAACGCATGTAACATTGCAATACATTTGCCATTGGACCACACTTTGACACGCCCTTGATGACTCTGCAGCAAAGAAAGAACACTTCAAAATTGTGCGCCCCAATCACGTGCAGTACAGACAAAAAGGGCGTGAAATTTCATATAGGCAGCAGCCGATGGAGAAACAGTGCCGCTGTAGTATGTACAGTACAGTGACGTTTAGCTTGGTGCCAAATAATAACGCGAATTTTGCAGGTCCTTAGTAACTGCCTCTAAGTATCATCTTCATGTACAGCTCTAGCAGCTTGTAAACAAAATGCTCGTAGTTCAAGTGGAACCTTCCCCAGAATATTAGAATCTAGGATTTTCTAGCTTGGTTCTGACGTTATGTCTGTACCGATGTGTAATGTCAATAGCTGGTTGGGTCTGTTGTGCTCCCATAAGGAGTTCATACAAGCTGTGTGGGGAAAAGTAACTCTGATGGAGAAAACAATATTATTTCACTATGTCATTTAATTAAAACCTTTAAATCAACATCATGTTACATAATAAATTACAACACTTTACATTTTACGTAAATACCTTAAACTGCACCGGAGGGCATGTTATGTTAAGTTACCCTTTACCTGCAAGTATTTATACATTATCTAATAAAGCAAGCCATGCATCGAACTATGAGTCTTTTTTCCTAACTGCCGGAACCGTTTACCTTTGTGATGCCGAAGGTTGATTGCTATTATGGCTACGGCGTACGAAACCCCGTCTGCTGGTCCATGTTGCCCCATCTTCCTTATATATTTGGTAGTTTACAAATTACTCAATTTTTTTGCAAACTGCTCCTGCGGCTCATGTCCTTATTGTCACGGCGGCGCTGTGCTTCCAAGAACTCACTTGCCTTGGATGTGTGCTGGTGCGTTCATACAAGCGCCACAGCAAAAGCTTACCCATAACAATATCCTCCTTCTCTGACAAGCGAACTGTCCTCTGCTTGTGGAATGGAGTGCGGTTAAGACAAAACTTGATTAAAGACACCTACTCAGTTTCATGATGTGGTAATGTTACTGGAACGTTACTGGATGTCCTCGTCTGCTTCTCGGCAGAGTGAATAAGGTTGGGTTGAACCCTCTTCAATACGGATAGGAGTATAAGGAGGGAAAGCCGACCTCCCATGGCACAGTCGGTTGGTGCGTCACCGATCTGGGGTGCAGGAGGCTCTGGGTTCGAATCCCCAGCAAGGCATGGGCGTTAATTTAAGCTCAGTTATAAGTTAGTCTGTGAGCCATCCATTGCCATGCCCTCAAGCATAAATCCAGGGGACGTTAAGAAGCTCTTTACAATACAATATAAGGAAGGAAAATGTGACGAAGCAAGGGAAGCTGTGTTAAGGGACTGCCTTGCCTCCTCTCTTGATTTTGGTTATGCCATTGAAGTGTGTGTTTGGTATGCGAGTCTGATTTACTATTGTTGGTTTACGTTTTCTGCTGATTGTAAGTGGCCCTGGTGATGGCCGCTAAATTGCTTTGTATTAGGGGTATACAAACTCTTCGTCGCAGAAGGCACAGCTGTCGCATCGAACATGTGGGACCAAATGCGTCAGCCTCTTTTGACGTCCTAATCTAACTACATTTCACATGGCTTGGCAAATATGAAATTACATACTTTACTGTTAAAATTGGAAACTTTTATGAATCCACAAGCAAATTTTACATTACGAGTTAGGGTTTTAAAATTGTATACTGTAAAATGCTCCTTCCGTTATGAATTTTATTAAATGTGTACATAATTTTATATAATTCATTTGACTGAAAAATATTTTTACTCTTTACCTGCACGTGGCTGAAAATTTACATAATTTATTATTTTGTGTAATATACAATAATACATGCACAATTAAATACTTTGTGCTTAAAACTTATGATTAATCATTTTATACACTTTAAAAATAAATCTTTGTTAAAACACTGTTAATAATATTTAACTATGTCCTATTACTTGACTTAAATTCTAGGTTTTCTGATATATTTTAATTGGGTGTAGAAGGATTGGCATATCGAAACATAATTTCTCCTAAAATTTACAATTTACTAAAGTTTAAAAATCGGAAATGTTTCAAATCTTGTCCGCCTTTATGTTTTTGTACTTAAGAAAGTATTGAAAGTATTTTTCCCTAATTTTATATGTATATGTGTATCTTATAATTTATATAATATAAATAATGATTATTTTGTGATCCTTATAACATGAAATTTTATGTGCAATTGTAGTTAAGAAAATTGTACTACTTATCCTTCGATTACTTATAGTAATGTGTTCGTGGATTTGCATATTTATTACAAAATATTGTGTATAGAATGCAACCTTTAATATACTTTTTTTTTCTCAATATAGTTTCTAAAATCTTATATTGACTCCATTTGATGATATTTTTAGTTTGAATTCATTCTCAAGAACCACTTCTATATGATACAATTAAATGTGAGAAAGATATACCCTATCCTTAATTTATATTTTATAATCTAGTTATATAAAATATTAAAAAAGCGACTACTTTACTTAATTCTGTACCGTGAGAATAATTATATCTCTATGAGTATACATTTATATTTTCAGTTTGTTCAATTATTAAATCATGTGTATTAAATTAGCTTCAAAAGTTATTATTTGAAATGGCCATTGTAGCTATCGGCCTACAAGTAATGCTGTTAACTCATTTCTGGAGGCTGTGTACAATATGGTTGCTATTCTGTAACATTAAATTTACTGTAGCAATTTTTGTAGCCTTTGTTTTTTAAGGAAATGGCTGAGTGCCTGTGTATTTATAATAAACGCACTTGTGTGTAATGTACGTGTCTTGTGTTTTTGTGTCCTTTCCGGGCCCGGGTGTGTGTCTGTAGTGTGACGTACTAAGAATGTTGGTTTTCTACTACCTCGTGGTCTACTGTTTACTTCAGAGCCGCACATGCTGAATGCTCACTGCGTGTCGCTGCTCTGTGCATCTCTGTGCATTGCACATTGCGCCCGTGACATCAATCTGCGGCACCAGCTGGCCCGCCATCCTCCTGCGCAGTAGCGATGACATAGCGTGCCGTCACATTGTGACGTCGCTTTGTCAGCTCGCTTGCTGTATAAATGTCTTTCTGAAACACTTTTAAAATATCTCAATGTACTGCAATAATATTATAAAATTAAATTATTTATATTCTCATGTAATGTACCATTTGTTTCAGTAGTTAATTAACATAATGATATATTGCCTGTGTGCTGTTTGAATGTTGTTCACGTGCTGCTTAATTTATTAACCCCAGCATTTCATTAACTGCGGCGTACATCTACATTTGTTTATAACATTTCATTTTAGTAATAAATTATTCTTATGCAAAATATTATTAAACCTAGTGCAGACGAATACGATGTACTGTCAGTTTGGTGTAATTTTCTGGACTCTATTAAGCTTTATTTGCATGAGGCTGAGGAATATCCTGAAAGTAGAACTTCAGCAAGGCTTCAGAAAATTTGGAAGTAGCCATGAATGGACTATAGAGCGATAGTATCGGAAATTTCTCTCTTTTTTAAATTTAAACAAGCTAGAATAACCAATAATTAAATATGTGAGGGTGATATACTCCTTAAGAATATAAATACATTATTTGAGACCAACGATACCATTTTCATTTTATATTACATTCTAATACAGCAAAAAACACACAAACCAACCGATATTCGAATGCCTTTAAATGCTTAGTAAGGGATCACAAGGGACGCCTCATTTTTGCGAAAAAGTTTTCACGCAAACTACATTACAATTTCCTACTTGCATATCTGCAGGGTTTTTTTTTTTATTTATTTATTTTTTAGGCCGTGAGTCTTTGTGAGGAGACGTTCTCTTGCCAGACTGGGCCAATCAGAATTGCACTGAAAGAAAGAGTTGTTCCAACCTGCAAATTGCTTGTATTTGAATGCACTGTAAAAAAAATTCTGGTAAACTTCCTTAACAGTATTGGAAGTTTTAATCTATACAGTGAATGGAAATAACACTACATGTCAGTCTGAAAATATGGCAATTTTATGCATCGCCACTATACAACGTTGGGAACTTCCCTATGTATTTGACTCTTTCCTGAGCAAGTGTAGGGACGTTACTATGCATGTATTGGAAAATAATTTACTATTCGCGCTTTGTCACAGTACATATATACTGATTTGGTAAATTTACAAATAATTTCTTAAACTGTAGGGCCAAACATATATTTAATGGCCGAACAAAATATTTTGTTGAGTAAACCAACTTCATAAGCATGATGTGCCCCTGATCGGTGGAGTACTTCCGGAGAGAGAGGTCCTGGTTTGCCCGGGGTTCATCTGGCTGCTGTCGCTTCTTCGCGCGGTGAGTCAATAAACGACCTGGCCGTTTTAGCATAGATTGCTGGGGTCGGGGCAAAAGGAGAAAGAATAGAGCCACTACCCAGAAGGGAGCAAGACTCGGGGCGGAGTTGAGCTGCTGTCCAACAGGAAGCAAGACCGGAGTAGGGGCGTGGTTGTGCTGCTGCCCTGAAAAGAGCAAGACTCGAGGGGTATAGGACAGAAAGGGCGTGAGACACTACCCCTAAGGGAGCAAGACACGAGGGGAAGAGGAGAGAAGATAGGAGTGAGCCACTATCTCGAAGGGAGCAAGACTCAAGAGGTATAGGACAGAAAGGGTGTGAGCCACTACCCCGAAGGGAGCAAGACTCAAGAGGAAGAGGAGAGAAGAGAGGAGTGAGCCACTATCTCGAAGGGATCAAGACTCGAGGGGAAGAAGAGAGAAGAGAGGAGTGAGCCACTACTCCGAAGGGAGCAAGACCAGTGATGAGAGAGAAGGGGTGTGAGCCACTACTCCGAAGGGAGAAAGACCAGTGATGAGAGAGAAGGGGTGTGAGCCACTATCTCGAAGGGAGCAAGACCCGTGGGGAAGAGGAGAGAAGAGAGGAGTGAGCCACTATTCCGATGAGAGCAAGTCCCAAGAGGACGAGAGAAGGGGTGTGAGCCACTATCTCGAAGGGAGCAAGACTCGAGGGGAAGAAGAGAGAAGAGAGGAGTGAGCCACTACTCCGAAGGGAGCAAGACTCGAGATGAGAGGAAGGGGTGTGAGCCACTATCTCGAAGGGCGCAAGACCTGTGGGGAAGAGTAGAGAAGAGAGGAGTGAGCCACTATTCCGAAGAGAGCAAGACCCAAGAGGAGGAGAGAAGGGTTGTGAGCAACTATCTCGAAGGGAGCAAGACTCGAGGGGAAGAAGAGAGAAGAGAGGAGTGAGCCACTACTCCGAAGGGAGCAAGACCCGAGATGAGAGAAAAGGGGTGTGAGGCACTATCTCGAAGGGAGCAAGACTCGACACAAGGACAAGGGTAGAGGAGGCGACCAGAAATCACAACAAACTGTCAGTGCAAGCCAAACCCTTTATTGTCTCAACTGAAGGAAGAATGAGGCCTCTGAAGGTGATCGGTCACAAATCAATACTTACTAAGTACAAAATAGTAAATCAGCATCACAACAAACAATAACTTCTTGCATTGGTTACAGTTCACAGTAAGAATAATAAAGACAGGTCGTGTGGAGTTTAAAAATACAGTTTGTAGTACATTACTGCTAATTTACACAAAACGAATGGAATACATTAATGAAACAGGCTATTTTATTTTGATACCTTCTGCCATCTATTGTCAGCCTTAGTGTTCGGGTGTTGTTTTCGAGTCGCTTGTTCGAGGTGACTGCAAGTATGTACACTAATTACACTTTAGGTAGAAGAGGCCTCTAAGTTGCTCGTATCAGCACGACAAACCACACAATTCGTTTTGATCATCTAACAAAATACACACTTTAATAAACAAAACCTCTGTGTCCGGCCAAAACAAAATATACTCCCAACAAAACATTTAGTTGACTCAACTGTATATATTTGCTTGGCCACTGATTTAAGGACTTGGTTAGAAAATACAGCGCAAGAGTTTGTTTGACATTTTTGTGGCAATCATGATAGTATGAGTATTGGTTAGTACATTTATTGGTGTACAACAATTGAATAAAATTCCAATAAAACTAGTTCAACAGGAATCTTTAAAGTAAATCTGTAAAACTTGAAATATATTTTTACGTATATAGTCCTGTATTTGATGATGTATCTATTTAAAACAATCATGTTTCACCATTAGTCAAGTTGGCTGAAGTTGCCAGTGTGGCATGCTGAGAAAAACGTTTTGTTGAATAAAATTAAAAATGTTTGTTTGTGCGCAACCAATTTTATTGTGTGTATAGGGGCAATTAAATATTTTGTTATTCAAACCACATATTTAGTTGTTCTTATTTGGCTACCCCTAACTGTGAGACTTGGTTAATGCACGACCTAGTTTCGAACCAGAATCACTTGCAGCCCGACACTAGGCGTTAAATTCAGGTGTCGTAATGTTTGCTCGCCTGATATCTGAGTTTTATGGAGTGGTCCGTGACATTAGCTTTTTTTTTAATTACCACCACTTATTTTAATCAAACCTTTGATTAGTTACCCCATGTATCATGTGTATTGTAGTTTCCTAAAAATTCATGTTTCGTAATCGTATTTATTCATGACACTTCAAACTTTTTGAATCAGACCTTTGAAAAATGACATCATATAGAACGTGTTTGGTTGTTTCCGAATTAGATTATGTATCACTAGCGTTATATACTTGTGTTAACATTCAAGTACCTTATTTTGGGGGGGGGGGGGAAATAAAATTTGTTGATTTTTATTTATAAGTCATAACATTAAATTTATTATTAATAGTAATTAAAACAGGGAAAAATTGTCTGTCGGCGATGCCTAGTAAGAATAGTTCTTATGCAAAATATTTTTACACTGAATGCGCACGAATGCAGTGTGTTGCACCTCTGGTGTAATTTTCTAGACTTATTTTTAAGTTTGGTTTGCGTGAGGCGGAGGAATATACTGAAAGTAGAACCTTAACACGGATTCAGAAATGTTAGGAGCAAATATGAAAGGCTTACTTATCCGCTTACTTTGAAGACACGGGCGAAGTAATATTACTTCGCCAGCCGATTTCATACGGTTCTATGGGACGTAGTGTAATGTCAGCGATACTAGAATTTTAAATCACTTCAATGAACACGTTGGGCTGTATATTATTCTACGTAGCTAAGAACAGTGGATTGGGACACTTTCAACTCGGCAGCCTATTAACAGAGAGCCGGCCAGTAATGAAAGTAGTTAGAGACCTGAAGAATTGGCTGATTCATTTTGAGACAATAACACGTGTGTTTATATAATTTATGCCATTGGTCCAGATGGTGTTTGACACCTCCTGGAGATCGCTGGCCTAATCGTCGCCTTCCACTGTGGCAGCAGACAACCAGAGTACAGTTATTATAGGCATAGTTGTACATAAGGCTGCAGAGTCTAGCCTGCAGGTCATTGAACTCGCGAATTTTTCAGATCTCTGAGTATAGTAAATGCATTAAGAGAAAGATTTGTTCGAGCCAATAAATATTTGTATAAGGTTAAAACTATATTTAGCTGTCCCCAAACAATATTATGTTGAGTAAATAAAACTTGAAAAACAAAAAAAATAATAATTTCGTACGTCTAGCAAAATACACGCTTGAAATAACGAAACGTCTATATTGGGCAAAAACAAATTATACTGTCAATAAAATTTCTGCTTGCATCAACTGTACTACAGATTTGATTGACACTCATTTGATTGACTTCGTTCTAAACTACAGCTCTAGAGTTTGTATTGTATTTTTCGTCACAATTAGGGTAGATTGTTAGTTTATTTATTTATGTATAATGCTTAGTATTTAGAGACCTTCAAAATTCGCGTCATTATTCGGGGTCATGTTAAAATTGAAAAACATGTACGATTGCAATAAGTTTGTCATTGGATTATGTGACACACACCCTGGGTGACAGCAATAATAGAGGAACACTTCACAATTGTGAGCCCCAATCACGTGTAGTTTAGTGACTTCTCATCTGTGGAACAGCCAATGGAGAAACGACGCCGGCTCTAGTGCATACAGTACTGTGAAGTTCAGCCTGATGCCAAATAATAACGCGAATTCTGCATGTCCCTATTAATAGAGAGCTGAGAAATTCGCGTTATTATTTGAGGACGTTAAACTTCAAACACATGTACCTTTGCAATACGTTTGTCATTGGACCATACTTCATCTGGCACGCCCTGGGTAACTCTGCTCCAATAAATGAACACCTCACAATTGTGTTGTCCAGTCACATGCAGGTCAGTCAGAAAGGACTTGGCTTCAAACCTATTCAGCAGCCAATGGGGAAACGACGCCGGCTCTGGTACGTACGGTACTGTAAAGTACACCCTGGTGCCAAATAATAACGCGAATTTTGCAGGTCTCTGCCTATTAGAGACCTGAAGAATTCGAGAATTCATTTTGTACAAGGTAGAATTCAAACCACGTGTGTTTATATGACTGTAGTCATTGGTCCACACGGTGTTTGACATCTACTGGAGATCGCTGGCCCAATCGTCGCCTTCCACTGTGATAGCAGACAACCAATTTGCGGTTAATGTTGGTATATTTGTACATATAACTGTAGAGTCTAGCCCACAGGTCATTTAACGCCCGAATTTTTAAGATCTCTACATATTAATAATGGTAAAACATCCTAATGAAACAAGTTAAACAGGAAACTAATAAGTAAAGCTGTTAAATTTGAGATACGTGTTTGAGCACGTTGTCCAGTATTCCAAACGTTTATTTAAAAACATCCCAATTTCGTCAGTAGCCACTTTAGCTGTGGTTGTTAGGGCGAATCGTACGAGCACGAACGGTCTGGGTTCTCATATCGGTCGAGCTTCTATTTTTTTATATTAACCGGAACTGTTTAATCCGTTCAGGCTCCATGTCCACAATTGTGGACACGTTGCAAATTAATGAAAGTTAGGACCAGAACTGTATAGAGCAGGGCACCAGTGCCCAGGCTTGCTTGTGGCTAATACTATTTGTGAACTTTTTTACACCTCTTTCACATGAATGGTTAATGCCAATATCATTGAATAAGCAGCACGTCGTTCATTGGTTGAAAAACAAGTGCTGAACACAAGTACAGTTCATACCAAAAATTATGTGATTGCAACACTTCAACTCGGAAATTAATGTGCGACCGAACGGGTTAATGTACGTAAACCCAAACAAATCTTTAGTTGCAGCAACCAAATCTCGGTTTCAGCCCCGAATTCATTTCAGAACGTAAGTGTTGCAACCGTGTATTTTTTTATGTGCTCTGTGCTTGTATCGAGCGTGCTTCTCGTATGACCAATGAACAACGCACTGCGTGTTCGTTGACTTCATCATTAACCATTGGCTAATGAGCGGAGCAGAAACTTCAACGACAAAGATCTCTCACAAGGACAATGCTCAGAAGACCGTACACTGAGTCTTCGTAGTGTACAGCGCTGACCAAATATATCCTTCATTTGCAACATGTTCTCGATCATGGACAAGGGGACTGAACGGGCTAACTTGGTTTCAACAACAAAATGTTTCACTGCCGCTAGGCAGACAATTGATTTGGCTGCGCCGAACGAACTTTGTTCGATTCAACAAAGCCTTCTTGTCAACGTCGGGCCGGTGTTTTTCGAACCGACAGGACGGTTGTAAATGGGAACACGGAGACGGAAAGTGATAATGATCGTGCAGTCCGCGAATGTGGGCGACTCTCCTCCTAGCCTGTCTGAACTGGCAGCTCGTTCAAAAGGTCGGGCGGCGCTATTCGTTTGAGAGCGTTGCTCCATTTAGCTGATATTGTGCAGGTCGGCTTTCCCCTTCTCCGACAGTTGCATCACCCGGCTTCGCCAACACACTCAGCCATAGCATCGTGACACTCCCAAACCTGCTCCCACATAGCGAGACACCCTCCGCATGTGGAATACCACGAGAGGCGCGGAACACGGCCTATAAGTACTAGACACCTGAAGAATTCTCGGGCAGACAGATAACATGCGTAAAAATTCAAATGTTCCAATCACGAAAGTGGTTCGGAACTTAAGTGTTTTAGAACACAAATTGTCCTGAAATCTTTTTGCGAATAACAGGTTTCCCTTTTCGTGACAGTTTAGCTCTCATACACTTTCGTAATTCTTAGGGACTGGGAAATTTCGTGAACTCATTTAACACTGTAAAAATTTTTTTGTAATTTTTCTGAGAAATTGTTCGTCATCTTACAAATGTTTGTAACATTAAAAAATTTTTCTCGCAAAATTACTAGTGTGTAAAACTTCAAGAGCCGTGTTTGTAATAGACCTCAAGAAATGTCTGTACGTTACTGACGTGTATCTAAGAGCTAAAGTAAAATGGAGCACACAATACGTAAATTCGTTTATACCGTGGAGTCAAGACTACCGGTGGTTTAAAACGCGAAATTTCCCTGTCTCTAGTAATTCGATGATTTAGGTATTATGCGTATTAGCAGAGTCTGCCCGCAAATGATAGCCATCAGATTAATTTAATTCTCATTGATCATTCAAGTATGAAAATGTTTTTTTTTACGAAGACACGTGACCAATAATTCGCGTTATTATTTGGTGGACTTGTTAAACTTGAAACACATATACCTTTGCAATAATTTTATCATTGAACCAAAACTTATGTGACACACCCTGGGTGACTGCACCAATAAAGAAACACTTCACAATCGTGTGCTCCAATCACGTGTAGTTCAGTAATGTCCCTACCAATAAGATTTCACAGCAAGTTGTGTTCCAAAACACTTTAGTTCAGAACCACTTTCATGATTGGAGCATTTAAAATGTTACGCGCCTTATATGTCTGTCCGCGAATCACAGACGGTCAGTAGCGGAGAAACTTCATTCTGATTGGCTCACTCATGTAACAGACCCTTTTCACACAAAAACAAGCGGTCAATAGCCAAAGTAAGGCACATAGAATATTGGAGTCTTGCCTGCAAGTAATTCTTTTCACGGAAAACAGGTGGCCCTACCAAGAAGCAAAAAAAATTTACTTACATGCCCGTAGGTTTTTGAAATATATCGTGCGTGGAAATATTTTCGCAAAAGTCGGATGCCGCTCTGTGTAAGCTGTGTACGGTAAACTGAGCACTTCTGAAAGCATTGCTTAACCAATTCAGTTACCGTACACATCATCGAGAAAATATTGCACATGAAGGATATTTATGGTCGGCACTGTACATGACCAGGAGCGTTTTCATTCCAAGTGATCTGATTTGTTTAAGGTTTCTGCATTTCTCATTTGTGAATGGTAGTTCCTGGCATCAATACGTTTCTCACTGCTTGCGAGAAACACATGTATAGGCTGTTCACGGTAAAATGAGCACTTTTGAAAGCCCTACATAAGATCTACTTGTATGCACGTTGTGTATTTTTCCGCCTTATGTAAAATTAGCATTGCCATGGGCCTCATCACTTTATTCCTGCGCCGGTCAAATGAAACTGCTTAATTATTATAAAAGTTAATATTTTATCAATCTGCTAATATTTACACTTTGATGAATTAAAAAAATAGAAAGCGAAAGAAACAATTTTAATTATCACAAATAGTTACCTAACACTTTTTATTCGACATTAAGATATGGAACTACTTCCCCGCCATCGTTAACAGTTTTACTGGGCGCATGTCTCTCAGTGCGCCCGTTAAAGTATATGCAGGCAGAGGTAGTGACTTTTTTCTAAGGTTGATTTCGAAAGTGCTCACTTTATCGTGAACAGCCTTTTCATTCATGTTATGTTTGCAATTGGCAGAGACCTACACGCCCAAGGCGGCCTTGGACCAATCACAAACAAGTAACGATAAAATAGCCCAATCATGTCCCACCTAACGGAAAGGAAATGTGGGTCCTCGCTTTTTGCAGAAGCCAATAAATAGGGCCTGTTTCAGAGCCTTGCGCGTAGCAGCGATGGCGTACTTGATACGCGTGGCAGCGTCGCCCTTAGAGACCCGAGAAATTCGCGTGTTCAGTGACCTGTAGGCTAGACTTCACAGTCTTATATACTCTCATACAGATATCAAATGTTTACTGGTTGATTGTTGTGGTAGTAAAAGGCGGTGGTTGGGCGCACAATTTCTTGCATGTTTGTTATTGGCTAATTTATCTCCAGGAGGTGTAAAAAACACGCCGACCAATTACAAACGAAACATGAACGTACATGTGTGTGAATTTCAACTCGTCTAGAAATTAACCCGCGAAATTCTCGGGTCTCTTAGTTATTGTTTAAGATCCAGTTGCAAACATTACAGAAATGTACATGTGTTTGGAGTCTAGCGTCATCTTATATGAATTCGCGAAATTTGCCAGTCCCTGCTAATAATTTATTAAGATATCGAGTGGTGTAAACTAACACCAAACAAATTAATCGAAGTCTTCAGGTTTCTGGAAGAAAAACGGAGAAACCCCGCAAAGAAAAATCAGGACATATCAATATTTGCCAAATTTCCGAGCAAATTTTATGTTTCGAGTTATCCTTTCTTTGGCACAGTTTCTCGTGCAACAATTAAACCATCGGTTTACGGTGCTAGAAAAAAATGCACAACAAAAATACATTTTTTCAGGAAAAATATTGCTGGCCACTGACGCCATTTTGCCAGCGCGTGCGGTTGTAACTAGCGGCGCGGACGGCTGCCTCACTCCTGTAGTCTGAAGGAGTCTGCGACACTACTTCGAATTGGTATTGGACAGGGCTTTTTACCGTCTCCCGGTTTTATGTCTGAAAGCTGAGAAGGGGACGGCTTCAAGACTTACTTATAATAACCTAACTTAAATTAACACCCAAGCCTTACCTTGGATTTGAACTTAGAGCCTCCCTCGTCAACCGACTGCGCCACGGGAGGTCGGCAAAATTACTTTAAAAAAGAACGAAAATAATCATCTGAATTCACAGTAGTGTTCATGAATATATTATTAAAATGTTTTATGTTGCTAACTTAATAGGGGCCACGGTGGCTGAGCGGTAAGCCTACTCGCCTCCCACCAAGGCGAACCGGGCTCAATCCCCGGCTGGGTAACCGGATTTTCGTAAGTGGGAATCGTGCTGGACGATGAGGTTGTTCGGCCGGTTTTCTCGTGGATCTTCCGTTTCCTAACCCCTTCATTCCGACGTCGCTCCATACTCACCTCATTCCCCCTCATTGGCTCTCAAGACAACGCTGTTAAGAGCCGTCCAAATCTCTTCACTTACTCACGCTAACTTAAAACTTAGAACCCTATTACCGAGTGTAACTCAGACTATATATATATATATATATATATATATATATATATATATATATATATATATATATATAAAGAAAGTTTATCTGACACTGAGAACAAAACTTGAGTGGATGTAGTTTCATAGTTTATTTAATGCTTGTAGAAATTGTTCTAATTGAAGAGGAGAAAGCCTGTGAATTTCCTCCTTCTGGATTTTTTCCTTAACTTCAGCATTCGTATGTTCACTCCAAAACGGAGAAAAAAATTATTTTGTATCCATAATAAGACTTTGTATTATATTTGTGAAATATTATGGTTTTCATGAATGTTTGTTGCTATTTTTGTATTGATAATACTATTCTGTTATTGATTTGTGAAATATATATTGTATTCATAGATGTTTGTTCCTATTTTTTATTCATTATACTAGTTCATGATTATTTATGAAATATCTAGTACCCGTTATGTCGTAAGGTAGGATATAAAGAATTGTCAGTGAACCAGAAATTCAAAGTACCATATCACGCACCAAAATACAAAAAAAAAAAATTGACGTTAAAACAGTAAAAATGATACGAAACATTATAAATTGATGTTATGTGGGGATTTTGGCGCTGCGCATATTTTCCGACAATTTGCTCCAAAAGTGCAAGAAAAAAGTACCATAATTATTTCTTATTTATTTAACAAGGGTGCAAGAAAATATTAAAGAACTCATAATCTGTGCCTTTAATGAAAAAAGGTCAAAATCAAGCAAGTTTGAGCTAAAATCAGGCCAATTTTTCGTTTTTCTAGCGGCTTTTTCATATTTGTAGAAGCGACAGTTTTCAGTTCGAAAAAAAAAGCAATTTTCATCAAAAATCAAGCAATTTTACCTCAAAATCTAGCAATAACATCCGTTTTTCAACAAAGCGTTGTGCCAGCATCGAAAATCAAGCAATTTTATCTCAAAATCAAGCAATTTATAAGTTTTTCTATAAACGCTAATTTTGTATGCGAGCAATCTAAATCGAGTTAATTTGAGCGAAAAACAAGCAAAATATGTTAAAAATCAAAAACTAAAAGATACGAATTAATGGAATTGAAATATTATAACGGAATTCAATATTGTGTTCAGATTTTACATTTTTCACTTTTTTTAAACCTTTATACTTTATACACACCTTTTTTCGTTTATTAATTTTAAGTCATTTGCATCTAATATCTTTTCATATTGGTCTGGTAAAGTGATTTTATACATACCATCTAGAATGCAAGTAATTTTTTTTACCAAACTTAGATTCTTGAATTTGAAAATCTGCGACTTCGTACCATTTATCGATATCTAGATCCTGTAGTTTTGTTAATTCAAACGAATTGTTTAACTCTCTGAGCAGTGATTCCATTTTTGTTTTATTTATATAGAAAAAATTATATAAAGAAAAGAAAAAAACCAAATCATTTGTTTAGTATTTAAAATTTAAAAAAAAGTTTCCTCTCAATAGTTTTAATGATTTAGTCTCATTACACACTTTACATGTTTTTGTTGGCTAATTGTCTTGTGGGGTTTCATTTAGAGCATATAGTGCCGTACTGTGTAATTTCGAGGTTAGTAAATTTTCTCTTGTAAATTACAAATATAAGCGACACCATCAAACGAAATGGAAAATACTAAAATGTGTAAAAGTGTAATGAATTATTAAATAAAGAAAGTTTTTACTTTAATCAAAACACAAAAGATAAGTTTTATAACACATGAATAAATTGTTGCATTGAAAAAGTTATAAATCATTATAAATTACATAAAAGAAGGTATTATGTGAATGTGGAAAATATATTTATAATGTATCCCTCGAAAAGTATAAAAATTCAAAATTACACAATACGGCACTAGATGTTTTAAATGAAACCCCACGCGACAATTATCCAACAAAAACATGTAAAGTGTGTAATGAGACTAAATCATTAAAACTATTTTATTAGCATAAAAATACTAAGGACAAAAATATAACAAAATATCAAACTTGTTATAATGAATATATGAAGAAATACATGAAGAAATATAATCATAGAAAGAAGTTAAATAATAAATAAATATTTCTTTCGGTATTAACATTAACTAAAATGTTGTGTTATTGGATAAAAAAAATCAAGGTACCAAATAGTCCATAGAAATTTAAGAAAGTAAATAAATTCTTGTTCTATATAAACATAACTATAAAAATGGAGGCTGCAAAATTAACAGCAAACTAACAGCTGTGTTGAGTGGAGAGAGAGTGTGGGAGTTAAAACTTTTAGCTAAAGAACTTGGAATAAAAAATATTAACAGGCTAAGGAAAAATGATTTGATTAGAACTTTTATACCATTTAGTTTACCAATCATTATAGACGATCAAAGAAGAATAATTTATGAGCAAAGAAGAAGAAAATTCGCAAATTTGGCATTTTCTTATGCCAATGTCAATGAATTATATAATAAAGATAGAAAGCAATTGAAAAAAAAAATCCATTCTCTAATCATCTATTTGTACAGCCCAGAAATAAAAGTAAGCAGGTAACAGAATTGATAACAAAGAATAATTTTACAAATTTACCTTTAGCTGATGCTAATATCAATGAATTATACCCAAAGATAGAAAAAATTAAAATTAATATTTCCATTCTATATTAATTTATTTGTCACAAAAGAAGCAGACGAACCAATAAAAATGACATAGTTAATAAAACTTTTAAAGGTAGGATACAGACATATAACACTGAAAATTCCTTTAATTTAGCAGAGCCCAATCAATTTTTAACTTCAGTAAAAAAATTAAGTATTTGGTATACTACACAATAATCTTAAAACATTTAGGGGGCTGAAAACTAACATTAAAATATATATATATAAATTGTCGCAAACAAGAAAATAATCAAGTAGAACGATTTACATTTCAGTAATTTAATCATAGAACACTAAACAAAGGAGAATTTATAAAGATTTATATAATTATAAAACAGGAATTACTTACACAATTATCCGAACTTTAAAGAAGAGGTTCAGGATGGACTTTAGATAGAGTAATTGGAATACAATTAGCTATAAATAAGTATAATCCATTAAATGGAGCATCATATATAGAATTACCAGTATAAATTAAGAATAAAAAAGCATGCATACAAGCAAAGAAGAAATGATCAAAAATGCTTTCTTTGGGCAATAAAATCGGCACTATTTCCAGCAGAAACAGATCCAAAAAGAGTAACTAGATATAACAATGTGGGCCCTAATATTGACAAAGCATTAGATAAATATGAATATCCAATTAAAATTGATGATATACAAAAAATAGAAACTCAAATTGACATCTCTATAAATGTATACTCTTTATATGACAAGTTTAATGTATATCCATTAAAGCTTACAAAAATTAAAAAGGAAAAACATTAATTTACTTTATTTCAGAGACGATACAAATTCACATTACTGTTGGATTAAAGATTTATCGAAGTTGATTTCAATGCAAAAAGATAATCAAAAAATTTAAAAGTTATATATGCGATATGTCTCTTCAAATCTTTGCATCTCAAGAGAGATTAAATAAACATACAGAACATTGTTCTAAAAACGAATCAGTAAGAATCATGTTGCCAATTCAAGGTTAAAAAATACAATTTATAAAATGTTAAACATATAACGATAGTTCCTTTCACAATATATGCAGATTTTGAATCAATTCTAATTATAATATCACAAACTAAACCAAAACCAAAGGAAATAAACTAATTTAAATTGATCAAAAATAACACATTTTAACACAAGATGATATTGATAATGGTCTTTATAAGGAGATACTTAAAGAATGATATATTCTTAGTAATGAACAAATAAATAATAGTTACTTAAAGTTGAATGATGAGTCATACACACTGAAGTATCAGTTACATGAAGCATCTGGTTTTTGCTATTATATTGCTTTTGCTTATCGCGATTATAAGCCTGCAGTAGTATATCGAGGCCCAAATGCTCATAAAGTTTTTATACGATCAATTAAAAGGGAAGTAGAAGAAATCGGGGAAATAGATTCACAAATTGCACCAATGCATCTACTAACAAAAGAAGAAGAAATATTATATAGGAAATCAAAAGAATGTACTGTATGCAAATGCGAGTATACAGAGCAAAAAAAAAATAACGCCACCACGTTCGTATAACTGGAAAGTTCATTAATCCAGTATGTAATAATGGTAATTTACAACTAAATTTACCAAATTTTGTACCAATTTATTTCCATAATTTAGCTGGGTATCATGCTCATTTATTCATTAAAGAGTTAGGTTGTGATGATAAAAATATAGATTTAATTTCGAATAACGAATAAAGTTTATCTCCTTTGGTAAAAAAAAAAACAGAAAATTTCAAGATGTGATTTATAGACACATTTAAATTTATGACTAGTAGATTAGATATGTTATCGTCTAATTTAACTAGGGATCAAATGAAACATACCCAAAAAAATTTCCAAATGATAAATCTGATATAACTGTCAATGAATATGATCATACGAAACTTGTATGGACTCAATTAAATATAAAAAACCTTTGTGAATACCACAACTTATATTTATATGTGATGTATTACTATTAGCAGATATATTTGAAAATTTTAGATATACATGTATAAATGCTAATGATTTAGATCCCTCGTGGTAAATTACAGCACCAGTATTATCTTGGGATGCAATGTTAAAAATTACTAAAAAACCATTAGATTTGTTGCATAAGTATCATATGAATTTAATGGTAGAAAATGGTATTAGAGGTGTGTGTCACAGTGTTCTAAACTATATGTTAAAGAAAATAATGAATATTTAGAAGATTTTAATCCAAATCAAGAGTCTAACTATTTAATCCATCTCTATTCTAATAATCTTTATTGATGTACAAATTTTCAATATTTATCAAAGGTGGTTTTGACTGGGTTTATTACACATCAAATTATTTAGATTCCTGGAGCAAAAAAAAAATTTATATTTGGAAGATGATTCTGAGTATGGTTATATATATGAAGTTGATTTAGAATATCCACAAGAACTACATAATTTAAATATAGATCTTGCATTTTACCTAGAAAATAAAGTAGTTCCCAAAACAAAACCATCTAAATTATTAACAATTTTACACAACAAACAAAAATATGTAATACACTATCATAATTTAAAACAGTGCTAAAAGAATGGATTAAAATTTACTGAAATACATAAAGTATTAGTATTTGAGCAGTCTGATTGGTTAGACAAATATATAGATTTGAAAAAAAAAGAGATGGAACTAATACTAAAAATGCCTTTGAAAAAGATTTTTACAAAATGATGGATAATTCTGTGTTTGGTAAAACAATGGAAAATTTAAGAAACAGAGTATATGTAAGATTAATATAAGATGCAGAAAAACGTGAAAAATTAATATCAAGACCAAATTTTAAGAAAAGTACTCTATTTAATGAGAAACTTGCAGCTATTCATATGAACAAGAAAAAATGTAAAATTTAAAAAGCCTATTTATGTTGGCATGTCAATTTTAGCAATATCAAAAGATTTAATGTATGATTTTCATTATGAAGTAATGAAACCAAACTATGATGATAAAATTGAACTATGCTATCAAGATATCGGCTCGTACTTTTATAACATAATAATGGAAGATTTTTACCAAGATATGAAGTCAATGTTAGATCATTTTGATACAGGGGATTATCCAAATGATAATATATATAACATGCCTCAAATAAATAATAAAGTTTTAAGGAAAATGAAAAATGAATGTAAAGGCAAAATAATAAAAGGATTTATTTTTTTTATGAGCAAAAACGTATGCATACAGATTTGAGGGCAAAGAAAAAAAAAAATCGAAAGTAGTAAAGAAATGTGTTGTTAACAAGGGAATTTCATTTGACAACTATAAGAAATGTTTGTTTGATGAAAAAATGCAATATAGAACAATAGATTTAATAATAAGCATAAAGCATGAAATATACACAGTGGAAGTTAATAAAATAGCATCAAACCCCTGTGACAACAAAAGGATCATACAAGAAAATAAAATGGATATGGTAACATAGACACTTAACCATATCTAATTTCCAAAAGAATGTCGGTATCTTCACCATCAAAATCAATCAGATTACCATTTTCGTCTCTAATTTCTAAGACAATGGAATTAAAATGTTAATTGTTTATTCTATAAAAAAATTGTATAAGGGTATCATAGCTAATATAATCTTTAAAAGCCAAACATAGTTTTTGGTGGAAAACTTACAATTATATAAATTACTAAAGTATTAGATTCGTCATATTTTATTAACATACCAATGCCAAGTTACAGTGGATATTAATTGTTTTATATGGATTAAAATTATGCAATTTAGTGCCCATGGCAACTTTGTCCTTTTCAATAGTAATATTTATATTAAAACCAAGAATATTAGATAATCTATCATCAAGTTTAATATCGAAAATAAATTTAATAGATATTCTGTTTTTTACATTATCTTATGTTAACTCCATGTTTGTTGAAAATGGATCAATTGAATTTATAGCTTCTTTAAAGATTCAAAATCGTATTGGTCACTAGGGATACACATAACTTTGTTTTTATCAACAACAGTGCTCATTTTTTCAATGGTCATTATAGTATTATTGTCTATATTTGGAATCAAAAAATTTGTATGAAAAATAACTAATGCAATTGGCTTATCTTTACGAATGATGCCATTCGTCTTCAGTGCAGAAGTATTATTTGCTAAGTTCAATAATTTATTATCAATTTAATAAAAAAAATTATTGTTATTAAATGAAAAAGCAGCAACCAAAGCAGACTATTCTGTGCAAAGTTAATTTGGGTGTCGGTGTTTTGATTTCTGTAGAAAACTCTAAAAATAAAAACAATGGTAAATTATTGCCTGGCAACATTAAAGGTATAGTTATAGGCCTGAGAAATTGTGGGAAAACAAATTTAATGACCTATTTTATACATAAGATAGGTTGGTTAATATCTAATAAACTGTATGTGTGCTCAAAAAGTTTGCATAAATCCAAATATATTGTGTTACAAAATGCTTTTGATGAGGCATTTAAAAAACTAAAAGTTAAAGAAAATTGCATACTTTTTAAAATAATACTGAGGAAATCCTTTAGGTCAATGTGAAGACAAATCTGTAATTGAATTTGATGATGTTATTTTAGATAATCAAGACATAGCTCGCTAGTACTTTATTGTGGTAAGGCTTAAAATAACGATGTATTTTAATTAGCACAAATGTATTCGAAAATACCAAAGCAACTTGTGAGAGACAATGCAAATTTTCTAGGTATATTAAGACATAATGACACAAACTTGATACACATCTTTAATGATTTCGTTGGCGGGGACATGCTATATGAGAAATTTAAAGAGATTTTTTGTGAATGCTTCTGGGGCGAAGACAATGGTTTTATCACAACAGATATGAGTAGAAGAATGGGTGATGGCAGTATCGAAATCAAATAAAAGATTTTATATTTCAGCTCACTCTCCCTTGTGAATTATATATATATGTATATATATATATATATATATATATATATATATATATATATATATATAGTTTTACTAATAAATGGAGAATACTTGGTGCTTGAAGTGTAAAAAGGTCTCTAGAAATAATGATATAAAATCTTAAAATACTAAGAATGATTAATTCAGAAAAGTAAATGTTCCATATGTAATTCTAATAAATCAATATTTAAAAAAAATTGCCCAATGCAAGAGGTGTAATTAATTAATTATATAAACCTGCACAAAAAAATTCCCAGAAGAAATGTAATTTCGTATGGTAATGATGATTCATGGCAAATCGATCTTGTTGAGATGAATACTGGTAATTTAAAAGGCATATCGCTTATAAACAATAGTTAAGGTATATTATGACAATTATCGATGTTTATTTTCAAAATATGCATTTGCTATACCAATTAAAGATAAAACAGTAAAGAATGTAACAAATGCTTTAGAATCTATATTAGTTAAAAGAAAACCACATAATATTCAAAGCAATGCTGACTGAGAATTTTATAATAAAATATTCCAAGAACTTATGCCAAAATATAACATCAATCATTATTCTACATTCAGTGAACTAATAGCCAGTTGTGTGGAACGATACAAGCGTACAATGAAGAACAAAATGTGGAAGAAATTTGCTTTGAATGGCAATTACAAATGGGTAAATATATTAGAGGATTTAGTTAAAGAAAACAACAACACAAAGCACAATACCATTTTCATGAAACCAATTGAAGTCAATTTAAAAAAATGAAATAAATTTGAGCGAACATGATTTTGTGAATGTGTTCACTAAACCAAAGTACGAAGTTGGCGATATTGTCTGTGTGAGTAAGAGTAAACAAAAACTTTAAAAAGGGTTGTACAGCCAATTTGACAACATAAGTATTTACCATTGTTAAGGTTTTAAATAATGATGTGCGAACTTACAAACTGAAAGATGACAAAGGAGAAGAAATAAAAGGCAGTTTTTATTAATACAACATATGAAAATCAACTATCCTAATGAATATTTGGTCGAAAATGTTTTAAAAACTAAAGGTGATAAAATTTATGTAAAATGGTTGGGTTTTGATAATTTGCATAACTCTTGGATTAATAAAACAGATGTTTTGTGAATTTAAATATTTTATGAAATAAAAATATTTTTATGTAATTAATTATTTTAAAACAACATAAAATCATGTTTTAACATTAATTTAACGTTTATAATATGAGTTCAACGTCCGTACATCGTTCGTTTACAGAACTTAGTTTTCTTTAAAAAAAGCAAGAAGGTTTACGAGCAAGTTAATGCCAATGCTCGGGACCTTTTTTAATTGAGTTTAGGAGCAAGTTAATGCCAACACCAGTGACCCAATTTTTTATTCTTCTGGCTATGATATCGACGGCATCCCTCTCTTCACCCCCAGATGGCCATTTAAAAAAAAAAATTTAGTGGAGAAATGAAGGATTTTTTATTTTATTTCGTGTACTCTCCCATATGCTGCAGGAGCCTTGCACCATATGAGGAATACGCCATATATATTTATATACGAGAATGGGCAATTAAAGATTTTACCTCAAATTTTGAATGTTTTTTGGTGATAATCTAATAGTGCAATTATAGGCGCCTCATATTCACGTTATTAAATAATACTCGCCGACTGGGTTTTCAAACCCACGACCTTTGAGTTTGAAATCAGACGTCTTATAGCTGAGCCACCATGACAAGACAGGTGAGGCGATGATTAAAAGTCATGTGGTGAGACGTGGTGAGTGGGAAGTCTGTTATCAAGAGGCGTGCAGTGTGTTTGGCTCATGGGTGCTAGATAGCGAAACAGTTGTGATAACGTACTTCCTATCGCAGAGAGAGAGAGAGAGAGAGAGAGAGAGAGAGAGAGAGAGAGAGAGAGAGAGAGAGAGCTGTCGTCGGTGACGAGGAAAAACTGTGCAGATATGCTTCTTCCTTTTGCTGGAAGATCGTGCAGCAGTCATCGAAGTAGATACAATAATATTTAATCTTTATATTTTATGAATATTCCTATAGTCATCAAACCCTCACCATATTCAGATATTTTAGTTTTTTTATTTTAAAATTTAAAATATCGCCTATGTTAACATCAAAAGGCTTACTGTAATCTATTTTTGAAATCAGTTAATAACAGCCACAGTATCGTCAGGTAAATTGGGATTAACAGTATTGTTTTCTAAACATTACAATCCATCAAAAAAGTACAGCAAATTTTATTATTATCTGAGTGAAAACTATTATTTCTTTTATCCCACTTTGCAGGTAAATATAATATATGTGATTTTTCTTCCTTACATTTTTCAATTTTTAAGTTAGCAAGAGTATCTCAATAATTTAAAATTGATTTGTTTAAATTTTGGAATTTATTAGCCAATTCTTTATCGAAATATCTTTTATCGACAGCATATTTACCACCTACATATTATCGACAGCATATTTACCTACCTATATTTTAACAATTCTATGCCCTAAAAAAGAAACATAAGATTTTGTATAATCAAAGCAAATGCTTAGTTTACTTTGTAAAGTAGAAACACCTGAACCGCATTTTGAATCTACATATGTTTTTAAAGCATAAGCACAAGTGTCAAAAATTTTAGTTAAAGATTTGATTAATGGTTTCCCAAATATATCCGTCATTTAATAACATAGAAATTATATCATTAAACTTAAATTCTCTCTAAAAAAAAGTGTCATATAATTAAACATAGATGTCCACAAATAACTGAATCAAAATTCTGAATTCTATCATCATTGTAATAGAGATTTCTATTTTTGAAATAATTAGCTAAATTAGTAGGAATATTACCTCAGAATGAATCAAAATAGTAAACATCATTGTTTTCTTTAAAATAACAAACCCAATGAGAACCTGAATTGGTTGAAATGTCAAAATTAACCACAGCACATTCATTTTTGAGCATATTTTTTGGTAATTCATTAATCATATAAACATTTCTGAAACAAACATAAAAACTAGTGTTGATTTTAATAAAGACGTCGAAGCAGGTACCATGTGTAATGTTGTTTTAATTAGTCGAATGAATCTTACTTTCAATTATTTGAAAGAAAGAATTACTGAAGATTTATAAATTTTTAACATTATTAAATGGAGAATGTGAACGACTTTACATAAACAAGAAACTATTTCGATATTTTAGTACAATTTTTTCAGATGTATTGTTAAGTTGTTTGATCGAATAAAATGTATTTTTGTTGAACCTACGCTTTCCTGTAAATAAGATAATGCTTCTGACGAACTCAGAGAATTAGTTCACAAATTCCATCGAAATTTACAAAGTTCTTCGAAAATATTGACGATAAATACGTACGTCATGGAAGTTTTTAAAAGATTAGTAGAGCTTCGAATTTAAACTATCAATTGTCTTTCCAATATTTTTATTTGAATTTAACTTATTTTGCATGTTTTTCTCTTAAATTCACTTGATTTAGATTACTTGCTTGCAAAATGACCGTTTCTATAAAAACTGATAAATTGTTTGATATCGAGGGTAAATTGCTTGATTTTCGATGCTGGCACAACACTTTGTTTAAAAATTGATAACATTTCTTGATTTTGATGTAAAATTGCTTAATTTTCGATGAAAATTGCTTGTTTTTTTTTTTTTTTTTAACTTAAAAATGTCGCTTCTGGAAACATGAAAAAACCTCTCGAAAACGAGAAATTTACCTGATTTTAGATCAAATTTGCTTGATTTTGACCGTTTTTTCATTGAATCCCTAGAATTTTAGTTCTTTAATTTTTTCTTGCACCCTTGTAAAAATTAATGGGAAGTAATTAGTTACTTTTTTTTTTTTTGCACTTTTGAAGTAAATTGTCGGAAAAAATTTTCTGCACTAGAATCCCATTTAACATCTACTATTATAACTAGGGATATGAAAATTTCGCGAGTTCAATTACCTGTATGCTAGACTCCACAATCCTTTGTATAGTCGAACTTCAGATATTTATACATTGGTTACCCCACATTTGACAGTATGAGATTCGTTTCTTGTTCCCTTGTAAGTCGGCTATTGGCGCGGAGTCGTCCAGGGCGTGTCTAATAAACTCTGATCCAATTGCAAAGATGACATCAGTGTATACGCGTTTGAAATCTATCTTGTCCTGAAATGAACTCGCGAATTTTTCCTATCCCTAATTATAACCATAAATAGGGACACCAGAATTACGCGAAAAGATTTCACGACCAGTTGTATTTCATAACATTTTAGCTGAGATACACTTCAGCGATTGGAAGATGTAGGTGTTACGTGTCTGCCCGCGAATCACAACCGTATAGTAGCGGAGTAAACTAATTCTGATTGGCCAGTCAAGTAACAAAATGTATTCTCGCAGACACACGCCGCCAATAAGCGAAACAATAGTGTTGGTATGTCCGTAGGTTACTGAACTCTAGCACGTGCGGGAATCTTTTCGCGAGATTCGGATGTCCTTAGCCATAGACTTAGAAAACTAATATGTCAGAAAAAAAAAAGATATGAGTATATGAATGAGAATTGTTTCCTCCATCTACATGTTCACCAATTTGAACACCGCTTGCTAATATCTTAAAATAAATTAACAGCACCTCAACCCTGATTATCGCGACATAGATTGTATTACTTGTTACGTATGTAATGATATTTGATTGGGGAGTACTGATTCGGCGCTCCAATAGTGGATGGCCAGCCAATAATAAACCTTATTCAGAGGAGTAATCGCGTCAAATGTGATGCGAACAAATAGGGGAAGTAGGAAAGCAAAGACCATCTGATAGGTCGTCCCTACAGTGGTTGATATAAGTGACGCAATACTAGCTTGTCTTTAATGCCAGTAAATGTGGCCAGAGTACAAAGTGATAAGATGTGAATCAGGTAGTTATTTAGAAGTTTAGACAAAACCACTACCGATATTTCGTTTGGTAAACATACAGTCCAGACGCGTATGTCTAGTAAAGAATCCTATCATTGTTCCAGAGATTGTCATAGACCGACACTTCCAGTTACGTGTAAAAATAAGCTGGAGTTGATTTGAATTGAGAGATTTTGGCGACTATTAACAACGAGTTCTTGAGAGCCAATGAGAGTGAAATGATGCGAGAATGGAGCAGAGCTAGAATGTAAGGGCGGTGGAAACCGGAGATCCCCGAGAAAACCCGCAAACAAGCGGCATCTTCCGGCACGATTCTAACTCCCAGATTTTCAAAAGTGGGAATCGTGCTGGACGATGCCTCTGGTTGGCGAGTTTTGTCGGTGATCTCCGGTTTCTACTGCAATTGCATTCCGCCTATATTCAATTCTCACCCCATTTCACCCTAATCGGCTCTAAAGAAATTGTTGTTAATTTCTCACCACCTCACCACCACCGATGGTCGCTGCAGTAACTGTGTCAATATTCAGGGACTTGGAAGCGTAGAATGCTAAAGGAAATCTCAAGTTACAACACCCCCCCCCCCCCTCCGACACAAGAAGCACTAAAACATGTGGACCCAGTTGTGACCAGTTTGCATACTTACCACAAAATAGAGTAATCATAAGCTGAATCTGCAAATTCTGGTGTCCAACATCTGTACATCTAAAAATTTAGTCACTTTTCATGCATACCAGGTTAACTCTTAACTACTTTGAAAACAACTGAGTAAATTACTCAGTTTTATTTTACTAAATTTTAGGTCATGTGAACTAAACTCAAAACATTCGGAGCATGATAATTTTATTTTCAATCTCAAAATTAACCCTCAACAAAACATTCGGAGCATGCTCATTTTATTTTCAATCTCAAAATTAACCCTCAACAAACTCTATCAACAGATTAACAACAAATTACAACATTTTATAACAATTATTAAATTTATAAATAAGTTAACAATTTATCTCAAAGAAATCTGCCTTGTATTTTTTTGGTTAAGTATTTTATATAAGTCCTTTGACTATTCCATAAAAAAATTGTATATCTTAAAATTTGAGTTTGTTTGATATTACATTGTTTACTAATGGGGATCCCCTGGGATTACCAAAACCTTTTTTGTGCCGATTCATGAAAATTGGCTTACATGGAGCTAACTTACAAAGGCGACCAACATGGCCGCTTGACCTTGGGGACAAGGTCGCAATTTACATTAAATAAAAAAATAAGATAACTTTGAACAATTTTGTGTTCAAAAAGTTCGTAATTTTGTAGGTGAAGTCCTGAAACGATATTTTCTTCACTAAAGGAACGAATATTACATGTTCGTGAAAGCACAAATGGATGGTGCATGCACAAGCTCATGCAAAAGAAATCAAAAGAAAATCATGGCCTGGTGTAGCGCCGAAGCTGGAACTCGGCCGAAGGTGGCATGTTCCAAGGCAGACGTCAGTTATAACATTTCTCTAAGACAGGCTGGGATGCTGGACAACACTCCCGAGCTAAATTCAGATGGTCGCGCTACCTCAAGCCTTCATTATGAAGCAATATTGGGTTTCACGAACTGCTACGAAAACATAACAAAAATTATATCCCGTGGGCCACGAAACATTATACAAAAGACGAGGGAACAGTTAAACTAACATAATAACTTACCCGCAGCGGTCAATCAAAACTTCCTACATGAAAAAGCAGATGAGAATTAGCAGAAGGTCAGAAATAATTATATCACCCCATTTTTCACAAGTGGAGAACATGGAAACGACTCTCCCGAGATCGTAGCAAGGAAGTACCGATTCAGGTCATTCACTAACAATCGATATACGAAATTTCACGATTATTTAAAAACAACACATTTGAATATAGTATTAGCCAAATTTAATTTATAAAAACAATAGATTGAATTTTTAACAAAGTCTTTTAATACGAAATATCAGTTAAAGAAATAATGCACTATATGACATGTAAATTTTTTGTACTTACAACATGTGCTTATGACATTTACTTATTGATGTCATGGAGATATTAACTTCAAACTTGTCATCGGCAATGTCAAGAAATGATAAAACAAACATACTAATGCAAATGACTAGGCAATAAAATGTAAATATTTAGGAATAACAAATTAGCAAAGTAGCTAGAATGGTATGTAAATATTTCTTATAAATAACATGACATACTGCTTGGCAAAACAAATTGAACTTTGTTTGCTAAAAACAACGATTTAAGAAAGCACACAATAATTTGCCTTAAACGAATAATTTTACATATGCAAAATTAAGAAGCAGTTATTACTGGTTTACCACAATAAACACATGCATAAAACAGTAACATGGGAACAGTGATTAAAACGACGTAACAGTGATTAACAAAATTATATTTAATCTAATAAAATATTGAGAGTAAAAAACTAAATTAGATGCTGGAACCAAAACGGAGTTTGGCAAAAAAAAAATGGCGAAAACGATATTCTTAAAAGGGACACTAAATGTAAAACCGCTAAACAAAAGTCAAATAAAGGCCATGGGCCTCAGGTACCACGCAAAAACACTGACACACACATACACTAAAACAAAAGGGATAAGTAACTCTCCATAGAGGGCACAATAATCAAAATAACTATTAAAAATACTCGCAACATTTACTAATAACAGAAACTTAAATAAAGTTTAACAAAACGATTAAATGAAAATTAATTATCAAGAGATTGTAGTAGTAATAAAATTAGGAAAATCAACGACTGAGAACACATTTAAACTGAAAATAGCAAAATTGCTCAAATCTGCAATGACACAACTAAAATTGAATCTTAGTATATTTCAAAATTCTCAGTAACACATTATAAAGTACTCTGTGGTGCAAAAAAAAGGGTGGTGACACATTTAAAGCGGCACATAACGCAACGAGTTATGCAAGATTTAGACCGAGTGGCAGCATTACTATCTGGAGGCTGTAGCTTCGAGATGGAAAATATGCTAATATTGTAAACATTAGTTATGCAAGAACGAACTGGCCTTGTTCTTGTCAAACCAAAAAGCTATTGTAAATATTTTGGTACGTTTGTTATGACTATAGGTAGGGGCACCTGTTTTTCGCGAAAAAAATTCCAGGATAAGTTGTGTTCCAAAACACTTTAGATAAGAACCATTTTGGAGATTGGATCATTTGAATTGTTACGCGTCTTATCTGCCAGCCCGCGAATCATGGACGGTCAATATTGGAGTAATTTAATTCTGATTGGAGTCTTCGTGTTAAACTTTTCACAAAAAACAGTTGGCCCTAGTTATGATATATCCAACCAAAAAATACAAATGAAAAATACTGCAACAAATAATGACCATTTTCTAACAGGTAAACAGTAGCCAGAGACACAGATTAACAAAACAACCATTTAACAGGATTTGCTTCGCGAGTAATTTTGCACCTATCGTTTTTTATTCAAATCAATTTCCGGTAATCGCTAAGTGGTTAACAACCATTTCAGAAAATGTTGTAGACATCCATAAATTAATTTTTTTGTAGTCTTTGCCGTGTCGAGTACTTAAATGTCTATGAAAAATAATAGTATCTAATAACATTAAATTACGAGAAAATTTATGGATAGATTTTCGTTTAAATAATAGTTCGGATGGTTCGTATAATCCAATTTCGTTTCAAGAAATATTGCATCAAAAGAGAACTCTGTTTAATCTGTTAGTTAGCTGTTTTTGTGTGACACAGCGAAAGAAATTTAGTATTTTATAGTTAACATTCAAGCAATTTTGAGTTACTTCGTAATACTTTCTCACTGGACTTGAAACGCCTCTGCATAATCGTGTTAACACTTTTCAACGGAAGCTGTCACTAAATTCGGATGAGTGAAAGTCAACTCGTTGGGGAGACACGAGCACTGGGACAGGAAGTTGAACACATAACCTTCTCTTTCCAAAGAAAGTGAGCTGAAACATATCAATAACCACAAGTTCAAATAAGAAGGGAATTGAATAGTACTAAACGGTTTATGTCTAATTGGTAGGGATAGGAAAATTTCGCGAGTTCAGTGACCTGTAGGTTAGACTCCACAGTCATGTGTATACTAGAGTATCAGATGTCTGTACATTGGCTGCTGCCCCAGAGAGTAGCCAGTGTTACTTCACACCTGGCAGTATGGCACTCGCAACTTGTTTCCTTGCAAGTCTGCTATTGGCTCAGAGTCGTCCAGGGCGTGTATAATGAACTGCGATCCATTTGCAAAGCCAACTTGAGTTTACACGTGTTTGACGTCTATCTTGTCCTGATGTGAACTCACGAAATGTTCCTATCCCTACTAATTGGGCACTTGGTGGTGAGGGGGAGGCGATTTCCGTGTCCAGAACAGGCTATATGTTAAGGTAGAGGGAGAGTGGATTTCAATGTATCACTACGCCTAGTTGTACAACATGCAGAACTCATTAATAGGGCCACTTGTTTTTTGAGACAAGATTTATGCTCAAGCTAGTTTTCAATATCCTATGTGCACACTTGCAGCCTTCCTTTGGCTATTGGCCGCTTTTCTTTGTGCGAAGAGCGTCTGTGGGCCAATCAGAATTAAGATTCTCCGATACTGACCCTCGGTGATTCGCGGGCAGACAGACAAGACGCATAACAATTCCAATGTCCCAGTCACGATAGTGGTTCTGAACTAAAGGGTTTTGGAACTGAACATGTGCTGAAATATTTTTCACGGAAAACAGGTTATACATATTGTATACATACAGGTACATATTGTATAAATTGTGTATAAAGTACTTCGTTTATATATTCATAGCAAACTAGATAACAATTTCCGATACGCTTTAATTTACGGTTTCGTGTGTTGCGAACAAGAACATTTATGACGCGTGCTGTACTTTACTCGACAAAACACTTGTTTCGTTGTCACAGCCAATGAGCTGTGGGCCATATGTTCGGCTGCAGTAATATGAACCAATTATGACCTAAACCAATAAGACAGTTTGCGAATAATTGACTCACAGGTAATATCATTGGTAATTGAGCTTCGTAGTGTGTGGTACAGACCAACAATTACCTACACGATGTACAAAACTGTGTACACTGGGTGAATTTGTCAAAACCTGAGGTGCTAGCTTTACTGCCACTCTCCGGTTTCTTCTTGTAGTAGTGAACGTTATGAAGACGGACACGTACAAATACGACACCACAAAGTAATTAATACAGACCTGTAATATTCGCGTTATTATTTCGGGACACGTTAAACTTACATCACGTGTACCTTCGCAATACGTTTGTCATTGGACCATATTTTATCTGACACTCTCTGGGTAACTCTGCGCCAATAAGTGAACACTTCACAATTGTGTGCCCCAATCACGTGTAGTTCAATCAGAAAGGGCGTGGCTTCATATCTATGCAGCAGCCAATGCAGAAACGATGCCGGGTCCAGTACAGACAGTGTTGTGAAGTTTAGCCTCATGCCGAATAATAACTCGACTTTTACATGTCTAGTAATTAGCCCATTCATACCCAGTGTACACACTTGTGTACATTACGACCGCGTAGGTAATTTTTGGTCTGTAATGTACACTGCAAAGCTCAATGAACAATTCTCTTACTTGTAGGTAAATGATTGGCAAACCGGCTTACTGGTTTAAGTTATAATTGGTTCACTTATATGTGGCCGCACATATAGCCTACAGCTCATTGCCTGTTACAACGAAAGAAATGTTGTGTCGATTTAAGTACAGCACGTGTCATAACATTTTTATTTGCAACTCCTGAAACCTGTCAATTAAACTATGTGTGGATAGGTTAAGAATACAGAGGAGACGTGGTGTCGTTGATTTGACGTAAATACGTCCTTAAATTTGCAACCATAATGGGAGGCAATCCAGAAAATCCGATGATAACAAAATCGGAGGATACAGTTTGGCATTGCAGCTCCGAATTTATCGTCTACGTTCTAATTTCAATTACACCACTAGATTGCCAAAGGATCAAATAATATGTTACGTTGAGTGAGGACTGTGAAGCATCGTGCATGGTTACGTGATTGGTGGTGGTGAAAAAAAAAAGGGGGGGGGGGGGGCTCAATTTTGAGTTCGTTTCGCCACGTCTCATAATTTACGCGTAGTATAAATTTTGACTAGAATAAGCTACGACGCTCGTTTAAGTTTCAATCGACAGCTCTCGTCAATATCAATTGATTGCGTGTGTAAAAACATTTGTGTGGCGAGGTTATGGTGAAATTGTATGCGTTTAATGTAAAAAGTTAAGAAAAATTAACACAATGTTGGTCTATACTAGTCAAAAAGCCGAGTCGAAATTCAGAAATCTTATACGGTTGGAAAGAGCATCTCAAAAGTAATCCAGTGATACCCATAAAACCGCATATAATCGAGTGAAGCAGTGCCGGGAACGTAAAATAAACATCAAGGCGTCCGAGCGCGTCAACGTAGACGTAACCGCGCAAAACAAACGGCCGTGTCCCCAACACAGCCACACGCAATTTTTTTTTTGTGAACTCCAGCACCACATGCCAGCAAGATTTCCTCACCAGCCAGCAGTATAGCGGAACGTTGTTCCATCAACCAGCTCCTGGGGACTACTTTTCCAGACGGCAGCACACCCAATAGGGAATGTTCAGTAACGTTGAATAGCCAGTCGCACCCGAGTCGCGTCTCCACAACTTCGTGTGACCAATGAGCGAACAATTTCGCTTACATCAAAGGAACCGCCATTCAATTTCGTTTCTTTAATAACACTGCTTCAACCATGAGCAGGTACACTGAGTGAATAGCCAACAAAATATTTTACTGAATAAGCAAAACTGGAAAACCAACAAAATTCATTTTGTTCATTTAACAAAATACACTTTTGAATTAACAAAACTGCTGTGTTTATGGAGGGGGGAGAGGGCGGTGGCTAAGTGGTTAACCGGCTCCCCCCCCCCCCCAAAAGCCGAACCGGGCTCTATCTCCGGACGAGCCACCCTCGGATTTTCGCATGTGGGGTTCGTCCTGGACGATGAGAGGCTTTTCTCGGGGATCTCCCGCATCCCCCGTCACTTCATTCCGGTGCTGCTCCATACTCACCTCAATCACCTTCATAAGCTCTCAAGACGTCTCTGTTAAGAGCTGCGCAAATCTCTTCACTCACTCACTCACTCTGCATTAGGATCAAATAAATCAAACTGTAAACAAAATATTATGTTAAATGAACTGTATATATTTGTTTGGACATTCGTTTGATTGCCTTCGTTCAAAAATACAGTTCGAGAGTTTGTTTTTGTATTTTTCGTGACGATTTGAATAGCGAACTTACTGATGCTTAATAATGGCTTAAACATTCTAGTAAAACATGTTCGACAGGAAACAGAAAAGCGAACCTATAAAACTTGAAATTAATGTGCTCACGTTGTCCAGTATTTGAAATATATTTATTTACAAACATTGCAACATAAACTGTAGTCAATTTAGCTGAGGTTGCTACGGCATAGCGTTCAGGCGTGGGTGGTCTGGGTTCTAACCGCCGTCGGCCTCGAATTGTTTTTTATATTAATTTAAACAGTTCAATATATATAGAGCTAAACATATCTTTAGATGCACGAACCAAATCTTTGTTTGGGGTAACCAAATATGAACAATAAAATAATTCGGTAGCAACCGGAAAATATTTATTGCTACTATACAAACAATTAATTTAGTTCCGCAAACAAACTTTGTTTGATTCAGGGAAACCTTTTTCTCGGTGTGGTAGCGACAATATTTAGTTACGCGCGTGGCGTCCACGAGCAATTACAGTTGCCGGCAGTTATCTGGGCGCGTCTCAACGCGTTGATAAGCGGTGAAGCGGGGTCGCCGGAGAACGAGGAAAAACGGTCGAAAAGGGGAAAGGAGAAACCGCTCAAGACCTTGGAGCTCACGCGCCCAGATACCTGCCGGCGACAATACATAGGTTACCAGATACGGTGTGAGATGAAGGTTTCTCCGAGCCTCGGCTTGCCCTGACGTCAAACCAGAGCAGCGCTGGGGAACTTTCCTGTTCTGAACCTGTCCAGTCTGCAGTCGCACTTCCGGTATAGCCTGTATACCGGCCAAGTCGCGTATGTAATACCTGGAGCGAACCCGAGACGAGAAGTAGCATGCCTGCAGCGCTATCATTAGAGGGACTATCGTTTCGTGTTATATAAAACGTCACCGTCCTTGACTTCAAAGTCATATGCTTACTCAAGAAGATACTTTCTCATTGGCAAATGTCCCAGTCTTACGTTCACATTGGTCAAACGGAATCAAGCCACCAGAGTGCGGCATGTTTACTGTAGGTATGAGCACCCAATTTTCGCGAAAATATTTCAGGACCAGTTTCGTTTAGCTCACATCCACTCTTGTGGTTGGATGATTTGCGTGTTATACGTCGTTACTGTTCACCCGCGAATCACAGATGTAACACTATCAGAGTAATTTAATTCTAACTGGCCGCTGGAGATAGGAAAAGTCTCCTGACAAAGACAAGTGGAAAATGAGCAAAAGAAAACTGCTGACCTGCCTACAGGGTATTGAAATATAGCGCACGTGGAAATATTTTCGTGAAATTTGGTTGGCCCTAACTATATGCTGTTCACGTACAACTGAACCCTTTTGAAAGCCCTGCTTAAGATGTGCTTATTTACACTTTGTGTAAATTTCTACCACATGCATCAGTCTAGTGAAACTATGAAACTCTTAAAGAAAAGTAAATAATTCACCAATTTTTTAATTATTGCACTTATATCTATTAAAAACGAAAAGTTAAATAATAACTTCGGTATTCACAAATGCTCACCCAATAATTCTAATTCGACGTTAAAACATGAGTAGTATAGGAATGTTGTTTCATGGAAAACTGATTTATGAATATCAGCCAGGAGCCGTATACAATATTGGATGACGTCACCTCCTGCTCTGTCATTCCGGTTGGCGGCAGCTATTTTGTGGCCTTTACCTTTCCACCATCTTGTTTCTAGAAGTTTTCACTTCATGCTCTGTCATTCCACCTAGCTACTTCATGCTCAGTCATTCCTTCTACATACTTCATGTTCAGTCATTCCATCTTATTTCATGCCCTGTCATTCCATATTGCTTCTCTCTCCCATCTCTTTTCTCTCTTGCACGTTCTTCGTCCGCCATCTTGGATGTTGTCTACTGTAGTTCTCTTGTTGTCCGCTAGATTGCTCCACTGATGTCTGCAATGTTGTTTATTGCTGCTAGAGTGTGCCACACTACTACTCACTTTCGTTCAACCCCACCATATTTTTTCCACTTTCCTTCATTCAACTGCCGCCTGCTAGGGCGCTGGTTTCACCTCGCTCGATCGCCATGTTGGTTCTGGAGTTGACTACAAGGGGCGCAGCCATTTAATTTTCGCGTTGCTCAAAATATCGTCTGGAGTAGGGCAGGATCGAACTACCGCACATTAGGTCGCCTTAAACCACTCTGCCGCCGATACAGGTAGGGAAATGCAGTTTTAAATGTGTTTTATGCATTCGGAAACTCCCTACCCCCACACCTCCCAATCATAAAAAAAATTGAGGAAAAATGGCGAGTAATTGAAAAAAAATCTAAATTATAGAGTAACATACAACATTAACCTCACACTCATTCCACCACCCAAACCCCACCCCTTATCCCCACCCACCCCCTCCCAGTCACAAAAAATTGTAAAAAGTCAAAAGAAACATTCTTAAAAATCGAGTTACATATAACATTAGACCCTCTTCCCTTGCTCACTCCTCCTCCACCAACCCCTCACCATCCACCACAATTTATTCATTAGCCTTATGTAACAAAAACCCATACCAATCAACAAATCGTATCTGCACATTGGCCACTAAATTACGACTTTTAACACACATTTGTCCAGCATTGGTCAGTATAGAGTTTGCTAGTTATTTCTTTTTTATTAGCCACCACCAGAGAGCTCCCATGTCACCCATTTCCAAAAAATTTTGACGACACTAAACTTAAATTATTTACTATTTTACTAATTATATTTTAAAGTCAATCCTAAAAACAAATAAAACAAACGATATTAAAAAATAAATAAATAGGGGAGAACAGGTTAAAGTGTCCATGCTAAGGTAAAATGTTATGGAAATCATCTGTAGTAAATAAAACAGAAATTAAAAATATTCTATCATACAGTATAGCTATGGTACAATAAAGAAATATTATGTTCTTTGTGTATTGTAAATTTTTTTATTGAATTTTAAAAAATTGTCTGCCAAATGGCCACTTTACCCGACGTTCCCACCCACGTCGGGTAAAGTGACCAGTGACTGGCCATTTTATCCGATTTATTTTTAGTTAAATTGAACTTTTATTTATATCATATCTATAAATTATAATGTTTCATTTATACTTAATATGAACAAAAACAAGGAGAAAATAGGTATGTTGGTAACGCCTAGTAAGAAATAGTTCTTACGCAAAATAATATTACTTTGAGTACGCACGAATCCGGTGCGTTGTCCCTCGGTGCATTTTATGTACTTGTTTAAGTTTTGTTTGTATGAGGCGGAGGAATATCCTGGAATTAGAACTTCAGCAGGGCTTCAGAAAGTTGGAAGTATTCGTGAACATCCTATACCCACATATGTGTATGGTATACTGCTGTAGTCTACAGCAAAGACGATGGTGGAGGGCATTTGTAACGCCCTACTGTAATCAGCATTTACCATACATTAATGAGCTCACCGTAGTGAAGCTGCATGTTTGTGGCGACATTCGGTGTGTGATTCCCTGTAAGAAGTGTTGGTATTGACCAAATTCCTGTTACTCTCTCTCTCTCTCTCTCTCTCTCTCTCTCTCTTTCTCTCTGCCGCTAAAAGTTTCGTGAGCGATTTAAAAAAGGCAGCGAGTCCTGCATGGATAGTTGTAACAAGTGGGCCATTTTTTTTTAAATTCCTGACGGTAAAAAATTTGCCTCCAAAAAAAGGGCGACTACCCCCTCTTATTTTCATTACGAGAAGCGGTATTAATGTGTGTCTGAGCTTGGGTTGAAGATCCCGATGTCATAAAGAAATGTTTGGATAGTTGTAATTTAATCTCACTTCGTTTCCAATATTTTACAAAAATACTGATTAAAATCTTGATATTTGATGGCTCGTATCTCCCTTAGTATTCAATTGAGTTAGAAAGTGCCCTCTATATTTTAAATTTGATTTTTCATAAGGAATCGCCTCACGAGGTTTATCGGTTGAATTACGCCCCAATCTGTAATGCCATAAACGTAGAATACGCGGATCGATACATCGCGCATTGATACATACACGCTCGTATACTTATAGGCCCGAGTTTACAACCGGAGTCAAGTATTATTATTGCATTAAGAACGTGCATATTTGTGTGTTAGTATTTTCCTGATGTGTAGGACCTATTTATTTGAAGGTAACCACTGAAAACAGGAATGCATTCATTCATTCATTTTATCATGCATCGGGGTTGACGAACCGCATTAAAAATATTTCTGTGAGCTGAAATATGAAGCAAAATGTGTTAGCGATTGCATCAGCCGAGACTCAGTATTGTTGACCCGTGTTGTATAACATAGCTCCCGCTACCAGCATATTCTCTGGCGCTTGCCTGCAATGGGAACTGGAAGTTGGCTCTCGGCGTTCTCTCTCCGTTGTGGTCTCCTTGTATCCGATTTCGTCGGCAAACCTGCTTTTACACGGCGCAAAATTGATTTCGTACAAGGCCTCGCATGAAAAATTTCGTGCGAAAATACCAGGAAAATCCCATGAGAAACGAGTGTACAGATCAATCTTGCAGCGTAATACCTTTTTGCAGGAGAAAAGTTGCACTGTTCACAATTTCCTTATATTTACGGAAATTTTTACGGAAATTTATGGTAAACATATGGAAATGCAATCCCTACTGATAAATAACGGAGTTAAGTCAGTAAATATAACATACGAAAAGTCTCCCCAGTGACTATACCTTCGGGTTTCGGGAACGACATGCTGAGAAAAAGGATTTGTGGAATCAAACAAGACTTGTTTGGCGCAAACAAATTATTTGTTTGTATAGGGGCAGTGAAATATTTTGTTGCTAAAACCAAATTATTTTGTTGATCTCATTTGGTTGCCCCCAGACAAAGAATTGGTTGATGCAACTAAATATTTGTTTGGCTCCGCGTACATGAAACAGTTTGGGCCGATATAAAAAAGTTAACAAGTTCGACCAAGTTTTGAACCTACATCACCTTCGGCCATGTGCTACGCATATCCACCTCAGCTAATGTAACAACTGATAAACTCGGCATGCTTTTAAATAGCTATACTGCTAATACTGGGGAACGGATACAACCAAAAATACTTTAAGTATTCAGCTTTACTTTTCAATTTCCTGTTTAATTGTTTTATTAATGTGTTTATACGATTACTAAGTATCCATAGATGTACAAACAAATGCTGATACTATTCTAACTGTCACAAAAATACAAACAAACTCTCACGCTGTATTTTCAAATGAAGTCATTCAAATGAGTGGCTAAACAAATATATACAGTTGATTCAAACAACATATTTAGTCGACGGTCTATTTTTTTGGCCCACAAAGAGATTTTGTTTATTAAAACACACACGTTGTTAGACGAACAAACGTAATTGTGTTAATTTTCAAATTTGGTTTTCTCAACAATATATTTTGTTTGGGCAAATAAATATATTTTTGGCCCTTTACAAACAAAAAATATTTTGTTCGATTTTATCTCAATCTGTCGAGTTTACCCGAAGCTATCTTCGCCAGTGAAACCAGAAAATTATAATTTCTGCGGCAGTTAAAGTTATCCACGCCACTAAGACCTATTATTTCAAACATTAAAAAGTTGCATCATGTGTCTGTAACATCTAGCAACAACTAAAATACGCCAACTTTAAAAGAAACTGAAAAGTTGCTTATGGGCCTATACTAGGAATACAAAAGCAATTCTGCAAGCATCATATGAGAGTTGCAGGTGAGTCGTTGGGGTCTTGGGTTCGGGTCTTACTTAAGTATAAAATATTTTAACTTTTCAAAATACCCGTTTTTATACGCAGTAAAGCACCCACATGGTGAAAATAAGATATTTTTTCATTATCTCCCATTATTTTTAATTGGAAGTACAGAAAACTAACGGGGGAATTAACAAAGAGTTTCCGTGGGATTTACAGAAAGTCAGTTTTTGTATATCGGAGTATCGGTAATTTTACGGAGCGTTTACGGATACCTATGGATAAATTCTTACTAGCACTTTTCCGTAAAATGAAGGAAATTTCTTTTAACAGTGTGGTGGCTTCGGAATAGCCACAATTGTAATGATTAAATCTCGTGAGCAGGCTGTGTTTTAAACAATGCCTACAAAATACAACAGCATACTCCTGTTACTCGTCTAACGATATCACAACACTATCTGATCTCAACTTCAGTACCCAGAACCAAATTTTCAAGAGTTCTCCACAATGAATATTTTCCACCTGATTCCTCTTCCTGCAGATTTATTACCAGTTATTCTCCTGCACCTCTGGATGATATGAGGTGGTGCATTCATGGTTACTCCACGCTTTTTATAAGTCGTGCTAAAGTTATAATTTCAAGTTATTCCTCCGCCTCAGGCAAAAATTGGGGTTGGCTGTGTTGGGCACACGACCGTTTGTTTTGCGTGAATACGTCTACGTTGACGCGCTCGGACGCCTTGATGTTTATTTTACGTTAACGGCACCGCTTCATTCGATCATATTGGATTTTATGATTATCGCTGGATTGATTTTGAGATGCTCTTTCCAACCGAATACGTTTTCTGTATTTCGACTTGGCTTTTTGACGAGTATAGGCCGACATTGTGTTAAGTTTTCTTAATTTTTTACATTAAACTAATACTGTTTCATCATAACCACGCTGCACAAATGTTTTTATACGCGCAGTCGATTGATCTTGACGAGAGCTGTCGATTGAAACTTAAACGGAAGTCGTAGCTTCTCCTAGTCAAAAGTTATACTACGCGGAATTTATGAGACGCGGCGAAACGAACTCAAAATTGCGTCCCCCTCCCTCCCCCCTCCTGCCGCGCGCGGTGCTCTGCAGTACTCATTCAACGTAAAATATTCTTTGATCCTTTGGTAATCGAGTGGTGTAATTGAATTTTGAATGTAGACGATAGCTTCGGAGCTACAATGCCAAACTGTATTCCCCGATTTTGTTATTATCGGATTTTCTGGATTGCCTCCCACTATGGTGGCAAATTTAAAGACGTATTCACGTCAACAAAAGCTTAGCCAAGTTTAGAAAATTCACCTTCAGGAACAATGAACCGCATTCGTGTGCACTCAGTTACATACATTTCGCGTGTGAACTATTTCTTACTAGGCAATACCAACAAACCTACTTTCTCCCTGTTTATATCTATATTAAGTCTAAAAGAAATATTATGATTCATAGATAAAATATAAGTAAAAGTTCAATTTACCAAAATAACGCCAGAAGTAAAATACGCTTGAGATACGCGACATATTTATGACACAACTTCACACGTCATGCATGGCGTGATCTTTCAAAGGTTTGACTCAAGAAATGTGAAGTAATCTCGCGAATAGACGCTAGCAGAAAAGGACTAACTCTCCTGAAACCAATTACACACTCTGTATTCCAATTTCGTACGCGATGTGGCTTCCACGAGACATTCACGCTTGGGATCTTCAGTACATTCGCGGTTTATCCACACTTTGAAAAATCATTCCATGTGGGACCGGTTTGGGCGTTTCGTAAATATATCACCTACTATAAGCGTTTTATATGAACGTAAAAGTAAATTATCTTTTGTTAAATCCATCTTTTACATATATTCTGTTTATAAGTTATAATATTTAATTTTAATTAATACACTCTAAACTTGAATCAGTGAGGAAGGAGCCAAACAGTGAAAATTTAGCGACTGATAATTAATTAATATGGTGGTAGAATTTCACAGATTTATTTGTCATTCCCCTTTAATGTCAAGAGTTCCCGTGCCATAAGTCACTTGTTCTCAGTTAATTTGCTTGATTTGCTGGTTGGCAATAGCTTATAAACCGACTTTCAGTGAATGTTATTTCACTGATTTATATCACTGATTCGGGCTTCGCGCACGTTTATAAACAAAAACAGGGAGAAAATAAGTGTGTTGGTGTAGGCTATTCACGATAAAACGAGCACTTTTGAAAGCCCTGCTTGAGTTCTACTTGTATGCGCGTTGTGTGTTCTTCCGCCTTATGTAAGATTAACATTGCAATGGGCCTCGCCACTTTATTCATGCGTCGGACAAGTGAAACTGTGAGATTATTAGAAACGTAAACCTTGGACAAATCTGCTCAGTTTTTACACTTCAAAGCATTAAAAAAACAGGAAGTGGTAGAACATTTTTTATTCAACTTAAGATACGGAAATACTTCTCATCCGTCTTTACCAACTTTACTGGGCGCATGTCACTCAGGACGCCTGTTGTAATATATGCAGGCAGGAGCAGTGACTTTTTTCTAAGGTTGATTTCAAAAGTGCTCACTTTATCGTGAACAGCCTTTAACGGCTAGTGATAAATAGTCTTATGCAAAACAATAGTACACTTAATGCACACGAATATGGTGCGTTGTCCCTTTAATGCAATTTCCTAGACTTGATTAAGCTTTTGTTTGCATGAGGCGGTGAAATATCCCGGGAGCAGAACTTCAGCAGGGTTCTGCAGGGAAGTGTGAAATAACCGCGAATGGATTATATCTTGCATCGTGTGAAATATGCCTTGGCAGTTGGAAGGGCCCACGTGACGGGATTTTGCAATGTGGTACTAATACGCCTGAGAGGTCAGGGGTCGCGAAAGCCGGAGGATTATATACCTGTTTCTCGAGATTACTTGTTCTTCACTCGGTGGCCTCCCTTCAAGTCGCAGCCATTTCAAGATGTAAGTTATCACTTTCATCGAGGGACTTCTATATATTTGCTCACTATGGTTTCGACTTTGAGATCTGGTATAACACTGTAAAGACTGTTCACGATAAAGTGAGCACTTTAGAAATGAAGCTTAGAATAATAAATTACTGCCCCTGCATGCATATATTTTAATGGGCGCACTGAGTGACACTCGCCCAGTAAATTTGGTAACGATGGATGGAAAGTAGTTCCATATATTAACGTCGAATAAAAAGTGTTAGAGAATCACTTGTGATAACATGATATTCTTCTTTAGCTTTCTGTTTTTTATGCATCGAAATGTAAAATATGAGCAGATTTGTAAAATATTTACTTTCTTAATAATTTCACAGCTTCATTTGACCGACGCAATAATAACGTGATTGCAGACCATGTCAATGTTAATTTTACATAAGGTGCAATGATACACAACGTGTCTACAAGACGATCTTAAGCAGGGCTTTTAAAAATTTTCATTTTATCGTGAACAGCTTATACTTGTAAAATCTTGTCATTATTGAAGAACGTAGACTTGATATTTGATATTTATTTACAGCCCGTAAACATTTCACAGTGCATTCGGCTTTGTCACACATCAATTTGTGAAAAAAAAAAACATTTAAAAGTTATTAAAAAATACATAAGAAGTAAATAAAAAAATGAAATATTACTAGAAAAATGGCATTAGTGCAACATTAAATTAACAATACAACTATACGTATACATAAACTTATACTAGTTTTCTCAAGTGCCAGTGTAAATACCTTATATAAAAAATTTCATATTCAAGAAATTCAGTCACATATCAAAAGGTCTTTTCCTTTAAATACTTCGAGACTAGTTTGCAGCTATTTTATTTCTAATTTTTATGTGCAGTTGGTAGTATATTGTATTATTTTGAGATAACCAGAGAAATTTAACTTATTCATTTAATTCTTTACCAATATCGAAATGTGTAAATGGAAAAAAAAAATTTTTAAGTGTTACTGTCATTAAAAATAAGCATATTTAAACAAAATCACATTTTGGCCTATTCCACAGTTTCTGCCAAATTACTCACTCCAGAATCTTTGTTATTGTCCATATTTATGAAGGCTGTATCATGAGCTCATAGAACAGCTGTGCTTAGAACACCACAATACAAAAAATTTACATAAATTATGAATAGAAAAGGTCACAAAAAAGGCCCCTGGGGAATAACTGTTTTTATAGACTGAAAATTAAAAGAAGAATTGTTTGTGATATCAATCTGTTGTTTTTCACTTAGACATAATTTCAAAATATTTAGTTATACTCTTTGTACTTCATAAGTTTCGTAAGTAATATACTATGTGTAATATACTTCGTAAGTAAATTGCTATGTGATATGCAGTCAAGAGCTTCAGTCACATCAGTTAAAGTTGCACCAATAATCATTTTATTTTAAAAACCTTTTAGTTTTTTATTTACCACTTTTTCGACAGCCATTGTTTTGGATAGGTCAGGTTAAAGCCAAATTGGATATTACAGAGTAACTTTTTCAAGGAAAAAATTTATTTAGCTGTGTTTAAATTAAAGATTCAATTTTTTTGCAATAATAGAGACGATGACATTCGGTCTCTAACTCTAAGGGGAAATTTTATCACTTTTCTTATATATTGGTATCATTTCAGTTTTATTTAGACTGAGTAGAAACCTTGTTCAAAAATCATATTTATAAGTTATATTAGTAGAATGTTTAAGAATCAATAATAGTTTTATAATGTTATTTAAAATACGATAAATGTCTTCAATGTGAGAAGTATTCATTACAGAAACTACTTTCCTAACTGTTTGCATATCAATCATTTTCACATTTAATTTACTTGGTTTACAATCTTTGGGTACTTCAGAATTGTTAAGTAAACTGATTACTCATGCCATGTGTATATGTACCCATTCGCTTGTGATTCTCACACACAGTAACCCTATTAGGTAAATTAACAAAATAATTCGATAAAGTCTTCAGGTAATATGGGAACATGAGTTTTATCCTAAATTTTGTTTAATTTTAAATAGAAAGCCAAGCCGTTTTACACTTATTGTTATAATTCTGACTAAACCTTTCGTTTCGTAATTATAAGCTTCTAAAATGGAGTGACTGTAGTATTTTTTATACTGTTTAATATTTTTCAGATCTGTAGTGCTTTTACTGAGTTTTTGTTTGTTATACAAAAGTATAAGTGTGGAACGCATACTTCTGAGTTCACGTGTAAACCATTTTATTGATATACTTGCGATTTTATTCATATTATTGCTTTTGCTTTATGTACTGGGAAAATTATATCATAGCAACACCTTACTACATTTATGAAGTACATAAAATGTGTATCTACACCATCAGGTATGCAAAACCAATTACACAGTCCAGTCATTAGTTGTTAGACTTGACCTAATATTTGTAAGACAAACGTGGCTAATTATAAGTTTCAGCTTCGTACTATCTACAGTAGTAGGGGTGGCGGGTTCCTGGCCCACTTTGTGCAAGAGTGGTATAAGTCGCTTTTGGTGCAAGAGTAAGTGCCAAATCATTATATGCAAATTAAATTAATTAAGTGTTTGAATAATTTAATAATTAATTCGATAAGTTAACCGAATGATTAAATTGATTAATTAAATAACTTTTTGGTATCAAATTTTATTTTCATTTTATAGCATTTGTTATATAAAAGGGTGTTTTTTAATTTATTCACATCATAACGGTCATATTGGTGGAGCAGGTTGGGTGTGGACTCTATATGGTCCTCGGGCCCACTGACCAGAGCAGTGGGTTGTAATTGTTTATATAGGAGTTAATGTGGAGTTAATGTTGTTTATATAGGAGTGATATAAGGGATATTCTTTTTTCGTTTATGAGTGATATGTGGAGCGGGCTACATGGCCAGGTCGAATGACTGGAGGAATACTGAGGATTTAACTAGTTTAGATACAGGAGGCAAGTAAATATTTTTTAATGAAAAGAGACGTTGAAATAGGTTACTGAAAGAATTTCTTTAATCACTCATCGAATAGCATAAAAGTAACGAACAATTTCGGTGAAGCAAATTCGTTAAACTGATTTTAATCATGCAATGAAACTGTTTTCTTTAGCAAATGTCCACTTTAATAACGTAACATTGAATCTACAGACATGTATTCATGCGATTACCTAATGGAACAAGTTAAATTAAACGAAATGCCCAGCTAACACAATATAATTACAACTCCCAACACATAATCACAAGTACTAACTTACCCCAAGGTCAATATGCCATGTGGTGCTAATTGCTGAGCCAATTATGGAGCCGATTGGGGTGCCATGTGGTGCTAGTGCTACACTCTGTTCAGTTGATTGTGGAACAGATTGTAGAGCTAGTGTGGAGGCGAATGTGGAGGGGAAGGAGCCTGAGGAGGTAACTGAGGAGCCTGAGGAGCTATGTGAGGTGCTGCATGAGGTGCTACTTGAGGTGCTATGTGGTGCCAATTGGGGTGCTATGTGGATGAGGAGGAGTAGGAGAAGGAGGAAGAGGAGGAGCAAGTATATACTTAGTATTGCAAATTGTATAATGTTTCTTTACAGTGTTGTTGAAAAATGTTATGTATGCATATATTTTAAAAATAATATCTCTTCACAGCAAACATCAACGTGTTGATTCACAGCTGTAGTAATTCTATCTTTAGTATTTTAAAGTAAAAAAATCATAAGTTTGTATTTTCTTAGAAACTTGTTAAAATTAAAATTTTTGTTTGTTGTAAGACAAGTCATTGCCAACTAGTCCCTCTTTATCCTTGCTCTGCGAGGCAAGAGTCCATTTACCTGAATTTATCCTAACCATTAGCAATAGAGTAGCTTGCCTCGCCATTACAATACCTTTAGAGTTCATTCACAAATTTTCTCGAGATTCTCCCTCATTCCATTACTTTTCAGAGTTCATTCATTCATTTTCATACTTCAATTTCCATATTTGTTAGTGTAAAAAACATTGCAACTCACCCAAAATTACTCAAAGTTAAAAATAGGTTTAAAAATGTGACAAAAGGAAATCAAATTACTAAATAACAAGTCATGCAATATTCTTCATCATTAAAATTTATTTTTTTCTAAATCATCCTTAAAAGCTATATTTACAAATATGTACATCTCATCAAACATCTACAGAAAAACATTCATTAATATTTACAAATATTTCAACAACTTCACAATCATCTACAAAAACAAACCTTAATACTATATTCACATATGAAAACACTTTTAAAATCTTTACGCAAACATTCATACACATTCATTCATACAAATTAACATTACAGAGATATATACATAGATATTTACAAACATGTGTTTCACAGCCTTGATAATAAAACTTATATATATATATATATATATATAAAGGCGATATGTGTTGTCATCATTGTGTTTCACAGCCATAATATTAGAACAAAAATATATACACAAAAGGTAATACAGGTTGTCGTCCTTGTGTTTCGCAGCCACGATAATAAAATAAAAAATATATACATTTTACAAATGGTGAAACATGTTGTCATTGTGTTTAACAGCCATGATATTAAAACTAAAAAATATATACAAATGGCGATACATGTTGTCTTTGTGTTTCGCAGCCATTATATTAAAACTAAAAACATATACGTTTTACAAACGGCGATACGTGTTGTCGTCTGTTGCGTTGCTATGTTTGGAGTGTCCGACATGTCACATCCATGTTAAAATTTGCCAGACACACCAACACCTACAATGACTCCACACACACATAGCTTCAAGTTTTAAAATGATGTAATCCTTCACTGCAAAGAGTAATTCCTGGGTGATACAAAAGACAACTGGGGTTATTGCATCGATTTTAAATGCCATCCATTTAAGGCAAAGCAGCAGCTTTGAAGAGGTGTATGACATCGATGCAGTAGGTTTGAAGGCAGCTGTGATGCAGATTGCAGTGCGGAGCAGGGTGTGGTGCAGAGCAGGGTGTGGTGTTGGGTGCTGGCGATGGCAGCCCTATGTTTAAAATGGTGCCTAAATTACTGTGTTTAGGAAAGAAAAATATTTACTCACGAATCCTGTAGTGCCCCCAGGGTAAAGTCGACACTCCATCTGGCTCAACGAAGCGCTTATCGTCTAAACCTGACAACACTACTTTGGTCATGCTTTCGGTGTAAACCTGCGAATCACAGACGTACAGCAGCGGAGTAACCTAATTTTGATTGGCCAGTCAAGTAATAAAATGTCTTCTCACAAACACACGCTGCCAATAAGCAAAAGAATACTACTGGTATGCCTATAGGGAATTGAAAGCTAGCATGTGCGGAAATCTTTTCGCGAAATCTGGATGTCCCTAATCATAATATACTTCCGAAAATGATCTCGTTTTACGCACACGTGAACGCGTGTAACGTGAAGTGATTGTAATCCCGGCCCACAACCTCCCCACGGGCCGTTAAGGTGGGTTTATGATTAACTTAACAGAATAAGTTCGCCGTGTGCTTAAGATATGATTCGACGTATTCAAGGGTATTAGTTTATGACTGTCGTGTGCGGGCCCTGACAGGTCGTGTGCGTTCTTGGCGTGACTTAAGAAGTCGTTACATTTTATATCTTAAGTACAAATCAAGACGAAGTAGCCAATCAGAGCACAGCGACAGCTGTTGTTGGAGGGCAAACTGTATTTACAATTTGTATTTAGGTCGTGTCGTATTGTGAAATCGTATGAAAACAATTATTTTGATCGAGAGACAGTATCCTCTTAATTTAAAGAATATTTCATGGTCATGTTTTCTTTCGTGGAAGTGGTTATTGAATTTGCTTTAATTAACGTTTTCAGATTTATTTATGGGAATGCCTAATGTTGGCACCGGCTTCCCCTTCAGTAAGTAGAGCCAAAATTACACGGTGATTTGCGATAAAACCGGAATAGCACTGAAATGCAAGTTATACACCGACTAACACCGAAATTTCCGTTAAAACACAAAATAAATTAAATTTAGTCCAAATATATAATTTTATCTGTGAAACTATCACCTTCTATCTGTATCCAAAAATGTGTAAACTGTATGATGGTAAGAATAATTTAAGTTTTCATATGATGGGAAGAAAAAAACTATTTTAAGCTGTTGTCATTAAGCCTGAGTGAATAACAGCAGTAAATATTGAATACCATGTAGATGAGAAATGATAATTTAATGAGAAATTATAATTTATTGAGAATAGCAAAATTGTAAAAGGAAATATAAAAATAATTTTACCTCCATTAGTGAATGTTTTTTTTATCCATAGAAAAATATCCAAGCCATTCATGTAAGAATGGAACAAAAATCCACACTGTTTAGGAACCTCGACATACAAGTTACGAAGAAACAAAACCTTTAAAAAGTGATTTTTTACCTGTCGTAATGCTCTGCGTTACCTTTGTTCGAATAAATTGTTTTCTCTTGTTTAAGCAATTGCATAAACGTTATTAAATTTTAATGGAAATATGCATATAAGAATAAATGTTCAATAACGTTTAATAATAAAATTTGCATTAAAATAACACAGTACAATGTTGAGTCTAATAATGCACAATTTTTGTTATGACGTTTCAATTTCTAAGAATTTCATAATAAAACCGATAACACAGAAATCAGGTTTTCTTAAAAACGAAATTTGCCTTAAAATAACACCATAAAATCTTGCCCCTATCTATAAGATATCACGGATTTTTTAAAACGATTACACAAGCAGTAACCAAAGATAATTAAATGTATGTAAATTTTAAATTTTTCCAGGTTATTTCAGTTGCTTACATCTACGATTTTGATTGGCTAAACTTAACAGTAGCTAATTCAATCATAAACTGCAAATTTTTCTTATTGTTAATTTTCCGTGAGCTTATCGAGCCATTTAATCGTAAATCCACCTTTACGGCGAACGCATGGGGGCAGACGTTGGAATGGCGTGGAACGAATGATTAGAAGCGGTGCGAGCTGTGCAGTATTTTGTAACTTCTGCATGTACTATGGGCGCCTGATACTCTTGCCGTCTGACGTTCGTAGCGAACGCGTGCGAATTACGAACGATACGTACACGTACGTGTACGTACGTGAGGCCATGTCCGTTTCACGTATGGTTGCCAACTGTCCAGCACTATAGGGGCCTACGGGGTTACTCTTGTCCTGGGGCGGAAAGAATTAACATTCCGTATGGACATAGACGGCACTTCATATGTCTTTTTTTTAATAACCTGATTAAACTGATTATTTATTTATTTATTATTTCAGGCACGTTTGCTCTGTGCAATGGCCACAAAATTTGTGATTCATAACCTTTCCTAAATATGCCATGTATCACAAGCTTTTCATACTCCTGTTAACATAAAACTTTTTTTTAATATCAAATTGAAATGCTATTTGTATTTCATTTATCAATTATAAAGCTTAACTTAAAAGTAAAATATATGAGTATGTGTAGTATGTGCAGTATAGCCGCTTTACTGAAAAGAATAAACTCGTTTTAGGCTGTTCACGGTAAAGTGGCCACTTTTGAGACCTTATATACTTTTTTTTTCCTTTCAGCCATGTTTTAACCTTCAACCACCTTTTTAAATTAATATTGCTATGTAATTAATAACACAGTGTGTAACATAAATACAGGAGTAATAGATGTGGCAGAAAAAATCAAATCAAACCTATAGATAAAGCAAACATTAAAACATTAAAACATTTTCGTCACTATTTTGACTAACCCGCAGAGAGAGTCACGTTACGTATCGCGTAGATGCTAAGCATATTTTAAGTTTGTAAGCTTTCAAATTATTCCTTTCAATAAATTTTATCAAATAATCATGAATCTGTTAGAAAATGTGTTACACTGTCAAATGTTTTATTGGGAGAATCTAATTTGAATTATTATTTAAATATCATTTACATAGTGAGAAATCGCTTTTGTTTTCGATGCAGTCAATTACAGGAAGAAATGCAAGGAATATTATAATCTATTTTCGCTTCCTTACTAAATTCAAGTTTTATTTATCAGATATGTTTCCTGCACAACGAAATTTAATGGTTCTGAGTTAGTAATATTATGTGAAATAGTTGCTTAAAATAGCATTCATGCCCAGAAAGCTTCTACATAAATTAATTATCTTCATAACCAACTTCGTTTCCAGGAATTATTCTCCGTTATTTTAAAGTTACTTGACGTCCATTTTTGTAGTGCACGATTCTGAATGGCTGGGACCGTCAAACATCAAATAAATTTCAGTACCGGCCCAATCTTCAAATGTTTGATGGAAACTTAAGCCATCCAACTTTCTCTGACAAATATGGCGGCGTTTATGAGGTTTCGATGACGTCATAACTGTCCAACTTTATTTACCCAAACTTACTGGAAGCAGTTTTATGGAAAAATTTGACAGTATGACAGGAGCTTAAGATCTATTCAACTCAGGTTGGGGCGTTCATTGCTTTTAGTTTGGCAATCAAACCTTTTCGCCACTATGCAAGCGCTAGTGTCGCACGTTACCGGATTTTCTCTATTTTCTACGTTAAAGAATAAAATAACTGCAATAATCGTAAATCGAATATAAAATAACTGAGCAACTAAGTAAAATCATTCTCTTATATTATTTACGTAGATTAAAATTTTTTTTATTGGCGACCTCTTTGGATCACTGCGCACCTAGCGGCGGGAATATTCCCTATACCAAACTCTCCCATAAGAGAATTCGTTTTGTTTCTAACCTGAGTAAAATTAAGTTGGGTTAACAATAAAAATATATGCGTTAGTAATTATGCATTAAAGGATGTTCACGATGAAGTAAGCACTTTAGAAAACAACCTTAGAAAAAAGTAACTGCCCCTGCATGCATATACTGTAATAGGCTCACTAAGTGACATTCGCCCAGTAAGGTTGGTAACGATGGATGGAAAATAGTTTCATATCTTAACGTCAAATTTAAGGTGTTAAGTAACTATTTGTAACAACTTAAAGTTAATTCTTTCGCTTTCTGTTTTTTTTATGCATCGACGTGTAAAAACTGAGCATATTTGTAAACTATTTACTTAGTTAATAATTTCACAGTTTCATTTGACCGACGCATGAACAAAATGATGAAGCCCATAGCAAGGTTAATTTTACATAAGGCGGAGGAATATACAAAGTGTATACAAATAGATCTTAAGTAGGGCTTTTAAAAGTTCTCATTTTACCGTGTACAGCCTATAAGCGGTGATATGGCATACGGAATAACGTCTTCTGTATTTGCAGTTTCCAATTAATATTTAGATTCTTAATTACGGCCAATGGGAACAGGCGACTAACCTGCCATGTTTACTTTTTTTCCTAACCTAATCTCGTATATCACTACCATATTTAAGCAGATCGTACTTGAAAACCGAAATTTTCTATGAAGCTTATTTTTGCGAACAAATATAATCGCAAACATGTGCACACATACGCCTTTCTAATATTTTTTATACTAACATTACTGTAAATAAGAGTTTCCCGCCAACAACACCGACTGCTCGGTTCTGATTAGTTATCGCTAGAGATCTGCAAACTTCGCGTTATTATTTGGGGACATTTTAAACTTGAAACACACATACCTTTGAAATACGTTTGTCATTGGACCATACTATATGTGACACACACTGGGTGACTCTGCACCAATAAAGGAACACTTCACAATTGTGTGCCCCAATCACGTGTAGTTCAATCAGAGAGGGACTGACGTCACATCTATGCAGCAGCCAATGGAGATACGACGCCAGCTCTAGTGCATACAGTACTGTAGAGTTCAGCCTAATGGCAAATAATAACGCGAATTTTGCATGCCCCTAGTTATCGCCTCATAAGTTTAACTTAAGAATTTAAGATGAAGGCTGTTCACGATAAAATAAGCACTTTTGAAATGAACCTTTGTAATGCCCCTGCCTGCAGATATTTTAACGAGCGCACTGAGTGGCATTCGCCCAGTAAAGTTGGTAACGATTTATTTCCCTTTATGGTGTTTTTAATGCATCGAAGTGTAAAAATGAGCAGATTTGCAAAATATTTACTTTCCTAATAATTTCACCGTTTTAATTTACCGACGTATGAATAAATTGATGAGGCCCACGGCAATGTTAATTTTACATAAGTCGTAAGAATACACAACGTGCATACAAGTAGACCGCAAGCAGGGCTTTCAAAGTGCTCATTTTACCGTGAACGATGTTTATAAAATATAACTTTCTTTCGACGCTTAAGGAAAATCCCAACAACGCACACGACCGGCTAAGTACCATTGCGAACCAATATATATGATAACACACATAAGTTTCTTCTCCACACGTCGTAACGCATAATTTAACGGTCGTAAATCCAGCTTCAAACTAACCCGGGCCTCCGAAGGAAGAGAGTGAGTCAGTCAACCTCTGGAAACGTACGTGCGCCTGATACTTTCGGCGTTTCGGGCACTGAGTTAAGTGTGCACGGGACGCAATCTCTTCTTCCGTAATAAGCGAGAGCGCCCGGACCTACAAGTTGTATAGAACCTCTATGCGTTTCATGTGCGCCTTATACCGCAGTCGTCTGCAGTAGTGAGCCAGCGTGTTGCGTTATTTTTTTTTGTTTGGTTGGTATTTAGACGTGACCACAGCAAACAAGCACAACAGAAAAAAATGTAATGAAATGAATTTAAAAATGAGAGAATGAATGAGTGAATGTAAACATGAATGAAAAAAAAGTACAACTAATATATATATCCATCCTTCTCGTCAGTTTTAAATAAAACGAACAAAAATATAACTAAAAAAATACAATAATAGATGAGATGTACGAGATATTAATAAAATATAGAAAGAACATTTTTAAAACTTAACTTAGAAAGTCTCGAAATCACTGCAAAGACAACAACAAAATTCACTATATATTATGTTTTGAGGTAAAAAAAAAGAGACTAGATGAAAAATAAAATTTCAGTAGGCTGCGTTGACGTTGGCAAACTAGCAAAGTATTTTTTTTCTTTCTATAACATATTTATTGGGCTAACTCATTGCATTCATTTTCTCAGAAAACATTTTTCTTGAGACTCATTTGTGGAGTATAGAGTATATATAATACATCTCGTACAATAAGTGCATGCTTTTTAAATTGATAATCAGGGGGTAAAGTGTAAATAAAGACTTTTACTAAATTCTCGCACGAACGCTTGTAACATCGCACAGATACCCGGAATATTTTTATACATGTACGAGAGAGAGTACGATAATTTCCGTACCCGTCTCGGCGTGGCATCAATCAGCGGGCGGAGTTGTGATCAAGAAAAACGACTCGGTTCCGACCAGGATAACATAAAGCGCGTGGAGGTGATGAGAAGTGAAATCAAAGCGTCTGTTTTCAATGATTGATTTACCACGTGCAGCCAAAAAAATCCCGCGCTTTCAGATCAGCGAGTGAATCAAGCAAACGACTTGAAATCTACCAGGGCGACATAAGCAATTAGAAGGTGCCGAATCCGAGAACCGCTAACTACGTCACGACGCTTCGGACAGTTCGTTGTCTCGATATATTACGTGCTTCAAGCCACGTTCCGTTCCTTGTGCAAATGCGTTAACTGGAAATCCCGCGAGAAATTGTTCCATTAAGGTGGGTTTACGATTGAAGACTGGATAAATAAGAATTGTACTTAATGGCTCTATAAGCACACGGAACGAATTGGCAAATGTTAAGTCTAGCCAATCAAAATCGTTGGAGATTTAAGCAACCGAAATCACCTGGAATAATGGATAATTTGCATATTATTAATTATCTTTAGCTACTGCTTGTGTAATCGTTAAAAAAAAAAAAAAACTCATGAAATCTTGTAGAAGGGGAAGCCGATGCCAACATGAGGCAATTACATGAATAAATCTGAAAAGGTTAATTAAAGTGAATTCAATAGCCTCTTTCAAGAAAGAAAACATGACCATGAACTATTCTAAGAATTAAGAGGATACTGTCTATCGATTAAAATAAACACTTTCATACTATTTCAGAAAATGACATAACCTTAATACAAGTTGTAATTACAGTTTCCCCGCCAACAACTGTCGCTACTTCGTTTTGACTTGTACTTAAGATATGATCTCGTAAGTCACGCCAAGAACGCACACGACCCGTTAAGGCCCGCACACGACAGTCATAAACTAATACCCTTGAATACACGGAATCATATCTTAAGCACACGGTGAACTTCGTGGATTGGAAACAAATACGGAGACCGCACAGGATGTAAACAAATTTAAATACTGACAAAATATACTTGTTAATTTTTTATTTAAGCTGGGTTACAAAAAAAGCATTGAAACAAAGAAAATTTTATATATTCCCTTCTCAAACTTACACTCGTACAATCGATTTACTGCTGCTTAGTTCTCGAGTTTACAGAAGCTAAAAAATACCAGTCCATGAGTTTTGAGTTCAGTAACTCACAGGTAAACAAACAACATGAAAAAAACATGTTACTTCGATTTAAAAAAAAGAACTTCGAAGAATTTTTTTTTTTAGCCAGTTTCTTAAAAATCAACTGCAATAAGGTGAAAACGTATTTAAGTAGTTATTTAGATTTGGTTTTCAAACAACACGTTTTTAAAGTGATCTACTGAACGATTTCTATCAATAAAATAGAAATTATGCATACTAACTAGATTTTTGTATGCTTATTGCTTACCGGTTAAGTTTTGAATACTGCTAACTGCATGTTTTTAATTGTGTTAGTATCCGAAAATTACAACCTAGCTTAACCAGGGGCCACGGTGGCTGAGTGGTTAACATGCTCGCCTCCCACCCAGGCGAACCGGGCTCAACCCCCGACCGGGTCACCGGACTTTCGCGCGTGGGAATCGTGCCGGACGATGGCGTTGGTCGGCGGGTCATCTCGGTGATCTCCCGATTCCCTCGCCCTTTCATTCCGGCGCCGCTCCATACTCACCTCAATCACCCTCATCGGCTCTCTCAAGACCCCGCTGTTAAGAGCCGCCCAAATCTGTTCACTTCACTAGATTATCCATACTGCAAACATGTCCCCGCTTCTAAAAAAAAATATATATATTTTTTATTTTCTAGCAACAACCATTAAATTACTATGTCTCAGCAGCACACTTACTTTTTAGTACTTAAGAATTGTATTTATTTCCTCGCCTAACATTTTTTTAGGCCCCCATACTTTTTGCACAGTGGCATTTGAAAATCACAATTTTAGTGTTTTTGGATTTACTAATCATAAAAAATAACTCACTTTTCGGAAAGAAAGGTTATGTAATTTGGTAACAACCGCATACCTTACTTAAAATTAATCATTACATGACCTTTCTTTCAGTTACACTTATTAAATTTTATATTTATCGTTAATTTTTGGGCATCCCGAAAACATAACTGTGATAACAGCACAGTACGAATAAAAAAAATAAAAATTTTTTTTTTTGCTGAGCACGCGCGCTCACTGCGTGGGGTATCCGTGTATCAGGGTAACATCAGACACACGGAGGTTCCAACGGCTAGACGCTCCACTAGCAGTTTCTATGGCACCTCGTGACCCGCGGGCCTGGTTCACGGGTTAGATTCGCTACTTTCGAAATCAACCGTTGAACAACGAAGTCGTTTCCTGTAACCGCGCGAATTTTTACGATAACATCGACTGAAAAACGTGGAGCAAAACTGATAGTAATTACAAAAATTATTTTCATTTCTTTGCTTCTTGTAATTTTAGAATAAAACTGCAGGCAACGTTTAACAGATTAATTTTGTTTTATGCACACTGGGACAAACAGTAACATGTATGTGTATGAGCGTGACAGTGGGTTTAAAAAAATCATCCGTCATAAGCGAATAGCTATTTATTAAAATACTTCGTAATTTTTTAGGCATTTCTGTATAATGATGAAAGGTGTTTATACTGAAAATAAACTAAAACAAAACATATTCCTGAAATAGACAAGAAATAAATTAACTGTAATAATATGAATAAGAATAGTATTGCAGCAAACGTTTTGCAGGCGACTAATTACAGTTAGGCTAGTTTTGGTGTAGAATAATCAGCAGAGTATTCTGGGTAGAAAATAAGGCATGAGTTAAGAGATATTAATCAAATCATTTGGATAGTAGCTGAGGTGGGAACAATTACGAATGACAAACATTAAGAAAAATGATTTATTGCATTAACAGAAGCAGATTCAATCCCCGTATTGCAATCTCCATTTTTAAGTCCTCTCTTTTTGAGCGAGGGGAGATATTTGGGCGGCTCTTAAAATCGAGGTATTGAGAGCTGATAAGGTTGATCGAGGGGAGTATGGAGCAGCGCCAGAATGCCAACGAGGGAAGTGGGAGATTCCCGAGAAAACCCGCCGACCGGTTCTATGTCAGTTCTACGAGTTCATAATTTCTACGAAAGTTTTTCCCTCTCTACCACTCCGCGTGGGGTTGTGAGGGGCGGCGGAAGAAAATGGCCACCGCTGAAATGTTTTGAACAATGGGAAATGTTCAACCATGTAGTTGTTATTTGTCTTTTATTTGTCGTATCTTTGGGGTACTGTGGTGATGCGATGAAAACTATATCAACTCACTTGGCACCACAATCACAATCAGCACTGCACTTAGCACTGCTATCGGAATCAGCACCGCAATCAACACCACAATGACAATTATCACCGCAATCACAATCAGCACAGCAATCGCAATCAGCACCGTAATCACAATCAGCACCACAATCAGCGCCGTATTCAGCACCGTAATTAGCACAGCAATCGCAATCAGCACCGCAATCACAATCAGCACTGCAATTAGCACTGCAATCGCAATCAGCACCACAATCGCAATCAGCACCGCAATTGCAATCAGCACAGCAATCACTATCAACACTGAAACAAGCACCGCAATTAGTACCGTGATCACAATTGGCACCACAATTAGCACCACAGTCACAACCAGTACCACAATTATCACAACGTTCACAATTAGTACCACAATGAACACTGCAATTAGCACCACATCGCCACAATGAGGGGTCATTAGAGGTCATTTTGGGGTCATAATGGGTCATTTAGGGGTCGTTTTGGGGTCATTAGGGGTCAGCACCACAATTAGGGGTTATAATGGGTCAATGGGTCATGGGCCATAGGTCAATGGGTTAGTCTTGTGAGGGGTAGATCCGACAACAGGAGTTAGTTGTCTACTTTAAGTGTAACAATGATTTATAGGTGAGCGAAGAATTTGTTATTATACTTGCTGAATTTCATGTATTTTTTCTCCAATTTTTGTTTCCAAGGTCATTCAAGGTCATTGGGTCAAGGTTGAAATAGTCTGCATCTAGTATGGCGGTGGTAGTTTGTAATGTCATATGCTTGATGACTTTTGCGTATTTTTTATCGAGTTTTTATTTTCAAGGTCATTCAAGAATTATGGGGTTAAGTCATGATCATTGGCTTCGAATATGGCTGATGGGTGATGCCTACCAAGATGGTGGTTGCCTACCAAGATGGTGGTCTCTAATAATGTACGCCTATAAACAAATGATGTACGAAAAAAGCAAATATGGCTGCCTCCAGTAACATATACTTACACAAAGATGGTTGCCTCCAGTAATGTATAAACAAACGAGGAACGAAAAAACAAGCATAGCGGCCTCCAGTAACACAGACTATAAACAAAGATGGTGGCCTGCAATAGCATGTAAACAAATGAACGAAAAAATTAAGATGGTGGACTGAGTACTGGTAAGGGGAGTTGAGGCGAGGAAGTCAGTCGACTGCTGGAGTCGAACATAGGTGAGTAATTGTGCTGGGGGAACCTTCGGAAATGTTTGTTTAAAAAATAATGTTTTTAAAATAAGCTTTAATAATTAAATTTTAATTATTTTAAAATAATTTTATGAATGTTTTGTGATTTTTTGGAATTTTTTGTGAATTTTTTTGGTATTTTTTTTTATGTTTGAATTTTCAAGGTCAAAGGTTAAATTTCAAAGGTATTGATCACGGTCGCCTGGATCGAAGTCACTGATCCCGGTCACCGGAGTCGCTTATCCCTGTCAGCATTTCTGGAAAAAAATTGGCCATTTATGAGAATCATTTTAAAATTTTTTAAAATAATTTTTATAATAAATTCTTTCGGAATTTCTTTGTATTTTTTTTATTTTTCTTACTTTTTTATGGTTTTTTAGTGTTTTTTGAGGTCAAAGATCCTCGAGGTCAAGGTCAACTGTCACACGAGTCAGGGTCAAAAGGTCAATGACATCCAAATGGTGGTTGGGTGACGTAACAAAATGGCGGCTTCCCCGGCTCCGACTCCGACTCCCCAATCCCTTATGCCTGAACATATATTTTCCCTACTACTCGGGTGCTACACCATTTTCTTCAACCTCGCCTTCCTGAAATTATGTCCGTGGTAATTGCCCGTCCATCTCAGGGTGATCTTCCCCTTCATTGCTATTATCCTCATTGTGGATGTTCCCCAAAAGCTCCATAAACCCATCCACAGTATGCGATTCATAGTCTACCGCAGGAATGTGGCTGATGTATATTCTCCAGTTAAAAGCAACTGGATTCCATTCCGAATCATTTCGGTGTTACGGTTGACGCTTTGCGAGGGCCTGTCATGGGGTTCATCCAAAACTGACCTGGCTTCTACAAAGTACTTTGAACTTAGTTTAATAAAAATAGCTATGAACAGAGACACTCGAATTTCGTGAAAAGATTTCCGCAAAAGATAGATTTCAATAGTCTACTGACAGTGTAGCAGTGTCCCTTTGCCTATTGGTTGCACGCCTTAGTGAAAAGACGTTATCTTACTTGACCGGCCAGTGAGAATTAAGTTACTCCTTTAATAGAAGCCTGTGATTCGCGGGCAGATACCTAAGAGAAGTAATAAGTAAATCGCCCAACCACGAAAGTGAATCTCTGCGAAAGTATTTTGATATGCAATTGGTCAAGAAATATTTTCGCGAAATTCGGGTGTCCTTAGCTATGAAGCACCAAATATTGGAGTGCATCCCCATCATACTAAGTAACTTAAAGCGGAATGCCTCCAGGAAATTGTTCGTGCGTCTTGCCTGGCCGAAGGTGCTGAAATTTTCAGCACGTACTCGTCCGAATCAGAAACGTTCCACATATTCTATTGCTCCATTAAGGCTGACAATGTTGCCTTCTTGGACGTAGCCTATGTCTGAATTGCCTGGAGCCCATCTTGCATGTTGACTGTGGGAGTGATTGCATCGTAAAGTTGGCCTCGTCGTGATGGTAAATGTGGAAGAGCCATAATCATTTTGACCCCCATCTTTAATTACGCATTTCGGCAACATTCACCTGCAAACCCACGGCGAACAACCTGTCTCCACACAGCCTCTAAGCAAACGAGAAATGACTGTCATTATTCTGTTTTAAAAAATCGTAAGTTTAATATAATAGAACGTAATTCATATTAGCGTATGCAATTGATAAGCCCTGTTACCACTTAAATGCGTAATATGATAAAACCGAATCCGAAATTAAAGTAACAGTAGTTCACTGAGAGGAAGGTTTGTTGCAGCCAACAAAAAGATCGCTTTAAAATGGCCAAACGTATATTTACTAGCAGCAACAAACCGGTTTTTTCTTTGAACCAAATATACACTTGAACAAAAAAAATTTCTGTGTTGGGGAAAAAAAATAGACACCTTACAAACTATTCAGTTGAATCAAGTGTATTTTTTTAATATGTCAATCATTAGAATGCCTTCGTTGGAAAACACAGCTCGAGAGTTTGTTTGAAATTTTTTTGCAACAGACAGGGCTCCTTCGACTATGCCGATAGAGTTCTTGTATTTTTCAACGATTCTGCGAGCGATTTTAAAGTAACAGTACAGTAAAACAAATGAGTAATGTCCAATATAGTACAAGCAGTGGTGTAAAATGTACAAATATATGTCCACCTAAATCGTTTCCAGAAATATGTTGGCTGGGTGTGAGCATCAGAGTATAAGGTAAAATATTTGTGTTACATATGATCTAATGTATTCCAAAGGGCAATAAACGCCATATAAATTAGACCTGAGTCGCCATTTCATTTTAGTATTATATGAACTATTTAAGACTGAACTTTGAGTTTTGAATACAAATGTGTAGCTGAATAAAGATACAAAGCGTCAAAAAACATATCGTCACTACATGATTTCGTAGTAATTGTGGGGATGTCCACCTTAATTTTGTACTGGTTTTTACGATACAGCAACATCATTGGGTTTGTCAAGATGGGTTGTTAATCGCACTTCGAAACTGACCAAACAGGTCGTCTTGAATTACGAGCTTAAACATCAAAGTTTTCGACCAATTTGGGCATCAGTTTTTAAACGAAGAATTGGAATACCTGACTGGTTATCCAACATGCAAAACATAAAACAAGATTGGGCTGCAGCAGATCAGAAACTGTTAATACTTAGGGACTGATAATTCCTATTCCTTGAATATGTTATGAGAACATTGTCTTATCTCTGTGTTTAAAATCACGCACAAAAGAAAGTTACGGTGGGAAGTTGCTGCTCAACTAACTGGCACAGGACTCGTATGTCTGCAGCTTAAGGCCATAAAAACATTTAGTTGTGTCGATCTACAAGATACACCGTCTGCGGCATGGATAATGTTCTGTCAGCATTTTATAAAATACGTCTTCCGGCCGTAAATAGAGCGCACTGTACCTCCAGCAGTCTCCTAGAACCAACTTAACGCAATGTCAAGGGGATTAGCTCAACATTTTCAATAATGGAGTTTGGTGATGGTCACGATATGTGCAGTCTAGCTAGCTTTCATGCATACAAACGGCATACAGAGAGATAAATACGGAATGCGTGACTGTTTTATATCGATTGTAAAATAAATCATTTCTTAGCGACATTTTTCGTCGGACAGTCATGCCTTAAAGAATTGCTTGTTGTAATATGCGTCCCTGGTCCTTCTAATCTGTCAGCAATCTCCGTGGTTGAAGAAGTGATAAGTAATCTCGCACATTTGCCTTGAAACTCGGGGGTTACGCGTTCGATGGTCGCGGTAAGAAAAACAATTAGAATTGCCAAATGTCCCATAAAATTTCACGGTATTTCCCGTATCCGGGGGTAGAAAGAATTATTCCTTATGGATAGAGACCAGCAAAATTCACGTTATTATTTGGGCACAAGTCAAACTTGAAACACATGTACCTTTGCAATGCGTCTGTCATTGGACCATACTTTATGCGACACATCCTAGGTGACTCTGCGCCAATAAAGGAACACATCACAACTGTGTGTCCCAATCACGTGTAGTTCAGTCAGAGAGGGAGTGTCTTCATTCACATCTATGCAGCAGCCAATGGAGAAACGACGTCGGCTCTAGTGCATACGGTACTGTGAAATTCAGCCTGATGCCACATAATAACGCGAATTTTGCATGTCCCTACTTATGGATATAGGGCGGGACGTCATATATCCCGTATGTACCAGCAAATGAGGCCTACCACTTCCGTGATTAGAAGTTCGTTTAATCTGCTACTGCAACACCCAATGGCAACAAATAGTTACAACTGTTGCAGGCAGGTGACATTCGTCAAACAAATGCGCTCGTGGGAGTAGCGCTCGCCGGGATGTGTACAGTATCTTTGTTTCTAGTGTGTGTTGGTGCTGTTTGTTTTAAAGCCGAACGAATCAGAAATTCGAAACACTAAATTAAAGTCAGTAGTTTTGCAACAGATATATTTTTCTTGTTGTACACGTTCACGAAAAATCGTGGTTTATGCATAATACTGACTTTCGCATTTTTCAGATAGTTATGGTCAGGAAAATTTCGCATTTCAGATTACCTATAGCCTAGACTCCACTATACCATGTATTTCTGAGCAAGCCCCAGCTTTGTGTTTATTAGCTGCTGATTAGGTGGCAGAGTATTCGGTGCTTGTTTCCTTACACGTTCATTATTGGCTCAGACTCCACCTAGACGTGCATAATAAACAGTGGTCCAATTGCAAATGTAACGGAAATGGACTTGTGTTTGAAGTATACCTTATTCTAAAATGAATCTGTGAAATTTTCCAGTCCCTAAAGATAGTTTCTACAACAGTTCCTTTTTAAACAATCGTCCTTTGTCATTTAATTGGGATCAAGTCTTTAACGAATTGTGGGAAGAGTCCCTTATCGCAGATCTGAAGAGTTGGTAACCCTAAAAACAATACATCTAACACTTAGGTTTGCAAGCGCAAATAAAATTTCATTCAAATTTGACTGTAGACAAAATATGATTGCGTAGTTGGATAGGCGAGCTTAAGCTCAGTAATAATATCGTAAATGATTTACGATGAGTAACATTTTTGTTCATCGTTTACTCCTGGACCAAGTAGCCCTCAGTCATGAAAGCGCTGCAGCTAAACAATCTCCTAAAATATTTCTTCAATACGGGAAGACAATTCATGTTATACCCCGTTTAACACATTGCATGCATGTACGCCCACGTTTGCGCCTGAATATTAATAAAAATAAATACCCCTGCAAGATTTGCACTCTAAGTACAGTAACTGGTACTCCTTTTCCAAACGTATTATGTAGACGATAAAACACACAGCCCACCTGTAATGTATCTCACCTGGCAAAAGTGGAACCAACATCCCAGTTGCCTCACTCTAGGGTAGACAACCCCAATCGCTCTTCGTACTGCCACCTCAAAGTTGGCAACTAGAAGCACTATATCCCACGCTTGCGTAGCTTCTCTAATATGACACAATACAGCAGTATATGCTGCCTCTGTGCGTGACAGCATGAGCGCGAAAAGTATAGGGAAAGCCTGCGAAATAAAATTAGATAATTAAGGGGAATTATTTCAGAATGCAAGGTGAATGAAGTTTGGTTTAAAAATGAAAACTTCAAAGATATTAAATACTTGTTCAGTTTTACTACGACGACTGTTTGCTGTTGGTCAATGGACAAATATCTTTGTCACCATGCCGAACTGCATTCATTATGATGAATTCCGGGTAATAAAAATGATAGTTTATAACGATTCTTTGAATATAGGTGGTAAAAAATTTTTTATGGATACTTATTCTTCAAAACCAATACGGGATTGCAAGTACTTCCCAAATATTGTTTTGAGAAACAGTGGTATGCACTTACCCCACCAACTCACCCTGAAACTACCGTCACAATTTTACGACAAAACAGTAGTATTATTCCTTATTAGTCTCAATATTGACTTATACAGTAAGCAAATAATAGCTTGACAGTTTCATCCAAAATACTCAACGTTCAAAACAAATCCAGCATGCAACACCTTAAATTACTAATAAGTAAAATACTTACAACATTCATCAAAATGACATGTACACTGAAGAGCTGTACAAAACCCAGGGGAATCCGTGGAACTACTTTCAAAGTTCCATCCAAACCCAGCTCGCGAGTTTCGCTGGGTTGCTCACTCGCAGTTGCTATTAGCTCTTCATTCATAAAGAAAACATCTGCTACAGCCCCAGCTTCGTCGCGTACGGCACCACTAAAGAATGTAATATTGGATGTCCGCTCGTATAGGCCGTTCACGGTAAAGTGAGCACTTTTTGAAGCTGTTTCATTAGATATAATAACCAATAAATGCATTTCATTGTGGCCTTGGACTTTTGTTTTTGTGTATGGTGAATGCATGAACTGTTTTAATTACTCACATGGCAGGGTTTACATTAACAAGTGGGGGAAGGATATAAACTGGTTGAAAGAAAAAAGTAACTAGGGCGCCAAAAGTGCTCACCTTATCGTGAACAGCCTATAATGCTGTAGTACTAACGGGTTTTCAAAAGCATTGAGAAGGTCTGCTACGGTTGCTGGGACTGAAGGTACAGCATCAATTCTACTTCGCGCCATCGTTCTTCGAACCGATGAAAAGGGTACAAGCTCTGCACCCGGCGTATTTCTGTAGAGGGAAAAAAAAGGAATATAAGTGTACACGTATTAAATACTTGGCATAGGGTGATTCTATATACGAAGAAGCACGGACTTCCAAGAGGAACCTACTGATTTATATAACGGTAGTTTAATTAAAAATTGTATTTATTTAAATAAAATAACGCTGCTGACATTGTCCTCTCCACTCAACTTGCGTGATTCTCAAGGGTTTCTACTCACGTTATTCCACAACTAAACTTCTCCTGTTGTCATTAAGGAGCAAAACACACACTTGCGAAAACAAAACTTACATGTCCTGAAAAAAATGTAGGTGATACACGCTAACCACCTAGCTGTCTACGAGGTTGAAATTACCTCTGTACTTCGTCGCAGTAAACTGCTGCGAGATGAATGTTCGTTTCCTCCCGAGATCTCTCTGACATACTTTTTCGGAACTGCAGAGCATCCATAGAGTGCGTGTCCGGCCTGTGGTTTTGCGGCACACTGGCTCTTGTGGATGTGATGGGCGAGCCTTCTGACAGTCCCATGCTGGCGCGTGGGCCTGACATCCGGTGTGATACTGAGCACATCTCAGAAACCTGTAATAAAAAGACACGTCTCATCTAGTTACATCAGTTTTTCATAATAAAGAAATAACGTGTCATGTTCTTTTTTGGGGGGTTGCCTACTTCTATCATGTTGGTTTTAGAGTCCCTACAAGTTCGCTGACCGCCTAACACATCATTATTATTTACTCGAATTCGCCAGTGTTTTGATTGCGTAATATGCATCCATGACTACGGACTAAATATTATTATTTGAGTGATGTCGTCAAAGGAGAAGATATTGAAAATTTTCTTTTGCAATAAGAATGCAATAAAGTTTGTGAAGATGCTCTCGTCAACGCTCAGTAATTTTTTCGAGTCTTGATGTGCTACTATACGAAATACGTTTAAATATTAATAGTATGATTAGAATTCCAGTTGTGTAAATACATCCTCAGTGCAGGACGATATAGATTTTCGCCCACGTGGGTAATTAAATCGTTTATATCAACCTAATACATGCTCTGATATCGGCATTTTGCAGAAATCTTCGCTAGTCCGATGTATGAAGTTATCAATCACCGTCCACCATTTTAAAAACAGCATCGTCTCAAGTAACCTGTGCAGTTATCATGAAGAATATTGGCTTATTTGCCGTCTTAAGCAAGGTCTCAACGACTGTCAAACGAGTTTCGAAATGGCGTTCTCGTGCAGTGAATATGCAACGTAAATATAGTCTCGAGGTACACATAAATAAGACGACCTAAGTACGTGAAGCCTGCCTTGTTTTCATATGCATGAGATTGGCTTAAGCAATGTACATGAACTCTAAATACGAACTTAAGACTTCTGATAAGACTATCTTGACGAACCTAGTGCTCAAGGTATCTGTATGATTACCGCCATTGATGAGTAAGTACGGGAGTTGTATTGTAATCCCATATCCATCGCACGAAGTTTTGCAGACCCCTATCCAAGAAGACAATATTGAGTCAGGGGCGTTGTTAAACATTCGGTTTAACGGCTTAGCTCTACCACTACCGCTCTTCTCAAAAAACTTTTTTAATACTTACAGCACTTCAGTACGGTAATCCCGTCTCTCGTGCTCAAGTAGCCTGCAATTTGAAATAATTTCTTTGCGGTACATTTACGCCGCGATGGTTATCACAGTAATTTCTTTATCACACAGTAAAAAAATTTTCTTAACAGCAAAAAAACAATTATTTCAGGCTATACAGCTTGCGGTAAATAAATCTTGCTTAGAAGTAAAAAAAAAAACTTAAAAAATATATCATAGGTGATACCAAATGTTTTCTTTAAAAAGTTTCTTTACCTTTATACAAACAAGGATTTTATCTTTGCTGCAATAATAATGCTTGCCTTATTCCAACGGCAACTATCTTTAACTTAAAGATTAGTGCCGAACTGTTGTAATGGTAGCACAATGTTACTGTTGCCATTATTATATGCTTTAAACAAAATTTTTCTTAGCTACAACACAATTTGTGTTGAGTCAAAGAAAGTGTTTTTAGAGTGCACACTGTTAGCAACCGGTTAGTTTCGGAAACTAAATCCCTCCTACCATGTTATTAAAGACATATTTTATCCATCTATTGCAATCATCATATTTTTCCTCGACGCTCCGAAACTCGCAACAATTGAACTACGCACAGTAAAGAGCAGTAAGCGTACATTACGGAATGAATTTCGCCCTCCTAGCAATGTACCTGTTTAAATTAAAACTCTCGAAGATCTTTTACATAAACACCGTTATGGATTGATGGAAGCTGCCTCCTTAGCATATGCCAGTCCGATTTTCGTAACACATCAATAAGTTATTTATTTAGGTAAAGGTGCGTAATGTGCAGGGATAGCAAACATTTGCGACTTCATTTCAGGACAAGATATATTTCAAACGCGTGGTCACTGAGGTCGCCTTTGCAATTGGAGCATAGTTTATTATAAACGCCCTGGACGACTCCGCGCCAATAGCCGACTTGCAAGGGAACAAGAAGCGAATCCCGTACTGTCAAATGTGAAGTAACACTGGGGCTACAGCCGATAACAAACATCTGAAGTTCGATTATACAAAGGATTGTGGAGTCTAGCATACAGGTCATTGATCTCGCGAAATTTTCCTATCCCTAGTAATGTGTCACTTTTTTAGTCAATTAAATTAAGAAAGGAGTTTATGTACAGACAGTAGATAACTTTTTACTGTATAAGTTACATTGGGGGTTTTTTGACAATGCAACATAAGTGGCTACGATCTGATGCGTCTCGTCTCCAGCAGTGTGTTTTAACAAACTATTGTCGATCCTCGTGGTAATAAGTGGCCGTTCGCGTGTCACAGACTCTGAATCGAAGTAAATTTTAGAGGTAGTCTTATTGGGATGCTAGATTTATACAGAATTATACGTTTCTTCCTTCGGTATCTCTACTCGGTACTTTCGACCTACATACATCAGGAAGTCACGAAGTAACATTTCTAAACACCAATTTTTTCATACTTTTAATATGTTCGCTTTCTGCAGTAATTATTATCCTGTAAGGCACAATATTCGTAGATACAGAAGGTTTCTTTCATTAATAAAGTAAATACTGAGTCACTGTTCGTTTTTTTTACTATTCATTATTGTTTCGTCAACGGGGAAATTTTACATGAACCGAAAATTTTGAGCAGTTACAGGTAGTTTTAAATACATATCCAGAACCCTATCTTCCACCCAATCTTCCACCTGAGGACAGTGTTGGCCTATCAGCTTTTGATAATCTTGTCTCCTTGAGTGGGCTCTCCCAGGGAACAAAAGTCGATTCACTTTGAAATGGTTTATAATTTTTTTTTATATTTGTCGATCAAACTATCAGAGTACCCTACTGAAACCTGACCATATCATCCATTACAGTTCAGACTCGTTCATTATGTAGTACTCCGGAGTTCAAAATACATGGATAACCGTTACGCCCTTAAGCAATGGCTTGGTATTAAGGGTAATAGTGCAGAAATATCTTTAGTGTAACCCATTACATCAGTAGAGATTACAAAATGTGGATTGTGTAGACTAATAAACGCGAACCGCCATTCTCTCTATCTATATCTCATATTTACCTCAGTAATTTCCTTTGTTATTTATTCTCAGGCCAGTGCTCGCGAAGTGTAAGTTCTCCATTGCATCTCCTTTACGATTTCTTCTCTGCTACAACCCAAAAAACGAAAACGGAAAAAAAAATCACGACCACAAACCAAATTTAGCAAAATAAATATAAAACAACATCTTAATATAACATTTTTACACCTTTAAATTTCAATGGAATCATTTAATTAGGGCCCATAAAAGGAAAGAATTCTATACAGAACATTAACAACAACTCTAAACGGTGCTTTGAACTTAAAATTGATAAAAATTACGTTGAAGGAAATTAAAACCACTATATTATGTAAACAAATAATTTAACCTAAAAAGAAACATAGTACTGTACCAATACCAGTTCAGATAATTAAACATATTTGTTGTAGGCAAGTAAACTGGCAGTCCTAGAGGTGTAGGCTGCCCAAGAAAAGTAATGTTCGTAAATTCCGTTTAAAAAGTATATCAGCTAGGTACATGTCAGTGTTAAGGTTAAGTAACTTGTGTATTCTGACAGTAACACTAATGCAGCATGAAGCATATCGTAATATTTTAACACTTGTTTAATAGCAACACTGAGGGCAGGAAACATTATACGCGCAAATACAGCCAACTATGACAGTGCCACATATTTGAGGTTATAAACGTTTAAAAATTCCCGAAAAATTTATTTGAAAGGGAAGAGCACATATTGGAAAAGGAATTAAACGTGATCATGCGAACATTTTTGACGCATTTGATGAAACCTTGTGTTTTTTGTAGTATGGTTCTGTAAGTCAAATGTAATAATTTTCCCCAAACACAAATACTATATATATATATATATATATATATATATATATATACACATACACACTGATACATTCTAAAAAAAATTGTAAACTGAGAAATTTGTTATAATTTTACAAATGCTTGAAACAGTACAAAGATTTTTCTTGTAAAACTACTCGTTTGTAAAACTACAAGGTCCGTGTTTGTAATAGACGTTAGGAAATGTTTTTACTATACTGGCCCGTTTCAACGAGCTTCAGCAACATGGCAGACACTCAACAAAGTAAAACTGTAAACAGTTGTTTGTGCAAAAACTTTTGGTGATGTAAAGTGTAGCTGCGTGCAAAAAGAAATGTATTGCAAGTATGAATTACGTAAAAAACTTAAAACAACCGTATTATTCATTATTTGTTAGTGTTTCCTAGCTACACAGAACTCTTAAATCGGCTCTTCATACACCATTGTTAAGAGGCGTCCAAATATCTAAACTCAACAACTGAACTCTAAAAAGAAATAAATGTACCTATTCTTCTTAACCGTACATAAGTTTAATATTACTTTTTGTGTTCTTGAACGTATATTTAGAGTAAAGATAAGCGTTAACGTCGCAAGTCAAGTTGGTCTTGTGGTTAAAGGTGCGGGCTAGTAATGCAAGGGGTGTGGTTCTAATTCCTGTGATAGTGGGGGGGCCAATTTTTTTTATTCGTAAATAATATATTTTTTGTAATTAATTCATCACATTTGTTTTCTAGAAGAAAAAAATGCTTTTTTATGCACACTTCTCAATAATTTCAGTTGTAATACAAAACCACAATTTGTAATATTACAAACAAAGAAATGCCTTCCAGATTTAACACGAAAACTATTTGTAGTTTTTCAAAGGATTTCCATGGTAACTGGGTTTCTAAGAATTTTCCTTGTATAAGTACAAAAGACAATTTTGAGTGTACATAATTCACTACTTTCAATAATTCTTTGGCAAAGGGAGGTGTTAGTACATTTTTTCTAACGTTGTTAACGAGACAAATTTTTCTTCGTGGTCAAGGAGCTGGAAGTTGTGGGATCGATGTTTATCAGGTTAAAAAGCAAGGGTTTCCATCGAGCACCAGTTTAGGCAAACCACACAGTCTATGAAATCCACAAACAAGTTTTCTGATACACTGCATGTTAACGTTTAGTCACTTCCACCTTCAAACAATTTGATTGTGACAGACGGGTAAGGGAACAATCTCATGCTACGACACAAAGGTTAAAGCACGTTTTAACGTACGAAATATTAATTTACTAGTGGGCTGAGTAAAAAGCTAGAACCCTATCTCCTGAGCAATCAGACATAAACCTTTCGTCGTCTTTAGACACTATGTGTAGGCGGCTGCCCCTCCATAAAGTACTATGTGGTATAAAAAAAGGGTCGTTCACGGTTAAGTGAGCACTTTTTGGAGCTGTTTCATCAGACATAATTACCAAAAAATTCATTTCATTGTGTCCTCGGACATTGGGTTTTGAGTATGGTGAATGCGTACACTGTGTTTATTACTCACATGGCACGGTTTACATTGACAAGTGGAGGAAGGATATAAATTGGTTGAAAGAAAAAAGTAACTAGGGCTTCAAAAGTGCTCACTTTAACATGAACGGCCTTTAATGTTCCAAACTGTAGGACACAATACACCACAATTCTACACCACTTCAAAAGTTGGCCTGTTAGTAAGAACAGCCCAAAGGGGAGAGGGAAGGCTAGCGGGGCTTACAACGATATAAGAAACTATCGAAAGTAAACAATCAAAGCCACAATAGGGATAATTTGGTGAAGTTAAAAGACATGCGTTGCATGGAACTTGTATTTCTGGAACTGCAGGAACATTCGTAAGGAAATGTTGAAAGTAAGCGCTAGCTCTTTTCGCCCGCAGGTGGGTTCACGGATGACACACGAATGAGGCGAAAGAGCAAGGTAGCTCTTGAATGCCACTATAAATTTATCTTTAAATATAAGTTTTTATGATAACCGCTAAATTTTCTATTGCTGTACTGTCGAACTATATTACCAAAAACATTCGTTCGTAAGTACTTAATTTAGTGGCCAAACACTGGGACTGGGAGGGCGTAAAAATAATTAAATACATTTTTAATACACCAAATCAAAGAGGTGACGACGAAACATTTTTCACAAAATTATCTGAGGAGCGGATTATCACAGTTAGCTATAGAGCTAACAGAACTATGCATGTAGCGTTCATATTAGTACGGGAGCATATTATATTATTTTAGGTATGTTAACCTTACGGAAGCTTCCGCAAAATTGACGGGACTAAATAAAGGTTTTTAAGGTAAAAGTTTTACATGAACAGCGTGGCAGTTAAGTGAGTGAAGATATTTGGGCGGCTCGTAACATCGTAGTCTTCAGAGCTGATGAGGGTGATTGAGGTGAGTATGAAATGGCGCTGGGATGAAAGGGCGGGGGAAATAGGATATCTCCGCTAACTAACGGCATAGTACGGCACGAGTCCCACTTGCGAAAATCCGGTGGACCGCCCGTGGTTTGAGCCCGGTTCGCCTTGGTGGGAGGTGAGCACGCTAACCACTCAGCCACCGTGGCCCCCATCGACAGTTAAAAACAGTCACCGAATAATAGGTTCCGTTAATTGCTGTACTCCGATCTACTCAAACGCTGCCTTATCCATGAGATGATATTTGGTACAGACACACACTCTCACACACGCCCGTACGCATATGATTATGACCACTTCAAATATTCTTACGTTTTGCACCTGACACAAAATTGAATATGATGAGTTGTAGCATAAAATCGTCGATGGCAATTGGGATACCGTCAAGGAGCGTTTTTTAGTGGTTAATGCTTGACACGTCTCTAAGTAAAAAACGTAGGTAACAATGTAATAATCTTGTCTGTGTACACAAATCGCTTTGTTTTGTAAAAATTTTCCTGTTTTAACAAATTATCTGTTTGCAAAGAATATAAATTAATCTTCAGGTAAAGAAAAGTGATAGGGTAATTACAATGTTAACAAAACTGTACAAGAATTTCAATAGTTTAACCTTAAAGCTGGACTCACAACCGTCCGTTTTATCCGTCAGTCGCCCGTCCGTCCGTCGGTCCCGTGATCTTCAACCAATCGCAGGGTGACTTTTTTTTCTATCCGTCAATCCGTCAAATATATCTCAGACTTTAACTTTCGACGGACGGACGGGCGGGCCACCGCCTCGTAATTTCGTTCCTTAAGTTGTTTAATTTTTTACATTTTACCTTTGAATTAAACTGAAGATAACTTGTAAATTTTCGAAGGAAATGCTGATAATTTACGTTAGGGAAGGAGAACATATTTATTAAATTCATTAAAAACATTTGACTGTGCGCGAGAAAGTTAGTGTTGTTAGATGGTAACACTGAAAGTTTTCTGGCTCGACGGAATTGACGGATGACGGACTGTCGTGAGTCGCTTTCAATTGACGGGCGAAAAAATCGACGGATTGCTGATGGACGGATGGTTGTGAGCCCAGCTTAAGACGTGAACATGTCGATGTGTATATTGAAGCAGGTAACGCCCAGACTGAAAAAAATCACTGCAGTTAAGTTTACTTATCTTTAATGGTAGTAAACGGTCGTAAATCATTTTGGAACGGAGTGGGGTTGGGAAAGACAGCGAAATAAGCGAGGTAAAACAGATTAATACTTGTCGTTCCTTACCTTTTACTCTGCGTTCCCTTATCCTTGTGGTATAGGCATTCTTTTCCATCGTAATACTCTGTGGTCCCGTGGCACATGCCTGGAACAGCAACGGATGGAACATTGTTTACGCCTCCGCAATCGTCTATCCAACTAAGGCCCGCTACAGCTCTAGTATCACTATTGTGCACGACAGGTAAACTCCCCGCAGAAGGCAAAACCGGAAGATCTTCATCATCGTCGGACGAATTTAAGGCGCTGGTTTCCCTGGCGGCCGGCAGGTAGATTTGGCAACTGTCGCGCCTGTTGACGGACAGCATAGACGAAGCTTGAACATTCTCCTGTTATTTCAGCCTTTCGACGAGAGATGGCGACTGCAGCGACACGTATTGGTAACAAAACACAATCGTCATTCACGGAAGGTACTTGTCTCGCTTCAAAGAAACACGATCTGGTCGGTTGAATTAGACGCCAGGTAGTCTGTGGCCAAGGATGAGTAAATTTTTTAAAAGGTATTGTAGAGGTTTTTTTTTTGGGGGGGGGGGGTGGAGTGGAGGAAACTGCTTACCGCCCTGCAGTGACACACAACACGATGGTCTGTAGGAAATGCTTGTTGACAATGAACTTCACATTTCTTCCAACTGTCCCCCTACTAGACATTAGCATCTGTAGCTATATGAAACAACGGGCCTTGCCCATGAATTCCTTGGGCCTGCCTTTGATTTTTTCTTGACCTGTCATGAGAAATAATTTTTTATAAGAAATTCTAAAGAAATTTCGGTACACCTCACAAACTAAATATTAATTTGCGGTACACATAAAACATTAAAGTACGCCTTAATGTTATACTAAATTTGAATGGACATTATTTTATGGCAGGTAGTACAAAGTGAAAAAGATAAATGATGTTTGACATTGATATTTACGTTTCATCATTATTCAGCATACACATTTGCACCATAGATCTCCTGAATTAAAATAATTATCATACAGAATTATAGCAAGTTTTTTAAAAATATTTTTTCACATATTCTACACTGACTCAAATGTGTATTTTTGGTTGTGTGATCAGAACGGGGGAATTGATAATGATCAACATACCATTCTGCATATACTGCAAAGCTGTTACTAGTTACTGTAATTCAGATTCAACTATTGGTACCGCCTGAATTGTTTGTGTTTCATAACGTAATATTAAGTCTGATAATTCTCTAAGATTATATACAAAAATATTAAATAATGGATATATATTGTTTAACACTTTTAAATAATATAGATTGTAATATTTATTGGTGAAATAAGTAATTTGTAGTATGTATTCGGGAAATAAGTAATTTTATTTTACAACATTTTCATAACTCGTTAGTTAACTCGTTAACTTTTCGTTTGTGGGGACACATAATGTAGTAGCCAGATCGCTTACCTTCCACAAAGGCGATCCAAGTGCATGCCGGATATACGCATGTGGAACACCTGGAGGATTTTGCCGTTGTTCGGTGCGTTCTCTCGCGGCGATCCCATATCCTCCAGCGAAGTCTCATCTATATATGTTGTAAGACTACTGCCAGAAGTAACTCGTGCAATAGTATTGTAACCTAAGTTACGGCACAATGAAATTAGTTTGGGAAGCGGTAACCAAATTTAAAACCGAAATTTAGTACGTTACTACACGTATTGGTTATATCGGTGAGTTAGGCCATGATCCAATGGGTTTGGAGTATTTCGCGTTTAGTATTTTGTAAGGTTTCAATTGGAATACATCGATTTTCATCTGTTAAGAATGCAATACTGCTGTTTTGTTGTACTCCATTTCTTAACATCTTGTATATAAAGATAAAACATGAGGTGTTAAATGAAAAATTCAAGGAATTCCTTAAGTAATTTACGTTTCGATAAAAAACTTTTTGTTGCACCATTTCGCTTGAAATTAGCAAATTAAAATAAGCGTGACATTAATATATATATATATATATATAATAGGACAAAAATTTCTGTACCACTTTTTCCCTAAAGTGATTAGTAAGGGAGCTATGCGCCCCTAAAAATCACGGATGTGAATGTAATTGAGTTAAAAATATTAGGAACTATTCACGATCAAGCAACAAATCAGTGAATTGTAGAACGGAGATCTTACACCTATGAAAATGGGGTTGATAATATCAACCTTCGTCATCATGAAAACAAGTTTGTTACCCTGTTTTTGCACAAAAAATATAAACCGTAAGGTGTGAGCTATTTGTTGACATGTTTTAAGAATCAGGACATTGTAACGAACAATAAGGCCGTCTTGTCGGAATACTCCCAGGGGAACCGCTTTCGCGAAATCCACTCGGAAAGTATTGCCTACCTCGCTGGCCACTCACCTTCACGGTGCTCAAGAGTGATTAGGCGGTCAGGCGCCACTTCGAGATACCAAGTTCAATACCAAACTGTTCCAATTATCTAATGATTCAATGTAATTTTTTGTGTGAATAGCGTTACGGACAGATTCTGTTTCGTTACAATAGTAATGTTTAAATTAGTGGTAAATCAAATCACTTTGTTTCTCGTGTGTGTTGGCGTGTCTCTATGTATGCAACAGATTAGAAGAACGAATTCGCATACTATAAATATATTTGTGTTTCTAAAAATTGTTTTGTGCCTCTTTCATTTATGCTTATTTATGCCTTCTAGGTAGGCCTATTGGGTACTACATGGCAATGTTGATTGTTACTTGTGCTTTGGAAGGCTGCACATTGGCGCTAAAAATTAAACAGAGCAGAGCTACCAAAATAGTTTAGTCAATTGTGTACCATTTATAAAATATTGTGAACTAAGTAAATTTTTTCCTCTTTCTCGGCTATGTACCACTTCTCATCACTATTGCAACAAAATGTTTTCTTCAAACTTTGTGATTGTTATAAGTGATAAACGTGCTTTATATTTGTAATATAATAAGATATAAGACGCTTTATTTCACTAACTTCCAAAGACATAATTTATTGCTTCATACAAAATACATGTAAATGTCATATATCAGGTGCCACAATTTCAAAAAACGTACATATCAAACAATGTAGTAATATCGTTTCTTGACTAATTTTAATGCAAAATACATATTTCTGTGACATTATCTACAAAAACACTAATGATGGAGAATATAATTTTAACATTTGACTAAGATGATTTTTATTTACAGAAATGCCCATTTTCTTCGGGTATGTTAATAATTACATTTCTAAGCTAGGTGACCTAATGAAAGTGTTTTAAAATGAAACATTTTCATTTCCTCCTTTTTTCTTTTCTTTGGCTCTTTCTTGTGCCTCCAGTATGTTCGGTGGTTCCCGTACACGCATTCCCCTGCTTATTGGACTGTCTGCCAATTCCGGTAACAAGCATTCTATATAAAATCTACGCAGCTTGGGGAACATATTTTCTCTCCAGAATTCGTCGACTCTAAGTTCTCTGATTATTTACATCCCACTATCACAATATATTACTAAATCACAGAAATTCCTGTCTGTTATTTGGAGCTGCCTCTGTATTTGGTACCGATACTTGTGTGATTTTTTAACTGTAGTTTCCCATTTCTTTCTTCAATAAATAGTTTCCTAGACTTTGCTGCTTCGCGAATAGGCACACATCCTAATAGAAGGCACGCACTTCACCTCTACAATGCCGTCTTTTTTCTAAAATGCCATCTGGACTGGCTCCCAGGAACGACACCTCAGGATGAAAAAAAAATACCACAGGGTTGTACAGTTACCTGCATCTTCTTCTCGTAGGCGGATATGGATCTTTTTTCGTGAACTCGCCCGTAAATTACAGCTACTGAATACAATTATCGCCGGTAAATTATATTTGTTACTGTGTTATGGCAAGACGTGATATTTTTCATACAGCACACAACCCCGAATTGTGATGTTGTCAGCCTTTACTGTCTGGCCTGATTCCATAGTGGGTTGTCATGCTACCCAACTATAGGTCTTTCTTCCTTAGAACATAGAATTACAGAACCGGCTTCTTCTTGTAGCTTCTCCAACATTTTATTCTTCTGACCTTGCAGTTCTTCAGGAGAAATATCAAGTTGTGCAGCATTCAGTCCATATTCAGTGTCACTTGTTCTTTCGCCTATTCTTTTTTTGGTTTTGCGTTTCTTCTTTTCTTTCCTGTCGAAATCTAGCCTTTTAGCTGACCTAAATCAATCTCTCTCTCTCTCTCTCTCTCTTAGCACAGATTTTTTTAGCGATTTATCCTGGACTATTGCCTGTCATGGATTTCCAAGGACTTACCATATAAGATGACCCATTAGTATGGGCCAGAGCAGCACCATAGTTTTGCATCCATTAGTTTTGTCTTCTTTAAGTATGGGACGTTATTCGCAATTTCACTGTGTCGGGAGCAGAATCACTTGCAGCACGATGCATGGTCCCCAAAGACATGGCGGGGGCCGTTTCTCAGATCTTTTCGAAGTGTCTCGATATTCCCTTCTGAATGTCTAATGGCACTACTAAGGACAGCGGCAGTGAAGCGAGGAATATTTTGCCTTATTATTTTTTGACCTTCATAGTCGAATATAGTCTTCGAAGACAGTGTGTACAATTTTGATGTATAACCTCGCACTATATGGTTTGTGAACTCTACTTTTTTTCATTTTGCCCCGATAGGAGCCCTCTTTCTAGCTCTTGGAAAAACACTTGAGTCCCCATCACCTATCAGAAACTTCACCCACACAAGATACTCTGAAAACAAATGTCGAAGTCCTTCTACTGTAATTGTTTGCTCCATCCCAGATGATGAACCACTATAATCTTTGTTGCATATATGTGTTTTGCGTTCGTTAATGTCTTTATGGGTTGCACACACATAACAAAACTTGTTCTTGATGTCCAAATAAAGCACCTTTTTTATTCTTCCGCCATTAATACAAGCCTGGAAAATATTACGTATATGAGCACATCAAAACCATACTTCTGGCTATCAGTAAAATAATAATCCCTCAGACTTTTAGAAGATTGGGAGTTTGACAACAACCATATAATAAGATCACTGACAAATGTTTCAGATGAGTAGGTCTTGCTATAAAGTTGTGTTATAATTATGGACGAGGAATAGGTATGAAACTGCACCTCATGAGTAAAACACGAAAGTTGACTCGTATCACATCCACGCCCATTGTCAACGTTTAGGAAGACAACCTACTCACTTATACAAATAATGGCTACGTTTCCCAAAATAAACACCACAAAATTTAATTTACGGAATTATTTTAATATAATTAATTTCCATGTCCAATTATATATTTTTTAAAAAGCAGAATATAACAAAAGGTTATGAAACTTTGTTGGACGTCTATAGGATGAGATATCCCACATCGAGACCAAAATAGCCCCGATATAAAAATGATAACGTGGTAATGGTTTTTGGTGCTCCTGTCCAGGTGACGCTAAGTAAGAAAATCATTAATACGGTTTTCGTAATTTAAATTTTGAGTTCCATGTAAGATAACAGTTGGCTATGAAAGGGTTTCTTAAATGAAATAGAAGACATTATTAACAATAAATCGCTACAAATATCTTGAAACGACTGTTGTAATTGAAAGTGTTGCTCTGCGATCGTACTGGAGACAATCTCCGTTCTAATATTCTCTACTTAGATGTGTTCATAGAGGAGAAGAAGCCGCTGCACTGTAGTGGCTAGAGTGCATTCTTTCCTCCAAGACGATCCTGGTTTGAATCCCGGCAATGTCATCTCGAATTTTCGCATGAGGAAAATGTGGTAGACGTTACCTTTGGGTTATGTCGGGGTACTCCCATTTCCCACACCATTGCATTCTATCGCTGTTCCAGCTTCGCCTTATTTCTTCCCCATTGGTACCACTACCGATCTAAGCCCAGAAATCTGAGTCACTCTGAAGAGAGGAAAAGATCTTCCTTGTAGTAATTATTGATAAAAAATTCACATCAATTGCTAGGCACATGTGAGTTTAGCAACATTGGACAGGTAGATGGGGATGTATGACAAAAAGAACTAAACTAGGTGCTGAAGTTGACGTCTTTTCCTACAGTGTGGCAGGGCTGTCGTGATCTTGTAAAGAACAGTTGCAAAGTACAGTGCTTTCAACTCCAAATAAAATCTCATAAAATTATATGATCACAGATGTGTTCTACGCGATATGGTCATATTATGGTGTTAGAGAACCTGCGTTTTGAATGGAGACTGTACTAAAACACTGAATATTTTACAATAGTTTGAACTGACAGTGGTTAGCTTTAAAAGTGCAATAGTGTTGATTCCATTAAAATAGTAATTCAAAAAAAAAAAAAAAAATTGAGCGATTCTTGGATAAAATCCTCGAATTCATTTACTACAACTTTTCGTTAGGGCCAAAAATTAGCCTATATAGTACCTAAAATTGTCCTTTAACAAAAGAATACTTTTCTTACAGTGTATCGCTTGAAAAATGTGTTAAAACAATATCACATGTTATCACATGGACCGCGGGCGGCGGTCAAGCATTTAGAGCGCTCGCTCGCCTTCCACCATGGGCGATCTGGGTTCCATCCCCGGCTTCGCATGTGGTATTTGTGCCGGACTATGCCACTGGTTGGCGGGGTTTACTCGCGAATTTCCCTTTCCCCGTCCTTGCATTCCGCTGCTGCTCCAAATCAGATGTTAAGAGCGGCCGGAACCTCTCAACTCACGCAACCGTTATCGCACATGTCATTTTAATCATTACGATGGACATGTAGTCAAAGTTTTAGTGCCCTTTCCCAAATTAACCAGCCCTCATAATATATTATTAGACATGTATCTCAAATATACTTTTAAATGATTGTAGATAATTGCATTTTATATGGGATTTATTCAGGTAAACATGGTCGCCATTTTGTTTAGATTATATTTTTCTGGTGGCTACCCTTTCGAAACGTTGACGCTGAGTGTTCTCATAAAATTCATTTTTTTTGGTAATAAAGATTACAATTTCTCAAGTAGAGTTTTCTGGTAATAATTGTTGTTTGCAGAATCAACTATATGTTCCTGGAAACCAAACCTCGGTAGAAGACAACAATGCAGAGCCAACAATTTTTCAAAAATGACCATGTTAAACCCAGAGTTAGGATTACATGCGTGCCAAAATACCGAGATTTTCCTTACTCCGTAATATCTTGAGATTCAAATGAAAAATATTCAAGATGGTTTTAATATATTACATTGTATTATTATCCTTTCCATTATTAATAAGATAAATCTTTCAATGGAATTTTCTGCAAGTTCTGTGATATGCCTAGATTTCAGTGAGAAATTTCATATGGCAACATATTGCAATGTTATAATAGAACATGGCCACAAATTGCTGATAGTTTTATAGTAAAACAGTGTATTGGAAATTTTCCATAACGCCACCAAAAAATTCCTTGATACCCCAGAAGTTCCTGCGCAACAGTCAACAGCCATTAACTGAAAAGGGTAGTGGTCCACAATGAATGCACCAATCTTTGACATCACTGAGACGAATATCACCTCAAAATGAAAAGTAAATAATGTTATCAAAACATATATAACAGAAGTACATTATTATATGGAAAACTTCTGGTAATTGTCCTGAATTATACTAATGAATATTAGCAAATAAATCCTAAGAAGGGGAGAAATCGGCCATAATTTACCAGAAATATCTGTTATTTTTTCGTACCTGCATTAAAGACATGTCGAAATTAGATACAAGAAATGTTACTTTTACGAAAATTCACCTAATAAAATTAATTTTGAGGTGTGCGTCTATAGTAAATAATTTTCACAGACTTACCAACAGAAGACACGCTTCAACATGGAATATGTGTTTTGTTTTGTATACTAAAAATCAGGCCTACAAGTGAACGGTGGTTGACACATGTTAAAGGTACTGGTTCACTTATTTCTCTTAGGTGCCATTTCTCTTTGCACTTGCTACGGAAGATGTAAATTATTTATAGGAGTAACATCATTAGCCAAAATTTACCACTCCAGAGTTTGCGGAATACACATAGCCGTAACTTCTCTCGCACCAAGCACCATCAACAATACCCGTTATGAAGGGATATCCTTCTTCTATGTCCCCGTTTTCGACTGCCAATCTTTTTTTCTTCTTATACAGCCGCAGACATTTTCTGTACGAGTTTTTGTTTCCACACCTGCAGAAGAATGCATGGTTGTGATTAATTGTCCCATTTTATTCAGATAAATTCAAATTATTTTAATTACTGCTTCTTTTCTGAGTGCGGTTATATGATTGCCGATACAAAAACATACGAAATTTGCTTTTTAGGCGTCGCTTAGCACTATTGCTATGTATTTTCACTGCCATTTTCTGAAAGGTAGAGAAATAAGTGTTAATTTATTTAAAAAAACACATAAAAAGAGTTTTGAATTGTACTTAGCCAAGAATTATGAACCTCACAGTGCGGAAATATAATTTAAAAATCGACGCATTCTGAAGGAAAAAGTAGAATTCTAACGATTACGGTTTCTGATGTACTTTGTCAGCAACAATAAATAAAATCAGCACGGAACCAAATCAAATTTGCAGTTTAAAATTTTATACGTGGTAAGTAATAAACAATTATCGTGTTATTCTGGTTAATTTAAGAGATAGTATTTCCTACAAGTTTAAATAATTAACACTTATCGTATTATGATTACAGCTAAGTACAGATTTCATCAAAAGATAAATACCGTTGCGGTCTGTTTTGAAAAATGTCCATCTCTGTTCGATTAAAAAAAAATATATATAAACAAACTTACGTCTTCCACCTTCTTCTCATGAAGGTTAAAGTATTTCTTTTGCCATGACAGGAATATTCATCACACATAACATTTCTTCAGCTTTGAGTGTGTCCAATGCCGATAGCTGTTGCTCACCATGCGAATGCAGTATTCAGTTCATTTGTTTCAGGTGGTTCAGTGTAGATTTTCCTACTGCTGTCACACATAAAACATTCGTACGTGAGGCAACTCACAAGTCCTATTCTCTTCTCACATTTAAATATGTACCGTCCTCCTGTACACGTCTTGTGGTGTTGAGCCAATTTATAGTACTGCTTGGTAAAATATAAAAGATCGACAGTTCGGCGACCTTCAATTTCGTATGCTTCTGTTGATCCACTAGTGCTGGCTTCAACGAGAAGTTCGGGAAGATTTTCGTCACTGTAAAAAAATATTGCATAATTTATGTCAACCTCCGAAACACTGGTAATAAAGAACCGTTATGTTGTCTTTTTGTAATGTGTTGTTCTTGTTCTTAAAAATTAAGGCACTTGACCGAAATGTGTGATGAAATGGTGCTATGGAATTTTGGACAATACTTAGTAATGTCAAAATCGATAGATCACGTAGGCAAAATGACACTTTTTATTTTGAAATATTAACTTGTTATAACTTGCTATTGTGTATACGTGAATAACAACAGAATGAACCAATTACATATTGTTTTCAATGCTTGTGATAGTTTTTTTATTCGTACCAGACTGCAATTTCATCAAGAAGAGGTATTGGAGCTCTTGCAGACGTAACATTTTGTTTTGGGCATCTCGAGTATGTTCTTAGCCTGGGAATATCTTTGGATGAAGGCTTATTCAGATGTCTAGTGGGTGTCTCGTCCTTAGAATCACAAATGGTTCTAGAAACAATATTTCAACAAGATTTAAAATGCAGGTAACAGTACTGTTTACATATGTCATGCTTTATCAAGTACAGTATATGGCATTTATTTATATAAGAAATTATATTTGTGTTTCAAATGCACATAAAAAGGCAACTGCATTAAAAAACTGATCCCACAAATTATTTTCGGACCAGTGTGAATAACAGCAACATATAATAATTCTTTACTTCTGGTAGGTCTGATTTAAATTTTTTATTATGAAATGAGCTAATAAACAAGTATTCCAAAACATCTGTTATGTTTAAAAACATGGCTCGGAATATCAGTAATTAACATTATCTAGAATTATTTATTGCTTCAAAAATAAATTCGATGCTGAAAACGTCCTTTAATTCCAGGATTTCACATCAATTTAGAAAATGTATACATACAAAAAATACCTTACTTTAGGTCTTTTTCGATGATAGCATCTTGAGATATATGAGTAATCGTCTGTGACTGTGCTAAGTTGTTCTTTATTGGTGTCCATAATATTTCCTCATACTCATTCTCAGTTATGTGGCCAGCACATTCAGCATCAGGCAAGGTATATGTGACATTTCCCCTGCAATCTTGTGAACAGCAAGCCACTAATATACGAAAATCATCTGCAAATACAGGAAGATATGTTTGTTTCTAATAAGAATGTTTGACTTTGAAGGATAGGAACAAAATCATGCAATGAATTTTTTCCTTCAGTGCGTTTGATCCTCCTATTGGTACAAGAATATGCCTACATAATGGCTGGTCTAATGTAATTCACGAAATAGTTCTATGCGCAAAAAATTACACATTTTTGAAAATGTTCTGTGACAAAAACTCTTGGATCCCTTTCTCTTCTTTTAACATCTGACAAGCTATGTAGAAAAGGAGCCTAGTCGGTCAGTTTTCTCGCGAATCCCAAATATTCTGAGTCCCGCTGTTAGGCCCATACACTCTAAAAAAACTTCTACTTTTACACAGAAAATCCTTGGAAACTCAGTTGCCAAAGTAATTCTTTGTAAAACTACGAAGGTTTTTCTTGTAAAAAATACAAAGTATATGTGTGTTACATTACAAAGTATAGGTTTGTATTTCAACTTGCATTGGTAAATAATGGAGTTTGAATTACTTATTTTACTGCACTTCTAAAAATTATCTTATTTATACAATAATTGTTAAATAAAAGGAATTTTACTCATAACAATATGGAAAAAAAAATTTTTTCAATGAGTTTCGAACTTACACACTTCACCCCTAAACCAACTCCTCTGGCATACTTAGTGGATCTTTTTATTACAATTTATGACAAACAGTCCACTTATTTAAGTTTCATTTAACTAGAGCTTGTTGTTCGTACACATATTCACTTGATGTTAGGTAAATACATATCACAGAATGTGATTTGTTTATAACTTACCATTCTCGAATAAAAGTGCGATTTTAGTATACTACAAAGCTTTCGTAAGCATTATTTCAAACACAGCTCTTGTAACTTTACAAATGACTGATTTTACAAGGAATATCGTTGTACTTTTGCAAAGATCTGTAAAACTACAAAAGAATTCTTTGTAGACTTTACAAAAAAAGTTAGAGTGTAATAGCTGTTGTGGGATACAGGGTACACTAGTCTGGTAATTACATTTTCTCTAATTAAAAAAAGCCAGGGCAGTACATTTAACTGGTAAAATCTAGCAGAAACAGGGAGAAAGTGGAATAAACTGAGGAAAATATAAAAGTAAAGCACAAAAAAGTTTTTTTATAATATCACCAAAAATCCTAAAAAAAAAAAAAACTCTACTTCATAACTTCATATTATAAGCATAATTGACCATACTATCCAAACTACATCAGATATAGTTGTTAAATTCATAACATAGGCATCGCCTAGGATGATGAGAAGGTTCATAGGGAAAGCATATCCTATTTCTGCTTATAAGCATAGTTGGTTGTAATTTCCGAACCATCTAAGATATAGTTGTCAAATTCATAAGACGGGCATCAGGATCATGAGAAGGGTAGAATAGCCAAGTAGACCATATGTCTACTTATAAGCATAGTTTATCATAATATCTAAACTATGGTAGGATATAATCGTTAAATTCATAACATTGGCATTACTCCCATCAAGGGGAAGGGTCGCAGGACAAAGTAGATCATGTCTACTTTTTAGCATAGTTGGTTGTAATTTCCGAACCATCTGAGATATAGTTGTCAAATTCATAAGACAGGCATCACCCAGGATGATGAGAAGGGTCGTATGGTCAAGTAGACCACATATCTACTTATAAGCATAGTTGGTTGTAATTTCCAAACCTTTTAAGATATAGTAGTCAAATTCATAACTTAGACATCACCCATGATGATGAGAAGAGTAGAATAACCTAGTAGACCCTATGTCTACTTATAGGCATAGTTAACCATAATCTCCAAACTGTAAGATATTGTTGTTAAATTCATAACATAGGCATCACCTAGAATGATGAGAAGGTTCATGGGAAAGTATATCCTATTTCTGCTTATAAGCATAGTTGGTTGTAATTTCCAAACCATCTAAGATATAGTTGTCAAATTCATAAGATAGGCATCAACCAGGATGATGAGAAGGGTTGTAGAGTCAAGTAGACCCTATGAATACTTATAAGTATAGTTGGCTGTAATTTCTGAACTATATAAGATCTAGTTGTCAAGTTCATAAGATGGGAATCACTCATGATGGCAAGAAGGGTAGAATAACCAAGTAGACCCTATGTCTACTTATAAGCATAGTTGACTATAATGTCTGAACTATGGTCGGATATAATAGCTAAATTCATTACATAGGCATTACTCCCATCAAGGGGAAGGGCGCAGGGCAAAGTAGACCATATGTCTACTTATAAGCATAGTTGGTTGTAATTTCCAAACCATCTATGATATAGTTGTCAAATTCATAAGACAGGCATCACCCAGGATGACGACAGGCCCTTGAGTCAAGTAGACCACATATCTACTTATAAGCATAGTTGGCTGTAATTTCTTAACCATTTAAGATATTGTTGTCAGATTAATATCTTAGACATCACCCTTGACGATGAGAAGGGTATAATAGCCAAGTAGACCCTATGTTTACTTATAAGCATAGTTGACCATAATCTCAGAACTGTCAGATATTGTTGTTAAATCCATAATGTAGGCATCATCTAGAATGATGAGAAGGTTCATAGTGTATAGTAGACCCTATGTCTACTTATAAACATAGTTGGTACTATTTTCCTAACCATTTGAGATATAACTGCCAAATTCATATCATAGGTGTCACACAGGCTCATGGGAAGGGTCGTAGGATCAAGTAGACCCTATGTCTACTTATAATCATAATTGGCTGTAATTTCCAAAGAATCTATTATATAGTTGTCAAATTCATAACATAGCTATCATCCACAATGGCGAGAAGGGTAGGAAGGCCAAATAGACCCTATGTCTTCTTTTAAGAATAATTGGCTGTATTTTCCAAGCCAACTGCGATATAATTGTCAAATTCATAAGACAGGCATTATCCAGAATGACAAGAAGGGTCGCAGGATATAGAACACCCTTTTTCCACTTATAAGCACAGTTGGCTGTAATTTCCGAACCATTTAAAATATAGCTGTCAAATTTATAACATAGGCATCACCTGGAATGATGAGAAGGTTCATAGGGTCATGAAGAACTTATGTCTCTTTATAAGCATCGTTGGTACTAATTTCCGAACCATTTGAATTACAACTACCATGTTCATAACATAGGCATCGCCCAGGATTACAAGAAGGGGAGAGGACCAAGTAGCTTTATGTCTACTTATAAGCATAGTAGGCTGTAATTCCCAAATCATCTAAGATACAGTTGTAAATTTACAACATAGGCATCATCCATGATGGCAAGAAGAGTAGAAGGGGCAAGTAGACTCTATGTCTACTTATAAACATAGATGGCTGTAATATCCATACCATATAAGATATAGTATTAGAATTCATAATATAGGCATAATCTAGGATGATGAGAATTTTCATAGGGTCAAATATACCATATGTCTACTTATAAGCATAGTTGGTTGTTATTTCCGAACAGTCCAAGATTTAGTTCTCAAATTCATAAGACAGGCATCGCCCAGGATGACGAGAATGGTCGTGGGGTCAAGTAGACCCTTTGTCTTCTTATAAGCCCAGTTGGCTGTAATTTGAAAACCGTTAAAATATAGCTGTCAAATTCATAACATAGGCATCGCCTAGGATGATGAGATGGTTCTTATGGTCAAATAGACCTCATCTCTTTATAAACATAGTTTGTTCTAAATTCTGACCTATTGAATTACAACTGCCAAGTTCATAATATAGGCATCACCCAGGATTACAAGAAGGGTACAAGGACCAAGTAGACCCTATGTCTGCATATAAGCACAGTTGGCCATTATTTCCAAACAATTAAAATATAGTTGTCATATTCATAACATAGGCATCATCCACAATTATGAGAAGGCTAGAAGGGCTAAGTGAACACTTTGTCTACTTACAAGCATAGTTGGCTGTAATTTCTGAACCATTTAAGATATAGTTGTCAAATTCATAACATAGGAATCACCCATGATGATGATAAGTATAGAATGGCCAAGTAAACCCTATGACTACTTATAAGCATAGTTGACTGTAATTTCCAAACCATTTAAGATATTGTCTCAAAATTCATAAAAGAGACATCACCCCTGACAGCAAAAGGGTCGCATGGGCAAGTATTTCCTTACCACACATATAAGTGCAGTGAGCTGCAATTTGCGAACTGTTTGTGATACAACTAAAAAAGTGCAGGATTCCTGAGGGGGGTCATTCTGGCTACCTTTAGGTTACCAGCCTGACACCTTGACCACAGAGCCACCATTGCTTGGTGAGTTTTATGATATGAAATAGTGTATATACATGCAATGTTCTGTGCATGCAACAGACATTGTGAGGACAGGAGAAGAATAATTACTAGCAAGGACCTACACACACTCGCCAAACTTGTCATCATGAGCTGGTAAGGTTGTTTCCTTCTGGACTCGCCTAAGCCAGTGATGTCCTCGACAGATATTGTGCAGTTAGGGGAAGAAATAAAGTAAATACTGTTATTGGCCTATGCACTCACCAGACATGTCATCGCGAACAATCAATGTTATCCCTTCTGGTCTGGCCTAAGTCAATGGTGTCATCAGACAGTGTGCGATGAGGAGAAACACTCATGGGTTCCCACCAGACATCGTGAATCAGCAAGGTGTTTCCTTCTCGATTCACCTATGCAAATTATGATGCCAACAGTGAAGATGCTCATGCCATCACCTAGCTGTGGAAGGGGCTAGTGTACCCGCAGGTTTTCCTTCCACCTAACATCCTTGCAAAGTCTCATGCACTAACATTCCACCTTAGTTTTCACTAGGCGAGATGCAAAGTATCATTCCCCCTTAGTTACCCCATTCCAATAGGGATTACTCGTTCAGATATATGTTTATATAACATCCTAGCATCTCGGTGGGGAAGAGTCCATGAACATCCTGCTCTGTAATTCTGGTGCCATGGTGTTCCCCAGGTGCTCCTTGTCACAAATTCCATCCCAGGGAAAGTGTAAGTCTCATGCTCTGTCATTCAACCCCGACGCGAACAATCTTGCTGCCCAATGCTCGGGGTTCCCCAGGACTCGTTTACTTCCTATCGAATGTGCACACCCTCCTGGCTCCCTACCATGACACCAGCCCTGATCCCTACCCCCAATGTCAGCCTCTCTCTCCCAGGGTGCTCAAACCCATCCAAGCTGCTCTCACCTGCTGTTTTTCGTCCTAGCAAACTTCCAGCTCCCACCTTCCACTCCGATGGCGACCATCTTGGATTCCCAACCCCTGCTACGACACAGGGGCTCCCTGCCACAATGCCAGCCTGGAACCTAGGGTGATCTCCCGAGCCAGAATGCTCCTCTCCACTCTACTTCCGGTGTTTGGTTTTTTTTCCTCTTAGTTGTTTCCTTTCTAATCCAACACAAGCATGGGGTGCTGTACGTTGTGACGATGCTAGACACGGCCAGGCCATTTTGGACTTTCCTTACGAGTTGACTGAAACGAAACCATTACCGAGAGAGAGAGAGAGAGAGAGAGAGAGAGAGAGAGAGAGAGAGAGAGAGAGAAATATAGACATGACACTGCTATGCATCGAGGCTAACAGCAAAAGCATTTACCAATGAATGTGCGAGCAACAAGTGCTGAGACAAACACAAGTACCATTTTTTGAAGTGTGGGAACGATAAGGTCAACACTGTTAACACCCCAATGCAATGGAAAAAATAGTCATTAAGTACTTACCAACCAGCACAATCACACACAAGCACAAGGTGCGTATGTGTTAAACGATGCAAGACATGACCAGGCCACCCTACATCTCCTTACAAACAGAAATTATCACCTGTAGCCATCACTAGCAGCGGCCAACTCGACGTTTGTTGTGCGAAAGGCAGCTGTCTCCGACCTACACTTATGTACCGAGCCTTCAATGCTCCGAACAGTCTGTATATCGTATCACAATTGCCCCCACCCTCCTCTCTAGCTCTCCACACCCCAAGACCATAGCAGTAGCACATTCGGACATTACCGACCTAGCCTGCACTTATGTACCAAGCCTTCATTGCTCACAATTACAGATAGTCATAATACATCTCCGGCCTGCATTCTTGTACCGACTTCATACTTACAGGTGGTCTGTCTCCAACATACACTCGTATACCGAGCCGTAATTACAAGTAGTATGTACATCATACTCCACTCCAGTCCTCAATTGCTCAAGACCATAGTAGTAGCAGTAGCAGTAGTAGCACATTTGGATACGACCGGCCACTCGTCGAACTCATGATTCATGTACCGAGCCTTCATTTCGAGGTGGCATACCAGTCGACTGCATGTCCCTTTACGAGAGGAATACAGTGCCAGAGCCATAAGCATATATGAAACAACATACATTAGTCTTACATGAGAGATACGACACTGTTGAGGCAAATAGTACATGTACTTATTTCGAGTACGAACCATTTATAATGTTAAAAGCTCATTACGGAACGAATTACCCATGACGAGTGAGGAGCTACGGCAACACACGCACACACACACATCAACCATGTATGTACTCTGCTTTTATAAGACACGGAGCAGAGGTTTACCTTAACTGGTATAGCTGTTTCAGAAATACTGCAGATCACGAGTGTAGCTATCGATGTGAACTGAACCAAAGCCCAGGCCACAATGACCGTCCTGTCTTTCCGTGCATGGTATACATTACCGTTCAAGAAAGCAACTCAGCACTTGCAACTACTGTAATTACACGACCCTCGACAAAACATACATTCACTATATAGGAAATAAACCATGTACCCTGACGACGGTGGAGAAAGCACAACAGCCTTGAAAATAAGGTAGCATAGCTTCAATTCTTGTAGAGAATCCATACATTTCCCAGTAAATTTATTTTATTTAAAGACTCAACACAATTATAAATCCATTTATAAAGACTACCTTTTCAGTCAATGGCGACCCGCACAAATTTTCACTGTTGACGACGAAGAATATAGTCCAAAGCGTGTCAGCGACAGTCACTTGGTAAACATTTTTGATGGGTAAGAGTGAAATGGAGGGGAAAAAATTTTTTACTGATGATTTTAGCTGCCATTTTGGAGCCGAAATATGCACTATCGACCAAAAAGTAATTGGGCACCTGTCCACAATGTTTGCTCGGTGGTTGTCACCCCGTTAGAATTTCGTAGAGTGACCTCTTGCAGCTATAACAGCACCCTCCCTGCATGGCATACTCTCTACGTGTTTGCAGGACATCCACGGGGATTCGTCGCCATTCCTCATGCAACCATTCCATGAGTTGAGCAGTGGATTTTGGCCGCGCCTGACGAGCCCTCACCCGGCGATACAATTCGTCCCAAAGATGTTTTATAGGGTTGAGGTCGGGGCTCTGGGCGGGCCAGTCCAATCGGCGAACATTGTTGTCGGCGTACCACTGCATAGTAGCCCTTGATACATGGCACCTGGCATTGTCATCCTGGAAGAAACACGGGTCCATTCCGAAAAAACGCCACAATGTTGGGAGCATTTCATTATCATGAATGTTACAGTAGGCCTCTGTGTTCATGTTACCACGGACAAACACCAGCTGTCCTACGCCGAAGGCCGTGAAACAGCCCCACACCATCACTCCACCACCACCGAATTTCCTAGTTGGCACTATACACTCTGGTAGAAGACGTTCCCCAGGTAGACGCCACACCAATATACGTCCATCGGACCGGAATAATGTAAACCTTGACTCATCACTCCACAGAACCGATTCATACTGCTCCAGTGTCTAGTTGCAACTGTCCAAACACCACCTGAGTCGCCGAGCTTTATTGTTTGTTGTGATATGGGGCTTATGTGCAGCTGCTCTTCCGAAATATCCAAGTTGGTGGGCCTCTGTATGCAATGTTCAAATGGAAACCGATACTCCTGTTGCTGCATGAAACTCCTGTCGGATGGTAGCCATGGTTTGTGCGAAATTTTTGACAATTTCACGTTTCAGGGTACTGCGATTTCTGTCGGTCAAGATTGGAGGTTGCCCAGAACGTGCAGCATTGGCACAATGCCCATCGACCTTCCACTTACGCAGGACGAATGCGACCGTTGATTTGGGCCTGTTTACATTCCGTGCAATCGCCCGGCTAGACAGCCAACTGAGATGGCAGCCCACAATCACGCCCTTATCGAAGTCCGATAGCTCTGTACCTCGTGCCATCTCCTTGTCAATTGGTTCTACACCAGCCTGCAGCGTATCGCGGCCACACAAGTCAACTGACATACTGAATTGCCTATCTGCACGGGTGCCCAATTACTTTTTGGTCGATAGTGTAGTAGATTATTAGAATCTACCTGCACCTAAGAACCTCATTAGATATTGTTATTTCAAGCTAATTTCAAATATGATACACAAGTTACAACAGTTATTCAGATTGTAAGGTATGTTTAAATTACAAATAAATAAAGCTCTGTTAGCTCTCGAGATTTCATGCTCCGTGATTGACAATGTGTAATTGTTGGTGCATCCAAATACACCCAGAAAATAAGTACATACTGAGGCCTAACCTTGTGTGCATTAAGACAACATACGTGGACACATTTTTAAAAATCTATTAGTATATGTGTTCATTCCATAGCATTAGAGTTTTTTGAATGTGGCACATTTCCTTGTAACACTACCAGCAATTCATTGGTTGCATTAACCAAATTGAAGGGGTATTTACAATAGCAATATTTTTGTATGTACTATACCAACACGATCCTTTTATGTGTAAATATGCTTAGTACAATAAATCTACACTGCAAATTTTTTTCTGGTAAACTTCCGAGACTGTAATGGAAGTTTTTAACCTATACCTACACTGTATGGTAACAATACCACACATCAAGCTGCAAATATAGGAATGTTTAGCATCGCTACTATACAAAGTTGGGAACTTCCTTATGTATTTGACTGTTTCCTTAGCATATGTAGGAAGGCTACAATGACTGTATAGGGGACAGAATTACCATTCCTGCTTTCTCACTAGGCGTATACACTGATATGGTAAATTTACGAATAATTTCTTATAGTGTACATTCTTAAAATAAATCGTTCTACACACTTAATCTTAATTTACTAACTTTATATCCCTACGTTATTGTTTTCCTTGCAAAACAGATGTACAATATTCCAGATTAACGAGATTTTAGTTCAACCGAATGACACCTGGTCTCATCAAGTTTGGTTACACGAGACACTAGTGTAGTCATATTAAGAATATTATTGATTTCCTTGGCTTCCTGAACCATCAAAATGCAGCGTCAGGACGTAATCCAAGATAACCAGCCTCACAAATACCAAGAGTTATATGAAATGAAATTAATTCAATATGTTTTTACACTTTAAAATTTACTAAGTGAACTTAACTGCAGATGCAGTAATTTACACTCCATAGATTGCAAAGACTGCCCTAGAAATATAAAAAAAAGAAGTATTTATTTTTTTAATGTTACTGCTCTTTTTAATGACATTTTGCCTAAGATAAATTAATTTTTAAAATGATTCAAAACATTAAATGAATGATATTATTATTTGGGCATACATGTACACACACACATTATCTATATGTGCGTGAGGGGGAGAGAATGAGATAGAGAGAGGAGAGAGGGAGAGAGAGAGGGAGAGAGAGAGGGAGAGAGAGGGAGAAATAGGGAGCGAGCGAGAGAATAAATGTTAGTGGACAAGGGAGAGGGTGAAACTGAAAATGAGAGAGTTCCATGAACTCAATGAACTCCACAGAATACTGAAGCTGTTCGGAAAGGGCAAACAAAAAGTGGGCGAAGAGGAGGAAGGGGGAAACAAAGAGAAAGGCGGTGGAAGGGAAGAAACAGACAGGGGAGGAAGAGGAGGAATGAGGGGAAGGAGGGTAAATACAGGGAGATAGTGTCCACGCGTGTGTGTCTTCTCTTGGTGCAATTATATGTTGACATGTCGATGTTCTGTTCGGAAACACGCATCAACTTTACACCTCAGTCGAACAACCATCCAACGGGAATTAAAATTTCATCCACACAAAATCCAAATTGTGGAGGAGTTGAATCCAACAGACCATCTGGTGTGGCGGCAGTAAATGCATACAAAGAGACGGGCACTATATTCGCGATATTGTTTCCAAAAAGTGAAATATTTTGTATTGAATTCTTAATGGCACGTACTACGGTTTTCGTTTTCAACAATAAAACTTTCAACAACATTTTCTATCTTTGGTGAGAGTTATTTCAAACTTTCCCGTTTTCCTGGCCCGCCTTGTATTAATGGTATGTTTGAATATCCATGTTGAAATTACAAAACACAGCAAAGTTTTTTTTTAACTGGGCATAAGTTTTTTGTCCACTGATCCTGTGTGTAGGGAAAATTAATGGCACTGCGTCATGACGCAGCTTACGTTTCCCGTCTGAACGATTTTGTTCAAACTGAAAACTATCAAAATATAAATCACAATTATTCTTTGAAGTCAACTTGTTACGATATAAAGCTCATTCTCCTAAACTTTTTAACTGATTTGTGCAAACGCACTAACCTTCAAACTCGTAGGAAAAATTTTATTTTTATACGGGATTAAGTAGGCCTATACTGTAAATCATCGACAAGGCTACAAATTGCATCATACACTGCATGCAAAAGTGTACAAATAACACAAATATATCACGGTCACACTTATTTTGTTATCTTAAGGGGGCTGCCTACTAGGCACTATAAATGTGTTGCAGTGTGTTGGGAAATCCATTTTTTTGACGAAACTATTCCAGGTGCGCACAATGTGCTAATTTACGAAAAGAAAACAAACTTCACAAGATGACGGAATGCCACTTTCATGACACTACGCATGTTAGAACCACTATTTCCAAGACCTCCAACATAGATAAAAACAGGCTTTTTAGACTGCCGTATGTCAAAATGAGGTGACCGGATCCACATGAAACACAGATACAATCCTGCATTGAACTTTGCATTAGACTTTCAATTAGTAAAATTATATAGTCACTGCTTAAAGTCCCATAGGAAAAAAAGGTTCGACGAAAAGCTTGCACGCTAGTTTAGTGCTTCACGCATAGTGGCGATGCGGCACTTGATGCGCGTGCCAGTGTCGCCCTTAGCGTTTGCTCGCTCCTGTGCCATGTCGCGTAGGTAAACAAGTAGGTTTTATGCAAATTTAAACATACGTTTCAAGAACTGAAATTTAGACATTTTGCCTAAGCATTAACAGGACACCAAATTCCAGAGCATGTATATTAGCTTGTAATTGTACTATTAAAATACACAAATAAAATTAATATTTTACAGCAAAATTCTTTTCATACTAACCTCGCAGATCCTTTGGTGATCCTTTCTCTTCCAGTCTTTACGTCGTACGAACACTCTAAATTCGAATCAGTGGGAAACCACTGATTCGCAGTGAAATTCAAGTACTCTAATCAGTGAAAATGGCTCCTCTTAGAATCAGTGGAAAACCAATGATTGTTTCAGTGAAAAAATTTTGCTGATAAATTGGTGACGTGAAATAATTTCACTGATTGAATAAGTGACGGCCGACTGCCGTGGCGAATTAAATATTGCTTTTAGTGAATGTAGGCAAATAACTACACGAAATAAACGTATCTATGATAGTTTACGATTTATATTGTACAATTTACCGTAATTTAAAAACAAGAAGCAATTTACAGGGGACCGGAGCAGAGCTTAGATTCTAGACCGTTGCCTTGCCATCTGAGCTACCACGCCAAGCTGAAAGTTTTGGAGGAAAATATGTATGTTTTATTTTTGCTTAGAAATCGTGTAGTTTGAAATTGTTTGCTCCTACTTTTCGTTTTTGGTTTGAGTGGTACCTTTAAGATTGTTAAAAACGAATTCTATATATGAGTGTACTCTCATGACCACGTTATATGCAGTTTAAACCTTCAAACAGAGCGCTGTGACGATTACATGAAAACGAAATGAAAGACGTAAAAGCAGAATGAAAGGCTGTGTGTCCATATTACCTCGTAAAAGGGCGTTTTGAAAGACGAAACACATTTTAGAAAGTATTTAGTTTTAGTTTTTTTGTTTATTCGTTGTTACTGCACTTGATACGCTTTGTTTTGCGGTCATTTTCAAACTATGTTCGAAAGTTATTTTTACACGCAGTTTCACTGATACATCAGCCAAAAATAGTTAGAGACGGAGCAAGTTGCTCAGATGTTTCACTGGTCCACCAGTCAAAAAATAAACCACAGAGAAAACAGTGAAAAAAATGACCGATTAATCAGTGGGAAATGTCACTGAATCAATTAGCGAAGGAAATATGTCATTTTTTTCACTGGTTCATCAGTTAAATTCACTGAAGTGACTGCTGTTATCAGTCAGATACGTTTGACTGATTGAAGCATTGAAATTCTCACTGATTCAGATTTAGAGTGTATGCTTCCCAAACTAAACTTCTACTTCTATCTGTTGGAAAACGTTTCAAACGGCAACTATAAGTTGTGTGGCATTTTTCATTAATATGTAATGCACGCGTGTTTACATACTCATGATTTAAACACGACTACCGCCGCTGCCATGTTTGACTTGACGTCATACCTCCAAACACCGCAAGCTACCTCCTGATTGGCTCTTTACGTCCCATAGACGAAGAACGGGCTGAGAGTACTCGGTATAGTTGGGATTGTTCACCCGTAACACAGATGTAACGTGCGTATATTTAGCATGCGGCAAATCGTTCGATTTCGTGTAAATTACTCAACATTTCGACATTACTCACTATGAAAAAAAAGAAGAAACATTACATCATTATCTAAAGGTTTCGTTACGTTTTTATATTGTTAACAATAGAGTTTATAACGCCATTATTTGAGAAATTTAAACATTATTTACAGTAACTACTAAATAAGTTCCAATTTATAGCATATCTTACATTCATGTAAAAGGTTTATATTTTTCATATTTATTTAATTGTTAGTCAGAGATTGACTAGCAAATAATTTAGAGATTACGGTTTTACTTATTTAGAATTTGTCAGTATTTCACTGTTTTAATGTTTGCCTCGTTAATTTGGTTACCACATTAGTCGCCAGCTGAGCCACGCTTCGTGCAGTTTGTCTCCACTCGATATATTAGCTACAGCATAGCAGATCCCTTCGGTCGTTGCCTCCTCCTAACTTGCCTCGCACCCGCGTTTCTATAGACAGACTTGTCTGCAGTTTTCAAGCGAGATTAGATTCTCCCTCCCATTTGTGTCTGACATCATTCGTCTGTAGTGGACTTCCCACGCTATTTATCAGAAGCTTTGGCTGCTATATATGTACTAATTTTCTGGTGACAAAGTGTTCCGAATTTAATTCTTCGTTCTGATTTCCGTCTGTTTCTTTCTCTGGCAAGTAACCCTATGGTTTCTTCGTTTTCCGTCGCGCACCTGTTATTCAGACTTAAATTTATTGTTTATTTTTAAATATAATTAATGTGCTGCTAGTGAGGGTTACCGGACCCAGCCCACAAGTAATGCTCCGGTTTATGGGACCCTTCTACGTTAATCCCGGCTTTTGTTTCGGGACATGCGGGTGTTTACAGCTCTCTGAAAGTTTTCCTTTCTGGTGGATCCGCGTGCACCCACCTTTGACACATTACCATGTGCTTAAAAAATCGACAGCCATAATCAGGGATTCGAATGTTTTTGTCATGGTGAGAAAAGATACTAAGGGTGATTTTTACATGTATACAATAATAACATTCCAAATTTTAAACAAATCCAAGAAAATTGCACTACATATTGTGAGGGATTTAGGGATTTATTTTAGCTTATTATTTAAAACCTCACGTGATTGTATCTCATTTGTTTTTGCATTGATTATAGTAGAAAATAAGTGTTTTGTGAGATAGTGAGCCGTGGTGTGGTTCTGTGTCAGTCCTCTGACACGTGATTTTGTTACCAACTTAGCATACGTAGATAGGACACCACTGCAACTCGGTGAAAGCTGGCAGTAACAAAACATACCAATCTAATTGGAAGGAGAAAATTAATTACTTTGAAAATATTTTATTAGAAATCCAAATCTAAAATTAATTGATTAACAACAATAATTTAAATTGCAAATGAAATAATTAAAATTGGTGTGATATCCTTTGATTCGAGATTAAGTAAATGCCAACTGTATGAGTTTCTAACACAAGTAAGAATAAGTATGAGAGCTGAATACCAGCATCCTTGGATTATTTACTACAGAAAAAAAGTAAAACTTAAGATTGAAAATATGAAAGCTGCTTGAAAACAAAACGGTAATTGAAAATAAATTAAATAAAATATTATTACTCCAGAAGTATTTCTCTTCGCGTTTTGATATATGTTAAATGTTACTTAAGCACCAATTTCACTATTCTCACTGTTCATTAAAATTAATACAGATTAAAACTTCTTCAACTAAAAATGTCCAAAATCCTTGTTGATCGTTTTAATAGTTAAAGAATGTTTATCAATTTAGCTCAGTTCTCAAGATAGTTGCTCCTGCGATAGTTCAGTGTAAGAGCGGGACCTCTGGTTTACCACCCTCACGTAACTTAGTTCAGATGAATGTGTATCTTGCATAACACACTGCAAAATGGGGCAAAAGTATCCGTGTTTGCAGATCATACACTTTTTCGCAATAGCAGAAAGTTTCCAACCTTATACCAGGGTAAGCGTCACCTGCATGTAGCATTGGGATGTCAAACCAATTGACCTGTAGTCCGCTGGAACAACTCCAAAAAATAATCTAATTCCGGGGCGTCAATCGCTAATTCACGAGACTGGCCACGGAACCCTTCACTATATTTTTGGGGGCCCAAAAACTATTTTAAAATTAGGACGACGCTGGGCATTTCTAAGGACGAAATCCCAGATATATCTCTTCAAACTGCCATTCAAAACGTCCCTCCCCAGAAGCATTCGCTTCCTGTATCTTCGTGTCTAACTCGCCTAGCATGGAGAATTACTTCCAGTATTAAATGAAAATTAAATAAACAAAAAAGATGATAAAATAAAAGAAAGAGTCATGCTCCAAAAATTAAAAAATAATTACTGAAAACCACAAACAATAGATAAGTTTAACTTTAAAATTAACTTTAAGAAATATATCTTTCCAGAAACCATAGAATAAACAAAAAATAAATGGATGTGTGGTTTACAATGTTATTATTATGTGATTTTACTATTAATTCAAATAAATATAGGAGGTGAAACGTAAACACCACATTCACATAATAAAGTAACACGAAGCCGTCTTATTTCCCTGTGTCAATATAGCCAGAATACTAATATAGTTTATGCACACCAACTTGCTGAAAAACGTACACGTAGCTTGCCTGTAGTACATGCGTCACACAATGCCAAGTGTCCTACCATATGTTTCTGCTGCTCGTGCACGTGTTGTAGGCCTATTCCAAGCAGTATTGACATAAAATATGAGCAGACACGATATTACCATGTAGCAATGAATAGAAAATACGTGACAACGTGTGCAACAACTGTAGTGTACTATTGAGCTGTTTGCATAACCATACTCTCCCATAGGCTTATAAAAATTGTGAAATAAAATCATGTGTTAAAATCGTGTTTTAGGTTAGGTATATTGCTGGCAAAATACCTAACAGCAGTGTGATAGTAGAATATTTCTCCCGTGAGGAAAGCGTCTACCTGCCCTTTGCAGACTCGAGAACCAGACGTTCGATGCGAAGAACACTCATCTTAGTTTACCACACTTATTTGAGACCAGTGACCATTTGTCACACTCTGAAAATTATGCAAATTACTTAACACAAGGACATGCAGAAATTATGCAGAACTGGGTTATCAGTGAAGGCGAGGAAGTGAAAACAATTATTCATGCAAAAAGGAAAAGACGTCAAACTACATAAAATTTCCAGCCAAATTATTTTTATTTCAAATTCAGTTTTTTAAATTTAAATGATATGTATTCTGGCTGTAAATGAAACCAATTAAAAATCCTGAATGGCAATAGCAAAGGGCTTATGAAAAACATTCAAACTGGCACTGCCGATAGGAAGTGGTCAGACGTAACGGTCGTTAACAATACCCTTATTCAAAAACGTAAACTAACCTGACGTGTCTGTTTGTCACTTCAAAAAAATCACTGAATGAAAACGTCTGAAATTATTAATTGAAAAATTAAACTTTGCTCAGCGTAGTGGAACAACAATAAAAACTCTGTCTCTCAGGTTAAATTATGGTTAAAATATGATGGTTCTTAGCTGTTAAAAACGCCGTGCCAACATGGCGTTGGGTGGAATATTCTATTACAAATGGCCGCTCTCTTAGGCCTATACGACGTGGAGATTAAACTCGTAGAAGAACTAGTAGTGTAGAAAAATAGTTTACTTCTAGGATGATACCATTTATAGAAGTAAGTAGGACGGAATCTCAGGAAAATGTAGAGTAGTATTCAAAAGTAGTAGAATCCTAAATAGCTGCATACAATACGGAGGGGCTAACAGCACACTTCTCTACGTAGAAACAAAACAATATTAATTAAGCAAGCTGTAGAAACTAAAACACCCTAATATACTACTTAAAATACCTATGCTACGTTCAACTTCTGGATGTGCGTCCTGACTTAGGACTTAACCCGTTAAAAGATGGCGGCAGAGAGAGTAACTGAAATTACCCGCCTAGCCCTACGCTCTCACGCTAGCCAATGGGGGTGCAGGATTCAAACATGCCAGCCAATCGGACGGCTTCCTACTCAAAAAACCAATATGACACACTCCTAACGGCCTAATTCCCTATGTCAAAGAGTAACGGTTCTCGTAGAAAGTAATAAAAATAACACAATAAGTTCCCTGAAACAATACAATGGTGTGAGACCAAGAAAATGAATCAAAATATTTAATTAATAATTAAAATACAAACAAAAACCAAATTTAGCTGTTTAAGGAATTTACACATAAATTATTGCCATTCTAGCATCTAATTATTCAAAATCGTAAACATACGAAAACTAATAAAAATAAATAAAAATGAAACCCATGTAAAAAAAACGTATGAAAATTACAGTGTTTGGTATTGACAGTGTAGAATGAGTAAAAATACACATAGATTATAATAATGAATGCAGAAATTGCAAAAGTTAATGTTACAGAGGGGTGAAAATGATTGGTATTCCTCAAAATATATGCAAATAAACATAGGTTAGCGTCCAAAAACATATACGTTGTTAATTAGCATACATGAAAATAAAAGTATTCATACTCACAATGTTGAATCCAATCAACATGACTTCGGAAAACATAATTTAAAAATATAACTCTCATTAATTATGAAAGCTGGAAATTACACTTAATAGGAAAATTTTTTGGTGGGATGAAAACTACGTTAAAAGTAAACCAATTGTGAAAAAGATCCATTTCTACTCCAGTTTGCAGTTCCTCTCCACTTCTAAGTTTAATAACTAAAGAAATTTATATGACATACACGCAACGTAGCCATAGCCGGAACAAGTCAAACATATATGCAGTATACCTTGTGATCAATTTGTGCATGTACATTTATAGTTGCTTATATTTGTAAGTGGAATTTATTTGGCACTAAGTAAAACAATTAGCACATATCACTTTCGATGGTCAATTTAATTTACAATAGAATTGTGAAAATAAAGTTTCAGCAACTCCTCATTATGCATGTATCAGTCTCGAGTTGGAAGGAAAGTTTCATACATTGAGAAGCAAATGTAAAAGATACGTTAAAAGTTGCGGTCACTGACTGGAGCACTGAACTTTCTGTGGTAACGTCAACAGCTGACATAACAAACCGCATGTCTTCTGTAAGTGAGAACAGCTTAGGTGACGGGATACGCTGGCAAAACAAGCAATATAGTTGTTGCTATCGTACAACTACCAAAATGTCACCTTCGCATTTGAGATGGGCGTTATCAGTGTGCAAGAATTTTTCTTTTCAATTGCTCTAATTATCTTATGTTATTAAATTTTCCATCATTTTTCTGCAAATTTAAAGTTATTGCGAAGGTATTTAGAAGGACTCCAGTGTCAGCTAACATTTTCGTAGCGAAATGACAACCTTGTTTCTAATTAGAATCGAGTATTCAACATATAAGACAGGGTTTCATGTTACATTTTCGATGTCCTCTAAAGCTTGGGATTAAATTTGCTTTACATTTATATTCTGGACGTTATAAAATAGTACTGGTGAAAACTTGCACTTGAAGTATAGTTTACTATCGAAATATTAAATTACACACCAAAATGAGAAGGTACCGTATTCTTTAGTTGGCAAACTACACTGATATTTCATATTACAGTCTACTTGGTTTTCGGTGGATCACAAGTAATGCTTATTGCTCCTAATTGGTGATTTAATGCACAATAAGTTTTTTATTTATTACGTACTTATTTACTAAGTGCCAAGCATATCTTCGTGCGAATTGTTTAGGAAGCCAGGAACGTAAAACGGGAACAATGCACTTTGCAGTCAAATACATCAAAAAGACAAATTAAACAACTATTACAAACCTACAGTTTGGATTACGAATTTTGCCACAATTTCCTCACAATGGAGACTGTAGCTACAATAAATGCAGATGAATGACATATTTTGCGTTTTTACCGTGAGGGGATAAAAAATCTTTGTGATCAGAAAATTTGAAAATAAAATTAATATGTTCTCCATATATTTTACATAGAATAATACTTACATATCAACAGAATTTGTACTTCAGTTTTATATTTAATCTTTTGCCCGCACGGGTAACTTCTGCACCTCCCAGTCAAGCTTGTCATCCATCCATCACCTTCTTCCCCTGCTCCCGCTTCGAACCCAAGCGACAAAAAAAATTCTACCCAGCGACGGCAGACAACCAGAAGTCCCTTCACCGCTAACTCCTTTCGCCACATGTGTCCCTGATACCAATTATTCGTGGATACGACGAGGTCGTAACTGATTTTTTTTTTTTACTTTTGGCTTGACTGAGAGAGCATGTGATTTCCCCACAGCGTCTGAAGACCTACAGAAATGTATTTGTACCAGCTAACAAAAAATATTATTGGTTTATAAAAAAAAAAAAAATCTCCTTCAATAGAAAAAGTTCTCATTCACTGTAGTACCAGCATTTTTACGGAGCACAGTAATACTTCTGTTATGTTGTGAATAAAGCCAGTTATGATGAATAATAAAAGCAAAAATTATCCATGACTGCTGCCAAAGAAGGCTAGTTTCCACATACTTCTCAGTCCATGGTTAATGTTTTTAATTGCGTGTTTTTGAAGTGTTTTTTTATTCGTGTTCTATTGCCAACGACTCCCTTTCAAACTAGCTGAAACTCACAAATATTTTGACCGTTCTAAGATTTTTTCGTGTAAAATAATAGTATGTTTCTGAATCATTTTATTTCTGAAAGGAAGCTGTAATAAATCATATTACTGCATGTATCATTCGTGTGTTATGTCCCTGTGTGCATATTTATTTTCTATTACAGATACACGTTCTTGCATTCGATACATTTTTCTTTCTGTCCCAGTTCACCGATCTCATTCTTGTTCATACAATTATTCAGCAATTTCAACTAATCATACGAAACATAACCCCACAAAACGATATGTATACAAAAAAAGAGGACAATAGAAATGATGCCTAATTGTCATGGGGACCGACGGTTTTGCAATGTTGCCAAGCCTTTTCCGAAATTTATGAGCTGCAGCTAGTGATTAGGGTAACCGACCGCGACGAATGTTGCCAGTTGGGACAGAACACCGTGCCGAGATTTGTGGAAGATGGCGGAGCAGAGACCTGTACGTTGTGGCGGAGATTGGGGGATGTCTCCTCTCGTTTGCTTCAGTCATTCCTAGCTAGCTATAGGCTATTCACGGTACAGTGAGAACTTTTGAGGCCCTGGCTACGTTTTCTTTTCAGCCATATTTCATCCTTTAGCTGTATTTTTTTAAAATAAATACGTTCATGTAAGTAATGAATACAGTGTGTATATTCCACCACACTCGGAAGTTAACGCCTAAGGGTATAGGCTGTTCACGGTAAAATGAGCACTTTTGAAATCCCTGCTTAAGATCTACTTGTACGCACGTTGTGTATTCCTCCGTCTCATGTAAAATGAGCATTGTCATGGGCCACATCACTTTATTAATGCGTCGGTCAGGCGAAACAGTAGAATTATTAGAGAAGTAAATGTGTAACAATTCTGTTAATTTTAACACTTCGATGTATTTTAAAAAAAACAGGAAACTGAAGAAATAATTTAAGTTATCACAAATAGTTTCTCTAACACTTTTCATTCGACGTTAAGATATGGAACTACTTTCCCCTGCATCGTTACTAACTTTACTGGGCGCATGTCACTCATTGCGCCGTTAAAATATATACAAGTAGGAGCAGTGACTTTTTTCTAAGGTGGATTTCTAAAGTGCTCACTTTATCGTGAACAGCCTGTAGTACAAAGTTTATTTATTGACTATTATTCAAAATGAGAGTGCTTTCAAAAGTTCTCACATTACCGTGAATGGCATATGCATTCCAGTAGCTTCTCATGTGTCACGAGCCCTCTTTCTATCTACTCTCCGGACCTCACAGCACATTTACTATATACTGATCTACATAGCAAACTGCCGGAAGCTAAATTTACATAGTATTTCGTTTATAATTTTGTATTGTGTACAGTTATAATTTCAATGAGTTGATTTAAAGAAATTTCTACGACTGATGAAACAGACATAAGACTTCAAAAGTACCGTATTAAAAATTTCCTGCACGAAATTTACTTTTAAAGGCGGTTCACGATAAAGTGAGCACTTTTGAAAACAACCTTAACAAAGAGTCACTGCTCCTACCTATATATATTTTAACTGGCGCACTGAGTGACATGTGTTCAGTAAAGTTGGTAACGATGGAGGGGAAAATAGTTCCATATATTAACGTCAAACAAAAAGTGTTAGGTAACCATTTGTGATAACTTAAATTATTTAATTAGCTTTCTGTTTTTTTATGCACCGAAGCGTAAAAATGAGCAGATTTGCACAATATTTACTTGTATAATAATTTCACATTTTTACGTGACCGACTCATGGATAAAGTGATAGGCCCATGGAGATGTTAATTTTACATAAGACGGAAGAACACACATCGTGCTTACAAGTAGTTCTTAAGCAGGGCTTTCAAAAGTGCTCATTTTACAGTGAACAGCGTATAGCAGTGTATCACTGCTTTGTATTTCCCTCTACACTTTACTGAAGCAGCGGCGCACATTTAGATAATAATACCTACACGAGTTGAAATATATTTTCCTGACCATGGCACTAAATTAATACATTTAACAGTGGTACATATCGCAGAAACAACATGCTCACGAGCAAGGATGTTCAGTTCTTTTTTTGTTTCATTTTCTTAACCATTTTATTTAAACGTTATATACAGATTTCTAACCATGATAACAGATTATGTAACATATATACCTAGATGAAACTTAGGTAGGAGAGTAAAAATATGACAGATACCTTTCAAATTACACCCCATCAAACAACATAGCACAGGCAAAAAAAAAAATAACAATCAGCCCTTCATACTTTATAGCAGCATGTTTGTAAAACAGAATAACAATTCAGCATAAAACAACACCATTATATTAATATGAAGTGATGTTATTATAGATACCAGTGGCGGATCCAGGAAGAATTTAAAAGGAAGGTACAAAGTTAAAAACTATGTAATACTTAATTGAAGACGCAACGAACTAACAAACCTCTAAACGCACCCGGATCTTTACTTTTAATAGTTTCATCATGATCTCCAAGACTCGATTGAAAAAATCCGCAAAATGTATTTCAGTCTTTCATTGTAGAAATTATGTATACATATTTCTACTAGTCCATTGCATTTTTTAAAACACCTTCCTTATATTTCATCAAACAGATTTCTTATATCTGCCTGGGTCAGCATTACCATTGTAATTTAATTTTGCAAATGCAATTACTCTGTATTGTCAACCAAATGTTTTAGGCCGACAAATCTGTAGTCGCTAATGTGTCGTCAGAACCAAAAAGAATAAAACACAAACAATAAAAACGCGGTTTTATAATTGTATCCTGCTAACCAAATTGTTTCGTGGATATTTTTTACTCAAATTACATGTAGAATTTCTCTTTTGGGTGTTGTAGGTTCGCCTTATAAGTTGGGGTCTCGGAGAGTCAATGAGCCAATATTTTTAATTCAATACCTGTAGTGATACACTAACTGCTCCCCCAAAAAAATTCTAATTATGTTAATTGTGTTTTTGAATGGATGCGGCCTGTTACACGGAAGTTCAGTAAAAGTCTGTCTAAAACTGCGCAACCCCAACCTGTATCTTAGGACAAGGATTTGCTGATTGGTGCACGTGACCCTATGACGTCATGGCGCTGTCCCAAGCTGCCGTGTCCCAAGTCAAAGCAATCAGAAAACTGAACGTTTTTACTAAGTTATGCCATAATATGATAGAAAAGGAAGACTAGAGATACTGTCACGTGCATTTGTGGAATGTTCACATTGTCAATGTAAACAATGGACTTGAAAGGTGAATTTTCTCGAGACGAACGTGATGAAATGGTAATTAGTGCAGTTTGCTTTCGGTCTGAGCTATTTAATATGAAGGATGAATATTTAGGGAAATTCTTGGATGTCAGTTGACGAGCTTATTTAAAATAAAAGTTTTACGGCCTATATCATAAAGATGAATAAATATTTAAATTACACGTCTCGCAAATATTATATAGTCAACAATTCAGCTATATAAAAATCATTACGTAACAACGAATAATGTGCCGAGTTAACAGCGATTTATTGTGATTTTCTGAGAGCTTACTTTCGGAAAACGCATTTGTAGTCTGTACTCGGACTACGTGAATGTGGCGTCTCTTGACGTCAAGATTCGGGCACGTCCACGTTCACAAATACGGCCGATTGTAGACACGCCATAACACAGCAACAGAAACACTGTGTATAAACATTAAAAACGGAATAATAAAAAAAAAAATCACATATTTTCAAGACTTGAATATAATACTTAAAAAGTAACAGTACATAATGTGTCACATCAGAAAACACATCGAGCTGTTAAAGCACAGCTGAATCGTGAGGGTACAGGTAAGTTGTTCCTCGATTGTACCGCACTTCGGCTATTTCCGGGACGTTATGTGTGCCTTCAGCATAGAGAAAATATACAGATGCGAGGAAAAATATCGTCTGCGCCTAAAAGTAAGGAGATGCTATTCGGACCGTATTGGTACAGAACTGAAAGACCAAATATGTTACTTTTACACTTAAATTATGAAAGAAAGATCTCTAAAAGAGAATTAATTTGCTGGGGCATGTTAAATTAAATTTGGGAGTGCATGTGCCCCTGCACCCATTGACAACAGCCGTCCCTTCGATGCATGAGCAATGCAAAAGGGAACACACCGTGCTAGTGCAATAGTATGTAGGGCAAGTCCAGTGCCAGTGTACTGCGACAAGTGTTGAGCATAGTCGAGAGGCCACGGGCGTCACAAGGCACAGGGATAAATATAAATAGTGCTTACACACGAATATTTCTAAAGGTCTTAAAAGGCCAGGGCTGTGTAATGCAAGGACATGCAAACACCTCAAAACACCCTCAAAGCTACCTTAATGCCCTAGGGCAATTGCAAGTGTATGTTTATGTATTCTTGTTATGTTAATTATCACGTGTATTCACCATTATCTTGTTTCACCCTTTGTTTGCAAGTCTATTACAGGTTTTATAGTGCAGAATATTTTTTGTTACATGCAAATATGGTAGCGTGTGAGGGTTTTTTCATGCAAGTGTCGATGTAGTAAGTAATTCTACATGGTCCGACTGCCCGCCAACGCCGGCATGCGCACAATGTTACAAGTTTGGTCATTGCAGAGCATCTTGAGAGGGCAGGTGTGTGTCACTGTACTCAATGGTTCGCGCGCCCGTGCGGCCAACACCATTTGTGATAATCATTTAGTTTGAAAATAATTTAGTCAATCTAGAACCATATCGTTTTCAGCCGCCCGGTATTCCGCCACTTAACTTCCCTGTACTTGAATTGCCTGGGGAAGCTTAATGCACACGTAACTTCCTTGCATGGCTTCGCACCTGCCGGTAGGTTTAAGCCCGGCACCTATGTAATTAGTTTCCTAGTGGAACGTGTAGTATTCAAGCACCGAGTAAATGCAGCAGTGAATGTTTCACATGTGTTTTATTCTGGTAAGCTGTAAGGTATTTCAGGGCCTAGGTCCTCCTCTTCCTACCAAAAGTATCAGTGTTCTTATTTTCAGTGTCTTCAAAGTGTTCACATGTTTTTGTAATGTAATTATGCAATTCCTGGGCACGTGGTGAGTCCTAACAGTCCACCGCATACCACACATACAATTAATATATTTTACTGAGGAGTTTTGGAGCAATGCACTTGGAAGGATTGCAGTCTTTGGTCGTTGGCCGCACGTTCCTGAGATGGAGAGCCAGCTCTACAAGAACTTCACTGCATTATTGTCTGGGTAATGCCTGGCACCCTGGGTAACAAAATCTTTTACAAAAATTTTCCGCACTCTAGTCTTCACTGCTGCTGAAAACCCTCAACAACCCAGTTTCAACCCACACCACACCGCCAATTTACAGAATCAAAGAGAGGGTGTTGTACAATTGCACTGCAAAACAGCTAGTAAACAAAACCATCGACCTGGAGGGGGAATGTTGTCACTCGACAAACGAAGAACAACTACACGTAAATGGCAACCCTTAGAGCAAAATGGGTTTCTGGCCACACAGCTTTCAAAAGCTTATTAACACTCTCCATCAAACTATACGCCAAGCTTTACCAAATCAACGTCGCCGAAGTTGAAAATAAAAAAAAATCAAAACATCAGCTGTCTACACTTAAGTTTCACCATTTACGACTAAAACAAATTTTCAACACTGTTATGTTAGTACTCTTATCCTCAACTACTTTTGCATCCTAAAATTTTAAAGAACCTAGTATAAAAATGCTACTGCCTTATGGGAGCTCTCGGAACCAAACTAAAACAAAAAAAATACAAATCTCTACATCTACATAACAAACAGAACAGGTACTTATCTTCTTTATGAAACTACATGTCGATCAGTAACTCCAGGCTCCACCAGCCTCCACTCAGTCCTTCTTAGTTACTCTCCAACACGTCTACCATCCTCGGCAGTTATTTCACGACTCCCCGACACGACCGACGTCAAGCTACCCGCTGTGTCACCCACGCCCTAGAAATGTCATTGTTGTCAGGCGGTCGTCAGCAAAAACACATTGCTGCTACCACCTCCCGTTTCACCCATATGGAGCAACCTCTACTTCCTTTATCTCCCCGAGCACCCTAAAAATAATCCACGACCATCCTTCAGCCCGTGCGCAGCTCAGCGAATCCACGAGTCATGCCATTGCACCATCCACTTTCACTGAACTCGGATCCATCCAGTCATAAGCCATGTGCACATGTCCGTCGGCCAGACTGCCCAAACAAAAACCCAGGTCAGCGTCAACACTACGTCCGCAATGCGTTTTCACAAGGGGATTGAGGTAACCTCTGGATCTCTAACCAGCCATCAGGCTATAAACTGGGTGAGTTTTTAAGTTAGAAAAATTTGGAATAAAACTGCAAGTTAAAACAACCACAAAACCCAACTACCAAGTTAAAGCCAGAATAGATCCTAAAAAAAAACATCAATCCCAGAACTAACCACTCCCAGAAAATTTTACTATAAACACTAAATACCAAAATAAAAAAAACGACTCCCCATAAAAAATGCAACAAAACGCAAATTTCCCCAAAAATTTTACTTCATATCAAAATATGAACTTTCCTCTGATGGTAGACACTTTTCAAACAGTTTGCTGAGGTAAGCCAACCACCACAGGAATACTGCACAAAAACGGCACAAGCCGAAAAATGTATTACATATGAATTATGCTCCCCTGGGGAATACAAATCACAGGAAAGGATAGCAGGCATCTCCAGTGGCTAGTAAGGTGAAAAAGGTTCCAGTAAATTACATAACTATTGCTCGTTAAATTATTGGTGCGAAAATTGTACGGCCATCACAGCCCAGACGAAACGCAGCCTTGCCCTCACATGTCTTGAGAACTACTGAACATTCAGCCATGGTTGCAAAAATTACATTGCACTCACTCAGAACTTCTTATTTTGCAATTTATGTATCTGCATAATTTAGTCTACATTTCACAAAACACAAAAAAAACCACTTGCACCTCGCCCCTCACAAAACCTAACCTAACCCCATTTCAAGACGCCACACAACATCACACTCCACCAAACCGACATTGGAACGCACATATAATCTCCTCCCACTGCAGCCCATAATGTTTGAGTGACTGCCACCAAGAGTGTGCTTTCCCGTAGAGTTGTGCTCCAACACAGCTGGCCCATTCTCACTGCATACACTGTGTCGTATCTGGTTAGCTGTGATGTACAGATGTCCAGATAGGCGGCTGGGTCTTTGGTTGGTGTACCAGCGAACAATTGAAGTGTTAGTAATTTTGCCTCCGTTTTAACTGCCATTGGTCCTGGTGGGTTTATTGTGGTGTTGGATGTAGGTGTTCTGCCTCCCGTTGTACTGGATTCGAATTACAGCCAAGTAAACTATGGTACTAAGGTACCGCAAGCGACACCGCCTGGCTATATGTGCTTTTAATTGGTCTAGGGGTTAGTAGAATATAAAGGCAGGGTAACTCCTTAAACATCTTTAAATAAATAAATATATATGTTTAAATGGGAGAGCAATACTTATATTAATAATACTGTTATGCAAGCAACTCTGTCAATTAACTTATTATTGTCCATTTGACACATCACTGGAACTGTTGCACCTTAATATGATGCCGAATGCTGCAACCCTCGACGTATCGCATTGGCGGCTCTGGAAAACCCCTCTTGTTGTTGTTTTTGAGGTCGGCCACTGGCTGACATCCAGACAGCACCCTCACGCTTCTAGCAGATGTCTGGCCTCACAATGAGCCTAGCTTTGCACTATATTCTTATTCGTTTGGGGTTTTGCCAACTGTTTATAATTCTCACTTGACACAATCCCTCGTGTCCTGCTTTTCCGCTTTGTGTAATGCAGGGTTCATGCACGGGTGTTAGATAAGGGCGGGTTCTGCCCACTACATTACCCTCGTGCTTCAAGAAGAGCTGACCCCCAGCTCTGGTACTGACCCTCGGTGGTGTGGTGAAGTAGACGTTGAGGTGAAGGTGATCATCTGTTTCCGACAGCAGGAAAATAGTGGGGTTGAAGCCCTCTTCGATAAAGTGGGGAAGTAAATGGCGGAAGAGGGGACGCAACAAGGGAATAGATTTAGGGAGCTGCCTTGCCTTCATTCTTGTATTAAAATGCATTAGAGATACTGTGTGAGGCCTGCCGTTTGTGTTAACGATGGCAGCCTGCAGTTGCATGAAGTTGCTTGGCCGTGGCCATGGCCATGAGTGTGGTTAATAGTGTGAGGGGTGCACAATCTTCCTCGAGATAGATGCAGCAAAGCAAACGAATTGCGGTCGCGAACGCTTGCAGCCTGCTGTATGCCTACCTACTTAAGTGGGATTATGAGTAAAAGCGTAAAAATATTTTTAAATCCATTATAAAGAGTGATTAAGGAATTCAACAAAATTTACGTTAAAAGTTTTTTTAACTTAAGTAGTTTGAAAGTTCAAAAAAAATTCTCCTGTAACATTAGGTATTAATTATATAACATCACACATTTAAGGTAGTAAGAAAATGTTAGAAACTATTATGTTAGTTCACCTGGAAAGGAGGGAATTAATATAGCATACACTTTGATTTATTAAGATAAATACTGGTAACGAGTGAGTGACACAAATAGTACAGTATATATATATATATATATATATATATATATATATATATATATATATATATATATATATATAGACTAGAACAACCATACTGCGAGCTCGTTTGACTGGATGGGGAGGATTACTGAAATGAAACATAGTATTAACTAAAATGAAAGTTAGTTAATGATGTAACAATACTACTGCAAATTGCAACTTAAAATCCTTCTACATTTAATTACTGAGGATTGGTGGCACTTAATAGATATACTTAACTTAGAAATAGCTCATGCTTACACTAGAATATATATATATATATATATATATATATATATATATATATATATATATATATATTGTTTACATAAAAATTAATTAAAAGTTATAATAAAAAATTAACAATGAGTCGATTATATGGTGCATTGAAGTGGAAAACTTAAAAGATAATATGCACTGAGTATAAATTACCAGTAGAATCATAATGTATTGCGTGCATTAGTGCAATTTGTGTCTGAAATAATTTAATACTCTGCGTGAACTGATGGTTCACAAATAATTAGTATGAAAGCGCCTAGTGTATATGTGCATTCATATATATATATATATATATATATATATATATATATATATATATATATATATATATATATATATATATATATATGTATGAAAGCGCCTAGTGTATATGTGCATTCATATATATATATATATGTGTGTGTGTGTGTGTGTGATTATATGTGTGTGTGATCTTGTATTAGTGTATAAATGTAGAAAATGTTTTCGTGTAATTAGCTGGTAGTGTGGGAGAACGTGTGTGTACGTTTGTTTTAGCTGGCCGGACAGTGTGAACATGTCATGGGGAACATAATTGGTTCTATTTTACCTGGTTTCAAAATTTAATGAGTCACTTTGCTGTCCTACCACAGTGTTTCCCCCACACACCCTCATAACCTTGACCGCGAGGGTGGCTGCAGTCTCTCTCCGCAGCCCAGTCAGGTGCTGTATTACGGCATTGTACTGCAGTCGTCATGGTGGCTGAATGATCGGTTTAGCTCCAATGCTGTTCTTTTGACATGGTGTCACAGGCTGGAAAGACGGGCAAGGCATGGCAACTTGCAGTAACATGGGTGAAACTCTGGTGTGGGGTAAATAGTTGCTACTGCAGGTAGTAGGGGTGGGCGATAGAAACGTGAGAGGAGTTGTGACTAGGACAGTTTGCTGAAGTGTTGACTGGTGGGGCGGCAGTGATTGTTGATGTTCGCCCTGTGTGGCAGCTGCATGTTGTGCTTGTTTGCTGCTGTACAGCTGTTTCACATATGTCCTACTCCCTGTGTGGTTATCCTCTCAGTGCTGTTTCCATCCCGCTCGAGCATCCCAGTCCACGGTTGCAACATTACATGTTTTTGCCCTCTCCCACTTGACAATCCACTATGTTGTGAAAATCTTTACTTGCTGTTCACATCCCGTTAATGCATCTTGCACGTTGCTATGTGTGTGTTGGGCTCTCTCCTTCACACTGCACTCCAAACATGTGAATGATAATCCCATTGCAGTTGCTAGCTCGGTTAGTTCAAAAGCTCGCTTTGTTATTCGATCTTGCAAGATGTACACTTGAGTGTTTTTGTCCCCTGGCCGGTGCACAAGAGGTTACTGCACCAATTTGGCATATTATAATTCAGGAAAACAGGCATTTTCAATTTTAGGCTGTCCTGAATTTGCACAGTCTGTTGTGAGCTGAAATTCTCCACTCCACTTCGCCGGTGCTTCTCCTCCTCATGGTTGTTCACAGGGCTGGTCTTCCGACTGCAGTGGCAGTATGAGGTGCCAAGCTCATATTTTACCACCATGTCTTGTGATACCAGTCGTAGACGCTTAAAACACTGCGGTGCTGGTGCACACAACAACATTTTACCAGCTGTTGTTAATCAACATGTCCATATGTGCACGAAGTGACCATGCAGTGTTGGGTGATTAGGTGCATTCCCTCTCGCAACTGTGCCCTCTTGTGCACGCCTAAGGCACATTGAGAGGTCGGTGGTGGCTGGAGGGTGTGAGCAGCATCGCTCATGCTGCCTGCTGCCATCGATCGATACTTGCCAGTTGTTCTTGCTGACCAGGCCAAGGAGGGAAGGGGCTGTCGCCTGCCTACTCTTTTGTCTGTGCTTCGGGGAGGGAGGGGATGAAGGTAGTTGGCTTGTCATCACCACACCGTCCCAAGATGACAACTCTCAGTAGATCTGCCCAGCTTCGCCGAAGCAATGGCGGCTGACTTGTTGATTCTGTGTGCTTTTTCTGCTGAACCACACTGCACGTTTTACAGTGTCCTGGTGGCATCCGGAAGGTGCCATGGTGCTGTTGTTGGCTCTGTTGATCATCCTCGTCATTCCCTCATTGCAGGTGGGCAGGATATATTATAGGGATAATTTCATAGGTAAGTTGCAGAAGAATTTTAGTGGCTGAAAATTTTCGGGTCGGAAAATTACGTCACATGGAAATGCGACACTTGACGGCAGTCAGAGTGTCAAAGGAAAGGTGGTAAGAATTCGACCACACCTTTTGGCAAGCCACTTGACAGCTGTCGGAGTGTCAGAAAGGGTGAACTGGCGTAGGAAGGTGGTGAGGTTACAGGGACCAGGGAAAATTTGGTTAGGTGTTTTGGTGGTGTTAACCGACTAGGCACCAGACGTCACTCGAAAGCAGCATCAATGATGATGTTGAAGTTGGATCTGAAGACTCTGGGTGCTCTTGGGGTGTTGCGGGCTTTTCGCCCAGGCAGAAATATTCACTGTTGACACCTGCTGTCGCTATCATTTAAGATGCTTAGTGTTCTAATTTAACATGGTTCCTAACTGGTGGCCTATTGGGGCTGGCCACATGCCATAGTGAAGTTGGATTAATTATGTGATGTAATTAGTAAGTGATAAATGACTGCATCTGACGAGTTACTACCTGGTGACATATTCCAACTGATAACACGCAGTGGAGAATTAGCACACTTTCTGAGAGCACACATATTGCAAAACATCATAACAAATAACACTTGAATAATAACATGTAGCACTGGGATGGGTATTATAAGGAACTATACCCTGAAGAGCCATATGAGACTAGATACAATTAAATGATACACTGGTGTTCAAATCACTTGAGTATTTAGCATGATAATGAAGTTTTCATTACAGAAACTGCTTACAATGATTCTGCCGGGCACAGCCCGCTCGCATGAGCAACACGGAACAAAATGTTTTGGGTGAAATAATTATACTCTCCTGGGTAATGCGAACCACAGGGGAAAAGGGCAGGCATCTCCAGAGGTGGTAAAAAAAACGTTTCAGGAATTATATTACTATTGTGTTGAATGGGGTTGGCATGTAAACTGTGTTTGCACACAAAGCGGGAGTGACCATAGCCATGCCCTTGTATGATCGAGAACCTACTGACTGTTCCGGCTTGGCACCTGAAGCTGCCAGGTGTGGTTTAGCATGCCAAACGAGAACAATTTCTTTACAACCTTGCTACAAACACATGATAGACATTCAAACCTACTTACCCTGTACTGAAATGATGAACATAAAATCTCTAGCATATTGGTAACACAGAATAACATTACTTTCACAAATAATGAGTGAGGTGAACATGAAGCACGTGAGCTTAATAACACAATAACATCTAATAAAACCTTTTGTATGACACAATATTGGTTGAGGGAACTTTTAAGGGGTGTTCTTGTTGTCCCCTTTTATTTAAGGGCCTTCTCGGCAATAGCAGTTGAGCCTCGTGGTGCTGGGCCTATATTCATACTAATGCCATCCATGCCCCTAGCCCATTTGCCCTCCATAGATACTTTGCAGCAGGCATCAGCCCTTTACCCAGCACTCGTGCACATCAGGTCAAGTAGTGTGCCAGGACGAGTGTATTTGAAATGCTGCCCACTAGTGCGAACAAAGTGGTCTGGTGCAGCAATAGGCAGTGCATAGCAGAGCAAAGTGTGTGTCAATAAGAGCGATGAGATCCAGGAACCACATGCACCTGCTCGCATTGATATGAAAGTAGATCCTAAAAAGGGCTTGCAGTAACATTGCAGATATTCGCAATGCTAATGAACGCAAAGTCACACAGTGAAATGCAATGCTACCCTAAAGTGTTCTCATGCCCCTGTGGGCCTCTACAAGGGTATTTTGTGTAAAGTGTTCTCCATTTTGCTGTGTTTCACCCCATTTCATCCCACGCAGTATTTGTGATATGTATTTAAGATGTTTTGTTTCAGTATATTTATTTACATGATAAATAGCAAGTGTTATATGTATTGTTTGTGCAATGTAAGAAAGTAGTTCCGTGGCTTGCCTGCCCGCCTTCACAGGCCGGCATGCCGCATGGCGCCAACAGTCAGTTTTTTGTGTCTTGAGAGTGTGGACATGAGAGTATGGACACTTGAGAGTGTCGTCGCGTTTTCGCATGCCCGGGTGGCCAGAAATTTTTTGTATCAATCATGTTCATTGCAATAGCTTAATTCAATCAGGAATAATTTTTGTATGCCGCCCAGGACTCTCCACCTCTCATCCTCCCTGTTGTTAGCATAGCCTAGGGAGGCTTAAGTGTGCACAGTAATTATTTGTGGCCTAGCACCGTTATCACAGTGTAACCATACCAGCGGGCCAAGCCCGGAAATTATGTAAAGTTGTCATCATAGAAGGACATTCAATAAACCCATTGGTTTTGATGTGTTACAGACATCCATGTATCCCTTGTGCCTGTTTGTACCATCACAGATGCATCCACTAAAACTGCCACATCTGACAGATCGACATTCGGTCGTGGTCACTATCAGTGCAGGTCGACAAGAGCAGCATGCTTATACTTGATGTGCGGCACCTTCAGAGGTGCTGGTGGAGTGTTTATGTCCCGATTGAGAGGAGGTGGGGAACAGGAACTGATTATGTGCCCAGCATCATGTTCAGTATAGAGAATGATTGTTGATGGGGGTCGTATGGCCGACGGCCTACAGCGACTCTGTATACACAGTCAATATGAAGGAGAGCTGAGTGAACTTTACCGTTATATTACGCAAAGGTAAAATATTGCCTGTGGGCGAAACTGTTGGCTGCTCCGAACGTCTATATTACCACTGAAGTTACCCTTCTTAAGGGAGGCAGGCCCCGTAAATGCAAAACACACTGAAATACAATTGTAAATTTGAAGGCTGCTATTAGGGTGCAGTACCCGATGAACTTAGGAGAGTTAAATGCAATAAAACATGCCTAATTATGGTATGATTGTTTTATAATTGTTAAGGTACAACAGAATGTTACTGGAATTGTTAATGTGTACCCTAGTTAAGCAGACCTGGAACTCTGGACCTGCCAATGGTCGCTAGAGCTGGAAAATAAGGCACGGACCTAAGATTAATTACGTTAAATGCGTCCCACATGTAAAGTCCTTGTATGTTACGTCCGGATGCAGGGAGACCTCCCCTCGGCTAAATAAAAGTACTAAAAGTGTTCTTGAATTATGTAAACTATGGACACGAAGTAAAATGAGGCCTATATTGAATTGCCGAGGGGGGTACGCTGAGCTTACCATCTGCCCTGCCGGTTGTCTAGAGTGCTGAAGTCTGACTAACAACATGGTGTCGGTTTCGCTGCATGTCCGGTGAATACGGTGCCAAAATTAAAACATGAAAAAAAACTGAACTTAATGAATAATATGATAAGTGAAATTGATGTTGTACATAATTAAGATTGATAAACTAAAACACATTGGTGACATACTCGTGAATGCCGGAATCCCAGATATGGCTAAGAATGTGGCATCACGAGAATGTCACCGCACTTGAAGGGTGATATTAAATGAAATGATGCCTCAGGTGGCTGATTCTCGATAGATGATTACATGTACACTCTTATAATTAACATTTTAGAATCGGTGTGTGTCGTTCTGTAATTAATTTCAGGAATGTGTATGGATGTGATGCCACACGGATTTCGTAACAAAGGGAGTAGCTATACCCTGTTTTCAATGGAATGTCATCGACTCTATATGCTGGTGTGGGTGGTTTCCCTAGTGATTTTTATGGTGAAATCACAGTGAATTATGTTTTAAAATGTTCCTATCAATTAATGGTGCTAGGGAACCGCCCGCCACTTCACACTTCCTGCAGAAATAGATTCCCCATCTTTTGAAACCACTTGGAGCCATGTCGCACTCCGGATTCGGCCACGGGGCCCGTCGACATCGCGAACATCGAAAAGTCGTGGGAATAAGCAGCGCCGCTTACCCCAGTGTTTCCTCTAATGGCTGTTGCATCTAACGGTCATGGCTTCAAGGGTCATACTCGTTTAGGTCACATATCCATTCATCACGAGAGTTACCTCTTGTGGTGAATGTTAAATATTATGACCCATGGCCACGAGTTACAGAACAGCAAGAAAAGTGTAATGCTGTTCTTGTCGACCTGCACTGATCGAGACCGCGACCTAATGTCGATCGGTCGAGTGTTGCTATGTGGTTGAGGCATCTACAATGGAACAAACAGGCACAAGGGCTACGTGGACTTCAGGAACATGTCACACTTTTCTTGCTGTGCTGCAACTCATGGCTGCGGGCCAACATATTTTTAATTCATCACAAGAGCTAACTCTCGTGATAAATTGACATGTGGCCTAAAAGGGTGTTTCCGGTGAAATCATTAGCATGAGGCACAATAGCCATTGGAGGGAACACGAGGGTAAGTGGTACGACTTTATCCTATGCCTTTCCGATGTGTGCGATATCAGCGGGCCTTGTGGCCGAACCTGGCATGCTACGTGGCCCCAAGAGGGATAAAAAGGTGGGGAATAATATTCCCGAAGAAAGTGTAAAGTGGCGAACGGCTACCTAGCTGAATTATTTATTAAAAGTCAATACAGTTAGTTTTGCCAGGTATTGCACCATAACTTATTAGGGAAGCTGCCTGTTTATCCATAGAGGGTTACCAAAATCCCACAGACCACAGGGCAAAGCCACATCTATAATAGTTAAATATACCTGATGTTACAGGATGTGAAATACAAACACTAAGTCCCGATATTCGCCGTATTTCACTATTGCACATGCATATGCTAGTTTTAAGAGTGCACATGTCTTCATTCATCGAGAATTAGCTGTGTAAGACACCATTTAATTTTATATCACCCTTCATGTGCAGTGACATACTTGTAACATCACATTCTCAGACATATCAGTGGCTATGATGTTCATGGGTATGTAAGCAACATGTTTCTAGTCAGTGATAAGAATTATGTACAGTGTTCATTATTTTAATAATGTAAGTTGTGCAGTTACGTTTTTTCATGTTTTGCATTCGGCGGCAATTTCGCCGACCTCGGCGAGGTTGCAACCATCAGTCCGACATCAGAACTCGACCGACCCAGCAGGACCGGCAGTAAGCTCCCGCGTTACCCCCCCTCGGGAGTTCAATTTAGGCTCCATATTTCATTTCAATAGTATAACGTAACTCGGGAACTTTTCAACTTTATCTTTAGCCGAGGGGAGGCCTGACTTGCATCCTGAGGTAATATTCCAGGACTTCATGCATACGGGACGCGTTCATCACGTAAAACTCTTAAGATCCTCGCCTTATTTTACAGCTACGACCACTGGTAGGTCATGCATTATTTTGTAGTGAAATTGGTTGTATTCTTTCGTCAATAAAACTATTACACGTTGAATAGGCGAATTTTATTGACTATATACTCTCCTGAGTATCATCGGGCACTGCGCCCTAACACAAATATTTCTCTCAGTGTACTTTTCAGCGTCAAAAGCATTCCTTTTACTGGGCCGGCTTCCCACAAGCAGAGTAGCTTCATTGTTAGTATCGGTGTGCGAAGTGGCCGACAATTTTGGCCCCTAGCACAGGGTTTCATTCTGAATTTGACGTAGAAAATTAATAAACAGACTAAAATCTCTTCCATTAGACCACGGATCCAGAGATCGCAGTCGGCCATATGACACTTCACATCATTGTTCTACCGATTGTGGTGCCAGGCAACATCATCAGATCCTGCCCTACACCTGTCATATCAGGCGTGTAACGAACACATCTCATTATCTCCAGGGACCCCCACATCAATTTATGCTACAATGTGTCTGCATCTTCATTCGGGTAGCCTTCGGGCATTCAGGGGCACGGTTCCCCACATTCCCGCCAAAAGTGTAACCTATCTTTATTAGGGTACTGTGTCTCTATAATTATCAAGTGTTTTACCATTGTGTTTGGTATGGCTGTGTGGTTCGCCCTAAGAATCCACCATGTAGGAGGCACACTAATTTAAACTTAACCTGAGGAGTACAATACTGAAGGATGCCGCCTTTGATCATCAGCACACGGCCCTGAGTCGACTCAGCTCTCTACTTCAAATTGGCATTGTTCCATACCAATGCCTGGCGCCCGGGTACAGTATCAAACTTGACAAAAAATTCCTGGTAATTAAATTAACCGCTCCTCAATACTCTGCACTACACTACATCGGGAGCACTACTCTGCATGACATGGCCACGTGAGTGTTTGTGCGTTTGGTGTACTGCTCTAGGTGCACTGATACATGGTCGCACTACACATTCACATGCTAGGTAGGGTGTGGATGCGTGCTGTGCTGAGTGCTGTGCAGCCGGGCAAATGGTCTAGGAGACGAGGGATGCGAGAACACATCAAATGCAAACTACAGGGGAGGGCGACAGGCATCTCCAATGGCTAGAAGGGTGAAAGAGGTTCTAGTAAATTACATGACTATTGCTCATTAAATGATTCGCGAAAACAGTGCGGCCACCAGGGCGTAGACTAAATGCAGACTTGCCCTCGCTTGTTTTGAGAATTACTGAATGTTCCGCCATGGCGCCAGAACCTCTCCTGGAGGGTAAGTGCACCACACCGGAAGTACTTTATGTGGCACTTGCAAAAATGACATTGCACTTGCTCAGAACTGCTTACCTTGCAATTTATAATGCTGCATAAATTACTCTATATTTCATAAAACATCATACAAGCATTTGCACAATAAATGAAATGAGGCGAAGGTGATTAATGTGATATGAAAAAAAGCTAATCCTTGCTATAAACACTTTAAAGACAAAACAATTAATAAGGGCTTTTTCTTGGGACAACTTAAGTTGTCCCCTGTATTAGGGTTCATAATACTGTTGATGTTAAGCCTTTTGTAACAGTGCCATTGACAGGTGTGCTTCACTGGTCCAGAAGGGAGTTTGAGATCATCGACTTTCTATGCTGGAGTGGGCAGTTTCCCATGTGAGTTATGGTATAATCACAGTGAATTATGTTTTAAAATGTTCCTATTAATTAATCGTGCTAGGGAACCGCCCACCACTTCACACTTCCTGCGGAAATTGATTCCCCATCTTTTGAAATCACTCAGAGCCACGTCGCACTCTGGATTCGGCCACAGGGCCTGTCGATATCATGCACATCAGTAAGCTGTGGGGATAAGCGGCACCGCTTAGTCCAGTGTCCCCTCCCTGCTGCGTCTTACTGCCGTGACTTCACGGGACACACTCATTTAGGCCACATATCCATTCATCTCGAGAGTTACCTCGTGTGATGAAAGTTATATATTATGTCCGGTGGCCACGAGTTACAGAGCGGCAAGAAAAGTGTAAATGCAGTTCTTGTTGATTCGCACTGATCGGGACAACTACCTAATGGCGATTGGTCGAGTGTTGCTGTGGGGTTGAAGAGTCTGCGATGGAATAAACTGGCACAAGGGATATGTGGACGTCAGGAACACATCAAAACCTTTACGATGACAACAAACTTAACCTAACAAAAAGTCATGCACTGTTGCGACACACAGTTGAACTACACACACATGCGGAAACTCTGGCTTGGGCACTTGCATGGCTCACATGGTGTTGAAGGGTTGTGGAAGCTGATACGAAGGATGTGCGCAACGACCTACGATGACAACATGTGGAACACCCAACCCTATTTCCACTCGTTGCACTAGTGACACACTGGGGTGCACTACCCTGCACTACACTGGCAAAAGAGTGTCACACACCTCACGTGCTGCATGGACACATTGATGCACTGGCCCATTTCACAAATACATGCTGAGTAGAGCGCAGATGTGTGCTTCACCAAACAGGTGCAACTGGGAAAATGGTCTAGGAGACGAGGGACGCGACCACACATCAAAGTACCATGATAATGGTAAACCTAATATCGCAGCATGGCGCTCGAAGTTAACAAAGGAAGTGAACCGCTCGCATATTTAAATATTTTATTTTTGACGCTGTAGTTTATTATAAAGCCCCTTTAAATATCGAACAGGTAAGCCATGCAAAACCTATATAAATTTATTTCGTTGGTCATCAACGTCTTCTTCACAAAATTGATTGAGTGACCCTTATTCTTGACAATTACTAAGTTTCCTGTAATCTGATTATTATGTGTTGCTCTAACACCCGTCCCTGTAATTTGACTTGTCCAATATCTTTGTTCAGCTATGTATTGAAAAAGATCTTATGGATGCAATAAAACAAAAAAACAAATCAAAAACAGCTTTGTGTTAATTCACTTGCACAACCCCGGCTGGGATGTGCTTATATCCTTAATTAAACTTTAATTACTGTATGTGTGGAAATACTTTCATTTCTAGTTAGCTGTTCCGCTGTCCTAGCTGGTTGGGTGTAGGTATTCAGTAATTGCTGCCCTCTTGCTTCGTGCAGACTGTTATTGCATCTTATTGAGCTAGTGCATCGTTGCATTGTGTTTTAAGCTACAGATCCTCTTATACACATTACATTAGCACATCTCACTTAATTTGGCCCATTTGTAGACATTTGTTTGTGCGAATCTAAAGTGTAAAATGTTATTTTGTTAGTTTGCGATGTTTAAATAAAAAAATTAACTTTCATTAAATGGCCTGGTTGTAAGAACTGATGTGTCTGTCTCTTGATATTGGTAGTATGGGTCAGGTTAATGGTGATCGATTTTGGCCGCATTCCTTCTCAACTATGTTAAGTTGATGTGTTGATTGAGTAATTAAGAATAATCGTTTTATTTAAAGATGGCTGCGCGGTAGCTGTAACAATAACTGAAATAATATGAACAGTTACCCGGGGTAAAAAAAAAAAAAAAGAAAGAAATTTTTACATGTAACCTTCGCCACATGTTTGTTCAAGGGTAATGTACAATTTCGATGTTGGTGGTTTTTCCGACAGTGTTTTGTGTATAGTTTATAAAATGTTTATTGTGCTCGGATGGTAAAAATGTCAAAAATAAGCATAGTCAATTGCATAGCCAATAGAACTACAATGGACCTGAAAGTTTATGCGTGTTCTAAAATGACATAAGCTAATTTGGTATATTATACAGGTATTGTAATTTTCATATTGTTTTGTATGTACGTCAAAAGTGTTGCCTGATGTTGATTTATTTCGGCACTAGTACAGTACTGCTGTGTAAAGCAGTGTGTTTGCCAGGATTGTTTGTATCGGGGGGTACTTACGTAGAATCGAGATTTTGGCTTATATTTATATAAATTTGGGTAATATACTATGTAGGGCCGGCTGCCGCAATTGCTATTTCAGCGAATTTCTGACATTTTTTCTCTTTAGGAACTCCATAATTAACTACCAGTATAAAAATTAGAGAGTATTGAATGGATGGAAGTACCAGATATTTCAGGATAATAAATTTCATTATAATGTTCGTTATTGCATCCATAATATGATCTTAAAATACATAGCTGGGGATTATTTAAGAACCTGATACCATGTTGTTTACACGTCTGTTATGGCATAGATGATGTCATACATTTTTTTCTCTTTCCCAATACCTTATCCATGACAATCTAATGGGGCATCCATGGGAATGTGGGGGTTTTCAGGCCGGGACAATTTTCAGCATTTATAGATGATAGCATCGCGAACTACAATGGGGCCCATCCATTCTATTAAACTACCCAATACCACATTTGTATTATAGTCAGTAGGTATATTACTATCTTGCCACCTAAATTAACGTATGACATTTGTAAACAATCACATTTTTCGGTACTTCATCCACATCTTGTTTAACACGGCTTGTGTCTGGGTGAATCACTGTAACGGATTCATATTTTGAACAAACAAATTGTGGTAATTCTAAAGAATTGGGGCTTTTCTGAAAAAGAAAACTTGGAAAGTGGTATAATTCCACTCTGCTAATCACACAGAGCACGAATTTACTAGGGGCATCAACATTTGACCAATAGAAACTCCAAAAAAGATAGTTGGGAGCGCTATGAAGCTCTGAAGCCTTAGACAGGATCGGTGAAAACCAGTGTCCTGCAATTTCCCACAATCCATCTGATGTCAACCGTACAGTCATGCGCAGTGTATTGAAAATAAGTGTATACCGCCATGTTATTAAAATGGCAGTATGCATCACCTCCAAAGATAAACACAGTCTATGAACGAGGATCTGTATCATCTACGATATGTATATTTTGCCGATTAGTAATATGTTTTACAGACCAGGTAAGCCTTGAGTAATTTGGCAGAGTTACATAATGTTCCGACATTGCTCCATACCTGTGTTGTTTACCTCTATAAACCTCAGCGCCGTGCTATAAATATACCACGTAAATTAGTTTTACACATTAAATATTTGTTGCAAACTGTATTCTTACGTGTAAAACAATTCAGCGACCCCATATAAATATATTCTACATCAATTATACGTATTTTATAGCATAAATGTAGCAATCTTGATCACCCTCCTTCCCATCACATTTTATTTTTTTTTACAGAAAACTACTCAAAGCCCCTCCAAAATTCCTAGTAATTATGATTACTAATAATATCTAACATATCGAGGTATTATTTTTCCCATTTTCGAAAGAAGCCCCTATTAAGAATTACTGCCACACCTTGTTTATCAAAGGTCGTGTGTGGATGGATCACTGTAATGGTGCATATATCACTTGAAATTATTATTTCCACACACAATAGCATTTCCAAATCAGTTTAATACAATTTCTGCAATATTACATACTTCACTATATCGCCTAAACATACTACCCCTATTGTAACAGGTTCTACCTACAACATAATTCTACATACATCAAACATATCCAATAATTTATTTCAAGTTCTAAAGACAAAGGTACGTGCTATAGAATCCTGACCCAACATTGCCTAACTACAACACTCTTTATTACACCGGATACACCCTTTTGTACTAAATATATCAACACTTACCTTTACCAAAGATAAGTATCCATTTTCTGCCAACATGTAATGTCACGCTCATTTTCATTATATGACGTGGAACACGTTTGCGCAATGGTACATATATAATTTAAATTAGAAAACACCATGATGCACCATATATTTCTATTTTAGCTTCGTATTAACATTTCCCTTCTGAAAACACCATACAAACCCTTGTATTATCACACACTTATTTAAAAAAACACTTCAAACATTCTTAATTCCAATAAAACAGGCAATAATTCACTCCTACATCATGACATGACCAACTGGGCAAATTACTGTCATCGTTAAACTAAACCTGGAACGCCTGGAACAGTCTTGCAACTTACAGAAACTAAATTCCTCAGTTCTCGCATTTTAATGCTTTACTCGTTGCAACTATTACGGTATCAACCTATTCTACTATACGCTCTACTTCCCGACATCATTAATTATGTCGCACTTATAAACAAATATTTGTTATCGGGATCTTATATTCACCCCATAGCTGTACAAAGATATTGGATAAGTCAAATTACAGTAAAATCATATAAAACATGTGTAAAATATTATACATATTTCACAAATTTTGTAATTGAATGTTTGAAAGGTGTGTTGTGTAAAATCTTTGACCATGTACTCCATGATTACTCTTTTTGCAGAAACCACATTTCATAGATGTACGATTCAGGTTATAAAATATAAATTGTAGAATGGAAGACCTCTCAACCTGTGTAGCATTGAGAATCATTTCTTGCAGTGTCAGAAGTTGCAGGAGCAACAACAATTATCTTCCAGGTTACAGACAGCAGAGGTGGCCTCCTATAGTAAAGGATGCAAAGTGCCTTAAAGGGTTAGAATCCCATGATTGGCATTCTTACATAAAGTTGATGGATTAATAAATGGTTGAAAAACAATTATTGGGGTAGCAAAGGGAACCTTCTTCCACTTCACCATGCTAGCTGTAATTTGTGTTATACAGACTCACATTTTAAAAATGGTTAAATGGTAAATGTTAGAATACCTAACCTAACTTAACCTTATGTTACAATAGGTGAATCACAGGGGATGTGCACACCTACATACTATTGCACAGTGTAATAAGATTAAATCTTGTGATTCATTATTGTCTTTTTTTCTGAAGCACGATAACACATCTGCATGCACACCCCTTGTGATTCACGTATCGAGAAGTTAGGTTTAGTTAGGTGCATTTACAATGGCAAAATGCTGACGTTACGAAAGCACTACAATTCCCACATTAACATGCAGTATCACACAGTGCGATCCGTTAGACTGAATGCAATTTACGATTACGTACAGCCTGCTAAACTGTTCAACTGAAAATAACTGACATTACTCACTCATATAGGTGGTGGAGCCACCTTCTTGGTGATAAGTGGTAACACACATAGGTATAGGACAAGCTCACTTTCAGTTGTAACTATTCTAAACTCTGTAAACACACTTAATCCTGCACAATAATTTTAATTAACTTCCTGTGGTAAAAGTTGGAAAAAAAAACTATGAATGTTACCACCACGAACTACACTCCCCAAATGCACATTCTGAAGTAACTGTAAAGTGTATTAAAATGTCAGAACCAATTGACAGTTTCTACTTATGATTTGTTAATGGCTGTTTGGGTAACAGTAACATAAGCAGGCAACTTTTGATTCTCTTTTGTGTGTCACCACATCACAATAAGATTAACATACCATGGCAGTACGTGTAAACAGTTTTGACCTCTTTATACAATATATTTTTTTTCCATGGGACACATTATAAAGCAAAAATTAAATGTGTGTTTATACCTCTTGGACGTTTCCTTCAAAACAAGTGTTCTTAATTATTACCAGAATTCCTGCTTTGCCGGTACTATCGTCACAGGTAATGATTGTAAGCTTTTGATATGAAAGTTGGTAACAACTTGGTAGTGGAAACGGGTGTTTGTATTTTAAACCTTTTAAATAGACCTGTCTGTTGTGTTGTTATATTATAAAGTTCTATTATTGCTGTGGTTATTTATGTAATATTTCATTATGTTTTAAATATGGTTTGTATTGGAACATATATTCTCTTTTAGTTGTATATATATGTTTTTGCTAGGGGTAATAACGCTTGCAGCGCAACAGTTGTTCAGGTGGTCGCTGCTAGGTCCGTTGCGTGTGGCGAGTGTGTGACGTCTGATGCAGACTGTAGGTTGCATGCAGCCGCGAGGCCGAGGGAATAGAGTCCAAGCTCCATGAAGGAGAGTGAGTCTCGAGCCGATGGTCGATCAGCTTGCATCGGGTGCTAATTAAGGCGGCGGTTAGGGTGAAATGCGGCTGGCTTGTGCCGAGATTGTGCCGTCTTGTACAAGTCTGCTTAATAAGTTGCTTTTATCGTAGTTATGTGTTACGAATAAGTATGGAACTGTTCATCAGTACAGCTACTCGATTGGTTGCTGCCATTTCTGTTTGTCAATGCAGACGTTTTTTAACCTGGGAAACTATGCTAGTTTTGAGCTATGCCACGTGGAGTATAATTACGGCAGCTGCTAATTGCAACAGTAACTTTCCGTGTGTGGGAAATCCTGACTTAACGTTGCTTAATCTTAAGTGTGTGAGGAGATGCACCGATGCTTCATCGCTGACTGTGGTGGGCCTAACAGTCATCTGGGGCACAAGTTCGTCTGGTGCGTTTTGTACGCTGCTTTGAAGGTGTGAGGGCAATGTGATTCCCGCACGCCACAGAATTATTGAGTTCATCAATCTTCATGTATGAGAGAACTGCATGTGTATGCCCGTTTGGTGTCAGGATGACATATTTGGAAATATGACTTTTGCTGCAGTCTTGTAGTTTCCTTGTCTGCCACACGTAACTCCCGAAGTTGGCAAAGTCTTTGGCTGCAGATATTTTGTGCTTGTACCTTTTAATGTTGTCAGTGTCCTGTAAACATACTTTTATTCTAGCCTTTTTAATGTGTGAGCACCGTGTGAATTACTAAAAATGAAAACTAATTTTGGCGAGATTCTATATAGGGTGATTCCGACTATGTAGATTTTCTGATTGTACTTCAATATATGAATAAATGAACATTGTTTGCAACAAGGAATTTGGTGTCACGTTGTTTGTTCATGAATGTAGACTCCCAGTAAAATTATTTAACATAATTTTGCTTTGCTATAAATATTGGATGTGCTCAACTTAAAGGTATTATGGTTCATGTTAAGAATGCCCCGCTTCACTATACTTTTCTTTCATGAGTTTGCTTTCTACTTCAGTTGGTAATGAATAGATGTTGGGGTTGTTTGGAAATACTATGTTGAGTGAGGTAGTAGTGAGAACCCCGATGCCCTTGGAGGTAGAGGGCGACTCACTGCTCAAACCATTTCTCATTACCAGTTCAGGGTATCTACTGGTCATGAAAGTCGTCATGAAAAAGTAATGAAATTGAGAGGTGGTTCACCTTGGAAATCAATGTTGCGTGGAACTCCGCATAATAGTATTTCAACTATAAGAAAGCGAAACATTAATGATCAATCAATAAGTGAATTTAAAGAGTCTTTAAATAGAACATCATGGTTAGAATTATATAACTGTAGAGATACTAACTTAAAATTTAATTTATTTCACAGTACTGTCTATAGAATTTTTTAATCCTTCTTTCCAAAAATTCCTGTTAATAAATACCAGACAATAGACAAGCGCTGGATAATCAGTGGCATAAAAACATAATGTAAAATGAAGTATGTGCTTTACAAAGAATGTAGGAATAGTAATGACACTGAATTAATAAATTATTATAAAAGAGATAAAAACAATATTAAAAACAGTACTCATAAAAGCAAAGCAAATGCATCATGATAAACTTATTGAATCTTCAGATAACAAGATACAGACTTCCTGTAATATTATTAAACAACATTCTCAAAAAATAAGTAAACCTGACTCTAGAACCATAATCAAAGTAAATGGTGTAGACAGATGACCCCTCTGAGATTGCGAATATTTTTAATAAACACGTTCTTTCAGTAGCAGATTCTTTGTTAACTAAAATAGCAACCTCAAAAAATCCTTTAACATTTTAAACCCAAACTCATCCACACCCTTATCCCAGTATACGGTAACTGAAACTTCACCCACAGAAATATGTAAAATAACAAACTTCCTGCTTACCAAATCTTCACATGGCTCTGACGAAATTAGTACCAAATTGTTAAAAACATGTATTCATATAATTAGCGTTCCAGTCATATTTTTAACTTTTCAATAAAATCGGGAAATTTTCCCTGATCGGTCAAAATTTGCGTTAATAAAGTCCCTGTTTTAAAAAGGTGATAAAAGCCTTGTTGACAATTATAGACCAATTGCAATAATGTCAACTTTTTCTAAAAATTTTATATAGAAGGCTTGTTGCCCACCTGAAGGATAACATCCTAACCAGTACACAATATGGTTTTAGATCAGGGCTATCTACATCATGCTGTATTTGATTTGACAACCCAAATTCTGAACCAATTGAACATTAGTAATTGGAATATTCTGTTTTGTCAAAAGCTTTTGATTGTGTTAACCATGACATACTTTTGGAAAAATAAAAATATTGTGGTATCGCTAACAATATTTACAATTGGATTTCCTCGTACTTATCAAACTGGTACCAAAAAGTGAGTGTTACTGACAGTATAGGGACTTATTGTCAGATGTGGGGCGTGTTGAAACTGGAGTTCCTCAGGGCTCTCTACTGGGCCCTCTTCTTTATTAATGACCTACCTCCAAATCTGTCTTCTGAAGCAAGGGTTTGCTGGTTTGCGGATGATACAAGCATTTTATTACGTAGTAGAAATGTAAATGAACTTTCAGATATGTGTAATAAGGTTTTCATTGAGCTATCCAAATGGTTTTCAACAAACAAACTCTCCGTATATATAAACAAAACAACCTTCCTAAAATTTGTTACTATAAATAAACACGATTACTCGCTCAAAATTGGCAGTGATGCACATGATATTCAAAACTGTAAAATTACAAAATTCCTAGGAGTTTATTTAGACAATTCTCTCAATTGGAAATAGTGTATCAGTAATCTTTCAAAGAAGCTAAGCACTACCTGTTTCACTATTCGCCACTTGGCTTCAATACTATCACCTGCTATACTTAAACAAGTTTATTTTGCTCAATTCCATTCATTAATGTTTTATGGCATAGTGTACTGCACTCTCAGTAAACAGCAGCAAAACATTTTTGCTTTAAAAGAAAGCCCTGTGTCGTGTAAGTAACGACTACTGACGGCGGCGTGGGTTTCACCTCTGGTGTTTGCGGTGGCACAATCTCAGCACAGTTTGTCTTGCAGCACTTGTCTTAGTTTATTACATCATCATGGAAGGTGGTAAATTCCACAGGCCCTATACATCGTAAATGCGAGTCTTTTTACACTGTTGGCACTGCGTCCACTTCACTCCCGTCCTGTGACATCCGGTGCGCGTGCACAGGTGTTTTTATGATGGCGTAGATGCTGTATCGGACATACGCTGGCATAACGGTTGGGCCCATGAATTTTTCTGAAAACGAATTTACCTCGCTTAGTCTGCCACAATGTATGCAATGTTCGACCGGCATGTCCAAGTAGTTTGCGTTCGCAGGTTTTGCAGTTGCAGACACGGAAGTCTTGAGGCATTCTCCCGGATGATCAGTTGTGGTGTCCGCCATTTTCTCGCGGATGACGTGACGCAGGTGAACACACTGGCCCCACTTGGGAATACCGTGTCCTATCTTCAGGGAAAATCATCAGTCCATTCTAGCGGCTGTCGACCCCCTTCCCTTGTTAAGATTGTGTTTTCAAACACCACGTTCAAGTCATCCCCATAGGAGTGCACTAGAGTAATTTCAGGCTGGGGAGCACCCAAACTGAGTTAGCTAGACACGTCCGAGTTTATCATCATTAAATTGCTTGGCACATTATTTATATGAGCTGTAAAATAAAAAGTAAGTCACAGTGTTCCAATCTTTTTTTTTTAGTGACAGTGTCCTCACCACACCATTTTCAGTGATAAAATGTTTAGTATTGCAAAGTGTATAGTAAGTACGCTCGGATGAGATGGACACACAGAAACCACAGCATCCCTGAGGACCCTGGCATTAAACAACCCCTCCTTCGAAGGCCAAAATGGTGCGAGCAACTCAGCTTTGCCCTGGCAAGCTCTGCCCGGGTGTGAACCGGGACTGACGTTTGAGAGCATAGGAAGCATGTCCTCAGAAGTCTTCTCACTCTGCTGCGTTTGCAGGTGGTGGGTGTGTAGGCTGGAACCATGTTGTTGGGACATAGTGGTGACCCGCCTCGCCTCTTGCGAGTGCCGCAATGTGGTTTAACATTTGCCATCATATTCACTTCCTTACTAACTTCCCCAAACCCTTTGAAACTCTCGTGCCCTACTAGGCTATTGTCTGTGGGTGCCGAGAAACCTCTGAAAAGTGTTACACTGTCACTTGTGGTATGATTGTTTACGTTTTCACTTGTGTTACAATCATGTTGACTGGTGCCTTGGGGAAACTCCTTTAAACTTGTATATCGATGGCACTGGTTGTGTTGCAGTTTACATGTACACTGTTGTTACTACTTCTTCCCTCATTTACACACGTAAATCCTTTAAAGCTACTTTGTTTCCTAGACTGTTGCTTGCCTCTACAGGAAAGCCCCGAAACTGTGATTCGCTACGACTCATTTCGTTCACTTTCGTGTACACACTTTCGTTGCCTTCTTCCTCCCTGTTTGGTGTGGAGTGTTCGGATGGTGGAAAGCCCCTAAATGACATAATGTTTACAATGTTATTTACATTTCCCATGCGCGTGGTCCTGAGACTGGTGTTATTTTGGCACATGTTGCTTCTTTCAATCTTTGTACCACCTGATACGCAACGTCGTGTTTGCTGAGGTACTGGGCCTTCCAGCTTCTCCTTGCCCCTCTTCCCTACAGGTGTGGGGGCTATACGCAGGTTGTCGCGGTCACGTTTTGTGACTCGTCCTGTGCCCAGCTTCATAAAAGTGGAATTCCCCATCTTGGCCGTTACCGGCCCAATCCACTTGGGTGCAAGTCCTGCACAACAGTTGTTGACATCCACTGACAATGGGTTTTCCCTTGCATAGACATACATGCCGGGCACTAACTCTGGCAGTGGCCTTCTACTCTACGGTACCCAAGTATTACCAGTACTTTCCCTGATTTTCCTTCGCCTGTTCGTGGATCCATAGTTGGTGGACGACAATTTCTTGAGGTGGTTTTGGCAGGTTTACACAGGGTTCTCCTGGCGCGCACAGTTCGTGGCCCTGCACCATCTCCAAGGGTGTTTTTCCCGTTGTGGTATTAACTCGGTTCCATAAACAAAACATGACTTCTGGAATCAATTCCGCCCATCTCATGTGGTTGGTGCCTAACCTGACTCGCAACTTCACATCCTGGTTACGACGTTTGGTCGGGATTGTCCTGGGGTGGTAGACCAGGGTGGTACAGTGTTAGGTTCCCCACGTGGTACAATTTTCCCTCCATTTTCGTCCTACAAACTGTGTACCATTATCTGTCAGTACGTATTCTGGATAACCCCACCTGGGAAAAAAACTCATTTTGCATCACATACACAACCATGTGTGCATGGACATTACAGACTGGAAATGCCTCGGTCCACCTTGTAATCAAATCAGTGGAGTCAGCGAGAAAACGTTTTCCACCTTTTGTATGCGGGTATGGGCTCATAATGTCAAGTGCGACAGTTTTGAATGGCTTAGTTGGCAGCCGCGGTTGTTGGGAAGCGTCGCTGCCTGTTCTTCGCAGGTTCCATGTTGCACGTAACACAACTCTGTACATGCTTACGTACATCCCCTTGTACTCCTGGTCAATGGAAAAACTTTTGTATGCTCCTACCGTCTGTTTGGAACCCGGGTGGCCATGCTCTTAGCTGTCATGCGCGTGTGTCAGCACAAGTTCAATGTTTCCCTAGGTTTGTATGTTTGCCATTTTGTGCAATTGCCGGGGGGGTTTACTTGGTTTTCCCGGTCCACTACTCTCCAATGTTCTGAATACCTTGCGTCATGGTGTTGCCGGCATTGCGCAGCATCCGTGAAATTTTCTTGCATGGTGTGCACCTCTCTTAACACATCGTGGACATTTGAGACAAGTTCACCTGTTGGTGTGGCAACAATGTTCTGCAAAACAAAAGATGATGTGTGTGTTGCTTGTGTGGCATGGCAAGGTGGTAATGCCTCTTTCCTCGCAGCATCATCTGTTACCGTTATATTCGGACAGGGATTTCAGGACAGTGCATCTGCGAATTTGTTGGTTTTCCCCACCACGTGTTCTACCTTGAAGTCAAACTCTTGTAACAGCAAGGTCCAGCTGGCAACTTTACTCTTCCCGTTATGCATGCCTTCCAACCAAACTAAACAACGGTTATCAGTTTTGAGTGTAAACTGTCTCCCTAACAGATACGGCCGGTACTTCTCCAGTGCGTGTACAATCGCCAAACACTCATGTTCGTTCACGTGATATTTACGTTCCGAATTGCCAAACTTTGCGCTGTGGTAGTTGATGATGTGTTTTTCCCCTTGTTCTTCCACCTGGCATAGCACTGCTCCAATGCCTTCTTGGCTCGCATCTGTCTGAACTACAATAGGCAGCTCCGGGACTAAACCTGGGTAGCAGTTTACAGTTTTGAAAAGCATGTTTGATGTCTTTAAATGTTTGATCGGCTTGAGGTGTCCATACAAATTTATGCTTCTCACATAACAATTCCGTCAATGGTGCAGTAATTACAGAAAAATTTGGAAAGAATTTCAGACCCAATTTATCAAACCATAAAATTTTCTAACTTGTTTACGTGACCGGGGTGTGTATTTTGCCTGTATCTCCTGTACATGTTGTTGTTCCAGTTTGTGTCCGTTCCCTGTTGTCCCAAAAACTCCATCTTACATCCCCAACTTACACTTTCCGACCTTGCATGTGAGTTTGTTGCGTCTGAGCCCCTCGAACACTAGGCTCCGGTGATGCAGATGCTCTTCCCAGCTGTTTGACCATACAAGTACATCGTCACGGTACACCCTCGCAAAGTCTCCTATGTAACCATCTAACACATTTACCATGAGGTTTTGAAAAGTGGCAGGGGCACATTTTAAGCCAAATGGCATTGCAACAAACTGAAATCTACGCCCATCTGGTGTGGTAAAGGCAGTCTTTTTACGATCTTGTGGGCAGATAGGTACCTGCTTATACCCTGGCTTAAGGTTGAGTGAAGTAAACATAGTAGCTGGTCCTAGCGTTGACAAAGTGTCCTTGATGTTAATAACTGGAGGTGGCTTGTTTACAGTTACTTTGTTGAGAGGAAAACCTCCATTCTCAGTCCTTTTTAGGGGCTAGTGTAATGCCTGAATTATAGAGACTCCATAGGTTCGATTACATTATCATTGAGTATCTCGCACACCTGCTGATTGATAACGTGCCAGAAGAAAATACCTGGATCTCGTGGCTTGGAGTACACCGGGTCCTCGTGCATCATGATGTTGGCGTGCTCTGTGACATCAGTACGCTGCAGCTTTCCCTCAGTGTGGAACACACTGGCATACTGGTCCAGCAGATGTTGTAGCTTCTCCAAATGTTGCTCGGGCACTTTGTGCGCGAACTCTGCAAGTAGCACGGCAGCTGTTGTTGGTGGTGTTGTTCCTACTGCTTACAGCGTCCATCTCCCTCGTGAAGACGGTCGAGATGTGGCTCAATCACAGGTTGGTTGTCGATCAACCACTGTAACCCCAGAGTCATTTCTTCACACAGGTCCGGCACAATGTAAACATCACATTTTGTAAGGCATTCACGTATTCCTACGGTCACGTGCATTATGCTTTTCGCCTCACCCTGTTGATTGGTGGTGGCAAACTGTGAACGATGTGGTGGCACTCTAGTTGTTGTTGCCTGTATTAACCCTCATGTACAAAAGGTGGATTCCTACGACCTGGCGGTGAGATTGGTGCAGATGCTGTTTCGTCAACCTCCCTACTCAGTTTCCCGACAGATTACCCTGGTAGTAATTTTCACGGCTGTTGTGGTGATAGTTCCTCTCTTCACGGTTTGATCTCACTGGCGTAAACTGCGGCGGTATTCGCATAACATTTGGCATCATCGTAGGTGTTGATGTACGGTAGTTCTGCCTCTGGGAATGGTATTCTTATTCCGTGCGTACATCTTGCTCATAGAGGCATGCCTCCCGCGTGAACTGCTCTACACTTACACGTATTACTCGTTGCAGGTACGGCCTAATGTCCGGTGTTGACAGGGCTACAATAATCTCTAACACACTGCGGGTAGGTTGACCTGTGTTTAGGCGTTTGTATAGACCTATTTTACGCTGGATGAACTCTTCAATCCCTTCGCGTTCACACTGCAGTTCGTGGTACAATCGCGCTTGGGCCTGGATAGCATCTCCATCCATATCAAACCTGCCCAGTAACCTGTCATAGAACTCTTCCCATGTTACCTAATAATCTCTTACCAAGTTCCACCACGTGGCGGCTGTTCCCCTTATTCTGTTGGCAGTGACCTTGGTCCAATCTTCCTTATGCAAGCAGTGTCTGTTCAGTTTTTCTTCGCAAACCGTGAGAAAAGTCCCTGGGTCTTCCGAATTGTGCCTTGCAAAAGTTGGCAAAAGTACTTTCCTATCGGGACTTGTTAATCCCTGCTGCGTATTCGTAATTACTATTGGCAGCGGCGTGGGCTTCACCTCTGGTGTTGTTGGTAGCGTGGTCTCTGCACAGGTCGTCTTATGGCACTCGGCACAGTTTATAACACCATCGGCGAAGGTTACTTGTTCCTATGGCCCTGTGCATTGCAAATGTAAGTCCCGTTTTCATTGCTGGCACTGCGCCAACTTGGTTGCCGCCTTGTCACATCCGGTGGGCATGTACATGCGTGGTTCTGATGGTGTTGTCATGTTGTCGGATGTGCATTGGCATAGCAGTTGATACCATAGATTTTCACTGAACAGGTTAACTTCACTTAACCTTCCACAATGCACGCAGCGGTCGATCTGCATGTCTAAGTATCGCACATGTCGTAGTTTCCAACGCGGATGTCTTGAGGTCTTCTCGTGGATGAGCATGCAAGGTGTCTGCCATTTTAACGCGGATGAACACGCTGGCCCCACTTGGGAACGTCAATTGATGCCTTCGGGTGAGAGACAAGACGAATGATGACACAAGTTACTTACGGTAGGTGGGTGCCAGCGGTGCTTTCCAGACACCGCACCTCAAGACTCAGGGTTCTCAGGGATGCTGTCGGTTCTGTGTATCCTTCTCACCCGAGCGTCTTTACAAAACACTGGTCATTACTAAACATTTTATCACTGAAAAATAGGTGGGGGATTTGCTGTTCCGATGCTACAAGTAAATGCACAGGTTTGCACTGAATACGTACCATTTATTGCTCTCTAATTACAAAGTTTGCCAGAAAAAGGTGTTAGCGATTAAAAACTCAGACGTGTCTAGAGAATTCTGTTGGGCTCGTACCCCCAGCTCACAATTACTCTAGTGCACTCCTGGGTGGATGACTTCTCCGGGGTGTTTGATAACACAGCCTCCACAAGGAAAGAGATCTACAGCCATTAGGGTGGACTGTAGATTTTTCGTGGAGGCAGGACACTGAGAATTACAGAATGCGCAGTATACATGTGTGATCATTTGGCATCGCTAATGCAGACTCGTCAGGACGCATCTCCCAGCATGTGGTGAGTGTGGTGACTGTCTTAACACATAGCCAGCTAGGATAGAAATAATGTCACTGTACAAATTACACAAATTACAGAAATATGGATGATTCAAGATGGGACACGACATGAATGTGCACAATAAACACACAGATTCGTGAAAGTATGTTTAAGTGGGGGCAGATGCCGCTGGATACGATGCGTAGCGGACCATGTGGTGCAGGTAGAATTGCAATAGTTTTCATAAAATTCGGCAAATTGTCATCGGACAAAGTGGTAACGGTATTGGGAAAATTATTCCCCTGAAGGTTTAGGAATTTAGAGACTTGTAGCATGCCTGATGGCGGGAAAATCAAACATGAAAAGGACAGATTGGTCATACATACAAAAGCATCAATAACATGAAAATACACGGAACCCTGAATAAAATATTACATAAAATCCTGAAATGAATTATGGCACGCATGATGTTACACAAATAGGCCCTTAAAGTGCATAGATACTGCAGATATTGACTTGGCGGCTGTCAACCACATGGTCGCAAACGATGTGGCCGTTAAAACAATTTGACATGACAAAAACCCTTAAATACATACATAGAAATATATGCCTTTATATAGCACGCAGCAATTAAACAGAAATTACAATGAAACACCTTTCGCATAGGCGATTGCCACCTGATTCGAAAGTTCTGTGGGCCGTGTGGCTTCTCCGACATCTTTCCTCCTTTCTCCTCAATTACATTGGGGAAAGCCACAAGGGCACATATTATTAGGTTAAGTGGAACCATAATGCTGGGGAATCTCTGGCAAAACGTATGCAAGGCAAAGGTTAACTGGTATACTAAAAGTAAGCTATGGTAATCTACATCAGTGCAAAAGTTTGAAGTGCGTACGTGACAGCATCTTACCTCACCAGCTCTCCTCAACGGACTGCCCAGAAGCAGGGGTTGTGTGGACCTGTAATGGCTGCCTACGGGGTTCACACAAGCGGAAGTGCTATTCACACAGAGTAAAACTTTTAAATATAAAAAATAACTGGCACATAATTTACATACATGATCACATTAAACTTTTAAGTTGTGAATTTTCTGTGTTTATTGATTGTTTTTTATGGAGTGGTTTATGCTGCAATAATAATGTCCTTATTCGTCTTGCGGCGCACATTTTGAATTTCAACCAAACATTGTACAACATTTTTAGAACATACATTTTTAACACTTAAAAACACTTGGACCCTGAGATAAAATAAGACATTGTTTACACTTAGGTAAATATCCCATTACGGGAAAGTTCAGGTTAATGGCCTCCTCGTGCACGTGCGTGCCCACATGTTATGTGGGTGGTGAGCATTGTCATGGTCTTAACGCTGCTGGTTGTTAGCCGGCATCACCTTGTATGGCTATTTTATATTATTGTGTATTTATGTTTTTACATTTACAAATATTTTATTTGTGTATATATGTGTGTTTGTTCACTTACAGTTATATTCTTAGTGTATGCTACGGTTTGTAGATCTTTGTTGACGCGCTCTACACCCGTGACCCATTTAGGGTTTTATAGAGCAAAATAAATAAATAAAAAATTTTTTAAAAATATTGTTATTCCCAATGGTGCCATTCACCACTTACAATACACCTTAACGATAGATGCATGTGAACAGTTCACAAATGTCACGGTTTCCAAAAGGCTTAAAAACTATAGAATATTTCAATGTAATTTTTTTAGTCCACTGAAACACAAATGTGGTCATTGAAGATTGCCAAAGTGGCCATCAGTTTGTATAATTCTTCTTTTAAACAGTATTTCAAATTATAGTGTCAATGTTATATCTTTCCTGAACATATTGCTATAATAAAACTCTATAGTTACCACTAAAAATTGTGAGGAAACAGAATACATGAGAAGCTTCTTTAAACTATTTTCCGCCGTCGTCGTCGCCGCAATGCTTTCTTGTGTCTGGATGTCACCTCAAGGTGTTTAATATAGTTTGCTGGGGTTTAAGCATGGGGCACCACAGGGATCATTGTTGGGAACTTGTTTATGTATCTTGTTTATTAATGAGCTACCTTTGGAGTGCAGACCCTGTTGCATCCACTGTGTTGTTTGCATATGACATTAGTTTTGTTTAGTGGCAGATAAATTCAGGAATCACCTGATATAGCTAGAATAGTCTTCTCAAAGTTAGTTTAAGGAATTTATTTAACACTAAATATAGATAAAACTAATTTCATTCACTTATGGGCCATTCCATTCAAAATAGGCCTAGGGGATTAAAATTAAATATATTATACTATGTCTATATTCATATTTTTATAGCAAATTAATTGTATTTTATGAATCTTAGAAGTAAATGTGGTTTTTGAACAAAATCACAGTTATTATGCTATGGTAAACTACATGATAGCAGTTGCTGTGCTTGAGTTATGAAAATTGTCTAGGTTAGCAACTCGTCATCCATTGAGTGTGTCAATGTCAATCATATTGGATTATTTTAAAAGGTTTGATATTGTATAAGAAGTCATCAGTCTGAAATTTCCAAGGTAAGTAGTTTTTAAAATATATGAAGAATACTAACTTAAGTTTTCGGTGTCACACTCATGACAAAAATTTGAAAAAGTTGTTTATTGATTTAATGAATCATGTCACATTGTCAAAATCTTTAATTTAGTTAACTTATTTGCAGATGACAGTATTGCCAGTTAATTTTTGCATGGTAGACTTCTTGATTTTTTTCTAAAATTAGAATTATATTTGTGTCACATGGGTGACGCTTCAGCACTTCACTTAAACATTTGGCTATAACCTCATTTGCAGCAAACATCTTCACAGCGTATCCAACAGGAAACTGTGACATAATCTTAAATTACAATGGTAGCCTGAGGAAGTCTTAATGAAGCTTTAGGTTCAACAAATATTTACGCAACCATTTCAAAACATATGTTAGTGGTACATAAATCATTCTTAGCTCAAAAAAAATTGTGATACTAATAGTCTATTTTTAAACACAAACGACCACATAACATGCTTGTTATGTTTAACCTGCTAATTTTAAACATTTCCATACAAACTTTTCAAGCATAAATAATGGTGTTTTTCAGATGGACAAGACCACATCAGCTGAAAGTATTAGGAAGCTGAGAGCATCACAGAGAAATTATAAGGAGAAGTACAAAGAGTATTTATTCAAAGAAAGGAAGAGAGATAAAGTAAGAAGAGAGAAGATGAAAGTGGGTATTTTTAAAAATTCTAAAAAAACTTAAGTTAAAAAGGGAAAATGATCGAGAACGGCAAAGTAGGTGCAGGGAAAGGAAGAAATTGTTAATAAACCAAACAGTTGTTAATTATATACCTAGTACAGCAACAACTTATCTATCACTCTATTGTTGCCTGCAGTAATTGGGGAAAGCAGTATGCAGAGTTTCTAAAAACTTGCCAGACAGCCCTAGGAAAAAGTCAGCAGTCATCAGGAATGTGGTCATAACCCATTTACCGGATGTAGCAGAAAAAATGTGTTTTGTATAATCCTACAAGGACTCCGCAAAATGTAAGAAATGAAGAGGTGAAGATTGCTTCATGGAGAAATGAAGATTGCTTCTGTAAAATAATTTTACGGAAGGGATGATGTTAGAAGACAAGCCCCAGGAATTAATGATATGAAATCTGTCAAGGATTTAACGACTGATAAAAGAACACATGTCCCAAAGCGTTATATGATAATGATAGTCAGAGGCATACAGTTTGTCAGAATTTCCGGATGTTGAAATAAAAAAATCAAAATTTTATGACGTAGACCATCACATATCTCTTTATCATCTGATATGCCACATAATGTGTGTGTCTGTAAGTATCACACCAACTTAAATTTTCTAGTTGAAAATGTGCACAAAAGTATCAAAACGTTCCCTTCTCACAGTAGTGAGCTATTGCATGTAATGTGAATCTTGAAAAATACATGACAGGTCATTGCTAGAAAATAACACTGACTTGTACATGGATATTACATGGCAACAGTGGGTAGAATCGGAGGGCTGCCCTAAGCTGCGTAATTATGAAGGTTCCATTGAAGACATTTTGATTGATCTAAGAATGCAGTTGCATTCCTTCAAGGTGCACAGTTATGTACAAAATGTGCAATCAAAAGCTTTTGAAGATGCGAGACGGAACATTGACACAAATGAACTTGTACTGCAAATTGATTTTGCGGAAAATTATTCTGCTGTGTCGCAGGATGAGATACAAAGCGTCCACTGGAGCCATCAGCACATTTCAATATTTACATGCTGTGTGTGGCTCAAAGATACAAACTGTTCATTTGCAGTCGTGAGTGATAACCTAAATCATGACAAATACACAGTTAATGCCAATTTAATGAAAATATTCGAAGAACTTTTGAAAGAATTTCCAACAATTGAGAAGTAAAAATATTCTCTAACGGCTGTGCAGCACAGTTTAAAAACAAATACACACTTTCGATGCTATGCTTCTTACAAGAAGATTTTTATCTTAATCACGGCGAGTGGTTATTTTTTGCCACCTCACACGACAAAAGTCGGCATAGGTGGACTTGTCAAAAGATTTGTTTGGAATGAAGTCAATCTGCGACGTGCAAATGTCAGCTGTGCGAATTACTTTCTAAAAAGTGCCACAAAAGTCTTCTCTAAAATTAAAGTAATGTTTCTCCTTGAGACAGGGATAGAAGAAAATGAGGGTGTATTGAGTGAAAGATGGAAGAACATTCATCCAATACCTGGATTGCAGTCAAAACATTATTTCTGCTCCACAAGCAAAGATAGCATTTGTGCAGGCCGAACAATGTTATTGACTTTGGAGAAAGACAAGATGTTCAAATACCAAGTAAAATATGTGTATTCCGAGTAGTCTGAAAATGAGGAAGAACTGCCAGTATTATCTGGAACACCTTCAAGCCAGGAACCTTCTACTTTACCGTTACTTTGGACTTAATGAAGCCAGGGTCTTATGTCCTCGTCAGATTTACCACTAACAACATGAAAAATCCCATAACATGTATAAGCAGCCATATGTCAGAGTTCGGTGGAGGAAGACGACGAAGTACAGATGATGTGCATGAATGTTGTGGGGACCTGTGGAAAAATCTTCAGACCAAATGAACAAGATATTTCCTACGTAAGTTATGAGCAAATATCAGCTGTGCTACCTCCTCCTGCTTTAAAGCATTTGGAAATAGTGTTGTATGAATTAATTTGTTGTAAAGTAAATGTTTTTGAAAGAGGATAAATAATTGTGGTAGTTGGCTTTTTGGAACTATTATTAATTTGTATTATTTTTATAATTAACTAGGCCAACCAATTGTGATAATATTAGGACAAATTAACATTATTTTGAAAGCATATAATTATATGTTCAATTTATAAAAGTTATGTCCTATCTTCTGCTTAGTATATTTAAAGTATTTAATATGGGTATTGTATTTCATTTGCACCAAATATGACATTTGTAGGACAAGGTATTGCACGTTGTCACACCCATGATGGAAGAAAGTTTGTTTTTAAATTAATTAATTTTTATTTTTTAAAATAGAAAGTAGATCTTGATATAAAATTAACTATGTAGATTAACCTTAAGGTAGTTTTGAATAACAATTTCAATAAACATCACAGAAATATTGATTTTCTTTGCAGACTGCATTTACTATGTCCAGAAAATGTCACACCTGTGACAGTAATTCTTAGGTACTGAACTTTCTTACAAACTACAGAATATCATATATTCAAATTTATTCTGTCAAATTGTTTAAGGTTTAATAATACTGCTCTGCATTAAAATTTCTTTTTACTTTAAGTTTTGAAGATTCACTCATATTTACTCATATTTTTGAAGTGCAAATGTCACAGCTGCAACAAAAACTATTAAAACTATAGAAGAATAGAAATTTTTTCTAAGAAAGTTAGATTTTGTGAAATCACCAAAGTTAAATTCCTATTTATATATTGATGATACCTTCAACTTTATATGGCATGTGTTGCAAATAATGTTGAAACGTGCAGCCTGATTCACATTAAGAAATGCAGCAAGCACAGTACTTTTTCAAGTTTTCACAGTAAATTTTCAAGCAACTTAATAAAAGTCATGCAAAGTGTAAAGTTGCAAGCACGTGTTTACATTAATGGCCTTTAACCTAGGCACCAGTTTGAATTTTTCTGAGCTGCACAGGGGATTTTGGGCACCTGCTGGGGCAATCCTATTTTGGGGCCCCCTATTTGATGCAGCACTATAAACATTGTATGTTACTTAAGTTTTTTTATTCCATTGCCAGTAGAAAACCTGTTGCTTGGAAACAGTTTTACCATTCTTTGCCAAACTAATTAAATTGATTTTTTATAAGAAAATTAGTAGTGTTCTGTTCACAATATACCACATATATTTTCACTGTCAATAAATTATTAATAAAGGTGAAATTAAATTTCCAAATTTTCAACTGTATTTTATTTCAGATGATAATGTAAACAGAGAGAAATGGCATGGCAATAATAAAGTAAATATAACCTGGCATAGTAACTAAATGTTTGTTGACTTTTGGAAATGTCCATAATCAAGGGCAGCAATAGGAGCAGAAGTGATGAGCTTGAAGGTACATATTTAAAAATGGTGCATACTACTATATTTAGCCCCCAACATTCATTGCTACTTGTACAGTGCATCTCATAGCATTTTAACGGCACTGAGATATCCTGTGTTCAGTTTACTAATGCATTCAAACTGGCCATAACGTGCTAACTGGTGGATTTAGAGAGGGTTGGCCGGTGCTGTATCTAGCGGTACAGGACAAAGCCAATCCTTTGAGTTTCTTCATTTAAACAAAGTTTTGACACTGTACTTACACGGTCGGGTGATTTGTATAATTGTGTTTTTAATTGTATACATCATGTTGTGAGTAGGTTATCTCATATGACAACAGTAAATTATTGTTACAATTTCTCTCTCTAAAAAGAAAGTGGGCTATACCAACTTCGTTAAAGGATGGACGTCTTAATTAAATAAAAGAATTTATTATAATTTTCTAACTTTATTTATGTTAACTACAAACTAAATTCTCTTGACTCAATTGATATCGCCTACTTCCGCAATTAATGACTCCAATTTAATGCAATCTATAATTATCACAAAGGAATGAATTTAATAAAATAATTAAAAATCTGTACCAATAGACAATGTATCAATTTATTCAATTATTTTATAAATGATGCGTCCATATTTGACCGTTCAAATGTTTACAATAAAATCCATATTACATCTCCATTTAGTCGCACCTCATTTCAGTCCATGTCCCGCCAGTCCGCTATTTTCTAGAGTCCTTCGAGCGCCCTCACACACAGTCGGTTTCACGTCCTCTCGTCCATTCACACCAAGAACACTCGTTTCCGCCTCCGTTGTCTCACTTATCTTCGCTCACACACTGCCAGATGGCCTCCGTCAAAGTATGCTGGCCGCTTGGTCACAGCTAAATATTTATACTGTTGTTATAATGTTGTAGGCCATTACCCAGAATTTTCTGTAACGTGCACGCAGCTCCAAGGAGGGCTGTGGCACCTGCCAGTGTCACCAGAATATTCTTGTATTGACGCCAAACCCGTCGGAACCGTCAGCAGCGGAGAGGGGACGTGACGCAAGCAAGGCACCATGCAGCACGACAGCCCAATGGCCACTGTCCATTATTCACGGGTTTCCCAGAAAGGGGGTCAGGGGACAAGCGTGTCAGTCCAGGGGAGGGGAGGGATTAGGTGGGTACACCGCCACAGCGCCGGACAGCCTTCCGGCGCCAGCTGCAGCGCGTAACATTATCTAGGGCAAAAAGTTTCCAAGTCTAAATACTCTTGTAGGCACCCTTTGGGATTGGGTTTCCATGACAAATTGCGTCGTTTGTCCCTCCTGTGGGCAGCCTTGAATCTCATGCACTTTTCAGAATGTTTGAATATGAATAATACAATTTGTGAAAATTTTGTAACACCGAATGAATGGCAAGAACAACTTGTAGTCCATATTTATTACACACTTTTAGTCATGCTTTCACATGAAACTGTCATGTTTGTGATTCAAGTTCTTTTACTAATTTTTACAGGCCTTTTAAAAATGGCAAGTCGGCCCATGTTGTGTGTTACATATATAGTTACATATATAAACTCATTTATATTGTGGTAGTTATAACAAAAAATTTACATGCTTAAGTAGGCCTAAACAGTATTTTGGCATTTTTAAGTAAGCCTTGGTAACCAGATTGTAGTTGTGTAGACCATGAAACTAAATCCATGATGATAAATAACAGATGTGAGATGATTTTCTGATACCCACTACTAAAATTATACCTGTAGTGCAAATAGTATAAAATATTAAAATTTTGTCTATAGTTCTATTTGGATAGTTGATGTTTTTTCCCCCAAGTTTCACATATTTGTGAGTAAATGAAACCATTTTTAAAGTTCCCAAATGTATTTAATTCAAAGTGTCTTTTCTTTTCTTTTAAAGGTATTTCAAAAAGCCATGCCTTCATTTCTAACCCCAAATCGCCATGGTTACTCTGTAAGATTTTCACCATTCCAGCCAGAGAAGTTGGTATGTGCTACCTCGCAGTATTTTGGATTGGCAGGTAATCCATTCGTATCTATTAGGCCCACCTAGTACCTATATTTTCTTTGTATGTCCATGGGTCATAGCCAAACAAAGCATGAAGTGGACGTAGTTTTGTAATTATTTTTCAGAATATCATTAAATGCATAAGTTTTGTTAACACAGAATTTGAATATGTGTGTGTATAGTCCATTCTCGACTGGAAGAGACTTTTGAAAACGAACCTTTGAAATACCACTCTAGGCGTAACATGTCAACCTGTTTTTTCAATAACCTGTATTCCACAAATATATAACACTGTGATTGAATAAATTAAACTTTACCTTAGTATCTTCTATAACTTGTAATATTTATTTCGTATTAAAATATGAATTAACAACAGCAAGAGCAGCAACGTGTTGGCAACGGCCGGTAAGAAATAGTTCACAGTAAAAATATTACTTTAACCTATTTTTTTAGCATGCTATTTGTAAATTAAATGGTGCCTATTGAAATATTTAGGTAGTCCAGATGGTAACATATTTCATTTTTACAGTTTAAAATAATAACACAAAATAGCATGTGCAGACTGTAGCGGCACTGTGTTTGTATATTGAATGAGGAAGCAACTGTTGGCTGGACGGAGGTTGTCGCACTCTCTCTTTCTTTGTCTCACATTCAGGAAGTTTTGCATCGCTAATAAGTAGTTAAATTATACATGTTTTCAATTGTAGCATATTTCATATGTATTACAGCAAAATAATAATTTTTAAATTTGTAATTTACAACTGAAGATTTTAATTTTTGATTACAGTACTTATTTTAATATATTTATATATGATGGCGGGACGGATACCATCTTAAGTTGGCAGATGTGGCAAGTCATGACATGGCGTTTTTCTTTTTGCCATACGAAGTGGAAATTATTCTTACTCCAAAAAGTACTTCAAATGACATCACGTTTATAGGCGTTGTGTTTTTTAAACCTACCTAGGCAAGTTACGATGTTGTGATAAATCTTGTGTTTCCAGCAGTAATAAATATACTGTTATGTGTGTTTCGTTAACCTTTGCATGTAAAAGGTCATTGCTTGGCTGTGTGGTGGTTGTTACACTGACTGTGTGTGTGTGCGTGATTTCAAATCATTCACATGCACAATTTATATGTTTTAACTGTGAACTGTTTGTATAATGAAGTTAATTATTTACATCCACGTCTGTTTATTTATCACCTTTGCCCTAGGTGTTTGAAACAAAGTTGTGTATCGTGATTTGCCACAATCCCAACATAATACTTAGCCCAGCCCGATAAATTTCAATAAACCTAATAAACAGTAAGCAGCAATACATAGAAATATGAGCGATAAATGTTATGGTATGCTTATTTTTGTACATATTCACAGCTATCTTTTATGTTTGTATGACAAAAAATAAGCTACATTAGTTGCATGCTCGAATTTAATGTGTTTTTTACATTGGACTAGTTGTTCCTTTGTTTTAATACTTATTTCAACTGAGGCCGTCCTTTTAAAGAAATAACCCAACACATATCAATAACAAAAGGTTATATACTACAATTATTTACCCCACAGTTGTAACAGTGTTAAACACAGTCGCAGCAAAATATTAACGTTCATTAAATGTAATGTGCTATGTAGTGAAAAACAAATATGTTAACGATGTAAAATAATCGTAATAACTACAGTCAATTCAGACAATTTTAAAACATCGTAAAGCTGACCTAAATAATGTTGTATAGTCCTAAACTGTGAATATTTGTACGGAATAGTTTTTGGAATATGATGGAATTCTTTGAAAATCTGTAAACTGTAACAACACATTTGACAGGTATAAAAGTAAAAGACACATTTTAATGTTTATGTGTAAGTGTAGCAAAATTAAATGAACACATGTACACACAATCGAATGTAAGCAATGATTTTGACAAATGCTACATGGCAATGTTTGTTTACATTTGGCGAAAGGATACAAAACGGCCTACAAGTAGATATTTAGCAGGGCTTCGAGAAAGTCTCTTCCAGTGGGGAATGGACTATATGTGTGTTGTGTAAATCATATTTGTTTACTTTTAAATCATTGCATAAGATTAAATGTTGTCACTTTTTCGACATTATGTAATACGTGTTCACCTGTTTATAAGACATGAAAAACTGCAGTAAAAATGTCCTAAATTCAAAATATTAAGGTATAATTGAATTATGGAAAATTCTGCATTTGACTGCTGCCCTGTCATGTTTGTCGTAACTCTGTGATTGGCTTTGACTTATCTCTATTTTGTTGTAGGAGCTTATCCAATGTATACATAGCATAAAAAAATTTGTGTATTGTAACACCAGGGTTGTGTATATGGAAGTGAAAACTGTGGTTTGCATACTTGATGACAAAATTTGATGCCACAATTACTACAGTTGACTAAATGCTGAATAATGTGCAAGGTAATATTTTGTGGTATACAACTGTATGCCAGCGAATGGACGGTGGACACTTTGAACACCTGATGTAAATCCCGCCTATCTGACAAACTGTTGTGAACCACTAGTTCAGCTCATGCTTGCACTGTACAGTGGTGTGTATTAATGTGTACTTTCATTACATGATGTATGATATGTGTAACTTTACAGTGCATAGTTTACTCTTTCATCACAGCATTATTGTCTATCCAGTGCAGCACCCCGTACATGGTCATACACTAGGTTCATGGTGCCGCTGAGACCAAACAGTTGGCCATGATAACATATGACCTATATTTTTTTTTCTAATTTTTCATTTCTCTACACAACCCCGGTGTACCAATTTTCATTTTTTTATACAGTGTGTATTGGCATCTTGTATTACAATTTATTGAAAATATTTTTAATTTTTGTATGTAGTTTTTTGTCCTAGTTCTATTTTGTGCTTGGTGTATGCAAAGGATAAAGTAAAATTAAATTTTTCAATGTAGTTCAGTTGTACCATTACCATAATTTGTTAAACAATATGATGGTTGTTTTAGTTGGAGTACGTGCATTACATATGTTTATCTTACAACCACAGTTATATTTCACAGAAATTCTCTTGTATTGTGGAGGGACCACGGTGTAGTGGTCAGACTACTTACCTCCCAAGGCTTACTGGTTTTGATTCCCATCTTGGTCGCCGACGGATTCTAGCATGCAGAAATCGTGCCGGACTATGCTGCAGGCAGGCAGGTTTTCTCAGGGATCTCTAGTTTCCCCTGTCCTTGCATTCCAACACTGATCCATACTCACCTTACTTCACCTTCATCGGCTCTCAACACCTTAGTGTTCAGAGCCGCCCAAATATCTTCGCTGACTCACTCTTTATTGTAATGCTGCAAGTTCACAATTCCTACTGTGTGGTCACCTTGACCCGAAGTTGCAGTGTGTAAGGCCATATTTGAATAAGTTTTTTTAGTTTACTTAAATGTCATGTAACTTGAATTAGTAAACAAAAATAATTACATTTTTAGTATTTTAATATTATTGTTTAGTATGTCACAAACTTAAACTAAAATAACTAAATGATCAAATTTGCAACCATTGCTAAACAAGTGATTGACTGCTTCTGAATTAAAAACTGGTAAATACTAAAATAAGTACTCATATGCAGAATGGTCAATTTAAACAAAGCCAAGAAAGATCCTACATTGGTGTCAGTTGTACCACAGGCCCATTGCATCCAGTTCATCATGATGGATAATGTCCATCTAGGTGATGTTTCACTGCATGGGGATAGTGTTGAAATGTTCCATCATGAAGCAGCCTTGTTTTCAACGGTTTTGTCAGTGATTTTTTAAATTATTATTATTTGAGGAGAATACTTAGAAAATGTTGGTAGTTGCATCCTGTTAGTAATGTAGGTAGATTACAATGTACCTGTATATCAGCAATGGTTCTCGCTCAATGTTTATAAGGAATCAATATTTTGACTGTACCTTTAGAATGGGGTCCTTGCATGTAATACAGAAAATTCACAATTTACATGTATAATGTGTCTATATTTAAATTATTTATATGCCCCTTATTTTCAAAGACAAAAGTTTTACTTGGCATGCATAGCACTTCCGCTTGTGTGAACCCCGTAGGCAGCCACCATGGTAGGTCCGCGCGACCCCTGCCTCTGGGCAGTCCGCCAAGGAGAGCTGGCGAGGTAATGCTATGTCACGTACGCACTTCAAACTTTTTGCACTGGTGTAGATTACAGTAGCTCACTTTTACTATACCGGTTAACCTTTGCCTTGCGTATGTTTTGCCAGACATTCCCCAGCATTATGCTTCCACTTAACCTGATTATTTGTGCTCTTGTGGCTTTTCCAATGTAATCGAGGAGAAAGGAGGAAAGATGTCGGAGATGCCACGCTGCCTGTGCAACTTTGAATCGGACACCATCCGTCTATGTTAAAGGAGTTTCAGTGTAATTTCTGTTTAATTGTTGTGTGCAATCTTAAGGGCTTTAATTCTGTGTATGTATTCATGGGTATTTTTCATGTTAAATTGTTTATGGCCACATCATTTGCGACCACGTGGTTAACATCCGCCAAGTCAATATCTGCGACATCCATGCACTTAGAGGATTTATTTGTGTAATATCATGTGTGCCATCATTAATTTCAGGGTTCTATGTATTATTTCATTCAGGGTTCCGTGTATTTTCATGTAATTGATGCTTTGTATGACCACTCGGTCTCATTCATGTTTGATTTTCCTGCCATCAGGCGTGCTACAAGCCTAGAAATGTCTCAATCTGCAGGAGGATATTTTTCCCATCATCAATAACAATTTGTGTGACCATAATTTGCCATTTTTACAGAGAAATACTGCAATTTCACCTGCACCGCTTGATCCACTATGAATCTTATCCAGCGGCATCCGCACCATATAAGCTTGCTTTCGTACATCTGCGTATTTATTGTAACCACCCATGTCATGTCCCATCTTGTCTCATATATATTTGTGTCATTTGTGCCGGCTAAGTGTAAAGGTTGTCACCACACTCGCCACGTGCTGGGTGACGCGCCCCGACAAGTCTGCGTTTGTGATGCCAAATAATAGCAAGTGTTCACTGTTCATTTTATAATTCTCCTTGCCCTGTCTTCAGGAAAAATCTGCAGTCCATCCAATCTGCAGTCCACCACAGAGAAGTCGTCTATCTAGGAGTGCATTAGACTGATAGCAGGCTGGGGGAGCACCCGACAGAGTTAGCCAAACATGTCCGAGTTAAATCATAAAGTAAATCCTGGCATTATTTTGTATGAGTGGCAAAATAAAAGCAAATCTAACAGTGCATAGAATATTTCCTTGTAGTGACAGCAACCTCTCACCTTTTTCAGTGATAAAATGTTTAGTAATGCAAAGTGTTTTGTAACTACGCTCAGGTGAGATGGACACACAGAACCCACGGCATCCCTGAGAACCCTGAGTCTCATAGTACAGTGACTGGGAAACAATGATGGCACCCATCTACCGTAAGTTTGTGTTACCGTTCGTCTCGTGTCTCACCCAATGGCGTCAATTGGCGTTCCCAAGTGGGGTCAGTGTGTTCGTCCCCGTCAACTGCATTAAAATGGCGGACACCACTGCTGATCATCTGTGAGGAGGCCTCAATACATCTGCATCAGCTACCGTGACACCTGCAAGCGGGAATTACCCGGACGTGCATATCGATCACAGCGTGCATTGTGGAACGGTAAGTGAAGTCAACCAGTTCAGTGAAACTCTATGGGACCAACCGCTGTGCCACTGCACGTCTGACACCGTGTCAACGCCATCAGAACCACAACTGTGCACATTCACCGGATGTGATAGGGCGGGAACAAAGTGGGCGCAGTGCCAGCAATGCAAACAAGACACACATCTGCGATGTATAGGGTCTGACGAATATGCAACCTTTTGCTATGGTGTTATACACTGTGACGAGTGCCGTAAAACAAACTGTGCCGAGGTCGCACCACCAACACCACCAGAGGTGAAGCCCACACCGCCGCCAGTAGTTGTTACGTACACGCTACAGGGTTTAACAGGGCGGGACCATAGTGTACTGTTACCAACTTTTGCAGGGCATGACTCAGAAGACCCTGGTACTTTTCTCGCAGTTTGTGAGGAGAAACTGAACAGACAATGCATGCATACAGAAGATCAAACTGAGGTCACTGCAAACTGACTGAGGGGAACAGCGGCCACATCGTAGAATTTAGTCAGAGACTGTCGTGTGACATGGGAAGAGATTGGCGACCGGTTACTGGACAGGTTCGATATGGATGGAGACGCCTTCCAGGCCCAAGCATACTTGTACCACGAGAAGCAATGCGAAGGGATTGAAGAGTTCATCGAGCGCAAACTGGGCCTGTACAAACGCCTAAACCCAAGTCAACCCACCCGCGGAGTGCTGGAAATAATTGTCACTTTGTCAACACCGGACATTAGGCTGTACTTGTGACGGGCAACAAGGGTGAGTGTAGAGCAATTCATGTGGGAGTGGTGCCTCTATGAACAAGATGTGCGAGCGGGACAGTCATACCAATCCCCAAGACAGAATCACCATACGTCAACACCCACCTTGATGCCAAATGTTACACAACTACCACCGCCGTTTACGCCAGTGAGATCAAACCGTGGACAGAGGAACTTTCACCATAACAACCAAGAAAATTATTATCAGGGTAATCGTTCAGGAAACTGAGTAGGGAGGTTGGGGAAACAATACCTGCACCAATCTCACAGCCAGGTCGTAGGAATCCACCCAATTAAGGTGCCAAAGTGTTCCAGGTCAGTGACAGTACTGTACATGCGCTAAGAGTTATTGTCGAACTTGAGAAAAAGAATGTGATCGCCGTGATACATTGCTGCAAGCCAGAACTTTGTACGTGAGGGGTTAATACAGGCAATAACAATTAGAGTGCCACAACACGCCTACAGTTCGCCACTACCAATCAACAGAGTGAGGCAAGAAGCGTGATGCACGTGACAGTGGGGATACATGAATTCTGAAGAGCGATGTCTACATTGTGCCGAACCTGTGTGAGATATATTTTGGGGTTACCATGGTTGATCTACAACCGGACAGTGATTGAACCACATCTCAACCATCTGCACTTGGGGGACACGTGGATGGTGGATGCTGTATGCAGTAGGAGCAATGCCGTTGGCGACAACAGCTGCTGTGCCGCTCACAGAGTTTGAGCACGAGGTGCCCGAACATCAGCAACGTTTGCAACATCTGCTGGACCAGTATGTCAGTGTGTTCCACACTGATGGGAAGCTGCAGCGCACCTACGTCACGGATCACATCATCATGACACACGAGGACCCGGTGTACTCAAAGCAACGAGATCCAGGTATTTTCTTCTGGCGCTTTGTCAACCAGCAGGTATGTGAGATGCTCAGTGATAATGTGATTGAACCTACGCAGAGTCTCTACAATTCAGGCTTGACACTAGCCCCTAAAAAGGATGATGAATGGAGGTTTTGTGTAGACTTTCACCCTCTCAACAAAATAACTGTAAACATGCCATCTCCAGTCATTAACATCAAACACACTTTGTCAACACTAGCGCCAGCTACTGTGTTCACGTCACTCGACTTTAAGTTAGGGTATTGGCAAGTCCCTATCCGCCCACAACAACGTAAAAAGACTTCCTTTACCATGCCAGATGGGCGTAGATTTCAGTTTGTTGACATGCCATTCGGCCTAAAATGTGCCCCTGCCACTTTTCAAGACTTAATGTTAAATGTGTTAGATGGTTACATAGAAGACTTTGCAATGGCCTATCTTGATGATGTACTTATATGGTCGAACAGCTGGGAAGAGCACCTACACCACCTGAGCCTTGTGTTTGAGAGGCTCGAATGCAACAAACTTACATGTAGGGTTGACAAGTGTAAGTTGGGGATGAGTAGAATGGAGTTTTTGGGACACTATGTAACAGGGAACGGACACAAACTGGAACAACAACACGTACAATAAATACAAAACAAACCCACACCCAAGTCACGTAAACAATTTAGAAAAATTTTTGGCTTGATAAATTGGTGAAGGGAATTCGTTCCTAATTTTTCTGTGATAACTGCACCGTTGACTGAATTGCTATGTGAGAAATGTAAAGCCGACCAAGCATTTAAAGAAATCAAACATTCTGACCTTGCTGCGTCCTAAACCAAGGGCGTGGCAAGGCAGGATTTTCATTAAAACTTGGCAAAACCTATCACAACATTAATAATGGCAAAAGCCATGCAAAAACAATTTTTCTGTACAGTGTAAGGGTAATTAAATGTTTGAAACAATTTGTAATAGAAACAAAGAAGTGTGTCATGTTCTTTTATTTTAAGTACTTTTTTTCTTCTTTCAATTTACATTTCTTTCACAAAAATTACACATTGAATACTTCTTTAGTTAGCTTTCTGACATGTCATCTAAAAGGGTAACATTATTTCCTTTCCCATATATGACAGTTTGATACTTAAAAACATTGACATAAAATCCAGGTTGCCAAAATATAGAATAAAATACAACCCAATTCAGGTACCAACACTTTCGCTGATATTCAGCTAATACTTATATAGATTATATTTGTACTCCCTACTGGCCATGTTTAGTAAGTACAAACTGCTAAAGGCCATCACAAATTGTATTGAGCAGACCCCAATTTACTCTAGTTACAATGGCTACTATATTTTTGTCGCTTCTACATTTACCATTTTCATTATCACATTATGTTTTATTCCTATAGTAGAAAAAACTCAATTTTAGTAACACAAATTACTGGTCATCAAACAATAATTATGTTTAATTTACTCGCAATCTCAAGTGGATGGGAGCAACTGCTAAGCAATGCGAGCCTTAACTCCAGCAAGTAAATTGGATTTTTGAACAAACCCTAAACTTCATAAAGTTTCTCTTAAAAAGTCCTAATACAAGGAGTATCTCATAGCTCATATTTAATTCCAGAATCTGAGATCATAATCAACGATGATTGGCAAGTGTTCACAAAAAGTTACAAAATGTTTACCAAGATTTGCACAAGTTTATCCGTGCTTTCTAGCGGTTACCACCACTTTACGTTTGGTGACGACATTGCCACTAAAACTTAGTTTCAAAGTATCAGTATTGGGTGTTTGGCTAAAAGGTCAACATTTCGAAAAATTTAAAAAACTTTGAATTATTTTATGGCCATAATGGCCCCTGCCTAACGTCAAAGTGACCTATTTGCTTTATGAGCCTACATTCGTAATTCAAATAAGGTACTACTTATCTCATGATAGAACCTTACCCCCTCGAGGTCGTCGAACTAACCCCGAGAGCAGCACGTGCCGGCATTAAATACACTGCTCCACCTACTTGCGCTACCAATCAATTTAGTTTTTCCCCTCAAAAGCCTTTTTTTTTCTAAGAAATTGTAGGGTTCTCAGTTGCTCCTGGGAGGTTCCAAGCTGTTTACAGCCAATGGCTGAAAACATTACCATTTATGGTGACCGACCCGGCGGACACAAATTTCTCTTTGGGGGTATAACACAATGAAATTCAAAATATCCAATCAGATTACAAATACACCCTCAACTTCCGTCCTCTTGACCAAGATGCTGGAAGTAACGTAAATCAATGTTACGTTTTCGTTGGCGCAAGCACCTTCCTAAGCTGGTCGTCGACTGTGCTGTGCTCCCATGACGAATCACAGAAACATCCGTCCGCTGCACACTTCTTGCCAGGCCTTGGTGTTGCTGCATGTGAAAATTTGGCACGGACATACTGTTATTATTCCGGGTACCCAGATATTTTAAAAGTATTTAGCAGTGATGTGAAGCTGGTAAGAACATCGCAGTTTTATTTTATTAGGGTTTAAACCACATCGGAAAGTTTTAAACCTTGAAACAACATGTGTGAAAGTTAGTGCGTAATGTGTTGTATGCTGCTCAATTCAACAGGTTATCAGGTAGACACAGTAAGTACTTTTCGTGCTACATGGTCACAAACCCCTAATTTTAAGAGTGTTTTTAAGTTGTTTTGCAAGTTGAAAATATTCACAGACGTGCGGTGATGGGTAACCCGTCACAACTTGCTTTCCGAAATTTTAAGCCGCTGGCCAGGTTTAGCCCAGAGTTACCTGTTGTCTTTCATACCGATGCTAGCCAAGAGAGCATTGGAGCAGTGTTATACCAGGTGGGAGAACACGGCGAAAAACACATCATTAACTACCACAGCGCAAAGTTTGGCGAGGTGAAAAGAAAGTATCACGTAAACGAGCAAGAGTGTTTAGCAATTGTACACGTGCTGAGAAAGTACCGCCCATATCTGTTAGGGTGACAGTTTACGTTAAAAACACATAACCATTGTCTAGTTTGGTTGGAAGGCATGCATAACTGGAAGAGTAAATTTGCCCGTTGGACTTTACTGCTCCAGGAGTTCGATTTCAAGGTAGAACACGTGTCGGGGAAAACCAATGAACTCACAGATGCACTGTCCAGAAATCTTTGTCCGAACATAACTGTAACAGATGATGCTGAGTGGGAAGAGGCGCTAACACCTTGCAGTGCCACATAAACAACAGACACACCAGCTTTTTTTTTGCTGAAACATTGTTGCCACACCACCCAGTGAACTTGTCTTGTTAAACATCTGTTACTTGTTAAGGTAGGTACACACAGCGCAAGAAAATTCTCCAGATGCTGCGTAACGCGACAACGCTGTGCCATGAGGTACTTGGAACATTGGGGAGTAGTGAACCGGGAAATTCAAACCAAACCCCCCGGTAATTGCATGAAATGGCGAATGTACATGCCTAAAGAAACATGGGAACTGGTTCTAAAATATGCACATGATAGCTTAGAACATGGCCACTCGAGTTCCGAGCAGACGCGTAGGAACGTGCAAAAGTATTTTCATTGGCCAGGAGTATAAGGGGATGTACGTAAACATGTGTAGAGTTGTGTTACGTGTAACACACGGAAGCCGCGGAGAACAGACGGCGATGCTCCACAACAACTGAGGCTTTCAACTGAGCTATTCAAAACTGTAGCACTTGACATCATGGGCCCGTACCCATGCACCAAAGATGGTAAACAATTTCTCATTGTAGCCAAGGATTTGTTTACCATATGGACCAAGGCGTTTCCAGTCAGTAATGTTCATGCACACATGGTTGCACATTAATGCAGACTGAATTTTTTCCAAATGGGGGCATCCTGAGTACCTACTGACCGACAATGGTATGCAGTTTGTAGGAAGAAAGTGGAGAGATTATAGTACTAAATGGGGAACGGAACACTGTACCACCCCTGGGCAAACCCGACCGAACGTCATAACCAGGACGAAAAAATCCAGTTACGCAACAGATTAGATCATCACACCAGATGGGCGTAATTGATTCTGGAGGTCTTGTTTGGTTTATGAAACAGAGTGAATGCGGCAACCGGTAAAACACCTGCGGAAATGGCACAGGGTCGTGAACTGCATGCACCTGGAGAACCCCACGAAAACCCGCCAACACCACCTGAGGGAATTGTCGCACACCAAATGCAAATCCATGAAGAGGCAAGGGCGAACCAAGAAAACAATTGCAATGTTTGGGTACCAGAAAGCAGAAGACCACCGCCAGAGTTAGTTCCCAGCATTTATGTTTGTGTAAGGGAAAACCCATTATCAGCGGGAGTAAAGAACCGTTGTGCAGGACGGGCACCCAAGTGGATTGGGCCGGTAAGGGTAATGGCCAAGATGGGGAATTCCACTTTTCTTATGAAGCTGGGTCCAGGACGAGTCACAAAACATGACCACGATGACCTGCGTATAGCCTGCCTACCTGCAGGGAAGAAGAGCAAGGAGAAGCTGGAAAGCCCAGTACCTCAGCGAATGCGACATTGCGTACCAGATGGTACGAGGAATGACAGGGGTAGCACGTGTCAAAACACCACCACCAGTCTCGTGACACCACGCACCAGGAAAATGTAAACAATACTACTGTAAACACACTGTCGTTTAGGGGCTTCACGCCATCCGAGCACTCCACACCAAGTAGGGAGGGAGAAGGCGATGAAAGTGTACACACACATGAAAGAAATGAGTAGTAGTGAAACACCATTTCAGGGCTTTCTTGTGGAGGCCAATAGTAGTATAGCAAATAAAAGTAGCTTCAGAGGTTTCACATGTATAAATGATGGAAGTGATAACAACAGTGTACACATAAATTGCAACACAAACAGTGCCAGTGTCATAGGTTTTAAGGGGTTTCCCCAAGGCACCCATACCAATGGTTGTATCAGAAGTGAAAACGTAAACCAGCATACCACAAGTGTCAGTGTAACACCTTTTCGATGTTTTTGGCATCCGCAGGGGATAGCCTAGTAGGGCAAGAGAATTTCAAAGGATTTGGGGAAGTTAGTAGGGAAGTGAGTGTGATGCATGTCAACAAGCAACATCACAGCACTCGCAAGAGGCAAGGCGTATCACCACTACGCCCCCACAACAACGTTCCAGCCTACACCTCCACCCCCTGCAAATGCCGCAGAATGAGACTCCAGAGACCATGCTTATTATGTCCATAACCGGTGGTCCCTGTTCACAGCCGGGCAGAGTTAAGTTGCTCGCACCAACTAATACTAATACCAACTAATTTCCGATACAACCAAATCTGATCAAGTTCCAGCTTAATCTTCTTACTTGAATACATAGACGCATTACCGAAAACACTAATTACAGCAGTATTGGCTGCCTTACCCTCATGAACTGGAAAAATCTTCCAGCAGATTATCCTGTTTTGATCAATCTCACTAATATCTTTTGGTGCAGGCTCCTTCTCGACATGAGACCTTCTGAGAAAACACAGTTATTCCTTGAAGACCAAAATGGTATAGAAAAGACAACAAAATATAACTCTCTTCTATATCAATGATCTTAACTGTCCAAGACCTATCATCTTTATTGACATCCTTTGTAAAAGACACAATATTACGATAAACCTTCCTTGGGTAGTAACCAGAAGAACGAATTCGCCTACGATTCATGTCAGGATGGAATCTGTAAAAAACTCATCAATACTGTTAATAATCGTAAAAATTAATGTAATATGTAAACAATAATTAAACTATTAATACAACACAGATGCATATCTCAAAACAAGATAAGAACCCCTTTCGGGTCTGTTAAAGGGATCACATAGAGAGGAATAGAAGGGGGAATGAATTTAAACTCTTCTTGAATGTCTTTTTGTTTTAATTTAATGTTATTTATGTATATTTCTGTATACCATGTTGGACGTTTCCCTAAGGAAGCTCCATAAATTTCACTATTAATTTTAATATGATTTTTGAAGGGTGCACTTTTTAAGTATCTGGTGTTATGTCCTTGACGTGTATTTATATCACTCCGTATATTTAATAGCATAAAAGTTCAAATATTCCCCCCTCAATACACCCCCCTTTTTAATATAAAGGAATATAAAAATAATATGAAAAAATGCCGCAGTACATTTCTTACCTACAATACATTTATTTACATAATAAAAAATACGTAACACATAATCACGGATTGAAAAACAATTTCACATGACCAAGAATATTCATGTCTCAATAGTACCAACTAATTCCCAATACAACCAAATCTAATTGCCAAGTTCCATGTTCATCTTCTTGCGTGAATACAAAGTGCAAATAAATGTTTTGTATGTACAAAATGTACTGCGGTTTTTTTTTTTTTCCCCCATGTTTTTTATATTCCTTTCCTTTATATTTAAAAGGGAGATGTATTGAGGGGGGAATATTTGAACATGTATTTTATGCTATTAAATATAAGGAGTGATATAAATACACATCAAGGACACCACACTAGATGCTCAAAAAGTGTACTCTTCAAAAATCCTATTATTAAAAATATTAGCAAAATTTATGGAGCTTCCTTACGGAAATGTCCAACATGGTACACAGAGATATATATAAATATCATTAGATTGAGAAAAAAACTTACAAGAAGAGTTAAATTCATTCCCTCCTCTTTTTCTCTTGATGTGATCCCTTTAACATGCCCAAAAGGAGTAAATATGTTTAAGTTGGTGGATCAATTGTTTATGTTGGCCAACATGTTTGCACTTGTGTGTGTTGCATGTAACAGGATGTTGCTATCAGTTGTGATAGTGCATTGCGCTTGGTTGTAACCGGAAGTTGTTTATCGCCCGGAAGTGGCGGCTTGGTGGGGTCTGGAAGTACATCCGGTGATAAGATCCCAACATGTAGCGGTAGCATCTAGAGATATGGGCACGCACGTTCGCAAAGACCTGAACTTTCCCATTACGGAATATTTATTTGAAGTGTAAATTATGTCTTTGTTTTATTTTCAGGTTCCCAAGTGTTTAAATTGTATGTTTAAAAATGCTGCACAATGTTTGGTTATGAATTCGAAATGCATGCTGCGCATAAACTATGAACATTATTATTCCGGCATGAACACTGTCATAAAAGACGTTTAACAAATACAGAAATTTCGCAATTTAAATGTATAATGTAAATCAATATTTAAATTATTTATGTGCCATTTATTTTCAAAGATAACATTTTACTCAGCGTGCACAGCACTTCCGCTTGTGTGAACCCTGTAGGTAGCCATGGTAGGCCTGTGCGACCCCTGCCTCTAGGCAGTCTGTCGAGGAGAGTTGACAAGGTAAGATACTGTAATGTACGCACTTCAAACATTTTGCACTGATCTAGATTACAATAGCTCACTTTTAGTATACCAGTTATCCTTTGCCTTGCGTACGTTTTGCCAAACAGTTCCCAGCATTATGCTTCCTCTTAACCTAATCATTTGTGCCCTTGTGACTTTTCCACTGTAATCGAGGCGAAAGGAGGAAAGATATCTGAGAGGCCACGCGGCCCGTGCAACTTTGAATCAGGTGACATCCGCCTGTGTTAAAGGAGTTTCAGTGTAATTTCTGTTTAATAGCTGCTTGCAATCTTAAGGGCTTTAATTCTACGTATGTATTTAAGGGTATTTTTCATATTTGTTTTACGGCCACATCATTTGCGACCACGTGGTTAACAGCAGCCAAGTCAGTATCTGCAGCATACATGCACTTAGAGGGTTTATTTGTGTTATCATGTGTGCCATCATTAATTTCAGGGTTCTATGTATTATTTCATTCAGGGTTCTTGTATTTTCATGTAATTGATACTTTGTATGTATGACCACACGGTCTCGTTCATGTCTGATTTTCCGGCCATCAGGCCTGCTACAAGTCTAGAAATGTCTCGGTCTGCGGGAGGATATTTTTCTCATCATAAATAATAATTTGTCTGACCATACCTTGCAGTTTTTACGAAGAAATACTGCAATATCACCTGCACCGCGTGATCCGCTACGAATCTTATCCAGCTGCATCAGCCCCATATAAGCTTGCTTTTGCACATCTGCGTGTTTATTGTGGCCATCCATGTCATGTCCCATCTTGTCTCATATGTATTTGTGTCATTTGTGTAATTTGTATGGTGATATTATTTATGTCCTAGCCAGCTATGTGTAAAGGTTGTCACCACACATCACGTGCGTGGAGATGCATCCCAACGTCTGCGTTATCAATGCCAAATAATCACACGTGTTTGCTGTTCATTTCATAATTCTCCGTGCCCTGTCTTCAGGAAGTATCTGCAGTCCACCCTATCAGCTGTAGACCCCTTTCCTAGTGAAAACTGTGTTTTCTAACACCACAGATAAGTCGTCCATCTAGGAGTGCACTAGACTAATTGTGGGCTGGGGAGCCCCCAACGGAGTAAGTAGACTCGTCCGAGTTCAATCATAAAGTAAATCCTTGTACAATTTTGTATGGGTGCAAAATAAAAGCAATTCTAACAGTGCATAAAGTATTTTCTTGTAGTGACAGCAACCTCTCGCCTTTTTCAGTAATAAAATGTTCAGTAATGCAAAGTGTTTTGTAAGTACGCTCGGGTGAGACGGACACACAGAACCCACAGCATCCCTGAGAACCCTGAGTCTCACAGTGGGGTGACTGGGAAACCCCGTTGGCGCCTACCTACCGTAAGTTTATTGTGTCATCATTCGTGTCATGTCTCACCAGAGTGAGTCATTTCTTACAAATGTTGTCAAATATGTTTCATCATTTTACCTATGAGCATCTTGTGTCTACCAAGGGAGAAAATTTGGTCCATGCTTACTTTTTGGAGACGTGTTTATGACGAGGGGTTGGTAACATAATCTGCAATAAGGTCCACATTTAGGAGCTTTGGGATAGAAGAATATAGAGTAAATGCATTGTATGAAAGTAAAAACCAATGTACACTTGCTGAATTTGCATATATTTATAACATTTTGAACAATATTTATCACTAGTGTATTTATTTGGTAAATACAATAGCCAACCAAGCAGTGATTTATATACATTGTGTTTGTAAAGTGAAGTTTGCGGCAATGTATATATTTACATGTGTTGCAAAAATAAAAATTGGCAGAAGAGAATACAATTTTGTTTCTGGCAACAACTTGATTTTTGTGGTTTGCAAGTGGGTTATAATAGTCCTACAGGCACTGAGTTTTGTTTATCATTTTTTTGTTTATACAAAATTTAAGGTTCAGTAAATAGTGGTGAACCAAAAAAGAGCAATAAATATGCAACACGTTCTCAGAAGAGATACCTTAGTGAGAAAACGTAAGTTTTTCAGGTGGCCTAAATAAAAAGGTTGAATATGTGGAAATTACAGTTTTTGAGATATAACTGGAACATGCTGAAAGTATGAACACTACAAGGGTGCAACTTGTTTCATTGAATTCCTCGTAGACTTGTGTACATAAATGCCCAAAAACCCAAATATGGTTTTTCACCCTAAGGTACCTATTCTGAGAACGCATCACATATGTATGTACTTTTTATGAAACAATTTTTTTTTTTAAATTCAGGTGGTGGCACATTGTTCTTGTTGGAAATAAATGCAGAAGGCAACCTGGTGGAACTGAACACCTTTGAGTGGAGTGATGGCTTGTTTGATGTTGTCTGGAGCGAGAGCAATGCCAACATTGTTGTCAGTGCCAGTGGAGATGGAGTGTTGCAGCTATGGAATATCAGCTGTCCCCAGGTAATCAGTTATACTGTGCTGCTATGAACATTCTACTGAAAGCCCTCCTAAGTTTCTACTTTCAGCTTGTTGGTTGTCTTTCTGCATACCTTTCAAAATAAACACCATATTTCCACTGGATATGCATTACCTCAACAGTGAAAAGTAATAAATATTGTAAGCAACTTTATAATCATTTATATATGTTAATTTCAGTAAAAATTTTGAATATGGATTAATTATTTTTTGTTTACATCTAAATTAATGCCTTTGACTGTGGTTAATACTGCTGAGGTCATTATAGAATATTTTTGGTTTGTTGTCAACAGAATAGCAGACGACTTATACATTATTCTTGTTCCCATTATAAAAACAATGCCAAGATGTTTTGTACATTCACCTTTAAAAAGGCTGAATAGCTGAAATGCTCGCCCGTTATATGTAATTATCATACTCCTAAGAAAGCATGCTTTTATATAATATGGTGTATTTATTACTTTATAAGATAACGAGCCTTAAATAGTTATTAAATTATGTGTGAATTGTGTATGCACTTATTTTCAAAATGGCGGCGTTACAAATATTTTACGTTTATTTGGTACATCTACTTACCATTTAACCAACTTCTGCCAAATGTTGTATGCTGAAAGTATTTATTACAAGTATCATATATGCCAACATGCAGCCATTTTGATAGCCAGTTTGTAAGAAAGCATCACACAAATTAAGTTTTTATGCCATACCTCAGTAAACAATGAACCGATTACTACCAAACTTGGCTAACAAGTAATACTGCAGCTGATGATATAAATTGGTATTTTTAAATTATGTCATACTTATTTTCAAAATGGCGACCGCATAGGCTGTTTAGCTTAGAAAGCTATATCTTTGTAACCACATAATCAATTACAACCTAAGGGTGATCAGTCCCCACCATTTTGGATTCATCCATTTTGTGCTATAACTCATATTTAAGTGGGAGTAACAAAATTTTTCACATGAGGTAGTATATATCTTCTCAATCTTTATCAAATTGTTGCCTTATTCACTGTCTTGGTATTATTTTTATGTAGTAACATTTGGGAAGAAGTAAATGATTTTTCCTTGCGTGCAACTACAGCAGTAAGCTAACTAGTGTTTTCAAATGGTGCCAACTTCAGAAAATGTACAAAGGATCTGTTATATGCAGGTTTTTATGAAAATTCTAAAAATTCAAGATGTCGGGACTGATTCTCCTTAACTTTGTATGCTGGCAGTAATACAACTATCAAATGTGTCTACATGGAGCATCTTTTGTCCCTCATTTTGTAAGATATGCCACACGAAAAAGTAAAGTTATGTAATATCTCGAGGAAACAATGAGCATATTCCTACCAAATTTGGCAAACAATTTTGCACTGCAGTAGTTAGTGTAAACTGGTATGTTTTATGTACGTCAGGTACTTATTTTCAAAATGGTGGCTACATAGATATTACTGCTCAGTATTTCTTTTTAACAAAAATAATTCCAACATAAATTTGTATGCTGGCAGTATGCAATCATTGAATGTGCTAGTATGTAACTTTTTTGTCCATTTATAAAGATCATTACATTAAAAATTTTAAGGTTTTATGCCACATCTCTGGCACAGATAAACCGATTAACACAAAATTCCTCCCACAAGTAGTGCTATGGTAAGCCATGGAATCTTATGTGTTTTAAGTGGTTCAGTCAGTTATTTTCCAAATGACGACCTGTAAATTTGTTAGGTTAGTTAACCTTATCATTCGAAACATAAGACTTATTAAATTTGAAGTTGATGCTCACAGCCAACCTCCATAATGTAGTTGATTGTACACTAGCTTATGGTTAGCTATTCTTTGGGTTTGAGTCTTGGTAAGGCACGTGTGTAGGTATTCGTAATTGTCTGACTAATGTTGCACATGATTCTGGTTTCATCCCTTATGATATTGCTTTCAACGAAATAAGGCCTACCTACCAACTCAGCCTTTAAGAAATTATTTAAAAACTAGTAGCACCCATGTTGAGGAAAGTAGGCTTTTTAGTTATATCATCAACTTCTTTTTTCATGTGAACCACCCTTAGTAAGAAAGGGCTCAGTAGTTATTGAAATTGTATAGTTAGCTTCCTTATTTCTTTGAGCGAGTACAATTTTGACGCACCAAATTGTTTGTAACATTTTAGTTAGTTTTAATCGCCTAAAGGCTGTTCACGATTAAGTGAGCACTTTAGAAATGAACCTTAGAAAAAAGTCACTGCCCCTGTAGCATATGTTTTATTGGATTTACTGAGTGACATTCACCCAGTAAAGTTGGTAACAGTGGATGGAAAGTAGTTCCATATCTTAACATCGAATAAAAAGTGTAAGGTTTAAGGCTTTGTGAAAACCTAAAGTTAATTATTTCACTTTCTGTTTTTTTTTTAATGCATCAAAGAGTAAAAATGAGCAGTTTTGAAAAGTATTTACTTTGTTAATAATTTCACAGTTTCATTGGACCGACGCATGACTAAAGTGATGAGGCCCATAGGAATGTTAGTTTTACATAAGGTGGAGGAATACACAATGTGTATACAAGTAGATACTAAGCAGGGCTTTCAGAAGTGTTCATTTCGCCGTGAACAGTCTATAATAGTTTGTACTTCTAGTGCTTTGAATTATAGTCTAACATAATCACTTTGTGGTATTAACTTTGCAGGCATAGTATGTTTTTTTTATATTCTAGCTGCCACCACAGACTTTCAAAGAACACAAGAAAGAAGTGTATTCAGTCGATTGGAGCCAGACAAGACAGGATCAGTTAGTGCTGTCTGCTTCATGGGACTGCAGTGTAAAACTGGTGAGATACAGTTAATAATTATTGTATGTTGAATTATTTTCTTTATGCATTAAAGCTGACCAGACTCAAATTGGGTAGGAAGGAATATTGGTCCTCAAAGTGTTGCCAGCCAAAATTTAACTCTGGTTTGCTCAAAAGATATATCATTATGAACTTTGTGACCTGATACTATGTACAATACACTCTTGTTTATTCGTGCTTCACTTAACAGGTTTTCGGCTTATCCGTGTGGTGGTAAGGGGATATTGTAAAGTATGAGCAGCGGTACTGTACGTCTATCGTTGTGCTGCATGAGCTAATATTTATCTCTTTAAACTGTCTGCTTTTCACAGAGACCTGCGTGAGACATCCATTTCTCTCCGTTGAAGCGCGTACTCTGACTCATCTCAGGCAGTGTCTGAAATGGCAGTTTTTGTTTACAAAATGATTACGTGACCTGATTTTGTATAAAAAATGTTGTGACATATTTGTTAATTTGGTATTTCGTATTTTTCTATCTAGCAGCAGATGTTGGCTAAAATACAAAATGAACATATTCGCGAATGCGTAAATAAAATGTTTTCTAAAACAAACAATTGTTTGTAAAATACACTAGGCATGTTTTAAAAAGCAAGTAACTGTTGTGCTTTGTTTATGTATATATATATTTTGCAACAAATTTTTTTAAAGTTGTTATTACATATACAAAACCTTGTCTTGCAAGTTTATTGATCACTTGGACACTGTTGTTATTCAACGTTTGTAGTGTCGATTTTGCAACATGTCAGCAAAGCATAAAAGGACAGTTTTAACTATCGCAGAAAAGTTAGAAATAATTTTAAAAAATGTGAGCATGTGTGGTATAAACAAAAACATCAATTCTAGTGCCAAGCAAAAGAAAATTAAAGGCTTTTTCAAGAAATTCACGGTTTAATTTTTCTTGCATTTTTTCATATCAAGTGTTTAGATGTTTACAAAAAAAAAAAAACATTTCAGAATTTTTAAACTTTTGTGTGCGTGTGTAAATCAGTAAAATTTAAATAAGCTCATAGTAATTAAAAATGTATAGCAATATGAGACGTTTCAACCCAGCCTATTGAGACTGACTGAGAAAGAGACTTATTGATAGAGGTGTGCACTTACATTTTTGTAAAATTCATTTTAGTAGTCACTAACTTAGAAATTAATGAATTTAGACTTTTATAAAATATGTTTTCCTTGTTTTAGCAAAAGTTAACTTTAGGTTCTGCATTTGATTTTTTTTGGGGGGATTGTATGTATTGTTTAAATGCCGGGTTGCATCATTTAAAGTCCTGTTATAGATTTAATTGCATTTCATTCTAAACTGTCATTCAACTCACTCTGCCATCTCAAGTATGGGTCTGAGTGATGCACTTTGAGAAATCGACACACACACCGCTTATCTCTCCATGCCGGCTGCCTGGCACTGGTGCAAGCTGTGTATACTTGATGCGCTATCTATTACACTACACTCAGTGCAACATAAATATCAGTTAAGGTATCATGTACTGTACTACATACAGTACAGTATAGTACTTTAAATCCTGCAGATACAATGCGTGATTTGTTTTTGCTTTGAAATGTATAATAGGTACTGTGTTTTAGCACAATTTTCGGAGTGAATATCATTGTTCCATTAATAATACAAATAGGTCAGTTCTATTATTTGGGTTTTTTTTTAACACAAATTCACTTATTCGTGTTTTCTCTGCCCCGATTAACACGGTTAATTAGGAGTTTACTGTACTTGTCAAAAGTAAAGTGCAGGTTATCTGTATTTTTTTTTATGGTGACTGAGCGGTTTTCCTGATCACCTTCCACCAAGGCAAACTGGGTTCAATCCCCAGATGGGTCACTCCCGGATTTTCGCATGTGGTAATTGTGCCGGACGATGCCACTGCTCAGCATATTTTCTCGGGTATCACCAGTTTCCCCTGTCCCTTCATTCCGTCGCTGCTCCAGACTCACCTTCATCAGTTCTCAAGACCTTGTTAGGAGCTGCCCAAATCTTAACTCACTCTGGTTTTTTTTGTTTTTATTATTGCCAGTTTTGTTGAATTATTTGCAATAATTCTGCAGGGTTAATTTTCATAATGTTGCATTTCTTTGTATTTTTGCAGAAACATGATTTTTTAGTTCCTTGAAATTTAAAAATGGAGTTCATTACACACAGCATTTGTGCACATCTGCTGTAAACACTTAATACATGCATTGTAACATTTAAACAAATTTATAAATATTTTAAATTATTTTTAATGAAGATTTTTAAATTACAAACAAGGGGAAGTTTTGACAGTGCTATCTGTGTTGTCAAGTTCCTCCATGATATATTATCTTTACAAGTCATCTGCATTGTACTGGTTAACTGGTTAGGGTACTAGAATAGAGTCACAGATATTGCTTTTGCAATGTGCATTAAGGGGAAAAAATATGTTTTCAAAAATTTGGTTTTTAATTTGCAGCCAAATTTTGCAAATTAAAATTGGGAATGTTCAGTCTCCTCAAAGTCTCTTGAGAATAATCTATTCATGAATGAGAGCAGAAACTTGACATTAATTCTTTCTGAAGGAAAAGTTTGGCAGGTAGTCTATATCATGTTTGTAATACATTGATAAATTTTCATATTTCTTTTCGATATATGGTTAGCCCTCATTTATGGGCAGGAATGATAGAGAAAACTTAAAAGAAAATGGGTGGAAATTTAGAAATGCCTGCTCAGGTATTGCTAGATACTTAGTGAGAAAGTTGACTGGCTTTGCTCCTCCTTAAAGCACTTCATATACCAAATTCAAACACAGATATTTAGAATTAGTAATGGTTTCAAAGTTAAGTATGATCATTGTTAATTTACAGGTCTCTAAATGAGTAACACTTGTGCAGTGTGTGTGTAAATATTGTTCACATGTTCAGGTATATAATTGATTGAGAAATGTGGGCTACATGTTCCAAGTTTAAGGTAAGATGAACTTGCTTTTATGACCCAAAGTTAGTCATGTTGGTCAGATATGTTAAATGTTGTGTGTTTGGTTACCAGTATTTAAAGATTGTGTTCCTAAAGTGTACATGTTGGTGAAACCTGGTTAATATTATTGGGTGTAGTACACTATACTTGTTTACAGTATTTGGTGTGTACATTTCCATTGAGACACTTGTAAAACATTCAAGAATGGATCTAGAGGTGGAAAATAAGGGTGATTACCGCCCCCATAGCCAATCACACATTCACTAGTATTGTAGTAGCAAAGTCAATTATAAGAGTATTCATGTAACCACTGTACTACAAACAGTGGCAATAAACGAACGATACAGCATAGCTGTGATCAACTTGTTATAGAGACAGGATCCATTTTTCTTAAAAACGACCTATTAGGCCCAAGTTTAGAAAGATTTGAATATCCTAAGAACACTGCCTGTAGATGTTTAATTAAAAAAGCTGACAATTCTAATTGTATTTGTTATTGACAAAACCAGTGGGAGTTAATACAACATGTTTCCAAAAAAATACTAACAAATTCTAACCCGTTATTCCTGATGAAATAAAAAATGTATGTACCACCTTTCCCTAAAGTGATTAAGGGAGCTATGTGCACCCGAAAAATAGAGTTTTCAAAAGGTTTTTGTTACGGATATTAGGAACTACTTGTGATTAAGCAACAAATCGGTGAATAGTGTTTTGTAGAGCGGTGATCTTACACCGGTGTGGTTGGTAATATAATTTTCCATCATCGGGGGGTAGGTGCAGCAGTGCAGTTGTCCCACCCCCTCCCTCCCCACTGGAGGTGCTGTCTGGCGACGGGTTCCTCACTCCCATGGTGTTGTGTGACCGGTTCCCCAACCCCCATCGCCACCCCACCCCATCCCCTTCTCCATACAGTAAGGAGTGTGTCTATATCTGAGGACATCATTTATTCAAAATGGTGGTGATGCAGTTGCATTTTCTCCTTCCCCCTGTGCCCTTGCACATGCAGTTGCATGTGCATATTCAATTGCAGATGTATTTGCATGTGCAATGACATTGCATTTCCGCATGTACTTCCCACGCCCCTCTATCTGAGTGCCGGAGATTTGAGGGGATGTTTTAGCAGGGCTCATGGGGAGGGTAACCGCCAGGCTGGACTTGCAGCAGCTGGTGGTTATGAAAGGTACTTATATTTTATGTGCGCAATGAGACTAGTTAAACATGCTGTCTGGTCAGGAGCTGGCTGCAGATGAGGAAGTTGGAAGGGGAAATGCATTTAGGTGTCTAGCAGTCGTAAGGGTAGGGAGAGGAGGGGGAAATGCAATTTCATAGGGTGAGGGTGTATAAATAGAACATTTATTCATGCATTGAATAAATAATTTAATTTATTAAATGAGATAATTTTAATTGTGCAATTACTTACTATATGCAATTGAATGTGCAGAGAGGGTATGCATTTGCGTATGCAGCAATGAAATAGTTACTGCGCATAGAATTATTTAATCAAAGACCTGCATTATTACACATTACATTGAACGTTTACCAAGTACAAAAGTGTGTACACGTCCACTTCCTAGGACAGCTAGATCTCAAATGACCAGAGTTTCGATAATATGTAATACAGATACCTCTGTCAGCTGGTGGCCATATTGATACATATTTAATATATAAGTTGGGTAATTTATTTAAAAATTTGTCGGTACAAGTTTGGAAGCCGTCGAGTTTGGAACTGTGCAAGGATGCAACCTCCATCTATAGCAGTGCTAAAGTGCATTATTTGGTGACTGTGTTCTTCAAGATGTTTCTTGCATGGAGAGCTGCGTGAAAACCCGTGGCTGCATCTCAAGGAAGCGAATCCATCCGCTGTTCAGGTCAAGGAGAGGCGAGAGTGGCGAGACTGTACGTGGCCGGTGAATTGCAGCTACGAGGGAGGCAGACGGCCTGCTGAACAAAAGGACCATCTTCAAACCTTTGAACACAGCAGGGATCCTCTCCCTGAGCCTGCCTTCTCGTTTCACCGGAGGTTGTCAACCCGCCCTGAACCATGCAACCTGTGGTTTGCCCCGGCCCACATCTCAGGTCAATGGACGTTTGCAAATCAAGGTAAAAAGATAATGAATCACGGGCATTGTTGTCAGAACTGCAATTTCCAGTGCTCCAGTGCCTTCTTAGCATATTGAATGAGTAAAAGATTATTTACTTTAGACATTCAGAATGAATTAGTTTTTCTGCCAAAGAAGTTTTTAATATAGTATTCTTTGCATGAGATAAAATTTGTATACCTGTTCCTTCCTGAAAACTTAAGGGATGATGAAGTCATTGTATCTCATTTGCCCTGTATGGACTGATCTCATGGTATGCCTGCGTTTGCAAACAATATCAACCAAACACACATGCAACGTGATTGTATGATAGGCAAGATGCGTGAAATAAATTAAGCAGTCTGAGATAATGGTGCGCCTGCATCTGAATCAGGTTTTGATGAGGTGGATTCAGAAGATACAACTGTATTAATGTAGTTTGTGCTTAAAAGTCATTAAAATTTACTTTAAGTGTATTGTACTTGATTGCAATACATTCTCTGTTTAGCCATGTATGCTTGCATGGAAGGTTTCTATAACCATCTAAATATGACATTTATCATCAGATATTTCAATTTTGTATTCTTGTATTGACAAGGTTAGCAAAGTGTTATGTTACAAAGTGCCCTATTCGTAGAGTGGTGTATCTCCAGATTTGAAGAGTATGTACTGACATCAGACATGTGGCTCTGTGCCTTATGCTGAGTGATTCCAACATATAGATAAATTAATTGTTGAACAGTATCCTTTTTGCATGCTAGGGAACTCACAAAAGCAAATTCTTAAATCTCTTAACAAATTCTGAGATCATTAATATCAGGAAATATAATGTCATTCCAAACTTAAATTTATCAAACGTTCATGGATGATCATCACCTTTATTTTGCTGTCAGTGTAAGTGTGAATTATTAAGGGCTTTCATTTATGCCAACCCAACATTTGTCTGAAGCTCAATGATGTATATTTAGCATCAGAAAAAATATTTGTGTTTTCAAAATTTCTCGTAAACGAGATAATTTGTGGTGTAAAGAATTACTCATAAGAAAATTTGTGTGTGTTGTAAAAAATATAACATTATTACGAACTCATGTATATATTTTAATAAAAAACTTAACTGTATTGTAAAATATTGTAAGTGAAACTATGTAAAAAATATTCATGTTGAAACTTTACCAAAAGCACTGTATGATAAATGTAAGAGAAAAAATATTACTATTTGTGTATAGATTGTAACAACAGTTATATGATTTAATAAAAGAAATACTCAAATAACGGATTTTCATTCAATAAAGACTCGCCTTTGTATCATGACGACGACTTTGTTTTTTTATTATAATAAAAAATTAAACAGTATGTGGGAAATGTTTTTCATTAACAGATATAAGAACTTGTAAAACGTGTCTTTTTTTCCTTGATGCACACGAGACTATTACGTCAAACTGTTGCTAAATGTTACATTTAAAAACCTATTGAATATAACTGTAAAAAGTTTGCAGTTTTAACATTGTTCAAACATTTAAAGATTAATATTTATTCAAATTTGAAGTAAAACACTAATCATAATAAACTCTTTAATTATTTAGGGGAAAATATTTACAATCATGTAATTAAGAAAGCCTATTAAAAGAAATACTTTTTTGAAATTTATTCTATAATTCTGAAGAAGAATACATTTAAAATTAACTTACAATAAAGAATGATGGAAAATACATTTAATTAAACCTTGGAATGCTGACTAACATTTGCAAAAATTCAACACCCTTTTCAGTAACACTATTGAACTTTCGTATCATATTATGCTCTCTCTGACAGCAATAACTTAAACACATTCTCCATGGTGAGTATTTGACAGATGGTGGGGGCCAAAGGGTGCATTCATGGATAAAGAATGAGCGATGGGGACGGGGTGGTGGGACAAGTTGTTTGTGTAGAAATATACAATAACCATACCTTATTATCTATTCCTCGCTAACCATAGAAATGGTTTTTTTTTAAAAAGGTGGGACATAGCCATCATTCAAACTGCACAATAACCACGTGACCCATCCAGGAATGTACAATAGTCTGTCCCTATTAACTATGGCTCGCTAACGTGAAGAAATGTGTTTTTGACAGTTAAAAGCAGTGATTGACAGGGCTTAGTGCCTCCCAAATGAATTTCAAAATATGTTTTTCAAAAAAGTTTTTAGAAAACTACTCCACTATGTCTAAGCAAGCGGACTCGTTCCAATTATCACAGTTCAAAAAACATGCTTAGGTAAAGGCTATTTGTTTGGGAAATAAAGACTTTCAGAAAATATTTCACCATTACACATTATTCCCTTGACAATCAAAAACATCCATTAGGGTTAAAAATGGCGTTTAGGTCTCTCCTGAATGCGTACAAAACTTACAATGGAATCACTTGTACTAAAACCGTCAAGTTGTGTTATAATTGACAAAAGCTTTCTGACCCATGTCACAGAATTATACAATTTTATACACCATGCATTTGGATAGATGTTGTTAAACGAGAGAAACACATTCAAATATATTTTTCAAACTATTTATTATATGCAAACAGTAAAATACTTCTGCTAGCATACATTTTGGTTATACATTTTAACAAGAAACTTGCAACATACAATACACACCTTTTACTTTCATTTTGAAAATAATCATTTTTGAGATACATTACACAATTTGAGAGACATTTTTCATGTACAATTATGTACAGGATGTTTGCAGTTTAATTAAATACTGTCTTAATACTTTTTTTTAACATTTCCTTCAAAATCCACACTTGCTGGCAAAGAAATGTTTGGGGTCATAAAATGTACCAGTGTTTAACATGCAGTGTTAGCAAGTGTGTGAAGACGAAAAATAATAGACATGCAGGGGGGGGGGGGGGGCTCGTAATCCAACTGTAAAAGAATCTTGTCCCCGAGCAGTTGCCCAAGGGCAGGTGAGTTTTCTTTCAGCCTGTTTCCCCTTGCTGCAATCTGTTAGGCAGCTTGACGTAGGTAATCTTGCTATTTCTGGATACATGAATGTTCGAAAAAATGCAGTCAGCTGACTGATAAGTCTGCTTGTGAGGCAGAGAGCACACAGCCATCGGGCAGGGCTGTAATGTACCAGCATATAGACCACATTACTAGTTGCAATTGATGGGCTGTTTCAGATACTTCTGTCCTGAAGTTCTTGTAGGTATTTTGGTTCCTTGTTAGTTCGGCTCGTTGTTGAGTCAGGCGTAGTGGCCAGCCTGGTGATCTGATGTGATTATTAATTAAGGGGGTTTTTCACACGAGGGGTTTTGGACTCTGTATTTCCAACACACCTTGTGGTCGTATTTCAGTAGGGCAAATGCTAGGGGGGTTTGTATAATTGATCTGCCAGATTGTGTTCACGGAGAAGGGGATATTACAACTCGGCATGTAGTGGGGCAGTTGGTATGTAACAAGGTCCTCAAACAGCTTCCTTGAGAGCCTCGTTTTGTAGTACTTATAGGGGGCGCATATGACATTTTGCTGCATAGCCCCAGGCTGACTAAAAGCTCAGCGTTCGATGAGGCACTTACATAGATGGTCTCAGTGAGTTCAACTTGTGATTGATTGTCCAGGTAGCCAGTGGGGAAGGACGAACATTCCCAATAGCTCCTGCACAGCTAATCGCTGTCGGTCACCTTTGATTGGCTGTTTTGGTGGTCAATCACTTTTGACCTCTTCTTATTGGCGATTGTGGCTGCCAATTGTCAATACATCAATACATTTCACTCAACACAGACCACAGGCTATTTCAGTAATGAAGTCATACCGCTCTTTAAAATTCTCATGCCACCTGTTACTGTGTTCCTAATTGTATATCTGCATATATAGTCCATTCATGACTGGAACAGACTTTTGAAAATGAGCCTTTGAAAAATCAACCTAGTCGTAACATGCTGTTTTTTTAAATAACCTTTATTCCACAAATATATAACGCTGTTAATAATGTTAGAGTACTGCATTATTGAATAAATGAAACTTTACCTTAGTATCTTCGATAACTTGTAATATTTATTTCGTATTAAATATGAATTAACAGCAGCTAGAGCAGCATTGTGTTGGCAACTGCTATTAAGAAATAGTTCACAGATAAATATTGTTTTAACCTAGTTTTTTGGTATGCTTTTTATAAATTAAATGTTGTCTGTTGAAATATTTAGGTAGGCCCGATGGCAACATATTTAATTATTACAGTTTAAAATAACACCGCAAAATATAGTGCATAGGCCCTAGTGAGACAGTGTTTGTTTTATCGCTAGCGGAAACAACTGTTGGATGGGTGAGGCTTGTCACACACACACACTCTCTTACACACTCACTCACTCTCTTACACACTCACTCACTCTCTCTCACACTCACTCTCCGGTAAACTTCACATCGTTCAGTAGCAGACAAAGTATACATGTTTAGTTATCATATTTTATATATATTACAGCAAAATAATGTTTTTTTTTAAATTTGTAATTTACAACTGAGAAGAGATTTAAATGTTTCAGACGGGACAATTTCCATCTGTGAAGTTGGCAGAAGTGGTGAACCATGACATGGCGTGTTGCTTTTTGCCAAACAAAGCGTAAATTATACTTTCTCCAAAAATACTTCAAATTACCACATCACATTTGTAGACGTATTTTTAAACCTCTCTAGGCAAGTTCCGATGTGATAAGTCTGTTTCCATGGCAGTAATAAATATACTCTTAACGTGTGTTTTGTTAACTGCTGTGTGTGAAATGACATGGTGTTGTTGCATGGTGAGTGTTATTATGCTGGCCTTGTGTGTGTGCATGATTTCAAATATTTGATGTGCACTATGTATACATATTAACTGTGAACTGTTTTTATGACGAAGTTAATAATTTACATCCATGTATGTTTATCACAACGTTGTACCTTTGCCTTAGGTGTTTGAAACACAGTTATGTAACATGATTTGCCACAATTCCATCAAAATACGAATCCCAGCCCAATAAATTTCAATAAACGTAATAAACAGTAAGTAGCAATACATAGAAATATGAGCAGAATAAAAGTTACGGTACCGGTAGGCTTATTTGTGTGCATGTTCACTGCTATCTTTTAAGTATGTATGATAAAAATATGCGACATGAGTTGCATGCTTCAATTTAATGGGTCTTTTTCGTTGGACTGGTTGTTCCTTTGTTTTAATATTTATTTCAACTGAGGCCTTCCTTTTAAAGAAATAACCCAACACATTAATAACAAAAGGTTAAATGCTATTATTCTTTACCACACAGTTCTGTTTGTCACGATTGTGGCAAAATATTAATGTGCATTACATGTAATGTGCCATGTCGTGGAAAACAAATTTGTTAACAACGTAAAATAACTGTAAGAACTATAGTCAATTCAGTCATTTTTAAAACATCATAATGCTGGCCTAAACAATTTATAAGCCTAAACTGTGAATATTCGTATGGAATGGTTTTTGGAATATGATAAGAATGCTTCGAAAAACTGTAAACAGTAAACAATGCATTTGATAGGTATAAAAGTAGAAATCACATTTCAATATTTATGTTTAGGTGTAGCCAAAGTATTCGAACACATCTACTCTAAATACACAATGGAATGTAAACATTGATTTTGACAGATGCAACATGGCAGTGTTTGTTTACATTTGGCAGAAGGATACTAAACAGGCCTGCAAGTAGATATTTAGAAGGGCTTAGAGAAAGTCTGTTCCCATCATGAATGGACTGTAAATGACAACTGATGAGCTTTTTGTTGGATAATGAGTTTGGTTAGAGGAACTTTCAAGTACAAGTATTTGATGAAACCATTCCAACAATGTTTGCTGCCACTTGTGTACATCACTTATAATTTTTGCTTGTTTGAACAGTGTTTGAGATAGAAAAATAAGCTGTAGAAAAACATTTTAGGGTAAAGAAAAGGAATTTGTGTATGATACTTTGTTTATCTAATTCATTCTTAAATTTTGATACTATAGGTATTATCTGTTTTTAAACTACTACATTAGGTTTTGTGGTGTTATCCTTTCATCATGCAAAGCAAAACCCAGCAATCTAACTAAATGACAATGATTACTGACCCATTGTAACCATACTGTCTAAGTGGTGAAAATAAATTACAAATTGAAACAGAGCACATAAATTGTGTGTATATGTGAAATTTTTTACACACACTAAATGGTAGAAAAAGTGTTTGATTTTTCCCCATTTTAATTCATTTGAATTGATGGCCTTTTATTTTATACTAAATTTTGGTTTTCCCAGTGGGACCCTGTCCGACCTGGATCCTTGGCAACATTTCTTGGACACTCCCAGTTGGTGTACAATGCTATGTGGTCTCCTCATGTTCCGTCATGTTTTGCGTCTGTTTCTGGTAAGTAGAGTGGATGCTTATGAATACTTTGAAAATCATTTACCTATAGTCTTATTACAAGTGAGCTGTGACATAATAATAGGAAAGAAAATCGACTTCAATGTTGCAGTGCCCTAAATCCTAACCACAGTGATTGATAGAGATATTTGTGGTAGGCACAGAAAATAAGCTGTACATTTTATGTTACTTGATTGCGAAGGAATATGGTGATATATACTTCTGGAAAGTCAGGGAAACGGACATAGTTGGGGAAAGTCATATAAATGTGAAAATTTGTAAATAAACATTAGCAAAGGAAAGTACACTATCAACCAAAGAGTAATTGGGCACCTGTCCACAATGTTTGCTTGGTGGTTGTCACCCCATTAGAATCTTGTAGAGCCACCTCTTGCAGCTATAACAGCAGCCACCCTGTCTGGCATGCTTTCTACAAGTGTTTGCAGGAGATCCACGGGGAATCGTCTCCATTCCTCTTGCAACCATTCCATGAGTTGAGCAATGGATTTTGGCCACGCCTGGCGAGCCCTCACCCGGCGATCCAATTTGTCTCAAAGATGTTCTATAGGGTTGAGGTCGGTCTCTGGGTGGGCCAGTCCAATTGGCGAACATTGTTGTTGGCATATCACTGCATAGTAGCCCTTGAGACATGGCACCTGGCATTGTCATCCTGGAAGTAACACAGGTCCATTCCATAAAAATGCCACAATCTTGGGAGCATGTCCATTATCCATAATGTTACAATAGGCCTCATGTGTTCATGCTAACATGGACAAACACTAGCGGTCCTACACCGGATGCCGTGAAACACAAGTTAACTGACGTACTGAAGTACCTATCTTCACAAGTGCCTAATTACCCTTTGGTAGATAGTGTATATTTTGTATGATTATCCTTGCTAACATAAATGCCTACATATACAAGAGTTACTTGGCAGTTGCATTACTTATTAATCTTATGAGAGTTTCCAGCATTTTAATGAAATTGCCAATTTCTATTATAATTAATTTTAAGGTACAATGAAGTGAGAAAAAAATCCATTTTTAAGTGAAAATAGCAGTACCCCTTTCACAAATGGAATCATAAATAGAATTTAGATTGTAATCTGATGTTCAGAAGTGGACTGCTGTGTTAAAAATTGCCTCAGTTTTACAGTTAACAATTATTGTCTAATGTGATGATTTTTCTTAGATTGGTTTAAGTGTTGTGTGTTTACATTAGGATCATATTAATATCCAGAATACAAATAATGATCTCTTCACAGCCATGTGACCAAACTGGTAACAACTTCCAATAGATGTGCAAAACTGGAGTTTTGGAGAGACATTCCAGATTGCAGATACATCTTGCTAGGGTATCAAAAGTTATTTTGAGTAGGCCTAAATTCAAATTTTGAAATCACTCGCATTATATTTCAATTAAATACTTAGAATAAAATACAAAGTATTTATCAGCTGCAATCTTTTTTTTTGTAACAACATTCAAGTCAAGCTATCAGTACTTTAACTGTGCAGTGATTATTTTATATCAGGTGAGTCATTTAACCTAATACTATGAAATACATGTATTTGTTTCTTTCAAGGGAGCATTTTATTTAAGACCAGAAAAGTCAGCTAACCCTCTCCCCATCTGGGGTGGGGGGGGGGGGGGGTGGTATGTTGAGATATAAAATTGAAAATCCCATGCTTTATTGCAGATTAGGTGACCGGCACTGAAAGACTGATGTTAGCTAACTTCAGTCCAGTAGTTAATGTGGGATATTATAGAGCTAGGTTGGCATTCCAACTCGTTATATTGTTTTAAATTACAGAGTTAAAGTTGGTGGGGTTCTGTTTATTTTATTTCAAGGGGAAAATACAACAGTTGGGCCGGGGGTTCTCTAGTTTGTCTTACATGAGATGGCATTATTTTGATGTTCTTACGAGTGTGTGGCATTTTGAGTTGCATACTGTTTTGATAAAACAGTGGAAAATTTTGCTCGTATGGAAATAACATATAAATTATTTAACTTAACGCTAGTGAGAAAACTAAATGTGATACATACATCGTTGTTCGCGTTCATACAGATACAGCAATATATATACACACACTTTGACCGAAGTTAACCTTCTCGTTGAATTTACTATATACTTATAAACAAATATTCACTCATTACAAAAGTGTGGAAAGTGCTGCTTTTTCAGTCCACATGCATTTAAATAATTATATTAACAGTTTACAAATACATTTACAAACACGCGAACTTACTGTTTGTAAAATTTGCAACCTCTTGAACACATGTTTTTTATGCAATCCTTGCAAGTTTACTTCACTGAAATCAACACTGTGCACGTTTCCTGATACAAACAAACTTAAATTTAGATACATAAATTATATTTGTGTCACTTCATTACGGGTGGCATTAAGGAAAATGGCGGAACAAGCTTTTTTTTTACGAAGCTGTAAACATGCCAATTAATATTACATTTCACTCAAGAAAACACACTAAAATGGTACCTACAAACGACTTTGCTTGGAAAAAGCAAATAAAAAAATTATTAACTACCGATTAAATATTCCGACAACACCAACAAGATATTCGTATAATAAAATTGATGAGAAAAATGTACATGCACAACGGCCGTTACACAGGCTGGAAACTGGAAACGCAAACATGGTTGGCCATTGGCTGGAAATGTGTACTGTTTGTACGTGTCGACATACTCTGTCATAATTGCTAAACATACTTTTGAAGTCCAGTCACTAATAGCCAAGAAAATTTAATATTGCTTTAAAACAATAATTTAAACTATAAATGTTGTAAATATAACTAATATTTTAAATTACAAATTTTAGTTTTGAGTACTATTTTCTTCAAATACCATCATCAAAATTGCCAACTTAATGACATGGATCCTGCAGCAATTCATCAACTGATACAATACTTTACAAACGAGAGCATTTACGGTTTTCATAGTGTGTAGGTTGATCACATTGTCAGATTTTACCCAACTTATATGAAATATACTATACCACATTTGTGTCTTCAACATGTTGTTCAACCTGTAATAGATGGCACTACCGGTAGTAAGAAGTGGATATGTTTTTAGTTTTTTTTTTTGCAAGGTAAACCCCCATGACTTAATTTTTGAGATGTTCTGATGTAATAAATGTTTGCAAAGTGTCCCCTTGCCTCACACTACCATAGTAGTTTATATGGTGAATTCCTTCTGAAGTGAAACGTTGTGGTTCCCAATTAATGTAATCAAAGGTAATCTACTTTGCACAGATTATAGCCCCATCTACAACAAACTGCAAAAATTTTTTTGTAATAAATCTTTCGTACTTATTGATGTATAATCAAAATTTGCAATAAAAATGTCTGTTCCTCCCCCCTAAGGCTTGAAGCACCCCTCAAAAATAGTGGCTGTTTACTTGATACTTTTTGTCACACGGTGCATTTATTTTGTGTTACTTTGTAGTCTCAAGTTAAATTAATCACATTAATAAAGTATATTAATGTATTGGGTATGTTAATTAATAATTTTTCAGTGCAGTATTCCAACCTAAAAAGTTTCCCTATGATGCGTGCCCAAGGGGATTGTAAACTGTATTTTGGCGTGTATAGGCCGCACCAGAGTTTTTGACAAAAAAATTGGAATATTTCATGTATAGGCCGAACTGAATTTTTCCATTTCTGTAAATATTGTTAAGTCATTATTCCATACAAACCTCCTAAATTCCGACTTAATTTTCCCCTACAAAGCATTTGTGATAGAGAATTTGTATTAGTAATTGCACTTTTTTCTTTCTTTTCCCTCCATTCCTTTCCCTTTCTTCCTTCCAACTTTCTTCGAAACTAAGTTAAAACATTAAAATGTAGTATGTTGACAAATTTCTAAACTTATTTTGGAGGTAAAAATTTTTTTTTGCGAATATCTCGTATATAAGCTGCACCCCACTTTTTGTAGTCATTTTTTGGTTAAAATGGGCGGCCTATACATGCCGAAATATGGTATGGAGGGGTTGAACGTGTCAGAGTGATGTAAGACGTTTGGAGTAAAAAGTATGGTGACCACTTATGTTTAAAAGAGATACTGGAGGGCTTAGTCACCTTAACAGTTTTATTACACGACACCAGAATTACAAAATTGAGCTCCTTAATGCTGGACTGGTGCATGGCCAGGTGTAGAGTACAGGTCAGGTGGTCTGTCTCAGGGGCTCAAAATCCAAAGCCACTGTCACGGCGCTACGAGTTGGCAGACCCTTTTTTACACAATTATCTGGAAGCTTGTTGTTCTTTGGAGGTAGTCGTGTTGCTGGTCGGAGACTCTTTCCCTGTCGTGGCAAGGGCTGGTTGTAGCCTTAGAGACTCGTGGATGGTGAAGTACTCTGGTTCTGTGATGTACTGCTGACAGCTGTGGGTGAATGAATGGGACCGCACAACCAGTGGTTGGGGATACCAAGTGGAGGTTCTTCACCCTTTCTGAAGGCGTCTAGAATGGTATGTGGAGGGCCTTGAAGTTTAATCAATGGGGGAAAGAGTGGTGTTGGCAGTAAGGAGGGGTGAGGCCCCTCTGTAGGGTGGGTGATAAGAACTCTGCCCCGCTTGGTGGAAGTGCAAAGAACAACATATGACTGAGGGTCACAAAACACTCTAGTTTGTTTCAGGGGCAGCAGTGGCCCGTCTCAACCTTCTGAGTTTACCTCCCTTCCAGGTGTAAGGTATGGGATATTAAGGATACAACTGAGATTGCACGAAAGTAGAGCCGGTGCTTGCGATTCCCTATCGTATAATTATCAGTACCCAGTCTTGTAACGAGAGATGGTACCCTGTGTTCCTATCGTCCGGCCCTACAGCGTTGGATAGCTCAAGTTATTTCCTGACTGACGTACCCATGTGTGGTATACACAGGTGGTCAGATGAGAGTTAATTCGAACTCCTTTCTGGCCCTATTCTGAGTGGTGGCAGAGTGTAAAATAGCCTGAGTCACTGCTTCGCCTGGTGGAGGAATTCCTAGTGATGTAGTTTCTACCTAAATCTACCAGGCGGCAGATCTTGGGTGGCCTTTTAATGCTTATGTATCTGGCATGTTGCCTGGTTATGTTGCTGGCTTCACATTTGAGGTCTTAACTACTAGGAAAACTGTGATGTTTTACACAAAGAAATTCAGCACATAGAGAGCAGTAAGATTCAGTGATTATTATTAACGTAGTAATAAACCACGGTATCTTCTACACTAGAATACTTTTGATGCGGAAGTTACCTGGACAACCTAGGTGAAGGTGATTTGGTAGTTAATCTAATGGGGAAAGGCGATAATTGGTGTTAGAAAAATGAGTATTCAACAACTTTTTCTTAACTGACTGGAGGTGATTCTGAAGGAACAAGCTGTGGGAGATGTCTTCCAGAGGGGCAGAGTTGTCAATGCCAGCACCGTCCAGTGGGCCGAGGGGAGGTCCTCAAAGGATGTACAACGAGACCGTTACCAAGGAGTTCTGGGTTCAACACATGGTGGTGGTAAGGAGTGGAGCAACGTCTTCGGGAGCCTCTGGAGGGGTCCAGTCTCCCAGAAGCAGGGTGTCTGCAGTAGCTGCAGTGGTGTTGGCTTCTGGTCTTTGATGTTTTCTGCTGGTAGAGATTCCTGCCCAAGAGAGTAATGGAATCTGCGGATGTGCCAGTGGTTGGACACCCGATGGCTGCCTCTGGCCCTATACGAGAGTGCTGGTGGAGCAGAGACTGAAGATTTATGGTCATGCCAGACCTTTTATACTAATCTTGTATATGTACTTGTTGAGGGGTGCGGGGGTGATAGCCTTGGCCGCAGGGGTTGATGATTCTAAAGTGCTGAGGTAATGCTTTCATCCGTTACCCTTGGGTGCTGCTGGAAATAGGCTGGGTGCTGCCCTTCCTCGCCGTGCTGTGGAACTAACATGACCAGGTTGGAGGGAGCGGGGGCTCAGCAGATAGTACAATCTTGCGTTGGGGGTGTTGACATGGCGGCTTCTTGGTGATTCTCGGCCAACAATACAAGCTAGGATCACGTGTCTAGTCAATTCTGACATTGCACCATTGTATTCTGTAAGCAGTGTCCCACCTCTTCAATACTGTGTGGGTTAATGAGTTGCCAAAAGGATTAAGCATTGTGCTAAGGATGGGGCAAAGTCGTATTATAGAGTGCACATTAAAGATGCAGAAATGCATCATGCTTCACCGAAAACCTTGAAAAGTAGATGCATCATTATTTATACAGTTTAAACTAATGAAAACTTTCAAAACTGTTATTTTAGAACTGCAAATTTTATGCACAGTAACGGCAGTCACACCAGCCCACAGCCACTCATGAAAGACTCTCTCATGCCCAGTTGCACCATCGTGGTTCGAAATTGATCCAAGATCAGATGTAAGATTTCCACAGAAAACTATTGCACCCTCTTCTAACATCTTTGGTTGCACCATTCTAATTCAAAGTCCATTTCCAACAAGAATTTTCTGTGGTCCCGACAAATTCCTATATAAATAATGCTAAAAAAAAAAGTCAGTTTTTTTCTAACTCAAAGTTTAATTTAATCTGCTTGGATCGAACAAAAATTTCTGTAGCTTCGCCGAAAATAACATTCTCCGATTATTAAACAACTAAGCATTAACAAAAAAGTACAAGTCAACTGTACTCACAAGGCATACGAAGGCGGTATACAGTACATTATGTAAACATGCACTAGTAATACTTGTAGAAATTACAAATAAAATTAATTTTCAACAAACATTGTTTTGCTTACATGTCTCTGCCCTGCATTGAGCCCTATTTATGTAATTTATCACTTACAAAATAACTTGTTGTTGAGTTGCAATGTCGCACTTAACTCGTACTTAACGAAAAATAATAAAAAATAACAGACACATCTGGTGACACATAGTGTATTTAGAGAGCACGAAATACAAAAGAAAAATTTTGATATTGGAATACAGTACATATGTATAAGAAATATGTACTTTAGACTTTTATTAGATTATCAACAAACAAATGCAATGTTTACAATGGCAGCCATGTTTGTAATGATCAACACCGTCAACAGCGGTGCCATATTTTCAAGATATTGATTTGCGATGTGACACTTCTAAGAACATTCATAACTACAATTTTTCATGAAAATTATTAATGCATTATGTATAAAAATGTAACTCCTAATAAATATGCCCAGAAAGTTAGAAAAAGGCAACACAAAATTAAGGAAACAATTTTGAATGCACTTTGTCGATAACAATATTCAAGTCGTACGTGAGAAAATAATTTCACTGCTGTACAAGAGAAAGATATTGTACGTAGTTCGCACGGCCACTGCCGCACCATAAGTACACATTGATAGACACCATTTTGTGTAACATGTTGCCGTGGTTTTGCTTTCTCAAGTCCGTTACCATTTGTGGAATAGTAATCGCACAATGTTTATTTGTAAACATTGCAACATAATACAAGTTTTCTGTCTCAAATGTTTTGAAGTGGAGAAATTAAGTTGGAATTGATTTTGTTTGTATGGAATATTAATATTTACAGAAATACAAAAATTTAGTGCGGCCTATATTTCTGAGCAAGTGATTTCAAAAGAGGTGTTTAAGTAAGGTTTTTATTAAGTTTGAGTATGTGTGTGTGTACCAGAAATTTTTTTTTAATATGCCTAATTGCATTGTTTTATTTTAGTTAAACCTGACCAATACGTAACGTAGGGCTATCAATATATTCAACATAAAGTTTAATAAGGCTGGTTTTTTTTTGGTGATTGATATGTCATGTCCACATCTGTAGAATTTTTATGTCAAGTTCCCTGAAATTCAATGGATAGAGTTTCCACTGTAGATGCATCTGTGACCCAACTTATTACGCTGACCTTCATGGTTCTAAATAAAGATGGGACATTGTATATTTTTGATAGCTTGATCCCACTCGATACTGGCATGTATCAAAAGTATTGAATACCGCTATATGCATATTGATACATTAATTTGATTGGTGAAACATAATATTATCAACATGTGTGCGGCTTGGTCTGACATTTTCCCTATTGTCACAAAGTGACACAGTTTATATTCGTTCTGCAGTTTGCTATTTTCGGGGAAACCGGTGTAGTTTACAGAAATTGTAATGCATTATTGAAATTTTTTTACTCAAGTATCGAGTATTGAAAGTATTGAGGATATCAAACTGAATAATGTATTGAATATCAACTATTGAAAACATGGTATCGTCTCACCTCTAGTGCTAAATGTTTCTTGCAGGTTCACATTGTATTAGCTGTGTGTTAAAAGTTACAGAAATTACATGTTAAAGATAAAATTACTTGTGGGCAGTATATACTTTTTTTTGTTCATTGAGAGTGGACATGAATAAAAAAGATATTACTATTTCCTTCATCTGCTGGTTTGGAAATTCACACTTGATTACATTCTTAATATATGATACACTTACAGCCTATAGCATTTTTAACTGTATTACTTTCTTGCAGGGGATGGAACATTGAAAATTTGGAATTCCTGATGCCTCAGCGAGCATCCATGACATTGCGTGCCCATGATGCTGAGGTTTTGAGCTGTGATTGGTGCAAGTATGATCACAACCTGCTGGCAACAGGAGGCTCAGATGGTCTCATCCGCGGTTGGGACCTTCGAAATTTCAGTGTACCCTTATTTGAACTGAAGGTTTGTATGAAGCATTCACATTGTTTTATTAATATCAGGGATTTTTTAAATAAAGAATGAGCTGATTTTGCATAATGTTAGTTATCATTTGATGGAACGGAATATGAACTACCGTAGACTCACAGTTTTACAAACCCCAATTTTTCAAGGGTAGTGATTTTACAGTGTTATGCTCTGGAACAATTAAAAAATTCCAAAAATTAAAGAAGCAGAAAAAAATTGGCAAAAATCAAGAAGCTGCAATCTGAATTCATTACACGTATATTAACTTGCTTATATTGATCAGTTAAGTTTCATAATGTTGCTACCCTTAATTAAGGGTACAATTATTGTATACCAAAGTATAAAATAAATGAAAATTTACTAAAACTTTGGTTAGGGTGGTTTGATTTGTATATGCAGCCTACGCCTGGTGATGTAGGCCATGAATGCAACACATCATGAAGGGATCCTTGCTCTAAACTCTCTCTTCTCTCCTCCACACTCCTACCTGTGTGCATGGCAAAACTCTACTCCTGCCTGCAGGGAATATCCAGTGAGTTACATATCTCACCTACTCTTGTGTCGACAGTCTCATGAAACATGGCACCCTTGTTATTATTAGTACAATGTTTGCTTTAAGATGTGTTTTGTTGCTGTACTGCTCTGTATTTAATATTTGGCTTTTTTTTTATTTTAAGTTTAAACAGCATTTGGGATTAACTGGATTGTTTGCTGATAGCCTGCATGCATTATTTTATTGGATAGTGATTTTCTTTACAGTTTTGGATTTCTGTTTTGTTTTTTTTTTGATTTGCTCACATCCCATTTATGTTTATTGGCTATAACTTAATTTTTTGGATTTTACAACATGAGAGGAAACAAGCAAATCACCTTGACACATCTGCAGTAGTGAAAATAATCAAGGAAGTAGAAGGGATAAAAGCAGGGATAGCATAGTAGCACAATATCTCATCCTCGACCCTTGCCACAATATTGAAGACTAGGAAGAGATTGTGAGTGCTGTGAAGAGGATCAAGGGCATCAAGAGTTCAACAAATGTCAAACTGGAGATGGCAGTCTTGAGTTGGTTTACCCAACAAACTTCAAGGTTTCAAAAGAATGGCTGGACTAATTTTAGAGCTACTACATCATCAGCATTTACATAATATGTGGTAAAAGTGAGTTTTTCCCACAAGAGCTCTGTAGAAAACTTGTTGCCTGTGCTCCAATGTATAACGAGATGCTGCCAACCACAGGATATACAGTGTCCATTAGACAGTGATGTACTTCAACCTACTGTAATATTTGATCCTTCATGATAAAGGGAGACATGGAAGGGAGGGAAGAGGAGCAAGGTATGCCTTACTTCTCTACTTTGCACCAGTGTGGACGGTTGCGACAAGATGAATTCATTCACATTTTGTGAGATTCAATAATACGCTGCTTCCAGGCAACCTGCTAATTTGCCAGTATAATTTCAACAAGAAGGCATGGTAATTTGGGAATGTGTACAAATTGAGTTTGTACTTTTGACCTCCATATGTTTTGCAAGATGTTAGTATATGAGAGCACACTTTAACTGTAAAGTTAAGAATCTTATCATGTCCAACTGAAAGGGACAGTTTTTTTTAGTTTTCTGATATACCATAATACTACCAGATTTCAGCCACATCTCCATTTTGAAATACTTGTTGGATACCTCATTTATGCTCTTACTGTACTAGCGTATCTCCTGCTGTACACTCTTCCCTCTCCCAAACTCTCTTTGGGATCACTCAGTGTTCAGTAGAGAAGATGGGAAAGGGGACTACAGATAAACTACCTTCTTGTTTTAAACCCCCTGACTAGTCATTTCACCCTATCTTAGCCACTGATGTATTCACTCTGTAACCAGAGTGAGACTTATCTTTCTCCTGCCTTGCTCATAGACATTCTCTCCACATTATATTAAACACTTTGGATGATTAGGTTATCTATCACGTATGATGGTACCCAGTGCACCACAGGTTTGTTTGTTTACCACATGTTATTTTGAAATTCCCCAGGGAAACCACTACTTACTAATTTGCTCCTTAGTACCATACTCAAAATGTCAGGTAGGGGGAAGAATGTTGCAGCCACTGAAGCTGCCCAGGCCAAGCAAGCATTAAATGCTCAGCCTAACACTCCACCAGTTTACCTTATACCTTATGAGCAGTTACTTACCTTTAAGAGGGAGCAACAGGTTCTTCAGGCACCCACTCACCCAGCAGCATTATTTTCACCACCTACACAACCACCTAAGGGAGATAGTCCCTGACTGAAATATACATGTATCAAAGTGCATTGACTACTTGGTACCCAAGATGCCTACAGAGTCTGTTGTCCTAACACACAGAACATGTTCTCTTACTCCAGGTCACCCTGTCATGGTAATATTCATTCTAAGACTCACACCTCCTGTTTATACTGTGTGCCCATGTGTACAGTCACTAGGTCTACCCTTTGGAAGGCTACATTCCAGGAGAGTGCCATAAAGATAAAGTTCATCAGTGCAGTCTCATCATTTGTCCCTGGAATTTATATATTTTGTGAAATAATTGTGTGCTATCTTTGTAAAATGTTTATAGATATTTCCCTATTAGTAGGTAAAAATTAAATCTAGGAATTCTGAATTGTTTCGTTGAAAACAAAATATATATTTATATGTAAGATGAACATTGCTTTTGTCATAGTGTCATTTATTTCAGTAATTTATATTATTTTTGAGACAATGATAAAGAAACCTCCTTGTGTTTCAGGGTTGTGATTATGCTGTTCGAAGGATAAAGTTCTCACCTCACCACACCTTCATTATTGCATCTGTTTCTTACGATTTCACAACAAGGTACCCAAACATTGCTTTCTCTTTTTAAAAATATTTCTTTGTATGCTGCATTTTCTTAGTATTTGGACATTTTATTTTGTCAATTTTCAGAGTAAATTAATTTTTACAATTTAAGACAGGTGTAAATATTTTAGGACAAAAAAAATCTTTTTAACCCTTTCATTACTACATGCTTATTAATGGTGTCATCTCTGTAGTGCTAGCAGTCACATAGCACCAATTCACCCCCTGTGCTGAATACTTTTTTAGTTAATGTGGACAAGGCCTGTGTAGCCACATTTTGCACCCTTTTTTGGAGAATTTTAATAGTTATCTTATTTTGGCAGATGTATTACCCTAATGCTACAATTAATTGTAATTTATAATGTCTACATTGATTTTAGCATAGTGACATTGCACTGTTTGCTTTTATTTTGCTAACTTATAAAATGTATATTTTTTCAAACCTACTTTCTGAAGGAAGAATAAGCTTAGGACGTCATCTTCCTACCTGCGTGTGTGTTTTTTTAGTGTGTGTGATTCCCTCTTAAAACTTGTGCACCCATACACCGAATTCGAACCAACTTATAAACTTATAGTACACAGTAATGAAACCTGATTTCCATAGTTTTCAACCATGCCAAATGCTAATTTTCAAAATGGCGGACCTTTTTATTTTATTTATTTTGGATGGTACACATATCTTGGGAACTATTCAACTAATTAAAACCAAAGTTTGTATGTTGACCATTCAAAATATCAGCTTAAATACAGAAACACTCGTCTTGTCCAATGCGCCATTTTGGAAGATAGCAGTACTTGAAAATATAAAGATTTTGCGTCAAAGCTCAGGAAATATGTAACCAATTCCAATGAATTCTGGAATACAAGTTGATCTATGGCACTTTTCAGTAATAATTTATTTTCCTGACTTAAAAAAACAGACATCACAGTCATTGGAGTCAATACACTATATTTACTATAGTGAAATTACACTAACTTTTAGAAATATATACACAAAATTCTGATACACTTTCAATAAAATAACAGAGTTGTTACACTAAGGTATGAAAGTTCCTATAAATTACCTTGGTTTTTATTACACTTAATTTAGTCTAATTATATTATTTAGACATATTGAAATTATATGTTACTTCTCCAACATTTAGTAATTTTTTTTTGATGTAATTTTTCAAAACATGGTGTGACACACAGTTCAACTTCGTAGTCTCTGCACGAGTATTGTGTTTCTCTACAAATTTTGTGCTTGGTTAAACAACACATTTTTGGGTGACAAATTTTGAAACTCCTTTTGCTTCAATGGCTGTGGGAAAATGCCTGTGTGATAAGCGCATCAGAGTGTCTTCTTCTGACCTCCTTCCTCCTCCAGACTTTCTTTGCTGTTTTGAGTATATCTCCAGAATGTCTCTGATGAGCGTTAGACGGAATGTTGCAAGAGACAATATTTTACCGGTAACATTTTTGTGAAGAGCATGGATATTCAGAACTGCAAGATCCAATACATGAAAGAACAGTTTTTTTAATACCATTTCACAGTTTCCTTTGCTGATTCTATAGAACTTATAACCATGTCAGTTTTGTCTACAGATCCCATGCAAAATTTGTAGTCCAGAACACGTGTGGGTTTCATTATTTTACATCCACTCTTCCAGTCAATCTTTTCACTTTCTTTCATATCTGCATTATGGCAGGAGCTGAGCATCCCTACTTCTCATTTATTGCACCACTTCATTGTAAGTAACTCACCCGATGACTTGAAAGATTTTTCCTTCAGTTTGTTGACTATTTTCGGCATATTTTTCCTATTTTTTTCGTACTGCGCCACGTGCATTTGTTATGCGATTATAAAGCCAATGAAACAGGTTTTGACTGGAATACCAGTTGTCTACAAATACCATGTGACCTTTGTCCAAGTATGGTTTCAATAAAGTAGCCACAATATCACCAGACTTTCCCAGACCTGCCTCATCAATGTCACTACTTGTACCAGTGTACTAATGAAATCAAGAACATATCCAGTCAGACAGTCACACAAAACGAAAGTTTTTATTCTAAACCAACTTCATTTTAAAGGCACATATTGTTTGAAAATCAAACAGCCTTTGAAGAAAAGCAGACTCTCATCAATGCACAGTTTTTTTGTAAGGCACAAATGAAATACGAAAAGTATTTCAAATTCTATCGACAACAGCCCAAATTTTGAATAGATGATTGCCACCTTGATCCACACTATTGTCACAGAAATGCAACATTCGAAGTAAAAGTAAAAATCTGTCTCGTGACATCTCTCCAAACACTGGTGTTTGCAAAAGAGCATCCTTTGACCAGTATTCACTTAGCTCAGTTTATTCACACGTGACATTAGTAAACACACTGCCAGAAAACAAAACAATTCCTCACAATTTGTGTCTTCCCACAACACTTTCTAGGATCTGTCCATTGTTTCACACTGGAATTGGACTGCGAATTCTGTGGTGCTTTTTCAATGGCATACTTGTATCTGTTACATTCATTTGCTACAAATGTCATCAATGATACATCAAAGAAGACTACAAAGAAGTCTATGATAGGACTGTTAATATTTACATTTGCTTTACATCCTGCATTTGTATCATCATAGGGATGAATAATGGGAGTCAAATTATTCGAAGACCACTGAAATGTATCACACTTCGTTTTTGTACCATGATTTTCATTTCTTTTGTCATCGCTGCTATCTTCCTCCAATTCAGAAGGCGATTCTTCAAATATTGTTATTGAAGTACTACGTGTAATCCCAGTAGACGTAGTTGGCTGAGGAGAGTTTTCTTTGTTGTGTGAAGTGTACTCTACATCTGAATCACTCGATGTAAACACATCTTCTTTGCTGTCACTCCTTGTGAGAATCATCTCCAGTGCTTCTTGGTCTTTCAGATAGTGGTCTCTCTTCATTTTTGTAGTTACAAATAAATTACATACAATCACATAAAGTGTTAGAAAAAAAAGACTAAGACATTAGCATAATAACACTCCAAAACGTCGCAGTCGACAGCAAAACATACAACACAAAGTAGTTGGCAGGCTGTCCCACATTTTGCCATTAAGCTCTTTTTTTCCTTTCTCCACCCCTCATAAAATTCCCTACCATCCCTGTTTATCTTATCTCTGTAGGTGGCCCGGCATGTGTTCATCTTATCTAAGTGGTCCAGCGGGCCGCTGGGCAGGAGGCGGCAGACAGCTGGCCTTTCTCACCGCCTGGCATTTATCACCACCCATGTCACTCTCTATCTCAGAATATGAACTACAGTGTCTGCTGACACACTTCCTCTTGACATTGCTTGAAACAAGAACTACAGTATTTCTATGTAAATAGGACCCTTTGACACTCTTATCTGAGGCTAAAGAATGTTGGACTTTATCATGCCACAGGTGAGTATTAACAGTGGGACGAGATATCTCGTCCTTCGCACTAAGGCAGGCTGAGTTGAGGACGACATATCTCTTCCATAGCACACACGGCTCCTACATTGAAGGGCGAGATATCTCATCCATAGCAGCGAAAGGGTTAATAGTTTTAGTGTTAAAATTATTTCTACTTAATTTTAGAGTTGGGACAAACCCAGATTTTGGAACCGAACCGAACTTAAACCTAGAATATTTTTATCGAACCGAATCTTAAAATTTGTACACGAACTGAACTATGCTATATAGTTCATCGAACGCGAGCTGAACTTTAAAAAATGCCTTATCCTCGCACATAGGCCTTCATAATAGTTCAGCCCTAAATTGGGGGTGTGTGTGTGTGTAGAACCACCTTAGAAATACAAATACAAGTGAATTATGGATGCTAAACACTAAACGGTAATTAGTGCATGCACACACACGTCTGCAAATTAACTACTTATCGATTACAGTGGTCCAGTGAATCATTCTAGCAGTGTTGCCCACTCAAGTAAGGAGAGTTTTGTTACTGGACCTCGGGACTTTGTTGCAAAGTGAAAACAACATATATGCATACAACCTTCATAGTTCAGCCCCTATTTGCTCACGTATAAAACACAAACAAACTAATACACGCACATTCACAATTTAATGTCTACTGTTTATTTAAGGCCCACATTTTTAAACAATTAAACACATATCACACATATACATAAAAAAAAAAACGCACACACACACACATATATATACATATACACACACATATATATACATATACACACACATATATATACATATACACACACATATATACACACACACACATACATACAACCTGCACATTTTCACCACTAATAGTTCCAAAATGTAATGGTCAAATTTTTTCTAATGTGGAAAAAGTTAAAACAAAATTAACATAATATTAACTTTTGGTTTTTATAGATTTTATTGATATCATAATTTATCACTGAGAAATATACCTTTCTAGTCCTCTTAAAAGTATGTGAAAACAACAAAGTAGCAACACAAAAAATATGTTAATTTAAAGTGTAATTTTTCAAAAACTCAAGCAAATCACTTATTTGATATACAATCATTTAAATAAAGAATAGCACCTGGTTTTACGTTCAAGATATAATGCTGTCATCACTGCTACAAAAACAATAATCAAATATGACTTGTTCGGTAATTTTGATTGAGTTGTGTTATTATTTTTCAACTTCTTGGAGGTGAAGAACAGTATTTACTTGTGTATAGTACGCATCATGATTTTTGTACCAAGTTCAGGAAAAACTTTTTTTTTTTTTTTTTTTTTTTTTTTTTTTTTACTAAAATTGCACCAACCATTTGTGGTGCCTTGTTAGTAAGTATGTAACAGTTTATTCTTTTATTTTAAATTAATTTGTGGTGATTGGGATATATTTGAAAAATATTTTAATTAAAGAACTCACAGGGCTAAAAGCCAAAACATTGTGGCATTCTGTAAGGTCACCTTAGGGTTGGTAAAAGAAGAATGTCAGCAACTGAGGTGGGTGGTTGGCTACCTTGTTTTGCTGCTTTTATGCAGTGCCAGTCGGTAAAAGAGAAATGGCTGTCAACAACCGTGGGCGGTGGCCTGCTTTCTTTTTTTGCTTCTTTTAGGCAGTGACATGCTGGTCTCATTTTTTCGTGCTGGTCCTTTTTTTTTGCCATGGTGAAATGTGACACTACCCTTCTCTAAAAAAAAAAGTGTTGCCTCTTCCCTTCTCCCCAGACTCTTACCCTGCACTTACCTTTAAACATCACCAGACAGTTTACGACTACCACTCCGCACCCCAGAAATGATTTTCTTTCTTTTGGGAAAAAAAGTTCATTAATAATGTTCCTTTCTAGCACATTTTCAAACCGAACACGAACTCGTGTAAATTTTTTGAACCGAACTAGGACTGATCTTTTACATGGCAATAAATGTCAAACTGAACCCGAACATAATCTTAAATTTTGGGCTCGGATAGAAATTTGAACGGTTGACCCATCTCTACTTAATTTGTATTAATGTACGTACAGTAAGACCCCTATCTAACAAGCACAGATTAGAGAGTAAAGTGATGTTACAACAATATTCTTGGGGAACGAAAAAAAAAAAAAGTAAAAAAAAAACGTGCAATTCCAAGAAATTTCAATTCAAAGTTATTAAAAATATGTTCATTAGTGTACAGTAATAACATACATATGAGAGGTTGTGCCGTTACCATTCATTGGTAGGCCACAGCTGTAAAGAAACAAAAAAAGTGCCAAAAAAGCTTTTAAATACTTTGGCTTGAACATTCCCGAAGTGCATGCCTGGTGAGTTAGGCCACATGCAAGACATACACATGTAAATGTAAGTGGTGACTCCTGCTGTCCTCTCCTTCCTGCATGCTGCATGCCCTAATCTGTGTATAGGTTCCTAAGTGCCAGGTTCAATGAATTAAGTTTGATTCGAGTTCGATTTGTGGACAGTTTTAAATGTTCAGTTTAAATTTGGTCTAGTAAAAATATTTCAGGTTAAGTTCTAGTTTGGTTCGGTGACAAAATCTGGGTTCGGCCCACCTCTTATTTTAATGACTATATTTGGCTTCCCTTTTTGGATTTCGACTTTGAATTGCATTTGGAACTAAATTGATTATTAACAGCCTTTGTGTGCAATTTTATTGGATTATGATTTTATTTACAGTTCCAGTTATCGGTATGGACATCGATTAGACGTTGGGCTCGTCAAAATATTTCACCAAGCTGCTCATGCGTAGATAATGAAAAAGTTATTGATTTTGCTGTAGAATTTTTTATTACAGCAACTGATATAAGTTGATTAAGAGAGTATTTACTTGAAAATTTTTGAAAAGTTGCAGTTGTTTTGCCCAGCAAACAGAAATACTAATACCTTATAATTTTCATGTAAAATTAGCTATATTATGGTTGTAGTTTGATTTGCAAGCATAACATAATTTTACTACATTTTTCTGTCAAATCCATTCACATAGTCACAGTATATTTGAAACATTATTCATATTTTGATTTAATATCACAAACACTTAAAAACTTTTTATTCTAATCAAAACTTGCATTTCAACTCTCACATCTGTTTTGCCAAATGCTCTTACAACTAGTCATGTGGCTAGGTGTGTACTTAAAAGCACGCCATAAAACTGTGGAGCATCGTTTGTTATAGATGGTGAATTTGGTTAATGTCTTTAATAAGATCTTAATTGTGGTTCTTATGCAGTAGCAGTGTGGACATTACAGCATGCATGTGATACTGGCAATATTAGGAATTCGGGGAAACTGTTTGTTAGACAGCACTTTTTCATTCATAATGATAGTGTATTTCGTGAGAAAATTGGCATCATCTCATCAAAAAAGGCGAGATAGATATGCCATGAGGCTATTTATAAATTAACTGCGATGTCAAGTGTGCGTGGATTAAAATATACAGTCGAAACTCGGAACCATAGAATCCGCTTGAACCGAAAGTCCGTGTCGAACGAGCATTTTCAGTAGTCCCAACCAAATTCTTATGTAAACAATGCTAAAAGTCAGTTTTTGCCAAACTCAAAATTTAATTTAATATGCATCGATCGAACAAAAATTTCTGTAGCATCACCAAAAATAATATGCTCTGATCATTATACAACAAATTATTAACCAAAAATTATAAGCCTACTGTACTCACAAGTCGGTTACATCACATTTTGTAAACATGCACAAGTAATAGTAATAGATATCAAAAATAAAATAAATTTTCAACACATTTTTTTGCTTACATCTCTCTGCCTTTCATTTAGTCCTATTTATGTAATTTACCACTTCTGGCATAACCTTTTTTATTGAGTTGCGATGTCACACTTACTAGTACTTTGTAGCAAAAAATAATTAACAATAACAAACAGACATCTCATGCTACATATTGTGTATTTAGAGAGCACAAAATACAAAAAAAATGAAAATATATGGGAATACAGTACAGTAAAAGCCCGATATAACACGGCTTTTGGGGGACGTAACTCAGACCCACGTTACAGCTTCCCACGCTATTCTGGGAGTGACGCTGATTACAGTAGCAAAAAATGCCAGTGTTCTAATGTGGCATGGCACCTTTCTTTCAAACACGGAGCAAGTGTTATTACCGCTGTAACTAGTCAAATATTTAGCCCCTTGCTATCGGAACTTTATATTTCTTATCTGTAACGCCACTGGACTTGACAGCACCCAAAGGAGAGAAACAGAAGAGAAACGCGCTCTGATTGTCATATGCTTTCAAGCAAGAATAACTAAAAAATACTGCATTTTCCAGGCAAATGATATACTTATTCCACCGAGGGCGGTGTTCACTGTGAGTTGTTTGTCACGCGGGTTGAAGAACCCCCGCCTCCTGCTGGGCCCTTGTTGGTAGGAAGTGAGAATGAGAAAAGAATGCTTACGTCCACAGGTCGAATGCATGCTTGCATTGTAGATGGGATCTATCAGTGCCTCACATGATGTGAAACATGTCGCTTGCTTGTCTGATTTGCATTTTACAAAGGTAAACTAAAACAAAAATAAGCTAATTATTTGTGACTTGCAAAGAAAGACGGCTTTTCTGCATTAAGCCTTGTCCACAATAACTCGACCGCTTGGAATTTTTGTTTTTAAAATCGGAAGACATAGCTTATAACATATATATGTATATATATGTATATATATATATATATATATATATATATATATATATATATATATATATATATATATATATATAGACACACACGTATGCACTCACACACACACAAAAATTATAATCAAAGTGTCTACATCATAATTAGAGTCAATGGAAAATGTTAGATAAAACTGTCCAATTTCGGTAAATAAAACCTGGGATTTTGGTGTTATATTTTGGTGAAAAAAAAAATTTTTTTTTGGTGAAACGCATGCTTTGTACTCACAAATTACATTTACAAAGTAATTTTCTTCATGAAAATCATTGCATAATAAGATAAAATAATAATAAAATCATTACATGCAAACACTAAATTTTACTTGTTTCATACCTACTAAACATTTTTCATACATACACTGAATCCTACATGATGCACCAAACCTGAGCATACCAGATTATTTGCACTATTATTGCCATATTGTTTTTAAACTAACTGGATTTTATTCTAATTAAATTACAGTCTCGTGATACACTATGAAAACTATGCAAAAATTGCTGTGTTTGATTGTACTCTTTTTGAATTACACAGCACCAAAACACATGCCTAGCATGACTTCAATATTTTCTGTTTTTAATGCTGTGCATTTGTCTGTCATTATGTTATTGTACTGAGAGAATGCTCTTTCACTGTCTGCATTAGCTACCGGTATCCACATACACTTCACTGCACAACATGAGTATTCCTGAAAATAATTTCTTAATGAGAGCAAAATCGCAAGAACATCTACATCACCCCCACTTGCATTGATAACAGCTTGTCTTGTTGTGGCATACACTTCAAGCATTTGATGCAGTGATAAAGAAGATAGAAAAGGCAGTGTTTTGACTCAAGCCTCTACATCTAAAGGATCCTTCAGGACCTTTAGCAATGATATTCCTTGGGTCATACAGCCTTCCAACATTTTCAAGGAACATCTTTGCTGGATCAGCTCCCACTAATGATGAGAGCTTAAGAAAACACGTTTGCCCTGTAGCAGCAAGTTTAGCAGCAGACAAGAAGTTTAGCTTTCAGACAAGAAGGATTAGCCAGTAAACATGATGTTTCTGGTCCAAAAACCTCTTCACTGACAAGTTTGAAGCAATTATTCAAATATGACAACTTGGAGTGCAAGAGCAAAAGGGTATGAAAATCCTTCTAAAATCTTCAAAAAGTCAACAGTTTGCTTGCAGTGTTCTGCCACGAATTTTAATTGGCATTTCAAAACTGTTATTTCGTCTTCTTCAAGTTGTTTGAAATATTCAACAGCAGCGCTATAGTCAATGTATTCTTTTTTGAAGAATGTAACCAAATGAGTCAAATACTCATCTAGGTACTCAACCGCATGGAACCACGAATTCCATCGGGTTACTACTGGAGAAGGAAAAAGTTTAGGGTTGGCATTAGACTCATCTAGATGCTAGAGGTAATGATGTTTCTTCTTTCGTGTGTTGATGAACACCATCTTGGTCTTCATCACACATTCATTTAGGGCAACAAGTTCATTGGACCAGATGTTTCTAACTAGGTTCAACTTGTGCACCCAACATTGAATGTGTAAAAGATTTTTGAAGACAAGTACTTTTAATATTTTCGCACATTTATCCATGTGTTTGGCAGAGACTGAAACGAAAGAGCACACATTTTCATATTTAACTTCATATTTCTATAGAATGTCCACAATGCTCTTGAGCATTCTGTTAAATTGGCATTATTTAAAACCTTAGCCCCTGCTGCAAGCATTTTGTGTTCACCACTTGCCAATGTAATTCTGAACAATACCGCAATACCACAAATACACATTCACCTTTGCAAATTGTAGTTTCATCATATAGAATCACAATGGCCTGATCCTTCACAGCTTCTTTTATTTTAGATTCTTCTTCCATTTTCAAAATATTCATGTACAAAGAACGTAGTGTTGTTGCATTTGGTAGGTCACCAGCTCCTGCAGAGTTTAAACATGATGAACCCAAATACTTAACCACATACATTTAGGTTAATCAAACTATTTTACCATATGAATGTAATCACACTAATGCAAAAAAGGTCATAGATTTGTCAAGATACTTTGATGAAGAGTAGGCCTACTTCAAATTTTGCATCGTTAATACAGTGTCTGGAATTCTACTATTAATTTTTGTGTATTTTTAAGATTATTTGCAACATAAACCTGTATATTTCCAAATAACCAATTTTTTTTTACAGTAAAAATTTCTTGAAACTGGTTGTCATTGATATGTTTTATTTTTTCTATTAATATTGAATAGGTGCGTTTTTATCATCAGCCTGAGTACAAAGGAATAATGTACTTAGCAGGGTCAAAAAATTATGAATTTACTATGGTAAGAAACAATAATTGTTAATTATTTAATGGGACTTTTATCAGTTAATACACGTTTATTTCTCAGGCTGTAGGCCGAATACCAAAATACATCCTATTACAATTGTTGAGTAAAATAAAATCCCTTTTTAAAAGAATTTTTTTATAATTTTTTTGTCAAAAATAGCATAGTCTGAATTATTCAATTAACTTACCTTTGATGTATTCGTTTAACCATTCCCTGATAGCTGGGTGATCAACTTTTTGTAGGGGAATATTTGCAGAAACAAATGCATGTGTGTCATTCGTAAATTTCAGTTTAGTTCCTTTTGGTCATTTATTGAGAGAAATATTATCTTTTGAGTGTCACTTGCCTTTTGACACCCGAACTTGATGCTAATGGTTGGCATTTAATTTTGATTGCAGCATAAGATGCTCTCTGTTTGCAATGCTTCTCACACGTGTCTTTTCATTTTCAGTCCACTACTGTATTGCAAAATTTGCAAATCATTACCCGTTTTTCTCTATTGAAAACGTAGAATGCTTCGTGTTCGTATACCTTGGCTCGTTCAAACACAGACACTACCTTAGACATTGTTCGTTTTATGAAATAAAATACAAAGGAAAAATACGCAACTATTTTAATTCACATAATCACCCTTGGTTTTTATTAGTCACGCATTCAACTCTATTTACGTGTTACGTAGAATTTTTTTCCCACACCATCGACACAATTCAAAACATTTACACCCTCCGTGTTTGTTTAAAACACTTTTATGGCATGAATGCTATGAATGGTATTGTTTTCTACGTGCGTTTAAGAAAGTGCCAAAGATCTATTAGTGTTTGTACTATGTAATCTTTGGAAGTACAAACTAACGTGTTACACAGCGCTGCATGCAGCACAACTTTGTCGTGGTAGCATAGTTTGTTTCCACTTATCTTTGGCACACCTTGGAAACAAGATGGTGAACAATGTTTTTGTTTATGAAGCGTAGTGCGTTTTGCGGTAAATGTATTACTGTGAAACAAATTATTAATATTGAATAAAAATTCTGTAATATTGTGCATATTTTGTGAATCCAGGTGGATATCATGAATAATAATAAATTTTGTGGTATTACCACATATTTCGCAAAAACGAAATGCCATAAAATCAAAACAGTTGTTGGGAAACACACATTTATGTACCTCGGGTGTAGTTTCAACATGTTTGCAAAATTTCGCGATTTTGTCATTAACAAAATTTGTGTACCTCTAATCATAATTATAATGATTACGTAGAATAGTACCCCATAGGAGATAAATTATAGAACCTGTAAATGACTCCGAAGCATGAATTTTTTTTTAAAATAGGAAGACATACAGAATAGCTGGTATATATACATTATAATCAAAGTGTCTACATCATAATCAAAGTGTCTACATTATAATCACAATGATTACATAGAGATATACCCGTAGGAGATTGACGCGGCAGCTTGCTGTTGTCGCTCGTGCCTAGATCGTCGGGGCTGGGCAGCTGTCGGTTGATCACTACAAGATTATTCTGGTGGGTGGCGGCCAGACAGCCAGACTGACATCGTTACAGGAGCGGTTCAATTTGTAACAGCAGCCTGGTATTAGGAAAACATGCTGATTGATGCAATGCACGTCAATGTGCTGAATTTCTATGAAATTTAGGTGGCATGTTAGCCTCTGCACTGGCATTATGAGGGCCGGCAATGTTTACGGGAATATAAAGATTTAGTGTGGTCTACTTGAATATTAATTATCCTGAATTTTTCATCAAAAACTTCTGAAGTGGCATACACGCACATGGCCTTACTCGCCAATATGGTAATATAGGGACACATTTTATTTTCATATACAGAAAACCATACAATAGTGGATGTAATGAATCAGTAAAATAGATCTCTGCGCTGAAAGGAGGGAGAACGCACGCCCGCTCCCTCTGCCTCATCCATCAATGTCCCCAACTCACGACCACCCATCAACAGACCACAGGCTTACCTGACCACACACTTTCCACTTATTTATTCATTCAGGGCGGGGGATATAAATTGCCCCACGGTATAACCGAATCCGAGGTATACCGGGCAGTAGTATTCCGGGTTTCCACTGTACATATGCATAAGAAATATGTACTGTAGAATTTTATTTAATTATCAACAAACAGTTGCTATGTTTACGGCGGCAGCCATATTGGTAACAATCAAAGCCTGCAACAACGATGTCATATTTTCAAGATATCAATTTGTGATGTGATGTAGCCAACATCACTCATAAATGCTTTTTTTTTTACATGAATATTTATAAATGAAAATTACGAATACATTATTTGGGCCTATAAACATGTAACTAATAAATATGCCTTGAAAGTTAGAAAACAGAAACGCAAAATAAAAAAAAATACTCGCTGCACTTTATCAATAAGAATATTCAAGTCGTAAATTGACGCCGTCGGGTGAGACACAAAGACAAACGATGACACAAATACTTACTGGTAATTTGGGCACCAGCGGTGCTTCCCAATCACCACACTATTGAGACTGAGGGTTCTCAGGGATGCTGTGGGTTCTGTGTGTCCATCTCACCCGTGCGTACTGACAAACACATAGGCAATACTTAACTTTTACTAAACATCACCTTGAAATAAACACTTAATAAAATACGTGTGGCTAGGTCACTGTCATTACCGAATAAAAGAGGTAAGATCAGTGTAGACTTGCCTTTATACACATCAACGTGCCAATAAAATTATGATAGTCTCGGTCATGACTAGCCAATTCTGCTTGGGTGCTTCCCAGCCCACAATTAATCTAGCGCACGCTTAGATTGATGATCTCACCGAGGTGCGTGAAAGCAGAGCCTTCACAAGGAAAGAGGGCCGACAGCCGCTAGGGTGGACTGACGGTTTTTCCCTGAAGACAGGACACTGTGAATTACAAATGAAACCCTTAATACACATTAAAACACATGTGATTACTCAGCATCACTAATGCAAACTGATTGGGGCTTGCCCTCCAGCACGTGGGTAGTGTTGTGACCGCCTATACACAGAGCTGGCTAGGACGAGAATAATTGCACCGTACACAAATTATAAAATTACGTAAAGCCTCAAAAGATACATGAAACAAGATGGGGCATGAGATGAGTATTCACAATACACACACACATGTGAAAACAAGTTTAGATGGCGCAGATACCGCTCGCTAGATGAAGTTTTTAGTGGACCATGTGGTGCAGATGGAATTGCAATATTTCTTTTTGAAAACCGCAAATTAAATTCCAATAAAATATTATTCTGGAAGAGAAAATTATCCTCTTTACGATTTAAGTGATTGCAGGCAGTAAAATCAAACATGAAAGTAACAGCATGGTCAAACACAAAAAGCATCAATTTACGTGAAATTACACGGAACCCTGACAAAAATTGAACATAGAACCCTGAATTAAATATTGCACATGTGATATTACATAAATAAGCTCTCAAAATGCAATGATGGCATATTCAAATATTTGGCATCAGTCAGCCACGTGGTTATACGTGATGTTGCCGTAAAACATTCAAACATTGAAAATACCCTCAAATACATACATGAAAACAAAACCCTTAAAATTGCATGTAGCAATAATGCAGAAGCCACTAACATAGGCAGATGGTGCCCGATTCAAGTTGCGCGGGTCCCGTGACCTCTCCGATATCTTTCCCCCTTGTCCTAGATTAAGTTAAAAATGCCATAAGGGCTGTATAAATTAGTAAAGAGGAAGCATAATGCTGGGGAAAATGTTTGGTAAATGCACGCAAGAAAAGGTTAACTGGTAAACTAAATTGACTATTGAAACTTACATCAGTAAACAATTAAATTTAATACATTTTATAATTTTCTTATGAAATTTTCATATTATTTCAGTGTCTCTTTATGACTGCGTTCATGCTGGAATATTAGTGCTCTTAATCTCGGTGCTGCAGCCACTTTGAATTCCATAACTAAAAAAAAATAATAATAATAATTTCGGACATGTTAAACCCTGCAAATACAAACATAAAACACATTTTACACTGAAAAATAATATTTATGTTAGAGTTCATAATTATTGGCCTCTGCGCACGTGCAGGACACGTGACACATGTGTGGTGAGCTCTAGCACAGCTGGCTGTTAGCCGGCGTCAAAATGAGAAAATAATTTTGCTGCTGTACAAGAAAAATATATCTTATGTAGCTTGTATGGCAGCCGCCATGCCACAAGTACACATTGATAAATGCAGTTTTGTGTAAAATGTTGCAGTGGTTTTGCTTTCTGAAGTCACGTTACTAATTGTGGAATAGTAATGTGTAACATTTATTTGTAAACTTTGCTACATAACACAAGTTTTGTGTCACAAATGTTTTGTGGTGGAGAAATTAAGTTGGAATTTACTATGTATGTACAGAATCGTAACTTAACAGTATTTACTGGAATAGAAAACAATCAGTGTGGCCTATACATGCCAAAATAGGCATTTCTTAGCAAGTGATTTCAAAAGAGGGAATTATATATGGTTTTTATTAAGTTTGAGTGAGTGTGTGTGTACCGGAAAAATTTTCTTACATATTCCCACTTGCATTGTTTTATTTTAGTTAAACTTGACAAATACCTAACATAGACCTATCGGTATGTTCAGTATAAAGTTTAATGATTTTTTTTTGAGTGACTAATATGTCAAGTCCACATCTACAGAATGTCCGCATCTATAGAATTTTTGTGTCAGTCCTTTGAAATTCGATGGATAGAGTTTCCACTGTATTACTTTAACATAAATATTGTATTCTGCAAAAATGATTCCATCATAAAATTATGTGTAGTTTTAATAAATAAATAACATTATTTTCACCTTGTAGCTGGAGTCAGAGGGGACATACAAGAAACAAAATGGCGAGCCGGCCTCACAAAAGCTTGGTGATTTCATCCATAATATAAATTTTTGTTAAGATTAAATCCCGGGGGTAAGTCACATGTGTATTTTAATTGTCTCTGTACTGTTGCATATGTTTCTGGTTTTCATCTCTAAAAGATATTGCTGTCAACAAGATATCAGTGCCTATCTACCATCTAAGTGTTAAAGAACTTCATTAAAAATTATTTGCAGCCACATAGAGGAAAGTAGGCTCATTAGTTATCAGTAACTTCTTGTTTATTTACAGGCTGAATTGCCGCAAAATTTGTTTAACATTAATGTTTAACTCAAGTGACCACTACATCTGCATTATTTTAATCACTATAGTGGAAAATGTTGAGAGTAGTAGTGATTACGTGCACACATCTCTCCCCACAACAGATAGTGACTTGACCTTGCTTGCCCTTGCTCATAATGAAAATAGCTACGTGCTGACCTGTGTCACCGCTCTGAACCTGTCTCAGTTTACAACTGTTGTTTTCAATCTTTCCCTGCTAGTAAGTGCATTTTCACTCCATTAAATTGTTATCTTAATAAGTTTTATTTACTGTTTGTTACTTGTTGGGTTTTTGATACTAAACAAAAACATCATCATGTAAATAAATAAAAACAGGGTAAATACAGTTTTTTTTTTGTTTTGTTATAAGACAACTGTTATGCAACCATGTTTGCAGCTAATATAAACTATTGCATTAAATTTTCATTGTATTTCCTTACATTTAAATTCTACTGTATTTCCAAAGTCACATTTCCAAACAATAGCGATAATTTTTTATACACCATGGTGTGCTATATTAAATAATAATGTTGGTATACTAATTTGAAAGTCTTACCTTTTTGTGTTTTAGCTCACTGTAATGATAGTATCACTCTTTGTACAAGTTGAGACACTTGTAATTGTTTTAATTTTGGTCTGCAATCACAAAAGGAATGGATAGGAATGAGTTGCATCCCTTTCTTCGCCTTCAATACTGTGCCTCCTGTTCACTCCCACTCTGAGCTTGGTTGGCTATTGTCCTTTTGCCAGGTGGAGTTCCATTTAAGGAAACAAAGATAAGTGGAGAAAAATGTTGACCATACAAGTAACTACAAGATGGGATATAGTGATCAAGAAGGCAAGGTGCCAAAGCATAAATGTTATGGAGATACAGCTATGCGAGATGGATACACAGCAGTGGGAAGATCAAGCAATTTTATGCTCAGCAGTCTGTTCATATACAAACTGCATTTCAAAAGAGGTCAAATTAGGCTGCTTTTGGGGAAAAAGTGTCTGCAGTTACGTAGTGTGATCAGATAGATGTGACGCCAGCTAACAGCCAGAGGCGCTATAGCCCATGACTGCTCTCACCATGCACGTGTCCCGCACGTGCACGATGAGGCTGAAATTTTGAACTTTCATATAAATGTTATTCCCAATGTCAAATGTGTTCTATTGTACTTGCAGTGTTTAATATGTCTTAAAATGTTTGTACTAACTGTTAATTGATTGGTTATAAAATTCAAAGTGCCCACTGCACAGATATTAATAATACTTAATATTCCGGCATGAACGCCGTCATAAATGGGTACCAAGATATGCAAATTCATAAGAAAATTAATAGGAATGTAAAACAATACTGAATTTAATTTGTGCCAATTTATTTTCAATATAAAATATTTTACTTGGCGTGTATAGCAATTCCGCTTATTTGAACCCCGTAGGCGGCCATGGTAGGTCCGTGCGACGCTTGTATCTGGACAGTCTGTTGAGGAGAGCTGGCAAGGTAGGACACCGTTACGTACGCACTACAACTTTTGTTCAGTGATCTAGGTTTCCATAGTTTTTTAATTTACCAATTAACCTTTGCTTGCGTACGTTTTTGCCAGACATTTTCCCCAGTATTATGCTTCCACTTTATTAATTTCTTGTGCCCGTGTGGCATTTTTAACTTAATGGAGGAGGAGGAGAAAGATGTCGGAGAGGTCATGCGATTTTTCACTTAAATTGGTGCTTTTTGTACTTGACCACGCTGTCACATTTTTTGATTTTACCACCATCAGGCATGTTACAAGCCTGTAACCACTCTAATTGTAATGAGAATCACTTTCTCAACAAGAATAATATTTTATCTGAATTTAGTTTGCAGTTTCCACGCAGAAATATTGCAATTTCACCTGCACCACGTGGTGCATTATGAACTTCATCTAAGCCATCTAAGCATGTTTTCACATGTGTGTGTTTATTGTGAATATTCATCTCGTGTCCCGTCTTATTTCATGTATCATTCAAGGGTCTATGTAATGTAATAGTACGGTGCAATTGTTTGCGTTAGTGATGCCGAGTAATCACACGTGTTAATATGTATTAAGGGTTTCATTTGTAATTCAGTGTGTCCTATCTTCAGGGAAAAACCGTCTGTCCACTCTAGCGGCTGTTGGCCCCCTTCCCTTGTGAAGGCTGTGCTTTCATCGCCTCGGTGAGATCATCCATAATTGCGGGCTGGGGAGCATCTAAGCGGAATTGGCTAGTCATGATCGAGATAATCATTTCATTGGCACGTTGATGTGTATGAAAAATAACAATAAAAACAAGTCTGCAGTGAACTTAATTGTTTTATTCAGTAGTAACAGTGTCCTAGCCACAGGTTTTATTCAGTGTTTATTCCAGTGATGTTTAGTAAAAAGTTTAGTATTGTGTGCATGTTTGTAAGTATGCACTGGTGAGATGGACACACAGAATCCCCGAGTCTCAATAGTGCGGTGATTAGGAAGCACCACTGGCACCCAAATTACCGATAAGTATTTGTGTCATCGTTCGTCTCGTGTCTCACCCGACGGCGTCAGATGGTATTGTGGACTTGTATCAATAGTTTCTCAGGCCAATCTGAAGTGATTCTGGACAGCCATTTGCTCAGGCATACAGGACCTGCATGCACCAGAGAATTTTGTATCCAGGTGCATTTCAGTCAATGAGTTTTGCACGGGACAAAAATATTATTTCCCAGGAGCATGTCTTGGCCAGCATTCAGTGTTATTTTTATGGCAGGGTGACTGTACAACATTGAATGTGACTGTTTTGCTAATGTACCAATAAATCTGGTTAAAGGAAACGTTATTTAATTTCTTTTCATTGCTAACACATCAATTACATTTAACCACAGGGAAGTAAAAATGTAACCACATGCTAAGTAGATGGTTTTCTGTCGTCCAGCCAGACCAGTTGAACGATCCACAAGCCCTGAGATTTCACACTCTCAACCATGTTAGCTGGCAGCAGCTAATTGGCACTTAGTCATTTTGTCTAATTTTGAGCCTGAAAGTGTGATGTACATGGTGATCCAGCCTTGGGATCCAGGAGACAACACTATTGCTAGTTAAATTGTTTATTTTGCGATTATTATGTGCTTCATAGATATTTGAGTGCTAGTCTGTCATAGTGGTGTTTAGTTTTTATTCTGATATATGCCTAAAATATTTTGTTGGTTTATTTGTATGGTATATTCTTGAGCAGTTCTCATTTGCTGTAAACACAGGCAGCACCTTTCATATCTAACAACAAACCTGTGACTTATTGTGTGTTACATTTCACTTTCCAATTTTAAAAAAATTAATTCTTTAGACTTCAATTTATTTATATATATATATATTTTTTAGAATCTGGGATTTTAAAGCATCATGTGATGCAGTTGAAACCATGAAGCACCATTCCGAGTTTGTCTACGGCCTAGACTTCAACACACACATAGCAGGGCAAATTGCGGACTGCGGCTGGGACTCACTGGTTCATGTATTCACACCAAGAGTGCTGGCGACAGTCCCTCTTGTCAATCCAAAATGACTGCCAGCATCCTTCCATCTACAAGGTTTCAACCGTGTTGATGTCATTGCCAGTGTTTGTTTCTTTTTGTTTAGCTGCCAGATGTGCAATACTTATTTTACTTCCACTGTTAAATGTACCTTGTTTGTCCAATGCTACATATTCACCAAATTTTTGTGCAGTTTTTTGTTGATTAATGTTGGTTTTGCTGTCTGTATTTTTTTCTGATAATCGTCTCAAAATTGGTTAATGTTGTCATCATAATTTTGAAGATACTTGAATGTGTCTGTAACGAAACTACAGAATATGAACTTCTGTTACTTGAGTGATAACTATTAATTACAGTGAATAGAATGTTAAATGGCAAGTCAAATAAGTTTGCCATGGTACTTATTTTATGAAAATATTATGAATTATTTTACACAACTACTCTTTCTACAAATTCATCAAAATATCTTGTAGTTGTTCGAGGTGTCAACCATGAACTTAAAAGCACAGGTTTCAGCATAGCTACAGGGACTTTCCAAATACTTTCTGTAAAATCTACCATAATCTTGTGTATCAACTCCTCTTTCAAGGCTATGTACCAAATTTATGAAGCATATACGTTTTCAACATACTTTTTCATAAGGAAAATGCAGTGTTTTTCAAACTCACTCTGCATTATGATATTAGTCACTTTATTTCTAAAACAGTATACAGACAATAATATCAATATACAAGCTTCGGCATCACAAAAATTTGTGCATCAACATGGGGTTGCAGCCCTTCGTGTATGACATAATGTTTATGGTAGTGACTGTCTTTGTAGTGGTTGCAGATAGTCATTCAACTATCCATCTGTAATATTAACAATAAACCTGTGTTTTAACTTCACCTTCAAAGTAACACCTGTATGAAGCATCGTCGACCATATGTTGCATGTATATTTGTAACTTTTTTTTTTTCATAAGGGATACGCAGGCAGAGTTTCTCTGTGCTTTCCAGTCTCATCCTATATATGTGCATATTTGTTCACTAATATATGCACATATGTTGTCGGTAGCTGAATTATATAATCTTATTTTCCAGCTTGTTTTAGTGAGATAACGTTTCATTGTTGGTGATTGTGGTACAAACACTTCTTCCATTGAAAGAACACATGCCCAAATATAATATCTGTTATATTTGAAATGTATTTTTTCAAATTAATCTAACTTCATGGTTATACCAAAGTCATTTTTAAAGGTTTTATTTGTCATGCAAACTGTATAATGTACTGGTTCAGTAACTATAAATTCTGGTGTTCTTACTGATAGTCATGATCCCTGGTAATAATTTTGTGCTCTCTCTATCATTATAGGAAAAGGATATTTATATAATGTTGTGAATAGTGTTGCTATATTTGTGTTGTTCTGATTCTTGTGATTGAAAAGCATTTTGTGTTTCTCTACTTATACCACTATACTTGTATTTGTTGTAACTATGAGCCGGTAAAATTAGATACTAATTAAATATAATTATGCACTATTATGATAGCAAGTGTCCTATTTGTTTGGCACATAGAAATTATTTTAGGGCTCCGTCACAAAAGAAAAAACAGGTAACACTTTTTAAGTAATAAAGAATGAATGTGTATGAAAACAATACTGTATGATCATTTTGTGGGGCGAAAAAATTTTTTCCGCAGTCTACAGGAATGTGTGTTATTAGAGTTTAAAAAAAATAGTTCATTCATCTATACCAGATGCTCCAAATAAATTCTGCACAGTCATACTACATTCCATTAGAGAGGAAGGACATTCTCCTGTTGCTTTTAGTATTTTGCTCTCAGATATGTATGCTGAAGATCTTATTACTGGGTCATAATCAGTTAATCCAGCTTTGGTTATCCAAAAGAGAGCCCATCTACCCATTCATGGCTTGTTCAGTACACCTGTTAAATATCCTGAGGTGCAATGTGCTCTTGGAGTTTGTACTGCCATGATAACTCACAGAACTGCACATAAACATGAAAGTGTAGACCACTTGGTACTTGGGCAGTCGGTGTCACTAACTGTTCGCAGCTTACTTTTGTCAGAAGGTTATGTTGTTGCACTAGATGTTCCCAAAGTCCCATAATTTCTTGTGTAATCATCACCATTGCATTATAGTAGCATGACAAGTTTTAAGTGCTGAAAAAAAAATTAATGTTATGGATAATGTTTTGGCTCCACATAAAACTTGTTGGGAGGGTGGTCACAGACAGCCATTCCTTCCATGATGTTTGAACAGGGCAAGTGAAAGTAATTTAGGCCATAGACCATAATAAGTTGCAACCAAAGATAGCAGAGGTTGGCCAAAGTGTAACTTTAATTGTAAAGTCATGTAAAATTAAGGTGCAAATGGACTCTGTGTGTGTGTGTGTGTGTGTGTGTGTGTGTGTGTGTATGCGCATGCATGTGTTTGCATGTGCATGTTATCCACTTCCCAACAGCCTCCCAAGAGAGGAAGGGCACATTAATGTCACCTTGGTTGCTAGGTAACAACTTCTGTCTTGTCATATGTAAGGAAATGACACTGCACCTGGACACTAGCATGTAAGGGGATGAAGGATGGTCTTGCCAGACTGCTGAGCAAAAGCAAAATAAGAGATGAGCACAATGTATGCCGGGCTTGTTACTAGGTCCCATTATTGGATGTTTGCTTAAACAAACATATTGGAATTCTGTGCTGTTTATAAGCAATGAATATCATGTTCTGACTTGGAACATTCATAATATTGCACTTAAAATAGCTGCCGCTAATGTTTCTTTGTTAAATATTTAACCACTTATTCATGTAATAAACACACATGTGCAACAGTTATGCAAGAATAATCAGTATACTGCATTTCCTTTATAGTAAATTTAAAACAATAAAAATTTTTGTTACATTTAATTTTGTGACTAGACATATTCACACAGCTTGAAATATTTCTACTTGTCTTTAGCATTTTCGATTGTGAAAGTGAACGGGACATGAGAATATAGATAAGAATTTTTTCAACAGAAAAATTTCATGAAAAAGAAAAAAATGATAGTTTTATCAACTTGCTTTACAATTTAGAAACACTATTAATAGTGCTGCCAAGAATAATAAATAACAATCCACATGCAATTCTGTGTTTGTAGTATTAAAAATGCAGTTAAAACTTCAATTTTTTAGAATTGTATCGTGCACATGCATGCATACACTTTCTTAATAATCATAAGGTTTCTTTTGTTTCAATTAATGAAAAAAAAAAAATATATATATATTTATATCCATTTTGCAATGTAATACCTTTATCTTTTCCCTTAAAAAGTGTAGAACAGAAGTTGTACTGTGCACAATTTGTTATTGTGTCAATGATGATTTTGTCTTGTGGCCCTTCAGGTTAAAATTTTATTGGTAACATTGACATAACTATTCATAATATTATGTGCCAAGAAAATAGTACCATTCAATTGTCAAAGTAGTGCAGAATTATTTGTAATGGTACAAGCATTTCCTATTGTACTGTGGGTTTTAATGTTTATGATATTGCTGTTATTGAATATTTAATGAAAGTATGTTGTAATTATTTTTTATTTCTATTGGCTTGCATGAGCTTGTGGAAAATAGTAAGTACTTGGAATATGTTTTGTCTTGCTAATGTGTAAATTTTAGTGAGTTAACTTTTTAGTAAGTGTGTATAGAAATATAAAATTTAAGTACTATATACATAACTGCTTATTTTTTATTGACTACTAAATGTTGTGTAGTCTATGTTACTGTGAAACATTCCAGATAAGTGATGCCAAAAACAGCTGTGATACAAGTGCTGCTAACAGCAGTGTAAATGCATTTCTATTTCTTCAGATATGGAGTCTATGACTGTAAATATTTTTATTGTCGTTATTTGTATGGTTTTACTAATAATGTGGTGTAAATGTCAGTAGTATGTCAGGGGTAGTGGTCAGTGCCAAGTTTACATAATTCAATTTGTAAATAATGTTTTGTCATGGAAAATTGTGCTACACAAATACACACAATTTTACTTTATCTCTTGCATCATTTCAGTCTGTAATGTAACCTTCGATTCATGTTTGCAATGTCACAGGTATAACTGACTGACTTGAGTGATCAAGTCAAAAAACTGTATTGTTAAAAAGGGGAAAAATTACGAAGAAAATAAAAATGAAACCCGCTGCCAGCTGCATCTTCCAGCACAATGCCCACATACAAACATCCAAGGGTTACCCGGCCGGGAATTGAACCCGGTTTGCTGCGGCCTTTCATTCCGGTGCAGCTCCATACTCACCTCAATCGTCCTCCTCGGCGCTCAAGACTTCACTGTTATGTGCCACCACTCTCTCATCACGCATTCGGCGGGGTCTTCCCGCTGAATTCCTCCAGGTGAGGGAAGGGTTGCCTACTCAATATACCATGCTATTGCTACCACTGTACCCATCATTTGCAATTTAACTGGAAATGGCGGGTCCTACAGAGTTGCAACAAGGGCGGCTTATTTGCTACTTACATTGTGCAGCCTCATCCCATGGTATCTACAATCAATTTAACTACATGGTGTGCGTGTTGCATGTAATCAAAGAGTGCCAACCACAATTATTTACATGATGGGGGTGTGTACAATGTACAATACCTACTGTGTATCAAAGATCTTGGTTTATTTGCTCCGCATACCAATTTGTGTTCTTTTAACGCAAATACTTTGCCTAGTATCCCATGTAAAGCCCTTGTTGCCCACCACCTTTAGGGGCTGCTACAGCATTTATTATTTGAGATGGACCATGCGTGTCCTATATCAAGCTTCCTCTTTTCCAGTCACATATCACATGCCCAAGTTTGTACACATGTTTCCTATACATGCTGTATAAACAAGAGAAGATTTTTTTTTCCTTCAGGTTTCATTTATTAATGCAGTAAGACAATTTTTTTATGTGAAACATTTAGTAAAACTGCAAAAAAACACATGCATTGTGAGGTCAAGAGGAATTGTAAAATGAACACCTGAGAAATTTTCTGCAGTGCAATAAATAATGGGAAAACAGTAAAACCACATACGTAAATATAATGATATAATGCAAGCAAAATTTGAAAATATCTAACTAACTTACTTACTAGGTGCATTTTAGAAAATATTGAGATTATTTTAATACAATGTCGTATTTTGATAAGGCACACTTTAATATGATCCTCAAAAGTGCTGGTTTATCATAAATTTCTCTTTACATTATGCCAGTCTTACATGCTGTTTGCATCATCATATTTTCTTGTAGCTCGGCTTTTTCCATTCGCTGCTGCATAATTTATTTAATATTGTGTAATATTTGTAGAAGGGATGGGTCGACTACACATTTTTCCCAGATTCAAATTACAAGTTAGATTCTTTATTTTCAATTCCTGATTATAAGTATTTTGATTATTAAAATTACCATTTGCAATGTAATATAAGGATAAAAAATTCTTTCACAATAACATTTTTTTTTTGTAAATTTCGAATACAGTGATAATATTGGCATTGAGTTATTGTGTATCTAAACTTATAAGAAGTGATATCACTGAAGACATTTATGAATCAGAACAACTTTTTGGCTTATGAATGAGTTAATTAAAAAAAAAAACTGACATATTGTGCTTTTCAAAAGTGTTGGAAATAAAAATATAGTGATGAAAAGATTCGATTATCGATTCCACTAATTCTAAGAATCAATGTCTTCCAACTTTTTGCATTCACAAGTTCAATTCGATTCTGTAAAACTTTCGTACTGGGACATTCTGCAAACCTGGTGGTGCTTGTAAACAATGCAAATAGCTTGTGTGTGTTTCGAATTAGGCTTAGACGGCCCGATTTGTGGTAAATCGCACTAAAACGAAATAACACCAAAATAAATGTTAAAATGCAAAATAACACAAAATGCACTATATATCACAAAATTAGTTTGCTCCACAAGAAATGAACCTTCTACCATGTTATATACACAAATTTTCTTTGGTACTATACAAATAAAAAATCTAAAGACCTGCTAGTCTTGGCAAGATCGAGAAATACTTGAGATGAAAAAATTTTTGATTTCATTTCGAGACAATATTTAAATCTCTGAAATCATAGTTGAACATGCGAAAAAAAAACCACATACGCATGCGCATAATTACTTCAAGTTTTTTCTCTTGCTTAACAAAATGTAACCAAATACATTCCAACTATTACACAAGCAGTAAAATATGTACTTTTAAAAAGCTACAGTAGTTTGACAACAAACTGCCTCCATGCACTAGTAAAATCAGTCGAAGTGTACACTCACAACCAGAATGTGTGCAGCAATCTATGGCTGCAGCACCTAATCAAATGTTTGTTTACAATGTAAATTTGTGTGAAACAAAAGTGTGATATCTAAATTGACACGTTAAACTGACTGTTTTCATAAAATATCTAGTCTCTTTAATTATGGAAGATGCTGCAGTTGATGTAAAAGACCATAGAATGTCTTCTCATTCGGAAATTTTTCCCATGCGAATGTACACATTTAACCTACAATGCACGGCGATTGATTTGTTTTGTTTACATTCAACGGTATTGTAAAACACCCGCCGCAACCAAATCAAAAGTTAAAAATGTCATGCTGAAAGATTTACGACAAGAATATTCATATGTATGACTTGCCGTAATGTTTACAGTAATATCCTTGAAATTTATATGAGTTGGGAAGTGTGTAGTATTCTTGAAATCACACGATGTTGACACATTTGTTTTGCCTAGGAGGGCAATTTCTACATGCAAAACTAGGAGGGCAATTTCTACATGGCAAAACTATAAATCTCTTTCA